>CM053597.1:216884730-216921786 GCA_028646575.1 Pseudocheirus occidentalis
AATATTGTACTGAATCTTGATTTTGTAATGGAATAAACAGAGTGTTCACTAATACTGTGTAATCTGAATCTTAAAGGCTGTTCACGGTAGCATTCTCTCAGGAATCTACTGCTGATTGGCTTTACAAGGAGGTAGAATAGTTCTGAATAACATGAGTTGTAAGCCATGCCCTCTCCCCTCATTCCTTGGGTGGATGAAGTGTGTAACCTCTTGCTGAAGAAATAGCCCTTCAATCTGCTCCTGGTTTCCCCCCGAATTTCATCCATCTCTAGGTGATAGAGAAAAGAGAAGGAGTTTGAAATTAAATAACAAGTAGAATGAAAGAGCTCACTTAAGATGTGCTCTCCTGAGGGACTCTCAGAAGATGGTATGACAGAAACAGTATCTGGCACATCTGCAAGGCTGCTTTTTCCTCAGAGGCATCAAAATCGTACTTAAGACTTGGATCAGGGACCAAGGCTCAGGCTGTTGCCATAACAGGGGTAGATGAAGCCAGCATGGGAGGGGTTAGAAGCTGTTTCTTCAGAAGCAGCCAGCAGAGCCAGCATGAGAAGGGAAGCTGTACTCAGGTGAATCCATGATCTATCTTTGTTAACAATGCTTTCCATGCAAAGGCCAAGTCAACTTTTTGTTACCTGGTCTGCCAGTATTTCATCTCCTACCCATTTTGAAGCTGAAGCCACAGGAACACCTTAGGTCAGATAAGAAGACGAGAGGCTGCGCTTTGCCTTGGCCACTGGGTTATCTTTTGCTCTCGGGCCACTCTGGCTTTGGACCTGATGTCTTATGGCCTACTGGTGTGATTCTTGCATTCTAACTGGCAGTGACAGTGGGAGAGGACAGCTAGGAAGAAACCAGTAAAAGAAGCTTAGACATAAGCTGCCAGAAGTCTCTAGGCCCTCTGTCCAGAAAACACAAGACTCTCTTGCTGTTTGCCTAGGACTTTCAAGTAGCAGTTGCTCCAGTGAGTTCATGGTGGTGAGATGATTTCCTCCTCTCCCTCTCCATCATCCCCAACAAACGTTGAATTTATGGTGTTTGAGAACTCTTCCATATGAAGGTCCAACAGACTGTCAGGAGTGAGATCAGATGAATGACAAAGCACTAGGATGAGTTCACAATGTTTTGTTGATATAGCCAAGCAGAGTATCAGAGGATGTGAACAGAGATTCAGTTGGGGACATAGACAAACATGGCTTTCCTTGGCCCTTACCATGCCATAGGGATAGCTTCAGAGTGGTGGCCTAGATATGCAGTGGGGTATGTCTTCAGGTCAGAGACCTAGAGCTGCTAAGGACTGGAGCTTAGAGAGGGGTTTCTAGATACAATCCTGACATGGAAGCTGCTCTGTCACTGGTGGAGCAGTGGGGTCAAGGAATGCTATTGGGGAACCCTAATGGGGGTTCTCTAAAGATTACCTAAAAAATCGGGAAGGGCCAGACTATGGCATCAGGGAAGTTTGAAAGTTGAAATTTTAATTGCGCCATATCCACAAGCTTGTGTATTTTAGCAGCCAGCCTGAACTGGAACTGAGTGAGGCTAAGCCTTAAGCATAAGAACATTGTTATTATTATATCTGGGGGATAAGAGAAGGGAACCCAAAACTCTTATGGCTACTTGCCATCTTTTCCTGGGAGAACAAAGAAGCCCGGTGAAGAAAAGGGTAGGGTGTATAGTGATGAAAATGAGGATATTAACTGGAGCAGCTTCTGACCTGGGAATTTAAAGTTAATGTTCCTTTTGTTTTCACTGTAGTAAGAATTCCATGTAATCTGTGTATCAGTGAGTGGTTCTTTGTGGTCACACTGAGAGGGGATAGTGGGCGTGGATCCAGTGGAATGAAGATGACAAAAAACTGAGGATTGTTTTGTTATTGAAATGTCTGAATCCCTACATAGGAGTCATGGGGCACTAGGGAAAAAAAAAATCTATGGGGATATCTATCTATGCACATGGCAAATGAGATCCATTGTGCTGCCTAGAGGCCTGACTGTCTAGAGCCAGACTGTTGCAGTGGTAAGTTTGAATTTAGTTAAGTGAATTGAAGCAGCTCAAGCCTAGGCAGCTCACTGGTGGCTTTGCAAAGTTGGTTGTTGGCCTTTATTCTCAAAGAGGACCAAAAAGACGTCACTACGCTAGAGTCATTACTGAGTGTCTGAAAGTGACTGGTCAGACCCATATGAACTTGGAATGTTCTACCATAGGTTGGGCACAAATAGTCCATATGAACATTTGGGGTGGATTCTCTAAATTTGCACATCTTGTGTTTCTTTTGAGCTGCTTCAGTTCTTTACTCATAGAGCACAGCACTGTCTCTGATGTGGGCATGCTGTGTCAGGTGGTCCTGTGCCAGCATCTCCCATGTCACACAGTCAATTCCAAAGTTCTTGAGAGATCTTGAAAGTGTCCTTGTGTACCTTCTTCTGACTACCATGTGAATGCTCTTAAGCGTTCACATGACTTTGCACTGTAGCCATTCCCTAGTGTGTACTAGGGACTTCACCCATTTTTTTCCCTAGTAGTTAAGGGGTAAAAGTCAAAGGATTTGAGGAAGAAAGTTGCTCTTAATTTAAAAATCAGATAAAATGAAACTTTTATGTTCCTTTTTCAAACACATCAAGCTCAAGAGAAGTTGCTTTTTACTTGTGTGTCTATAAGAGTATAGTGGGTAGAAGCTTGAATCTGGTGTCAGCAAGAACTGGGTTCAAGTCTCACCTCTGACACATACTGGTTATGTGACTATGCGTAAATCATTTGACCTGTTGGTGCTCCAGGCAGCTCTCTAAGATTTAGGGAGTTTCCACACTAGGAAGTTCCTAACACAGATGAAATTATAAATCTGGACAAAAACAAAACAAAGCAAAAAGCCTTAAATGGATCTTCTTATGGTTGGTGAACCCCAGATTGCATAGAAATAATTCTATACCCTTGCCTAGACCTTTGCTTCTTGGGCCATCTCTGGTCATCTTGACTTTTGCTTTGCTGCTGGACTTTGATGACTCCAGAAGAGAGAGTGAGGCTGACAACTTTGTGCAGCTCTGCCTCACTTAAATCCAACTCATGCGCGAATCAGGGCATTGCCCTGTGATGTCATTGGTCTTCTTCAAAATCGAAGGATGAACAACCACAGCAACAATATGATCGTCACAGTAACCTGGAGTTGGAGGGGAATTGTTCTTCAGGCTGCGTAAATTCAGTCCAGGGACTGAAGATTTCCCCAACCCCGGTCCAGGTTATAGGATACATGGGCTGTTGAAGGAACCACTAAGGACCTCAGTGAGTCAGAGCATTTGGCACAGAAGTAGCTTATTGTAGGATATAATCTATAAGGGAAGAAAGTCAACTATAAAATCCATTCCAGGAATAACATGTTCTAAATGAGGTCAAAGTATGTGAATTTATAAGAGGTATAACTTATGATGGAGAGGCCCTAAAGGAAGAGGAATACTGAGAAGTACCCTAAAGTTGTCTATACTGAGATTGTGACATGATTATAACCATCTTGCTGATTCTTATGAACAGTGATGGAGTGGGGTAGGGAAAGTTATTTTGAGAGATATGCCATTTTAATGGCCATCACTGCTCCTGTAACCCAGAAAGAAGAGAGTTGTTAGTGGAGTACAAATATCTGTATCCTCCCTCTATATCTCCTCATTTTTTCAACTATGTTTTATTTTTCTTCTTTTGTTCCTCTGCTACTTTGCCTCATTAATCTTTGTGGTCTTCTTTGGTTTTACATAGATTTATTTTCTTTGTCTAATACTTCCTTCTTTCTCCTAAATTTAAATACTTATTGAATATTTCATCAGTGATTTTAGAGACCCTATGAAGAAATTAAATTCTGGAATCCCAGAATTTGGACTTCAAAGATCATCTTGTCCAACCCCAGTTATGAAGCATGAATACCATCCATAAAATCCCTAATAAGTGGTTGCCTGACTTCTCTACTTACACACCTTCAGTAGTTGGGAATATAGAGCAAAGAGAAGAGATTATAAAATGTTTTCACTGACTATTGGAAAATATTTTACTGATTTTGGGGGCTTTTATTTTTATATTTTTAAATTTTTATTTATATTTATATATTAAATTATATTTATTTTTATATTTGGTTTGACCATACACACATGGTAAAAATAAAAAAGCTATATAGAGGGATGGCTAGGTAACATGGTGAATAGAGCACCAGCACTGGAGTCAGGAGGTTCTGAGTTCAAATGTGACCTCAGACCATGTGACCTTGGGCAAGTCACTTAACACCAATTGTCCTGCCTTCCCCCCTCCAAAAAAAAAAAAAACAACTATATAGGCTAACACCACAAAGTAAAAAAAAGTCAGTAAAGTATTGAAACATATATCTTAGTTAAGTATGCATTGATAATAATAAGGGTATTTGCTTTATTCCCAGAGATCCACAGTCTTGGATAGCTGTAGTTGGAGTTAACAATATTTTACAGAACTATACAAAGCATAAGAGAATCAAAATTGATAATATCATCATCCATCCAGAATTCAAGTATCGTACCTTTGAAAATGACATTGCATTGATTAATTTAAAAGATCCTGTGACTTACAATGACTTTATTCAGCCTATCTGTTTGCCATTTTTTAATGATGTGCAAAAAATCGACAATACCAAACGGTGCTTCATAAGTGGTTGGGGAAAAATAAGAGAAGGAGGTAAATATTGACTTGATTTTATTGATATGAGATAGATTTTTATTAATGGATTACAAACAAACTTTATGCTTGATTCTCTTTTTAACAGTTAGAAAGTGTGATTTCCCTGCCTCTTCAGGTTGCATTCATCCTTTCAAATCTCAAGAATCACATGACTGACCAATGTGGGGATTGGTTTTCCTGGGTTTATGCATATTGGTTATGAGGATTTTCTTTTTCTTAAAACAAAAATTGTTTAATGAGGAGCAGGGGGAGGGAGAGATAATATTTATAAAAACAAGTAATTTTTAAAAAAAGGATTCTCAAAAAGAAAAAAAAAGGATCATATGACTTATCCCAATACAGGACATAAATTGTGTCTTACAAAGCCTCTTTGCCGAAGACCCATTCCAAAACACCAGTTAGTTCTAATGAACTATCCCTTTCCCCTCCTGCCCCCCACAATGCAACTGCCCTTGATTCCTGTAAGATCCTTCTTCATGTCGATTGACCATTACCACTCTCTTTTCTGTCACTCAATATTTATGTTTGTTTTTTACTGAATTAATTTGTATTATTTTTGATAGGTGTCTGTGGTACTTTCATTTGTGCACATTATGTATTCTTAGCTAGACTGTAAAGCCAGAAATAAGGACCAAATCTTCTGTGTGTGTGTGTGTGTGTGTTCCCCACAGAAAACCAACACAATCCTCCTTGCTTAACAGGTGTCTGACAAATGTAATTGAACTGATTAGGATTATCAAAGAAATGAAGAAGTAGTTCTACTCTTGAGAAATGTGTATTCTAATTTGAAATCCTTAATGGCAGAGACTTTCTTACAAGATCTTGTACTGGGCTGAGCATATGCTAGGTATTTGCATTGTTGATTAATTGATAAAGGCCATACCCACATGAAAACCCTGAGGGACAACAGTATGAATTTGGAGTTAGGGGGACCCAGGTGCAAGTCCCAGCTCTGCCGCTTACTACTTGTCTGCCTTGGAGTAAACCATTTCGTTTTTCTGGACCTCAGTTCTTCCCCTCAAAGGGAAGGGGGTAGACTACGTGACCCTTTCCAGATCTAAATGAACCTATGACCGGAGAACATTTCCCTAGATACATGGAGTAAAGCCTAGATTAACTAGAACCCAACTAAAAGGAACTTACTAAAGCGAATTTTTTTTTCTGTACTCTACTTTTCTCAGAAAAGGACTACTGTGTAGTCCTTTTAAAAAGCAAGTTCCAAAGCACATCAGCATACATTCAGTTTCACTTCTTTTACTATCAGCATTTATATTGGTAATACTGTATGATGTTCATTATCACTCATAAAAGTGTTCCAATCTACTCTTAAGTCCTTCAGATAGCAAAGAAAGATTCATTTATGTTCTGAATGCTCTACTTGGGAAAGTACACATTTTAGGAAAAGGATTAACGTTGAGAGTACAATAGAAAGAGTCCTAGGCCTAGAGTCAGAAGAATTGAGTTCAGATCCTGCCTCTGATACTTGCTACATGTGTGATCATAGGAAAGTCCTGTAACTTCCCTGGGCCTCAGTTCCCTTATTTGTAAGGTGCGAGGGCTGGACTAGATGAGTGTTTTTGGTCTATGCTCCTAAGATCATAGGACCCTAAGTCATTTCTCTTACTCCTTCAATGTTCCAGTTAACTGATATATTACAATTCACACGAGTACAGTACCAATAGTACACAAGTACCAAGGAAGTACAGGGTAGAGAGATATTATTTGAGGAAGGATCTTGGAGGTGAATTTTAACCAGGATTTTGAAAGGGGAAAGAAGTGATGAAGGGTGGGAGCCAAGACAAGTTTAGATAAGGGTAAAAAAAGATTGGTGAAAAAAGAAGCTAGAATAAGTAAATAGGGTGTTGGGGATATTATTGAGATTGCTTGGCTAAGGATGATGACAAAGGAGATTCTGGAGAGTTGGGGCAATAACAGCAACTTGTTGGAGTTTTTGAAGGTTAGTGAGAGGTTTGGATTTTGTTTAGATAGTAGGTCCACTGATGCTGATAATACCACCTTACATTTAAATGATGCTTCATAGTTATACAAAGTGCTAAGGGGATAAAGAGAGTGTTTAAAGGAGTTCTCTGATAGAATAATTCGGAGTGACAAAAGGATCATTAAAAGGCAGTATTTCTATGACAAACGTTTGGTAATAAAAACCTGGACTAACCTTACGGTTGTGGTGAAATTCATTTATCTCGACTAGGAATGTAAGGTGCTATCTTTCCATGGTTTCCATACAAGACTGTAGGATGGAATTAGGTGGAAACATAAATGTCTCGATGTAAACAAAGGTATTTAATTTCAATGCAAGAAATTATAAACTCAATAAAAATGTCAAGAGTAGCCCCTCTTTGTCTATAATGTAGAAAGTCAGCTGTAGGTCATCTACAATTTATTATAGACTAATATACAAATCTAAGAGACAGGAGAAGGAATCAACAGTATTTAGTGAAGATTAGAAGTAGGGTGGAATGGGGTGAGGAGTAAAGAATTGAAAGTGACCATAGGATCAGGAGCTTAGTAAGAACGGGAGAAATGTTTGTGCCATTAATGCTAGCAGGGACATTGGAAGAACATGAAGACTTCCGCTGGCAACTTGTAATATTTCAGCTTTTGGTGTCTCCAGGCCCCAAGTAGCTTTCTAAGACTCAGTCACAAAGAAGATGCTGATATGCCTCCCTGGGAGCTCCATATACTAATGAAATCACAGATTTTGTCAAAAACCAAACCAAACCAACCAATCACAAACCTCAGACAACATTTCAGATGGTGGGAAATCCAGGTAGAGATGCCCAGTTGTCATCATCTACCAAGTACAAGAGAGGTGATGAGCAGTCAGTTGTTCCTGTCTTCCTTATTGGTTATTCTAAGTCATAGGAACCATTCTCTTAGAGAATATCTTAGGTCTTTGAGTCATGTGGCTTTCATCGAGACACAGGTGGCATTTTCTAGAAGACTGACAAGTGTTTGAAAGGCAAGGAAGTCAGGTTTGTAGCTACTCCCCTATAGATTCTTCTTCCCCTCCTTAGGGAAGCAAAAGCAACTGTCAATCTGTCTCTAAGGGGTAGGTACTTAGAATGTGTCGTTCTGGTGGTCTTCTTTGGATTCAGAAAATAGCAAAACTGGAAGGTATATAAATAAATTCAAATTGTGTTGCTTGAGAAATTCACTTACCTTTTTTTGTGTTGTTGGCAAATTTAATGCAGCCGTTTATTCAACAAATATTTAGGGCCAACTGTATACAAAGTAGTTCCTGGCACATTGGATAAAAGACAGGAATCAATCAATATTACTTATGTATTTATTATTTATTAAGCTGCATGCCTACAAACTGTCAGGTGCTATGTTAGCTTACTATACAGTAGGTGCTAGGGATACAAATAGAAAGAATGAAACAATCCCTATTCAGAAGGAGATTACATCCTAATGAGGTAACAGAAAGTACATATAAAATATACATACATTTATATACATATATTGTATGAATTTAATACAACAAATTTATAGAAAGTTGTTAACAGCAAAATAGGTTGGGAGGGAGGGCATTAGCAGTGGGGAGGATCAGGAAAGCCTTCATGTAGAAGATGGTGTTTGAGCTGCATCATGAAGGGAGACCATGAGGCAGAGGTGAGGAGGAAGATCGTTTCATGCATGTGGGACAACTAGGACAAAGGCACACAGATGGAGATGGAATATTGTGGGTAAGGAACATAGGGAAGACCGGTTTGTCTGGATCAGAGTATAGGAGGGAGAATAATGTCCAATGGGACTGTAAGGATATGTTGGGGAAGACACAGATTCAAGTCATGCCTCTGATATTCTAGCTAAGTAACCATGGCTAAGTCACTTAATCTCTCAGTTTAGATGCTGAAGAGCTGCTGAGAAAGAGAATCTGCTAAATACCAAGATTCTTAGTTCACCTCTTGTTGAAAAAAAGGACTAATGTCTTAAATAGTATATGGATTTTTGTTATAGATACAATGACACCTTTATTACAAGAAGCTGAAATACATTATATTCCTTGGAATACATGTAATGCAGTAGGAAGTTATTCAGGAAAAGTTCCTCATACTTCATTTTGTGCAGGTGAAAGTTATGGAAATGTTGATACATGCATGGTAAGACTATAGAATTTTTTAATTTTTAAAATCCTTTAAAATATAAAAATACTGTGTTCTTGTGTCATTCCAAGCCAGGCCCCCTGAAGAACTCTAGCTCTGGACTCATAAGACCAGGTTCATTCTTGGGGGAGTCTGACCCCAAAGAGAGACAATTCAGATTTTTTGTTTTTTTTTCCTTCTGTGCTCTATGGATCATTATGCCCCTACCTCAGAGTCCTAGGGAAACTCTCTTCAATAAAGTATAGGGATGGCACATATATAGGTTCTTCCCAGAAGGGATCAGCAGGATGCCTTCTGGAAAAGTTACTCATTGTATAGGTTTAAGGCACTATTTATTTCCTTTGCCACCTAAGAAATGCTTAAAATCAAAAGACTCCTAAGCATTCATATTTAAAACATGAAACATTAGTCTTTTATTCAGTGAAAGAAGAAAAGGATCCATACAAATATATTTATATTAATTCTTTTTGTAAACGGCAAAGAACTGGAAACAAGTGGGGTGTCCATCAAGTGGGGAATGCTTGGACAAATTATGGTATATGAATATAATGATGTCATAAGAAATGATAGTTTCAGACTCGTGGGAAGACTTAATGAACTTAATCAGAGTAGAGTGAGCAGAACGAGAACAATTTACACAGTAACAACACTGTGAAAACAAAATGCTTTGAAAGATTTAAGAACTATTTTCGAAGCAATGACCAGTCACCATTCTAGAGAACCTATGTTGAAACATACTGCTTAGCTCCTGACAGAGATGTGTTGGTCTTAGGATGGCAAATAAGATATGTCTTTTATGGATATGGTCAGTGTGGGAATTTGTTTTACTTGATTGCATAATTTGTTTAATGGTTTTGGTTTTTGTTGTTTTTCCAAAAGGGAAATGAGAATTAATACATTTTTGGTTGATTGAAAAAATTTAAATTAAAAAATTATTCTAGATATTGTTTGCCTTTGAAATCTCCCTTTTTCAAACAAAAAGTTTATGTTTACAGAATATGCTATTTTTGGGTCCAACCTGATTGTTTTAAAAAGTTTTTTATTTTGAACAATATGATGAACAATTTTGAAATTTTCCCTTTGTTGTCCAAAAAAAAAAAATCTGAGCTGATGTTAATTGGAATTTCTTAAAATGTCTTTAAATGTCTCATTCTGTGTGTACAATCCTTCTAGTCTTTTAGAGTTCTGACTGGTCATTATATTGACCAGAGTTCTTATATCTTCCAATGTTAATGTCCTATACGATGTTATAGTCAGTGCAATAATTGTTCTAATTATTCCCACTTTACTCTGCATTATTTCATATAAGTCTAAGTTTTTTAAGTAAATATAATACATCTTTTTCAGTTGACAACCATTAAAAACCAAGTATTGAAATAAACTGAGCATTGAACCAGACCTTCAAATCACTGTATCACCAGATGTTAAACCAAGATTTTCAGAAATAATGAAGAATCTCTCCTTTTAAAAATTTCTTTTAGCACAATAATATTATATTCAAATACCATAATTTGTTCAGGTATTCCACAATTCCAGGTACCCACATTGTTCCCAGTTCTTTGCTTTGACAAAAAGTGCTCCTATAAACATTTTTATTTATAGAAGTCCTTTGCTTCCATCTCTTTGATTCCTTTTGGGTATAAGCCTAGTAATGGTATCACTGGGGAAGGATATAAACAGTTTAGTGAATTTTGGAGTATAATTCCAAATTTTCAGAAAGGCTTTGACCAATTCACAAGTTCAGCAACACATGTCTGTCTTCCTACAACCCTTCCAGCATTTGTTATTTTCAACAAACTGATGGATATTCGGTGAAACCAAATACTTGTTTTAATTTGCATATCTCATTAGTCTTTATTTGTTGTATTTTTTCATATAATTGTTGATAGCTTACATTGTACTTATTTTGAGAACTGCCTATTCCTGTCCTTTAGCCATTCATCTATTGGTAAATGGCTCTTGTTTTCATTTATTTTTAACAGTTCATTACCTATTTTGTATATAAGCTTTTTATCAGAGAAATTTGCTGCAAATGTTTTAACTAGTTAAAATTTGTGTGCCTTGGTCACACAGTCTGTCATGTATGTATGTGTGTACATGTATACACACATACATATGTGTATACTCACATGTGCATATATACATTTTATATATATTCCTTGGTCATGCCTATTTTACATGTGTGCCCTCTCTCTTCTTGGGAACATGTGGGAGAGCTTATCCCCATTTGCTTGTATGGGTGTGGGAAAAACTTTTCTTATCACTTTGTTTGCTATATTGTTCATATTAAACTAATATATCCTATTGTTTGGCAAAAGTAAACATATTATTAGGGGTTCATGAGCTATGATTTTTAGTAGCTTCTGATTCATAGAGGGTCTCAAAGATGGTACTTTGAAGCTCCAAGTACTAAAATGGGGCTAATATTTACATTACCTGTTTTGCAGAATATTTGGATAATGTTTGCATTATCTATTTTGCAGAATTAGTGTTAGAATTAAGTTAAGTTTTGTAAAGTTCTAGGTAAGTGTCAGCTGTTATTATCTGAGATTGGAACTGTGTAATTAGAAAACTTATCTCTTATCCTACCTTGATGAACCTTCCATTAAAGAAGTTTTCAAAGAAGAAATAGACATTAGTAGATTGAGGCTAAGTGGAACATGCATACTTTAGTTACTTGGAGTTATGTAGTATGTTACTAGCCTTCTTCATATTTTTACAACTTAAGAAAGGTAATTGAATTAACTAACCCTATTTGGGGTCCTTTTTTTTCATAGGGTGACAGTGGAGGTCCTTTGATGTGTTACTTTCCAGAAAATGAAAGATTTTTTCTAATGGGTATCACCAGTGCTGGAATTGGCTGTGGCAGACCATTTTTCCCTGGCATTTATACTGACGTGCAGTTATATGAACCATGGATAAGAAACGAGTGGCTTCAGGGAGTTCCTACAGGCAAAAATAAAACAAATATTGTACAAAGAAAGATTATAATAATTATGATATTTATCATCATCTTATTTGTTGTGCCCATATAAAGTGGCATTAAGACCAAGGTAACTTCCCTTTGTAATTTTATCTTCTTCACATCTTCATGTCACATAATTATCTGGTTTTTGCATATCAGTATTTCTTATTGGTATGAAAGGGTTCTGACAGGTTAGACAATTTAAATTTGATACTGAACCATATATTTTTTGATATTTCTATATTATTTCATTATGTAATAATAATACTTTATAATATAGTTTGTATCAAATATATACTTCAATGTGTACTTTATAATATATATAGTTATGTAAAGTATATATAATAAAAGTATATACAATGAATTTTTTAGTTTAATTTTTTCCCCCTCTAATCTAGACCTGTGATTTAACTGCTATAGGGAATTCCAAGCATGGAAGCTCTCTTCATTGCTACAAATCATCAACTTCTCTGTCATTTATATAGTCTTTATTGTCTGTGTAGTGCCAATGCAATATTCACAGCACCAGTGGCAACTGTAAATATGCCGGCATAGTTCTCAATCACAAAATAAAACAGACTCTCCACATATAAGACAGAAGCAAAACATTCCCTATAGCAGTTAAAATTCCAGCTCTCTGAGCAGGGAGAGGGAGAAGCATAGGCAACCCAAAAAAGTAGAAAATTCAAATACTCTTTCAGTTTGATTTTGGAATTTATTGTATGATTTGGAGTTGGAATGTTTTTGTTTTTGTAGCAGCAATTTACTTTCATAAGTAAGTTTGGCTGAAGCCAATCTTAAAATGATGTTGCATTGTCTATGCCGGGGTTATCCATAACGCCAAAAAGAAATGGCTTAGTAGTGTGCTGGGAATTCAAGTTGTGAGCCAACTTGTAATTAGACCTTCAGGATTTATTCTTCATATGGAACTTTCAGACAGTTGAAAATCACTTGCATTCGTATAACCTGTCAGGTGTCCCAGAACTAGGAAATGTATATACCTCTGTTAAAGAGGAGCCCCCTGTTTTCAGCTTGTCTGAAACAATGGTAATTAACTTTGGCCTGAGTTCAGTGTCGAGCAGAGGCCTGAATATATATGGTGAGTAGATGAGATCAGCATGCTGTAAGAAATGCTGAAGGATAAGGGCCACTAGGTGGCACAGTGAATAGAGCACCAGCCATGGAGTCAGGAGGACCTGAGTTCAGATTTGACCTGACGCTTGACACACTTACTAGCTGTGTGACCTTGGGCAAATCACTTAACCCCAATTGCCCTGCCTTCCCACTCCAAAAAAAAAAAAATGGCAAAGGATTGTATTAGCTAGCAGCCGCTCTCTAACATGCCAGAGCTGTGTACAACTAGCAGACAGAAATGGGGAGAAGCAGGGCTTCTTTGTTGACGTTTAAAGTCTGCCAACTGACTGCCAAAATTATTATTTTGGAATAGAAAGCACTAGATGGGATTTATGGCCAAGCAGTATGGTTTCTAGAGTCTTGTTTTGGGGTGGTTTTCCTTTTTGTGTCCCTGTTGTCTTATGTTGTATGTGTCACGTTATTATTTGTGAGACCCTGGAGGTCTGACACTTAATGGTGAAGTTCTTCTTTGCACAGCAATGGTATCTCCTAAATCTTTAATTAATATATATTTCTAGATAGATGGGAGTGACTAATAACTACTCCCTGTCATTTTACTTAATTCATATAGCCTTACCTTACTATGATTTAACTCTTGGAAACAACTCTCCAGTTGTTAGTTAACTCTATCTTGTTAGTTTTTGCTTATACACACACACACACACACATGTACACACACACACACACACACACACACACACATATATATATATATATGGGCTGGGTTCTCAGACAGGCATCTAAAGGTAACTCCTACCACTACGTCTCATGAGCCCCTTCCAGTATGCTTCCAATTAATCATAAGCCAATAGACATGACTAGTTCTTAGCAAAAGCATTTACTAAGATGGTATAGTAAAAACAGGAACACCTAGATAGCACAATGGATAGAGAGCTAGGCCTGAAGTTAGGAAGACTCGCTCATCTTTCTGAGTACAAATCTGGCCTCAGACACTTACTACCTATGTGACTTTGGGCAAGTCACTTAACCCTGTTTCCCTCAGTTCCTCATCTATAAGATGAGCTGGAGAAGGAAATGGCAAGCCACTCCAGTATCTTTGCCAAGAAAACCCCCCAAAAATGGGTTCAAAAAGAATTGGACCCAACTGAAATGACTGAACAACAAAATAATAAGAACAGTTGATACAAAGTATTTCCCAAAAAAAACCTATGAAGGATAACCCACAACTCCTGTTACTGCAGAGCCTGAAAGTACTCCCTTTGTAGAGTCCTTTCCGACCAGTCATTTGGACTCCCTGAATCAGCTCCTTTAGTCCATAGCAACACTCATCATGCGGTGCTTCTTGAGGTTATTTCCTCCTTGTTACTGTTATTGAAAAGGGTTTGTGGAACAAAAAATCGTTGAGAATCACTAGCGTAAATGAGGTCTACAATGCACATCATAACACCACTGTGCTATCACTCTTTTGTGCCTACTATATGCCAAGCATGCCAGGTTCCTCTATGTCTGACTTCATTGTGTATCTCTGCTCCAGGAAGGATGCATTACTGCTGGTCCACCAGCTTCAAAGACATGGCCAGTGTATGTGTGTGGGTGTGTGTGGGCAGGAGATGGGGGATAAGATGAAAGTCCCTTCCTCTTCTCAATTCTCAACAGCAGGGTTGCTGCGGCACACCTAAAAAAGAACTAGATTTCTCAATTCTCAAGCTAGAACTCTGAAATTCATCCCAGACACATAAAGACTCCAGAAAGCTAAAGCAGAGAGTAACAGCTTACTCTCGCCCAACTTAGCTCCCTCCCACCACATGATTGTTACGTGAAAAGACAATCATGGATGGTAAACGTTAATCCAAACAAAAAGTAGACAAGGGAGGTTACACAGAGTAGGGTAGGTAATAGAATGCACAAGAGTTGGTGGACTCTGACTCAGGAGCAAGATTAAAAGCTCAACCAGTAAGAGAATGATCCCACCAGGGAAGCCAGCTCGGTAGTTTCTGGGGGTGTGGATGCTAGGAATCTATTGGGATGTCAGTTTTTCTCATATGTCTGTGGTTCCTGGGGCTCCTGTTCACCAGTTTCACACTATCTCTCTCAAACTCCACTTCTTTTTAGTCTTTTTGAGGTCTCTGTCCTTCACTTATGCCATATGCAGTGTCATGGGCTCTGAGGTCTCTCAGCCAATGAGGAGTCACATCTTACATTTTGTACCCAGTATCACAGAGCTGTCTAGTGTACACCCAGTTTACCTGGGGAAAGGGATATTATACCTGTGTGGATTTTTTTGGCCTTTCTAAGATCCATAAAGTACATTTATGAACCTCAGAAGACTTGTATTACCCAGAAAGATTTTTGTGAACTGATGCAAAGTAAAGTGAGCAGAACCAGAAGAACAATTTATACAATAACAGCAATACTGTAAGATAATGAACTTTGAAAGACTTAGTAACAGGGACGGCTAGGTGGTGCAGTGAATAGAGCACTGGCCCTGGAGTAAGGAGGACCTGAGTTCAAATCTGGCCTCAGACACTTGACACACACAAAAACTAGCCATGTGACCTTGGACAAGTCACTTAACACCAACTGCCCTGCCTTCCTCCTCCAAAAAAAAAAAAGACTTAGTAAGTCTGATCCACACAATAACCAGTCACAGCTCCAAAGAACTCTCGATGAAACATGCTATCCACCTTCAAATAGAAAACTGATAGACTCAGAGTGTAGATTGAAGCATATTTTTTTCTTACTTTAAAAAGAATTTTTTTTTGGTAAATGCTATTGCAGGAATTTATTTTGCATGACTATACATATTTGTAAAGGGTTTCGTTTATCCTGCTTTTCAAGAGGTGGGGAAGGGTGAAGAGAGGGAGAGAATTTGAAACTGAAAAAAAAAAATTTTTAAGGCACTCATAGCGGTTGATTTGCTTCTGTTCTGGATACTTCCCCCTCTTCCTACCCTTTTCTGGAATGTTCCATGCCTCATGCTTATGCAACTGGGGCATCCCAAAGACCATCCTACCACCTCCCTACATCATTATATTACAAATGGGACACCAACCAGGCGCACCAGAGTAAAAACCCACCTCCATATAATAGCTACAGACTTTAGTGGTTTTAGCTAACTTTCTTGTTGTGAAAGTAACTGGATTGAAGTTGTTCTACGCTGATTAAGAGTGGCAAAGAATTGGCAATTGGTATGCTAAATCTTAGGTCCCCCTCTTCAGTGAACCATCACTGACTCATCTTCTCCCACCATAACCTAAAGAACATTGAAGCTGAGGGTCCAGTGATCTCTTTAGTTTTGTGTCATTTCCTTGTCCCTTCCTCTTATCTCCCATGCTCATGCCTCTGAATGTTTCATTTTAGCCTTTGGACCATTCTTGTTGTTGTTGTTGTTGTCATTGTTCAGTTGTGTTGACTCTTTGTGACCCCCCTTGGGGGTTTTCTTGGCAAAGATACTGGAAGGGTTTGCCATTTCCTTCTCCAGATTTTACAGATAAGGAACTGAGGCAAACAGGGTTGAGTGACTTGCTTCCAAAGGAATATGTGAGCAACCAAATGGAGAGAAGATAGTCCATATCTTTCCCGCCCCATGATAATCAATATAGCCAATAGTAGGCTTATCTTCCAACTTAACCACACTATCACCTTACCTCATTAATGCTCAACAATTTCCCACTCCACCCACTCCCACTTCTGGCCTCTTTTGGCAGGTCCTAGTCCCAATCAATAGGTGAGGTTATAATTAAAACCAGGCATGAGGAGCAGCTGAGCAGACAGATTCCTGTCCTTATCCCTAGTGTCTCCATACTCTCCTCCCCAGATCACCCAATGACTGCCAAAGATACCCTTCAGTGAGTGAACTCAGCACACCTGAGTTAATGAATGGTTAACCGCCCTGACCCCTACCCCATGCACACACATTTTTCTTTTGTGATGAGAAAGTGATTGGCATATCATAGTCACAAAAGAATGATAGCACAGAATGACTCAACCGGCATTATGATGTGTACCATATACCTCATTTACACCAGTGATTCCCAGTGGTTTTTGTTCCACAAACCCTTTTCAACAACAATAACAACAAAATACGCTGTGAACCCTTAGAGTAATTTTAAAACTACTCATAACAGTCTTTTATTCTTTAAGTGCTTGCTTATAAGAACTACAATGATGACTTTTTCCAGTAAAGCTCCAAATTAAAATTTATATAATTATAAAATATAGAATTTCATTTTACTTATAATTATGAAAACTCAATTTATAATATTTATAAAAACAATGATAAAATAATTATTAATATTTCATGTGGAGAATTCTGTAAGAATTCAAAGAAGTAATCCAGAAAGACTTCATACTGCTTACCATTATGTACAAGTCTTCACATAAAATTTATTATACAAGTTTGGTTGAATATATATTTTAGTGAAACAAGTTACAACTTGTAAGATATTCAAGATAATATATGCATGAACACAAATTTTATAACATGTTGATTATGTAATCATATAGTAGGTAAGGGATGAAGAGGAGACTGATGGAGTTACTCTGGTGCAGTGCACAGAAACCAAATGAGGGTATGTGTATGTGTCTGACCCTTCCTTGAGAATCAGCTTGGGTTTAATGTTGAACTTTGTGGAGGCTTAGAAACAATTTGATGACAAGTTGAGAAACTATAAGAACATATTGAGCCTAGAAGTTGTCAGAGTTTGGTGGAATCACTGTGTGAACACCAAAATCATTATGCCCATAATCACGACAGTTTTGAATCCTTTCAGAAACAAACTTAGAATGCTTCAAATATGCAGGTGCTTATTGTCACAGAGGACAAAAATATATTTGTAACATAACTGGGCAATTAACTGCTTAAGATGCCATTAAAGAATTTTTAGCATAAATCCCTTTGATCATAGCCACAAACTCTCAAATGGGAACCATTACACTATGTCATCTTTTCCCATAAACCTACCTGTCTTTGGAACTTGTCTGTTTCTATCAAGGGCACTGTCCTAAATGAAGAGTTTCAGTGGGTTTTGAAACCACTTGTTAAAAATATGAAAATACAACCTCTTCCAATTTAGTTTGTGTGATAATTGGAAATTTTCCATTCCACTATTTGATCTTATAGTTATAATGGTGAAACTCTAGTATAGATTCATTTAGCCTTTGTTGAGTTGTTTCAGTCATGTACAACTCTATGTGACCCCATTTCTTTCTCCAGCTCATTTTACAGATGAGGAACTGAGGCAAACAGGGTTGTGACTTACCCAGGGTCACACAAGCTAATCTGGGGCTGAATTTGAACTCAGAAAAATAGGTCTTCCTGACTCCAGACCCAGCAGTCTATCCCAACTAGCTGCCCTCACTTAGGCTAAGTGGTCCTAATGCCCATAAAGCATATAGACAAATACAGACAGATTGTACTTTTCCACTGTCCTAATCTTTGTGTATCTCTGTCTATCTCATGTGTGTCAGATAACGTAACTTTT
This sequence comes from Pseudocheirus occidentalis, assembly GCA_028646575.1. NCBI lineage: Eukaryota > Metazoa > Chordata > Mammalia > Diprotodontia > Pseudocheiridae > Pseudocheirus > Pseudocheirus occidentalis. The sequence goes on from CM053597.1 coordinate 216,903,084, forward strand.
AATTGGTTCTGAGCTCATCTTCTAAATCTTAGATAGGGAACATTAGACCCTCCTAGTTTGTAATCATGAAAAAGAAGCTCTCCTTACCTGAGCCCCACCTAGGACTTGTGAGTGACCCTGAGAACTTCTCTACCACGTCTGAGTCTGATCCGGAATGCCTTCTCCCACATCTGGTACTGATGACCTGTTCATAACCAAGCATATTCTTAGAGTAGAAAATTTTGCCACCTGAACCCCAACTATGAATGTGTTCCCCTCAATTTATCTCCTTGTGCCAGGTGAGGTTCTTGCAGCTGGAGGATGAATATTTATCTTTTTATATTGCCATACACACACACACACAGGTGTGTGTATATGTATATATATATTCTGTGCGTATATATATATATATGTATATATAATACATATATTTGTGTGTGTATGTGTATATATATGTATATATATATATATTGTATGTGTGTGTGTGTGCTTTTGTCTGTGTGCTTGTTACACCACAAAATAATGAAGTTCTTATTTGCATCAACTTCCTGAATCCAATTTCCTGTAAATTCTCAGGCAACCCAAGTCTTTGTTTTAACCCAAGCCATGAGGTCAAATACAGTAGTTTTTAGGAACATTTGATTTACAGCAGGGAAAATAGAAATATATTAGCTGAATTTCAACAAAAACTTTTGCACTGAAACAGAATATCATGCATGAATATCACGACTTGGTAAACAGAGCCAAGAGTGTGCTTCTTCCATCTGGACCTTTGTATATTTGTGAGGTATCCTCTTCAGCAATGACAAGCATTAAAACCAAGTACTGAAATGAAATGAACTTAGAACCAGACCTTCAAATTAATGCATCACTAATACTGAACCAGGATTTGCAGAAATGATAAGGCACATCCAATCATATCGCCAATGCAATTATATCACTCATATTTAATAGGCAAAAAGATTTTTATATCACTAATAAAACATTTCATCTTTTTCTCCTTTTAAAACGTACGTCTTATATATATTAAAATCCACACAATTACTAGTATAGTAGTACATGTGTGTAAGTTATAAATGAGTGTATATATACATTCGTATTGTGTGATCAAAAGTTTTGTACTGATAGGGGTATGTGACCAAAAAAAGTTTTGAGACTCTAGTTCCCTGAAACTAAACCTAGGTCTACAGTTCCATTTAGACCTGAATCAAGGAGGCGCTTTCTCTGCACCATACCCAAAAGTGACAACCCAATCCCCTTTTTTTCTTACCCCTCTTAGACTCAGAAGTGCTATAGATTGGGCAGCTAGGTAGCACAGTGAATAGAGCACCAGCCCTGGAGTCAGGACCTAACTTCAAATCTGGACTCAGACACTTAACACTTACTAGCCGTGTGACCTTGGGCAAGTCACTTAACCCCAATTGCCCTGCCCTTCCCTCCAAAAGCAAAAAAATAAGTGTTACAGGTCAGTCAGGTACTAATTGTGCTCTCCATTTCAGTGATGCTTCTAGAATCCAAAGGTCTGATGACCAAGATATATAGACAACTAAGGAAAATAGATAAGATCAAAAGTCATTTCTTCCAATAGTCAAGTGGTTGAAAGGATATGAGCATATGGTTCTCAAAAGAATAATGGCAAACCACTCACAACCACATGAAAGAATGCATCTACTAATAAAAGAGATAAAAATGAAAACAAATATGTAATTTCAGCTCACACTCATTGGTAAAGGTGACAAAAGATGAGAACATTAAATACCGGAGGGATTGTCTAAAGAGGTGCACTAGTGTCCTGTTGACAGATGTGTTGATTATTCCAACAGTTCTGAAAAAGTTTGTAATTATGCTTAGAAAGTAACTAAAAATTTTAAAAATTTAAAAAAAGAAGAAAGTAACTAAACTGTGTATATCCTGTTACTCAGAGACTCTAGGCACATACCCCAAGGGGGGGGGGGGTCAAGGATAAAAAGAACGTTCCTTTATATAGCTAAATATTTAGTTATTTGTTGTTGTTCTTGTTTTTGAAAAATATTAAAAGCAGAGAAATGGAATAATTTTTCCTTAATGTTACATGACAGCATTACATAGTACATAGAGGACTGGCCAGGGATATAAGGAAATTGGAGTTCAAGCTCTAACTCTGACCCTGGTCAAGACACCCAGAGATGGCTAGGGACACAGTGGCTGAACTGTGGAATTTGGAATTCCATAACAAATTGTTCTCAGACACCCAGTCATCCGGGGAAAGACTTTACATGCTTGGGGTAGCCATTCCCCTAACTCAGTAGCCGGTTTGAGGCCTGTCAATTGCCCCCAGCGTGGTTTAGCCTTGTCTGCCAAGCTTCTTGGAGCCACAAATGAGAACCCTACTTGCTATGGGATTCCAGGAGAGTCACTCAGCCTCTCAACATCAATTTTCTTATCTGTAAAATGTGGATAATAATACCACCCACCTTATAGAATTGTGGTGAGAATATAATGAGATGAAATCTGGAAATATGTTGAGGGGCTGGCTTTGGCAAGAAGGGCCAGATGGGTAGTTCTAAAACACGGGAAAGTGTTTCTGTTTTATGCCTACAGGAATATGGAATCCTGCCAGAGAATCTGCTGTATCAGCCCTGAGACCCCCAGGGGCCACTAGAATGCTTTCTTTCTCCCTCTGTGTACACTGAAAGATCCCTTTCAGTACCTGATGGGCTTTAGTCCTGACTTTAGAAGAGAAAGTCCAGCCTCTTTATTATCATTCTTGTTCTTTTCATTTCCACCCCAGAGCCTCTGGGAGGACCATTTAAAGTTTAGGTTTGGCTCAAGTCTAGGGTACCCTAAAGGGGAGGAAGGCAATAGAAATAGACAATAAATAGGGCAGCTCCTCTATACACCAAAAATGCTAAAGTACAAAAGACTCACCAGCACAGATGAACCAAAAACTTAAATCAGCAGCAATGATTTGTGCCTATTTTTATACTCCCCCGTGAGGCTAAGACTAAGCAGGAAGGGTTTTCAGGGACTGCTGAATAGGCATTTTACCTTCACCTCGGCTTTGAACTATCCAAACAATTCCCTCCATGTCTTCTGGTAAGCCAGGCCAGGAGTTGTGCTCTACCATTGTTGGTCTTCTATAAGGAGCATAGTGAGTAATTGTCCCACAGCACCGACCTCTGGAATTCACAAGGTTTTGCTTTAAAGGCTGGAAATATCCATCTCAGGATTGCTCAGTCATCTGTGTACAGGAAAAAAATGCATTGCAGAAGATACAGCCAGAGGCCACAGACTCAGGCTGAGACAGGACATACATACCCCCTCTGCTATGTGTTCTCAGGGAAGACATGCTGTCAGGGTGGGCAGACTGCCCACCTGGACTCTTCCAGGGCAAGGCTTAAGAAATCCTGACATACTGAGGAAAGAGAAGGAGAGGGAGGGAGAGAGAAGGAGAGAGAGAGACAGAGACAGAAAGAGAGGGAAGAGGGGAGAGGAAGGAGGAAGGGAGAAGGAAAAGAGCAGGGAGGAAAGGAGGGAGAGGGAAAAGAACAGAGGAGGAAAGGGGAAAGATGAGGAAAGAACAGGAGGAAGAAAAAGGGAGGAGGAAAGGATGGAGGGAGAGGGGGAGAGGGAGAAAAAAGGGAAAGAAGAGAAAGAAAAAGAGGAAGAGAGGGGGAAGAAGAAAAGGAAAGGGAGGGGAGGGTAAAAGGGATGAAAGGGGAGGAAAGGGAGGGAGAGAAAAAGGGGTAGAGAAGGTGGGGAGGGAGAGTGGAGAAAGGGAAGGAGAGAGAAGGAGGGCGAGAAAGAAAAAGAGGTCACTCCATTTAAGTTCCACTGAGGGGGCGTTTACTCTTCAGTCTTCTTCCTCCTCCTCTCCCTATCCTCCATTCCCTAACCAAGGGACCACCCAGGGTTTGCTGCACAATGCCAAAGTATGAGCTCTCCAGCACTGAGCCGCATGACCCCTAAGGGAAGCTGTTGCCAGGGGAGCTCAGCGCATGGTTCATGGGATGCACTCCAATCTAGCCCCTCACCACACCTTCGTTAATTGTTGTGAGAGGTGTGGTTTATTTGAGTATATACCTCACCCAAGAGAGTTTTGTTTTGTTTCTTTTAAGCTTGAGAGCTCTCTAGGCTTTCTAGGGAAAATCAGTTTGTTGGTGGCCTATTCTCCCTCCCAGCCCCCCTTGTATGTCTCTGTCTTTCTGATTTTCTGGTTGTTGGTTTTTTTCTCTCCCAGTTCACGTAAGCGTGGCCACCTATAAGACAGGATTGTGTCTCTCCCCTGTCCACCAAGTGATCTCGGGCTCATAACTCCCATTGTCTTTTCTGTTTAATCTTTGAAAGTGTGGCAGGCTTTGGCCAGGTTTGCTCCAGTGGCTGGGTTTGAGCAGACCTCGTGACACAGATAGTGTTTCCAAAGGGGAAATACCTAGGTTATGGCCTAGCCAGAAATCCAAGTTGCATAGGAACTAGGGAAAAACCGTTAAGAGCACAAAAAGCTTTCTTTTACTCTAGCTTTGTGCACCTGCCAGCCCCATACCAGCCCAGAAAAAAAGAGGTGAGGAAGAGATGGTCAAGACTTATCAGAACAGCAACACAGATCTTTTAGTCTTGTTCTGACAACTGCATCCTCAGCAAGCTAATTAAACCTATTTTACTACTGTTATTTGTGTTGGGATGATCATTTATGCCTCTCCATTACGTATGTGAAGTGCTGCCCCTTTCCTATGTGAGATTTGGTTGCTGAAAGGGGCCAAAAGTTACAGTAAAGAAAAAAGAATGAAGGAGGCTAGGTGGCACAGAGCACCCGCCATGGAGTCAGGAGGACCTGACTTCAAATCAGGCCTCAGACGCTTAAAACTTACTAGCTGTGTGACCTTAGGCAAGTTACTTAATCCCAATTGCCCTGCCTTTCCCCCTCCAAAAAAACAAACGCAATGAACTTGTAGAAGACCTAAATTATTATTCCTCTCATATGTGAATTGTTTGGTGGCTGAAAGAAACAGAAAGAACTTTTGTGCATGAAAAACTGATACAAATCTACATGGGAAGAAACAGCTTTTTGGTCAAAATGTGATGAAAGGCGCCCAATAGACTGAGAGGCTCTGTGGCTGCAGGGCATTGTGGTTCCTTGGCTCATTTGCATGTGACTTTTAGAGGTGTAGGAGTAAAACTAACAGACACATAAGGAACGTTGGCTTCATCACTGACAGAGAGGCAGATTTCCTGAGTTTTGTCCCCTATCCAGCAGAAAGTTTTATCCCCTCTCCCGCAGCAGAAAGATGAGTCACCGACTGATTTGAGCTGTTATAGACAATTAAGAAACCACTAAGAGAATAATCCGTCTGTTAATGTTAATTTCTTAACATCCTGTCTGTGAAGGAACTGAGTTAGGAAACCATTAGGAAGAGTATGAGGAGTCCAGCAGAGGGGCCAGCTGAAAGGATGACTTCCACTGCTGTCCTTGGACCTCAGTGATTGGAAGAAAGGCGTTGCTTTGTAGCTTGGCTGAAAAAAAAGGGTGGTGGTGGTGGTCAGGACCCTATTGATCAGAATAGAACCGAACTATGCTGTAGTTTGAACTGTTGCTGTCTGTCTCCCTCTTTGTGACCACATGGACTGTGGCACAGCAGGCCCTTCTATCTTCCATTATCTCTAGAAATCTGTCCGAGCTCATGTTTCCACAACACTGTCTATCCATCTCAGCCTCTGCCATCTCCTTTTCCTTTTGCCCTGTATCTTTCCCAACATTGGGGTCTTTATGTGGGCAAAATATTTAAGCTTCAGCTTCAGTATTTGATCTTCCAGTGAATAGTCTGAATTAATTTAAGTTACTGACTGATTCAATCTCCTTACTTTCCAAGGGACTCTTAAAAGTATTCTCCCAGCACCACAATTTGAAAGCGTTGATTTTGTGGCTCTCAGCTTTCCTTATAGTGCGACTCCCATAACCATACATTGCTACTGGAAAAGCCATGGCTTTGTTGGCAAGGTTGTGTCTGCTTTTTACTATGCTGTCCAGATTTGCCTTAACTTTCCTTCTGAGGAGAAAAGGTCTTTTAATTTCATGGCTGCAGTCTCTATCTGTAATGACCTTTGAGCCCAAGAATATAAAATCTGACACTGCTTCCATTTCTTCTCCCTTTTTTTGCCAGGAAGAGATGTGACCAGTTACCATGATCACATTTTTTTTCTTTTTCTTAACATTAAGCTTCAAGCCTATTTTTACATTCTCCTCTGTCACTTTTATCAAGTGACTTCTTCATTCTCCTTCACATTCTGTGAAGTGGTATCTGTGAATGATATTGTCTTCAAATCTGAGATTGCTGAAATTTCTCCTGGCAACCTCAATTCTGGCTTTTGATTCATCCAAATTAGAATTTTGCATCATGTTTTCTATATAATGCTGTCTCTCTGGTTTGAGAGGGAGAAATGAAATGGGTGAAATAAGATGTGCAGCTGCTTTGCTAAAGATGTGAGATTGATTGGATGAAGCGGACGCTTTGAGTGAATCCTAAAGAGATTTATGGTGATGTTTCTTTTTCTGTGAGAAGATGTTGAAAGATGATTGGATGACACAAATACTGTTGAGTAAAGAGCTCTTTGGGCTTCTCCGCCTTGGCCAGAGCTACATCGGATGAGCTTTGCTGTACTCTGGCTTAGGGAATCATTTTCCACAAGAACAACAGCTAGCATTTATATAGCACTTTTAGGTTTGCAAAGCGCTTTATGTACATTGTTGAAAGTGAATTTTAGAGAGAACACAACTCATCATTTTGTTCTGTATCAGTCATTTTTCTGTATATGACCCCTGCATGTTGCTGTAGCAGCTGGTTTCCTTCAGTAGATTCTTTCCTCTTCTTGTTGGTATGAGAAGACATAATTGGGGAAAATGGGAGCGTTTTAGAATCTTTAGAAGGTTCCCCTTCCTTCTCTAGTGTGATGGGTTTGATTTAGTGGCAATAACCGTCCTAACAAGGAAGTTCCCTTATTCATCTGCTCTAGTAAATGATGTATATTTTCCTTTAACAAGCATATAATTTTTTTTCTCTGTGTGGTCATCTACATTTCAATGAGCAACCATCCTTTTTTATTTATTTCATATAATGTATAAATATTGCTTGCTGAATGGTAAATAACGTCTACCCTCTCATCTACTGGTGACACATGCCACACTCTCCTGAATGGAATAAAGCCTGTCTTCTGGTCATGTTGGCTTATTTATTGGTTTTAGCTAGTTAAACTGATAAGAAAATTCAGGTCACGGGGCGGCTAGGTGGCACAGTGAATAGAGCACCGGCCCTGGAGTCAGGAGTACCTGAGTTCAAATCCGGCCTCAGACACTTGACACAAAAAACTAGCCGTGTGACCTTGGGCAAGTCACTTAATCCCAACTGCCCTCCAAAAAGCAAAAAAAAAAAAAGAAAAAGAAAATTCAGGTGACAATGTCATCTTGTGTGATCATCAGTGCAACCCTGTATGAAGAAGGTGTTATAATACCCAAATTTTGCAAGTGAGGACACTGAGTCTAAGACAAACTAAGTGGCTTGCTTGGGGTTACACAGCTAAGAAATGTATGAGACTAGATTTAAACTACAGGTCTTCCTAACTCACTTATCCACTGTACTATCTAGCTGCCTTGGGTGATGGGATCAAAAAAGGGTTTTGATAGGCAAGAGAAGGGGTTGACAAATCCAGGCTGTAGTTTGCCAGCCTCTGGGGATAATTGTAAAGTCTTGTACTTGTGTACAAAAATTTCACAAGATCAAGATAGTCAAAGCATGTACAGAGAACAGGCATTCTGGGGAAAAAAATCACACTTCTGTGGATTACAGTCAATGGCAAACTCAATAGGAGTCAGTAATATGTTGGGGCTCCCTGGTAGTCAGAAATGTTATCTTGAACTTGGGATACATTAAGAGGGGCCTAACTTCTAAGAAAAGGTAATACTGTACTATACGCTGTACTCTACTCTTAAAGATCTCATCTGGAGCATTGTGTTTACGTCTAGTTGCCATGGTTTGAGAAGGACATTTGTTGTGGGTCCAGCTCTAACACCAGCACACTCAATTCAGGCTTGATTTTGGAACAAAATGAGACATTTGTGAATCATTGAATACTTAATGAAGGAAGTTTATTTTAAGCAAACACAGAATATTCGGTAAGGATACAGAAACCCTAATCCTCAGCTTTGGTAGATGCAATCTCTCTCATTTCCTTACAGAAATGCAGGTCGTCAGCAAGTCTACAGGATATGATAACTCATGTGGTCTTAGGCTCCCACTCAGTACAAGATGTTTACAGTCCATGTGTCCAGGGCTTTTTATTGGCCTTAGGTCAGGAAGCTGTGTCAGAGATTCTGGGGCCAATGAGGTTTCATAGGAGGGAATGGAAGCTATACCAGGGAAACTGCTAGGGAAGCTGGAACCGAAGGAAGTTGTGTGGAGTTTGTGTGTGTTTGTGGGAAGCAAGGAAAATCAGGGCTATCAGGGGTGGAAAATACCAATCCTACCATATACCACCCCTTGGTGGCAAGGTTCTCGAGATCTTCAAAAGCAGAGGTGTCAGAATTGTGTCAACTCCTGAGGGAGGCCTGACTCAGATTAAAATGTAATTGGGGAATATTTAACAAAATAAATGAAAATATAATGCAACATAGATAGTGTTAGTTTGTGATTTTCAAAGTTAATACACTACCTGTAGGAATCTATTTCTGTTAGAGTTTGGCACCACTGTTTTAGAGGACCTTCCACCATTTAAATACTTTCAAGGATTTCACTGAGTAGTCTTCCAGTCATGGCTGGTGCTCAAGAAAGGGAAAAGGTAAAACAAAAACAAGGACCAAGGCCCAAGTCTTGTACTGGACCATCCTCCTAACATACCTCCCTCCCTCGCAAATATGGAGGAGTCCAGAAGCCAGAAATCCTAAGCCTTTCCTTCCCCCTCTGGGAGACAAGGTCTTAAAGTCTCATGATTTGGTAACACATCTTTGTTGGTCACCTCTATTCCTTCCGTCAACCATCAGGCAAAATGGAACTTTCTCTTCTCAGGGTAAGAGCATTACCCCTACTAATGAACATCTGCATTATTATGCATCTGACTGCCCATGTAAGGTGTATAACCTTGCAGAATCCATGCCATGACAAATCGATGCCACCCTGGAAAGGGGAAGGGCTCTTTTGCCAAGAAGTTTCTTGGATCCAGTCTCTAAGAAGCCTTATCTGATAAGAATGAACTGGTTTTGGACGCGATCCTGGTCAATTCTCTCCAACTCTTCCTTATTCCTTAGTCATCGTCCCTTCAGAGGACTCCATACACCCTGGAGAAGTAGTGCAGGCCTCTTCAGTTGACAGTCTTTGTTTTTTTTGTTTTTTTGATAGTTCAGGGAATTATTTACCAGAAAAGTCTTGGGGGACCAAGGGGTGATATTTTGGGAAGGAACCTTGCATTCTGTAATGGGTATATATTTACCTGGAAAGAAAGAAGATACCTCAGTTGCCTTGGTGGCAGTTCTGAGTCGCTGGACAGGGGTGAGGAAGAGGCAGCCCCTGTGGAAGAAGAGGGGGTAAAGATTTTGTATCGTTCCCTTGATGTTGTTGGCATTTGGGGTACAGAATAATGAGACAGTGGTAAGTACTATCATTTCCCCCGTTTCACAGTTGAGAAAACTTAACGAAACAGAGGCTAAATGACTTGACCATGGTCACTCAGCTAGCAAGTAGCTGAAGTCAAATTTGAACTCAGAAATTCCTGGCCCAGTGTTTTATCCGCTGTGCCACCTAGCTGACTTTGGGCAAATGCATGATATTTTGTCCTCTTCCCCCTCTCCCCAACAACATGGTTAGAGTTTGAGTCATAGCTGCATAGTGATCATTCCATCCTGCCCGTGTGAGGAGGTGGCCATGTTGAAGAGGTGCTACACCTGGGTTTGGGATGGTATGCTAACCAGGGTTCCCCGCTATGAGCTATGGGCTAGTTTTTCCTAAATGCAAGGAAGCTGTCCTTAGGACTTGATCGGCCCAAAGTTCTAAGGCTACAGCTTTTGACCCAGATTCCAGAAGAAGTTAGTTCACGGGAAGTATGTGACCCAGATGAATTTCTGCAGGGGGACAAAGTAGGGCCACATCTATTTGAACTGGTACTACAATCTTACTGAGCATCCTTTCTCATGCTATCTATGACTCAGTAAAGCTTTCGTCAACTGGAAATGATCTAGGAGTGTCTTGTTACTATTAGACCAGCTTAAGTCAGGTCTGGCTGAGCTTCCTAATAGAAAAGAGGATAAATCTCTGTGGTGTAGTGTGTGTGTGTGTGTGTGTGTGTGTGTGTGTGTAACAGAATTCTGGCCTACACCAAAGATGGAAGAACCCAAGTAGGAGATGCCAGGGACCAGATTTGGCCTTGACTTTAAATCTGCCTCATAAGGGCACGGTCAGTATCTTGTCCTCCAGTGGATTCTGGGGATAAAGATCTCGTTCATCCACAGCACAGGCACCATGCACTTAGGTGGGAGGTGTGACAAATAAAAAGCCTGAGAGACAGAGTTTCTGGGTAATTAACAATTTATTAATTAGACTAGCAAATAATAAATTGATAGTCAGTGGTCTCTCTCAGTAACCAAACACACACAAAAAAATCCACGGACACCACCAAATGCTTAAGTACCCCTGGAAAAGGAGGTGAAAATCAATCCTAATTGGTGAACAGTCAATAAATGTATTGACATATTCATGAGAAGGTAGGCCAAAAGTCTTTACCTCCTCCTGCTGAGAACATGATTTAACCATGAGACTCAGCCACTCCCAGCAATCTGGACAAAGGAATTTGTCTCCATCCAGCCACTCTGGTTGATTTTCTCCTTCATAAACTGGGTTCCCCTAGACCAGTGGTTCTCAACCTTCCTAATGCCTCAACCCTTTATACTCGTATGTGGGCATATCTGCATGTGAGCAGACTTGCCTGGAGACAGATAGAGGAGCGGTGTCTAGGTTCTTAAGACCATCAGAAATATGTGTTTTCTGATGGATGGTCTTAGGTGACCCCTGTGACCCCTGAGAAAGGGTCGTTCAACCTCCAAAGGGGTTGCAACCCACAGGTTGAGGACCATTGTCCTAGACTGGAATGAGGGTTGCACCAGCATAGACTTACTTCCTAAGGGCAAGAATTCACCTAGATTAGATTCTGTTTGTAGGTCTTCTGGTTGTGTGGGGTTCCACCCAAGATCACAGAGCATGTACCCCGGAGGATGTGGGCAATCTCATCCATAAGTAATGTCCTTTAAAGACTGACTGACCTGTGAGGGCTGGTCTTTGAATGAGCAAATAGAAAGGAAAAATTTCAATCCTAATTTAATAATTGGTTATATAATAGAAAATAATTTCTCTCAGAGGGTACAAGCCACTTTCCACTTTCCTTTAGGCCTTGTGGTCTAGAGAAATGGGCTGTATTGTTTGTCCTTTTCAACTTCCGGTGCAAGGAGTCTTTGACCAGGTGTCTTTATCTATGGTAACCTTGGAGCCTAGGAACCAGCCCAGCAAGGCTCCCCTGAGAACTCAAGATCCTGGGAAGCAAGCCCAGGAGGGATGTTGACTTGGAACTTGATGGTACTAGATTATATATCAGTTGAGTTAAACAGTGAATCTGTTGAGGGGGGGTAGAGCCAGGATTATGCCTCTCTCCAGGTGTGTGTGGGCACAGATGTCTGTGTTTATTCTTGCCGTACCTTGGAAGGAACTATTCCTTTGTAAAAGCTAATGTATTAAGCAGTTAAGTGGAACTGCTGTGCCTGGACCCCTAAATGGGGGAGAGGGAGGAGGTCCTGAGGCAATTTTCTAAGACTATAAAGTGCAGATTGGTGTTGTGTTGTGTTTTCTCAAAGAGGACCATGACATCAGGGAGTTGATGACATGACTTGCAGGTGACTTGGATTTGAGTGAGGGAGGGCTGTGCAAGGTCACCAGCCTCCCTTTCTCTTCTGGAGCCATCTGGGTCCAGTGACCAGATATTCATCAGGACCACTGGAGATGGCCCAGGATACAATGGGATTCACATCACTGCACAAGTAGCAGGAGTTTTGTTTCCAATAGTTCCCCCACCCAGTATAATCACTGGCTCACTCCTGAGTCAGTCAGTAGACATTGTGCCAAGTACTAGGCATACCAAAAGCAGCAAAAGAACACATTCTAATGGGGGAGCCAACACACATGTACTGACTGACTGTGTATGGGATAAATGGCAAATAACAGAGGGAGGGCATTACAATTAAGAAGACTTAGGAAGGACTTTGTGCACAAAGTGGGATTTTAGTTGGGATTTGAGGGAAGCCAGGGAAATCAGGAGGCAGAGAGGAGAAGGAAAGCATTTTAGGGAGGGGGGACAGCTGTAGAAAATGCCCAGAGCTGGGTCACAGAGATCTTGTTTGTGGAATAGTCAGGAGGCCAGCATCACTGGATCAGACTATGTTGGGGGGGATGGTGGTAATAAGTTAGGAGAAAACTGGAAATGGGACGGAGGGCTAGGTTTTAGAGGACTTGGAAGGCCAAGTGGAGGATTTTGTGTTTGATCCTAGAGGTGAGAGAGAGCCGCTAGAATTTGTTGAACCTTTCTTCATTTTCTTTACTCATTTAATTTATCCATGTTACTTCATTTACTCCTTTGAGTAACATGGTCAGACCTAAAGAGTGAAAGCTTTTCCGGTAAGAAGGTATTCTAAACTTTCTAAGTACTTTGCCTTCTAAACTCAGTTTTGTTCAACTGTTCAACTCTTTTCATTCAAGATTTGGCTACTCAGGGTAAAAGTAGATAATGAGAACATGGCGGAGGGGGAGAAGCGACCTTTCTTTCTCTGCTATTTTGAGATCATGTTGTCCTGAAAAATGAAAAAAAAGGATGCAGACAGTTGGGGAACAAGGTTTTAAGTCAAACGTACCAGGAAGGTTTTTTGTTGTTCGGTCATATCTGACTATGAATCATGATCCCATTTGGGGTTTTCTTGGCAAAGATGCTAGAGAGGTCGGCCATTTCCTTCTCCAGTTCATTTAACAGGTAGTAGAAACAGAGGCAAACAAGGTTAAAATACTTGTCCAGGGTCACATGGCTAGTAAGTGTCTGAGGTCAGATTTGAACTCAAGTCTTCCCATCTCTAGGCCCAGTGCTCTATCAGTACCAGGAACATACTGAACCTCAAGTTTTTTTTTATAAGAACACAAACCTGTCAGCGTCAGCAACAACATCTAAAAACAATATTATTATTATTAATTATTATTATTCAGTGGGGGTCAGTTATGTTGGTGCCAAAAGGCATATCCTTTGAGGATGGCACCTTTAAAGGTGTCAGAGGCAGATGGGTGAGCACCGGATCTGGAGTCAGGAAGACCTGTGTTTAAATCCAGTCTGTCACTTATTAGCTGTGTGACCCTGGGCAAGTCACTTAATGTCTGTTTGACTCAGTTTCCTAAACTCTAAAATGAAGACAATAATAGCACCTGCCTGCCAAGGTCATTGTGAGGGTCAAAAGAGATATTTCTAAAGTACTTAGAATAGTGTCTAAGCACGAAGTAGGCACCTAAGAAATGTTTTTACTCTTTCCTTTAAACTAGTGAAAAAGTTCTCAGATGATTATCCAAATAAACCTACAGTTAGGTTCTCATCAAAGAGGCTTCATCCAACGGTCTGTGATTATAAATAAGTGATCAATGAGCACTTACCACTTTTCTGGGCACTGAGCTAAGTACTCTTATACAGATATAACTCAGCAAAGACAGGTTTTGCCCTCAAGGAACTTACATTCTAAGGGAGGAAAATAACACATAATGGGAAGTTGCAGAGGTGGGTCATAAATGGGATCCCAAAGCTCACCAGGCAGAGCCCAGGGTGAGTCCAAGGTTCCTGGGCAGGAGGAAGTGGGGTTGGCTGCCCAAGTGGTGGAGGCATGGATGAGATCATCTGTTTATATAGAACCGTTAGAATTCAGCTGTGATAGGTACTCTACTTTAACATTGGTGCAGTCTCTACCAAACAGACAATCCTGCTAATTTTTATCCAAAAAGCAAATGAGAAGGGCAGCTGGATGATGCAGTGAATAGAGCACCAGCCCTGGAATCAGGAGGACCTGAGTTCAAATTTGGCCTCAGACACTTGACACACTTACTGTGTGACCTTGGGCAAGTCACTCAACCCCAATTGCCTTGCCTTCACCCCCTCAAAAAAACAAAAACAAAACAAAAATCAAATGAGAATGTGAGAAAAGAGTTCCTGCTGTTGTTGAACAGCCAGACTGAGTCATAAAAGACAGTTGCTTTCTTGAGTTTTCATTGTCCTTGTGTTTAATTTACCAGGAATTATAAGTGATTTTTAACAGCCCTCAGTCTCTTTGTTGCGCTCGCTCTCTCTCTCTCTCTCTCTCTCTCTCTCTCTCTCTCTCTCTCTCTCTCTCTCTCTCTCTCTCTCTCTCTCTCTCTCTCTCTCTCTTTCTCTCTCTCATTTTTTTGGCTTTTTGGAGGACAATTGGGGTTAAGTGACTTGTCCAAAGTCACACGGCCAGTAACTGTGTCAGATATCTGAGGTCATATTTGAACTCAGGTCCTTCTGACTCCAGGACCGGTGCTGTATTCACTGCACCACCTAGCTGCCCCTTCTTGGTTGCACTTCTCATGGGATTCTGCCTTCTCTCAGGCTGTCTTTGATGCCTGGACTGCACCCCCTCCCAACTTGGGCCAACCTTCCTGAATCCATCCAGACTCAGCTTAAATTCTGCCTTCTGCAGGAGGCCTCTCTCAGGCCCTCTTCCCCCAACCACAAATGCCTTCCCATTTATACTGCATATATTATATATTTCTTATATAATTTATCATGGTTTGAATGTTGTCTCCTTCATTTGACCATGAGTTCCTTAAGTGAAGGAAGTGGGTTTTTGCTTTTTTTCCCTTGTATCCCCAGCATTGAGCACAGGGCCTGAAGCATAGTAAGCCTTTAATAAATTCTTGTTGACTGATTTTAAGGAATTGTGCACCTAATATGTCTGTCTACAAACAACGAAAAAAGAAGGAAACCCTATAGTTCAGAATCTTTTAATGATTAATGTAGCTTTAATTAGGTTTTCATTGCATGGAGAAACTTGATTATTTTTCCATAGTTTGTTAATCTGTCTGGTTGGGGCCCATTTCCAGTCATCCTAATCTATGTCTGGCCACTGGACCCATATGGCTCCGGAGGAGAAAGTGAGGCTGGTGGCTTTGCACAGCCCTGCCTTACTTAAATCCAATTCACTTGCAAGTCATGGCATCATCTTCCTGATATCATGGACCTCTTCAAGAATAAAAGATAAACAATAATCTATCAGATTATTCCATTAAACTGGGAGCTCTTTGTGAGTAAGGAACAGTGTATATATATATATATATATATATATATATATATATATATATATATATATATATATTTTTACCATATCCCCATGGATAGTGCCTGTACATAGCAGGCACTTTTAAATGTTTTCAGTGAGATTAATACTCAAGAGATTTTTAGAAGTAAGTTAACTCCTTTCATTTCCCTTCATTTTCCTAAAGCAATGATTTGGGTATTTTCTTTGAACTAACCTTTCCCAGATCTGACCAAGTTTCATCTTCTATTGCTAGAGAAAAACGTATTGTGCTAATATTTCTAAAGGGTGTGAGGGTGTAAACAGAAGCTGGGGAGTAAAACTAGTCATTCTTTCTTTCTGACCCCCACTGTCACCAAAACCAAGAGAGAACAGAGAAGGAAGAAACAGCGTCGGCTGCAGAAAGGCCAAGGAGAATAGGGATTGAGAAAAGGCCATTGGACACGACGGCTAAGAGATCAGTGGAGAGAGCATTTTCAGTTTAAAAAGTTCAGAGTCCAGATTGAAGAGAACAAGAAGAGAGATAAGGTGGAGGCACCTCTTGTAGAAGGCCCTTAAGGACCCTTAGCCACAGAGCGTCAAATACATAAAGGGATGATAGGAATAGAAGAATCTACTAAGGGTTTTTTTAAGGATGGGGAAGAAATAAGCATGTTTATAGGTAGTAGGGAAAGAACCAACAGGGAGAGATTGAAAGTGATAGAATGTTGGAGGAGATGGGATGGAATGAGACTGCATGAGCAGGTAAGCCATTATTAGCCTTGGTAAGAAGTAAAGCCACCTTTATCATGCCAGACAGACCTGAAGGAGGCACCTGAGTGATAGGAAGTAAGGAAGAGGAGAAAGGAGCTCACAGCAAATGCCTCCATTTTTTCTGAGGTTGTATCACATAATTTGTAGTGGATCCAATCAGAACATTTGTATGATATTCTCCACCTTTCTTCAGCAGCACGTATTTAGGAATGAAGGCTAACAGATAGTGGGAGTGATCCAAGACTGAAGCTTAGCTGGGCATAATGGGAGATATGATAAGGGGTCTAGGGATTCGAGAGAAGAGGGCAATGTAGAGTTGAATTGGTTCAACAAGGGGTCAAGATGGTGAAAAGAAGAGAGTATGCCTGGTACAGGAGAGATGACCTTTGAGTGGAAGTCACAGAGTGGACAAAGAACAGGGTTTAGTAGGGGAAGACAGAGGGAGAGGTGGAAAGTCAATCAATTATGGTTAGATAAGGAGATTTTTGAATTCTTGAATATGAAAGTCTACATTTGTGAGGGTTGGTAAGATCAAGGGTGTGACCACCTTTATGTGTAGCTAAGATGAAATGGAGGAGTAGGTCATGAGAAGTGAATAGGTGGAGGAACAGAGTGGTTAGAATGCTTGAGGGAGAGACTTGTTGAAGTCTCCTGTTATGAAGACAGTAGTTGGGGACAGGAGAAAAAATGATGAGACATGTACTGAACTCCTTGAGGAAGGAGGGGGAATAACCTGAAGAGCTGTAGACATGGCTATCAGGATTTTAATTGGTGACCTGCATGAACCTCAAAGGAGGAGAGATTACTGGATGATGGAGGTAGGGAGAATCTGGAGGAGACAATGGGGAGCAAGGAGCACCCCGACTCCCCTGCCTCAGCCAGTGAGCCCAGGGAAGTGAATGGAGTACTGGAAGGTGTGGCTATGGAGACTGGTTATCTAGTAGATCATATACTTAGCCCTAAGTAACCTATCCACTTAGCCCTAAATATCAAACAAATTGATTACCATTACAGAGGCGCATATCAATATTAGCCAGAAGATAGGAGCGGGAGAAGAAAAAACTTAGAATGAAGGGTATTTTGTTACTTATGAAACAGGCATTCCTGATAGCACAGTGGAAGAGGTGGGTATTGTTTGGTTGGAACTTTGGGGTGTGAGGTTTGAGGGAGAGGGGAATAAGGGATTGTATGCCAGGGGACGGGGAATGGGATCTGGACAATGTCCTGTAGAGGTTCAGAATCTCTGCAATATGTAAGGTATGACTGGTGTAGAGAACAAATGTTCATTGTTGAGTGGAAAGGGCTACTTCTCCTCCCAAAAAGAAGATCAGGCTAGAAGACCAGGGCAGCATGAGATGAGAGACATATAGTCCAATGGTGGGATTTTAGCTTAGATGTGAGGAAAGCCACTAGGTGGGGATGAGGAAGAAGATAATTCCAGAAATGGAGGACAGCATTTTGAAAATGCTTAAAGTTCAGATTGGGGAGCATTATGCTTGAGGATCAAAGACCCAGGAGGCGTGGGAGTGAGGGGGTGAGGGAGTAAGTGTAAGAAGACTGGAAAGGTAGGGGAAGCCAGGGTATAGAGGGCTTTAAAAGCCAGAGGATTTTGTCCGTGATCTTTGAGGTAACAAGGAGCCATTGTGAGGATTTTCAAAATCTGCAAGGAAACCTACGGAGGCAAAGCTCTGAGCAAAGGGCACTTTACTCAAGAGGCCGCGGTCCCCTGTAGTGAAGCAGACGTCGGATCTTCCTCGCGACGCCGCCTCCCTCCAGGACCTTAGTTGTATAGCGCTTGATGCCCGGACAGTACAAAGCAGACCAGAAATAGTCTTGGATAGACCTTGCCCTTGACCCTCCAGGAAGGTCTACACAAAATACAGAACCTCATTGGCTGACAAACAGACTAGTGAACAGCCCTTACCAGACCTATCTGGACCTTTCAGAAGGTCGCGCTAAGCCTTTGAGTACATCCATGGGCTGGTAGAAAGGCAGGCTGCAGGCCCGCAACCAAGGTACTTTGGCTACGTGCTCACGATCACCTCCCCGTGTTGGCCAGTAGGTGGGTGACAGGGATGGAGAGGCAATGAAAACAGCTGGGGGCTTTCTGTGGCATCTAGTCACCTCCTGGTCACCTTGTCACCTGGTCACTTTGGTCACTATAACAAGGAAAATAAGGGTGGAGATCTTCCTGTTAGCTTCCTGTGATTAAGCAAGTGAACTTACCATCTGCAGTTCACAACTCTGAGGACTAATATCAGAAAATCACTACCCTTATGGAGTCATTTCAAACTGATTAATATAAAATAGGGGTCCAGTTAATTATCTATCACTCTCTGGAATTTATTGAAGAGGAAGGTGACCTGCTAAGATCTGTGAGACCATGAGATCACTTTGCCAGCTGAGTGGACGTTAGGCTAAAGAGGCAGGGACGCCACCCAGAAGGCTAGTGCAATAGTCCAGGCATTAAGAGGTCAGCCAGGCGAGCTGCATTCGACCCTACCCTCTCCTTGTCCTACACTGTGGTGTTTGCTCTGTTGCCTTCCTCTGTTGACTTGACATTTGCTTCTCTTAGTTTCTTTTCCATAATTGCGGCATTTATCGCTTCCA
>CM053597.1:216921886-216932908 GCA_028646575.1 Pseudocheirus occidentalis
GGGTCAGGAGATACCAAAGAAATAGTAGGAACTGTCCTCATCCCCAAGAAACTTAGTTTAGTTGGGAAATGCAGATACATAGAGGACAGCTAGGTGGCGCCATAAATTCAGGGAGACGACTCCTGAGTTCAAATTTGACCTCAGATACATATTAGCTGTGTGACCCTGAACAAGTCATTTAATTCTGCCTCAGTTTTCCTCTCTGTAGCAAGAGAAGGAAATGGCAAAGATACATTCTAGTTATCTCTGCCAAGAAAATCCCAAAGGGAGTCATAAAGAGTTGCACATGACTGAAGAACAGAAGACAAAGCTAAAATGTGGGAAAAACTAAAAATCATCTACATTGAACAAGTGCAGATACAGATTAGGATGGCTTGAGAGGCAACAAGATTTGGTGGACAGAGAATTATCCTTGAGGTCACCAAGACCTGTGTTGTTTACACCCTGCTTCTCTCATCAGATGTGTGACCTTGGGCAGTTCGTGCCATTGCTCCGTGTGCCAGACAGCTATTTAAGAAAACAAATGGTCCCCAAGCTGTCGATCTGCACGGATGGAATTCTGCATCTGGTATTCCCCAGAACAGGACAGTCACAGGAGGACACACACAAGAACCAACAAACAAGCTTCTGTGCATTGGGTACCAAGCTGCTCTCTAGCTGTAGACCATGAGAGGGTGACAGGAAGTGATTCTGACAGAGGCGAGGGACCTGAATGGGCAGGGAGGGAAGGGGGAAGGTCCTGCAAAGGGAAAGACTGGCATGGATGCAATGAGGTCAGGGGCATGGCCAGAGTGAAGACTGTGGGACTCAGGAAAACTGCAAAAGTGAGGAAGCCTTGGCCAGAGCCATTGAAGGAGTTTAGACTAGATATGGTGGGCGAGCAAGAGTGAAGGCTCTCAGGCATAAAATCTTGAAAAGAGAAAGTTGTATATTATATTATATTGTATTATGTTATATTATATTGTATTACATTGTATTATATTATATAGTATTACATTATATTATATTACATTGTATCATATTGTATCATATTGTGTCACATCGCACTGCCCTGCACCGCATTATATTATATGGTATTACAGTGTATTATATTATGTTGTATTATATTGTACTATATTATATTATTATTATATTACTCTGCAGTTATATAAAGCTATGGTTTTCCAAGTGCTTTACACACTTTTTCTCATCTGAGCCTCACAATAACCCTGTGAGGTAAGTTCAAAAGATATCTCCATTTTACAGTTAAAGAGAAGAAGTTGAAGAAAGTTTTAAGTGACTGGGCTACAGTTAATGTTTTTAAAGCATTTATGCATTTATTATACAGCTGGTTGGAGATACAAGGAAAGGCAAAAACAGGCCCTCCCTTCAAGGAGTTCACTTTTCTAAAGGAGAAAAGGCAATATTTTTGGGGCAGAAAATAAAGGTGTCCACAAGATATACAAAGAGCATATGGAAGGTGAGCTCCATGGGGAAAATAATTGGCAGCTGGGAGGACCAGGAAAGCCTTCATGTAGAAGGTGGGATCTAAGGTCAGTCTTGAAGGAAGCCAGGGAAACTGGGGCAGGGCTGAGGAAGAATACTCTGTGCAAAAGTAAAGCGGTGGGAAAGTGGAGTCCTGTGTTGGAAAAAGTTGACCAGTGTAGCCGGTAAGTGTGGAGGAAGGATGTGAACCATAGTATTCCTGACTCTGAGCCCAGCATCCTGCCCACTGTGCTGGAGGGCAGCGTCCCCATTTGGATCTACTGTCTGCCGTCATTCATTTGTTTCAGTAGAATCTGACACTTCATGACCCCCTTTGGGGTTTTCTTGGCAAAGATACTGGCATACTTTGCCAATTCCTTCTCCTTCCTTCCTTACAGAAGGGTCACAGTGTCTGAGACTGGATTTGAACTTTCTATCTCCAAGTCCAGCGCTCTATCCACCGTACCACCTAGCTGCTGCAAGGAGGTGGTGTAGTGGGCAGAGAAACCTGGAGTTGGGATCAGACCCGAGTTTGAATTCTGCCTCAGACATTCATCTGCCGTGTGACCCCGGTCAGTTAATATTGGCCTGCCTCAGTTTCCTCAGTTGTAGAATGGGGGTAATAATAACACCTATTGCCAGGGTTCTTGTAGGGATCAAAGGAGTTAATATTTGCAAAAATGCTTTGCATACTTTGAAGCATTGTATAAATGTTTGCTATACATAGCTTAGAGGCAATTTTCAAAAAACGTCATGCCTCAGAGGTCTTAGAAACATACAAGGAATTGAAGCCATTCTCCAGATAATTTGAGGCTCAACATTTTTTTTATTCTAGTCAGATATTCTGACTTTTAAATGGTTCGATTTAATTCAGCAGTCACTGAGTCTCCTAAGCACCCACCTCCCAAGTTGTTGTGGAGATGGGAAGAGATAATCACTGTGAAGTGCTTAGCACACACTGCCCGGCATGAAGGAGGCTCTGTGGAAAGGGGGGTGGTCGTCGTCAAGCCCAGGCGTGCCTGCCTGAGAAAGCAAAAAGGAAAGACAGAAACTGTGTACAAACGAGTAGGAAATCTTTCAGTCGGAGAAGTTCTCATGTGGAAGATGGTGCTTGGAAGCCAGAAACTCTGAGAAGGAAAGTAAAGGAGGAATGCATTTCTGGTGTGAGGTTACTGCTCAGGCAGAGGTGCAGAGGTGCAGAGGTGAGAGATGGGCTTCTCTTAATTTAGATTTTTTTTTGAGGGGGGAAGGCAAGGCAGTAGAGGTTAAGTGACTTGCCTAAGGTCACACAGCTAGTAAGTGCGTCAGGCGTCTGAGGTCACATTTCAACTCAGGTCCTCCTGACTCCAAGGCCAGTGCTCTGATTCATTGTGCCACCTAGATGCCCCTTGGTTTAGATTTTTGGAAACCCAATTTTGGAATTGCAGGATCATAAACCTGGAGCTGAGAATTATATCATCCACCCTCCATCTTTTGCAGATAAGGAAACTGAGGCACAGAGAATTTAAGCTTTCACTCAGCTCACATTTTAACCCCATCCCCTTGGGTGGCTGACCTCTGCCCTCCTCCAACCTGGGAGTAAAAGAGAAGAGAGTTCTTATTTGTCTTTCTTGTTAGGATAGTCACCTTCTTCAGTCCCCCTTTCCCTTTAAAAATGGGAGTTCGCCTTTTGTTGAAGTGCCTTATTCTGTTTCAGCCAAATCCTTATACACTGCTTCTGGTTTCACAGTAAAAAGCAGGAACGGGAACGTAGGAGAAGTGCCCAGCAAAGAAAAACCCTCTCAAAACAGCCACAAGTCCCAAACCCTATAAGGGACATAGGATGGAAGTGAAAATACGATGAACTCTTTTAGGTAAAAGGGTGTAAGGGGACAGGAGGTGGAGAGAAGGGGCAGGACAGGGAGGATCCCTGCCTTTAGAGCCTATTCACTGGGCAGAAATCTGGGACAGCTGCCCATAGCTGACTTGATTTGAGCCAAGTTATTCTGACACAGCTTGCCTGCCCTTTTCCTCGGCAGCTGATTGGATCTGATTGTAAACACCCAGGGAGCTGGGTCCTGAACCTTAAAAAGGAGTGAATTCTTCTGGACTTTTCACTTTGGGACTCATGGCGGTCACTACCTCCCTTGTCCAGCTGGCCATTTCTATCACCATGTTTCCCATTTTCCTACTCCACTTCTTGGGTCTGTGGGACCGGATCTGTAAAAAGCTCTTTCCCTACTTCTTGATGCAGTTCACCGAAAGCTACAACAGAGAGATGGCTGCCAAGAAACAGGAGCTCTTCAGCAACCTGCAGGACTTTGCAGGGTCCTCAGGGAAGGTGGCCTTGATGGAGGTTGGCTGTGGCACTGGGGCCAACTTTAAATTCTACCCTCCGGGCTGCAGGATCACCTGCGTTGACCCCAATCCCAACTTTGAGAAGTTCCTGATCAAAAGCATCGCCGAAAGCCGGCACCTGCAGTTTGAAGGCTTCATAGTGGCTTCCGGGGAGAACATGCACCAGATAGCAGACGACTCCATGGACGTGGTGGTGTGCACCCTGGTCCTGTGCTCTGTGGAGCAGCAAGAGAAATTCATCAAAGAGGTGCACCGCGTGCTGAGGCCGGTGAGTCTTAGAGAGGAGAGAGAAAAGTGCCTGGGCACTTAACCTCTATTGCCTTGCCTTCCCCCCTCAAAAAAAAGACCATCTCTCACCTCTGCACCTCTGCACGAGCAGCACATGTCTATGAACCCAGCATAAGCATTAGTACACTAGGTCCTAGGAATGCCTCTTTCTTGCACCCATTCCCAGTTACTTTATGTAACACTAGTTATGTAACTAGTAACATCAGAGCATTGTGGGAGGCTCCTCATTCCCCTTTGCTCTTCAGACTGCACCAGGGTCTTTGCAGGAGAACAGAGCTTCCTCAGTTTTTTCAGAACTGAAAGAGAGTGTTAACAGATAAAATCGCTAAAGTTGTATAGGTAGGTAGCTGGTGGCAGAACCCATGCCCACATTCTGTTTCCTTGATAATGTTAGAAAGGTGTTTGGCTCGAATTACCTGAGTAACTATGGCTGGGTAGTCTTGCTCAGAGAACTGAAAAGCCGATTGTTTTCTGATGAAATTACAATATGATGATACCAATACAGTAGCTCTGAAATGCCAGAAAATGATTCTAGCACAGCTGTTTTTTACCAGAAGCCACCTAGTTGATGAAAATCTGCATATGAAATGTGCCCTGGAAAGTTTCCTTGTGGTTTCATTCTTACCTCCTTATCTGAAGCAATACAACCTTTGCTCTAAGAAAAATATTTGCAAGTGATTGTGGTGTTTCAACGATCACTATTGTCTACTGTTTTATGATATGCCCAGAACTTAACTCTAATGCTAGCAGCAAAGAAGACAGAAAGTCGGGCATGAATTTACTTGAAACAATAGAGCCCATTCAGATGGCGTCTGCCCAGCTATAGCTAAGAAAACAGGATACATATTGGATAAGTCACGTCAGATAAGTAAGGCACCAAATTTATTTTGCTTCAACTATCTCCCTGGTAAAGTTGAGAAGTCTTTGAGAAAAAGAGTTAGAATCTTCCTAGTAAATGTCTGTGAAAGATATTTCAGGAGAATTATTAGTACACAGTAAAGTTATACCTAAGGTAGCACAATCAGGGCTTTGCTACAGGGTGCCTGACCTGAAGTGTGCTGGCAGCGCTGGTAGTCTTCTAGGAACATGGAAACAACAGAATTTAGCACTGAATTAAGTAAGAATAATTGATTACACTAGAAAGCTAACCAGCTGCTACCTAAGGTGAGCAGCCCCCTTGCTACACCCTACTCTGTCCTCTTCTTCACCCCAACTAAAGTCTGCCTCAAGACCCCTGTCCTGGATGCAATTTATGATACCTATGCCGCAAATAAAGGTTTAATGATATCTGAAAAATCACATTCAGTAAACTGTCATTGCCTGTGGCTACTTTACAGCAAGGATTCTAGGGAGCATCAGCAGCTGGTATCTAACTGCAGACCCAGAATCTGGTCTTCTTCCCTTTCTTGTCCTTCAGACCTAGAATAGAATGGTAGGGGTTCTTAACTTGAAGGAGAGGGGGTCTGTGAATTTTCTTTTAATTTTGAAAGCTATATTTAATTATAATTGATTTCCTTTATGATCCTGTAATAATTCTAATAAATGATATAAATTAATAATATAAGTATTATATAAAGCACAAAATTAATGTTAATGTATTCATATATAGCCATGACTTATATAATATTATAGATAATATAAACAATAAATAAATATTAATACTATGATCCTGTAATAAAACATTCTGAGAAGGGTCCATGGGCTGTACCAAAAGGATAAAGGGGTCCACAACACCAAAAAGGTGAAGAACCTGGGGATAACTCTGTTGAGCCAGTCTTGTCCACCCTAATTCTTTGTGACTGCCATCTTAGATGATGGGGCAGGGATTTCACCTTCCTCCCACAGGTGAAAACCACACATCCTAGAAAGTGAAGCAGAGGAGAGTCTGGAACATATCCATCTTCCTCAAATATGAGAACTTCCATACAACATTTATACCGTTCTTTGAATTTTCACTTGGGCCCTCAGAATCACCCACAGTGGTTTGCAATTCTGCTGCTCCTTGGATTTCAGTTCCATTCCTGAAAGCCCCAGGGTGAATGCTTGGGGAAAGAGGGCAAAGAGGGGCAGGAGGTTGAAAGAATAGACTGAAAGGTTCTCCTGTGCACAGTTTATTCAAGGCTCCCCACCTCCTCATCGACAAATAATGCATGACAAGTTGATTTGTGGATGAGGGAAAACTGGAGAAGATGCATTAACTTTAGGAGTTTGCATGGTCTAAAATACCTGAAATGATTTCATTTCTTAGGGAGGTGCTTTTTATTTCATGGAACATGTGGCAGCTGAACCATCCACCTGGAATTTCTTCTGGCAACAAGCCCTTCGGCCAACATGGAAGCTCCTGTTTGATGGCTGCGACTTGACCAGAGAGAGCTGGAAAACCCTGGAGGGGGGCAGCTTCTCCAAACTGAACCTCCAGCACCTGCAGGCACCCCTCTCCTGGAAGATAGTCCGGCCTCACATTGTTGGATATGCCACAAAATAATGGGATGGGAGAAGGGAGAGGGGGCTCTGGGAGGAATTTCCTATTCTCCTCATAAAACTAAATATAAAGACATTGTGGTTAAGGGGAAGAAGAGAGACTATTCTCTCTCTCACACTGAAAGGAGGGGAGGGCAGAATGGGAAAAGATGCCCTGTTATATTGTATATTCCTAGTTTCTCACCGTCTCCTGGGAAAACATGAAAAAAAAAAATCAACCCAGCTCTCAGTGATCAGGATGACTAGGAAATATTTATTGTGGAATACTCCGAATCTCAAAATCACATTCTATTGCACACCTTCAATTTTTCCAACAATATAACATCTTATCTCAGTTGTTAACAAAGGGCTAGGTTGAAATGGACTTGGCACCTTGCACCCCCACTCCCTTGTTGCTAATAATGTCCAAATTTTGACCATAGAAAGGAGGGGAAGAACCTAACTTGGTCATCTACAAAGCCAAACATGGAGGTCCTTAATAACTGAGTCTGTGTTATATAGCAAATTCCCAAAAAGAGATGAAGAGGATTCAGTTTCAGGAGGAGAACTTTTTGAGCCTGGTCTCCTGGGTGCCATGATTCATTCTGCCCTGATAGCTCTTTTCCACCTCTCAAGTTCCATTGGCTATATTATATGTACACATCTAACTAACACTGCTCTCAGCTTCCTCAGAGCATATATAAACACAAAGCTATATTGTTTCATGTGGGATAAAGTGCCCTATATTTAAATGGAGTTATTCCTAATAATAATAATACCTTAAGCACAAGATCACAAATGCTTAAGGAGTTAAAGTGCACAGGAGACAGCATCATACAGTACAAAGAGTCCTGGATTTTGAGTCGGTGGACCTGGGTTTGAATCCTGGCTCTGCATGGGCCCTTAGCCTCTCTGGGACTTATTTTCCTCATCTGTAAAATGGGTAGTTTGAATTTAGATGACCTCTAAGGCCCTTCTACCTTTAAATCTTAGAACCTAAAAGATTATAAAATGTTTAGCGGATATAGTTTTATTTGATCTCACAACAAAACCTGGGAGGTTATTAAAAAAATCAGTCCAGTGACTTGCCCAAGTTATATAATTTATCCAATATACAAACACATATGGATATATTAGATAAATTCATATAACTTGGATATAAACTTTATGTAGACATATACCATGTATTTATGTATATATGGACATATGCATGTGTATATATGCCATATAGACATATATACATGTGTACATACTCTTAATATGTATGTTTAATATATACATATACATGTTTTATTTGTAAAGTTTGCATCCAAGTTATATAAATTTATCCAACTGATAAAGAACAGAGTCAATACGTGATCTCAGGTCCTCAGACTTCATCCAACTCAAGCGTTTTTTCTTAGAAGGGCAAACATTTTTCTATTTGAGCCATAGCGAAGTGCATTTATTAGGAATACTAATACCCAAGTCATTCTAGTTACTAAGGAAACCTAACTATGGCTCATAATTATTCAGGTCTGATTAGATTATTCTTTAATGCATTAGTTTTTGTAGCTATCATTTGGGTGCAGTAACTTTGCACAGAGTAGGGATGGACCCTCTGGGAATCAAGAAAGTTCTAGGTGCTGTAGTCTAGAGAGGCTCAATGGAGAAGTGAACTGGGCAGCTCCATCTGGATCTTTGTTCTGAGGGGTCAGCTCAGCAGCAGCTCTGGGAAGCCAGTTGGGTGGCCTGAGTGCTTTGGAAGTAGGTGTAAATTGTTCTTTCTTTGGAAGATTTCATGGGTTCAGTATTACAGCGAGTCTTACTTTCTTACATGTTGTATCGTAATAAGTTTGGTATGTGTCTCAAGAGGGCTTGCAAAGGGAACTGTTTTTTTTTAATCAAATCAATAAAGAAATTCCTGTTCTTTTTTTGGAAATCAAATGAAATGTTATATCTTTATTAATTCTTGGACATTTTTGTTGCCATTTTTCTTCATATTTCTAAGGAGCCTTCTCATTTTGGAAGATTATACTCTTTGTGTGTGAGCTTACAATCCAAGTCACATTTTTTGGAAAGAATCTTAAAGATGCCCTGCTTTGGGGCAGGTAGGTGGCACAGTAAATAGAACACCGGCCATGGAGTTAGGAGGACCTGAGTTCAAGTCTCACCTCAAACACTTAACACTAACTGTTAGGACCTTGGGCAAGTCACTTAACCCAACTGCCCTGCCCTTCCCCCTCCAAAAAGCAAAAAAAAAAAAAGATGCCCTCCTTTTAAGATTTGTAATTATCAATTTAATATGCAAATATGGAAAGGATGCGTAATTTAGTCAGAATGGGTAAGCTCCTGGCATGGAGCTTACTCAAACAGATCATGACCAGTTTACAACTTAGTAGATAAGTACCAGAGAGGGAGTTGTTCAAAATTCATGGATTACATAGTACAAACTAAATGATTTGCCCATTTGCAACATGGCTAATATGAAAATGTTTTGCATGACTACACATATATTATCAGTATAAAACTGCTTGCCTTTTTAGGAGTGGGGAGGGCAGAGAGGGAGATAAAGAATTTGGAACTCAAAATTTAAATAAATGCTAAAAATTTTTGATGACATGTCATTGAGAAAAAAATAAAATAAAAATTAAATGAAAAAATTATTTACCCAGAATCACAAGCTAATAATTGCCAGAAGCAGATTTGAAACTAGAATCTAATTCCAAGTTAGTCTCTCAAGCCCTGACACTGAACTACTTCTATTACAAATTTAATAAACATTAACAAAATCAACTAAACATGCAAAACAAGGAATAAAATCTCACATAAACCTTTAGCAATGTAGCACTAAGTAGAAAAAGGAAAAATGTTTGCTGTCTGTCCTCTTCTAAGTTCATATAAAATTCTATCTCTGAGGTGTGTGTGTGCGCGCGCGCGCGTGTGTGTGTGTGTGTGTGTGCTCACAACTTCTTTTATGCCCACAGTAACTAAGACTGCAAATTTTAGATGAGCTGCTAATGTGCACTGGTAAAAATGACTTTCTGTAGATGGAATCCCTCACATTGATGAAATCATAGGCCAGGTCACAAAATCATACATATCTAGTTATCATAGTTCACGTATATAAAGAGCTAATTCTGCTGATTTCACTTGGCATCAATTTGTGAAGTTTTTTCTGTATTTCTTAAATTCATTTTCACCATTTTTATAGTATCATAATGTTTAATTACATTAATTGCTATGATTTATCCAGCCATTCTCCAATTGGACATGTTGGTTGTTTCCACGTTTTTTCACTAGTACAAATAAAACAGCTATGTATATTTATGTACAAATATGCCGTTTCTGGGTTTGCATGATATTTGAGTCAAGTGGAATAATCAGCTTTGTGACTCTAATTAAATAATGTTGCATTGTTCTCCAAAGAGTTGACACTGAGACAGTCCCAACAACAAAGTACAGAATGCTCATTTCTCCACAGTCCTGTTACCATTGAATTTTATCTTGTTTTCTCCTAATTTTTTTATTTCTAGTTGTCTTGGTTAATAGTTAATAGTTAATACTATTAATTAATAGTTAACACTAATATTAATAGTATTAATTAATAATAAATAATATTGATATTTCATTGGGAGAAATTAAACAGCTCAGATACAGCATTTCATGGGTTAAGTTCTTCATTTTGCAGATGAAGTGAAATGACTGAGAAACCAAAGAGGTGAGATAACTTTTGTCCCAAGTCCTGTGGTAAATTCTAGGTTCAGGTGCCATGTTTTCCCTTATAAATAAGGCTCCTTATAAATGATCCCTTTCTATTTTCCATTTAATCCTGATTGAATCCAGCTGAGCAGCTCTGTTTTCACTTTGGAAAAATAGGTATAGATGGATCTTTTCCTGGGTCATGGACCCAGTGGTGTGGTACAGGTGGGTTAGCCTGACTATAGAGTGATAAGGACTCCAGGAGTTCCCAAAAGGAGAAACTGAGGTTTTTGAAATTTTTTTTTACTTACAAGAAACTCTTTATCTAGTCAACATATTTTTGGAGGAGAAAAATTAAATCATTTTATATTATCAGGGTAAGTATAGACTTTTATTAAAAATGTAGAGTCCAAAACAAGAAAGCAATTATAGGACCTCAGTTTTTACAAAGCAAGGCAGACAGGGGACATTATGCATCTTTCTAACTCCTATTGAAGGAGGCTCTTTCTGGACTTTCTTCTTCATTTCCAGAACACAATTCTTAAAGTTCTCACAAGATTGTACAAGAGGAGTGAGGCAAGGGGTGGCTAGGTGGCACAGTAAATAGAGCCCCTGCCCTGGAGTCAGGAGGATCTGAGTTCAGATCTGGCTTCAGACACTTAACACTTACTAGCTGTGTGACCTTGGGCAAGTCCCTTAACCCCAATTGCCCTGCCTTCTCCCTTCAAAAAGAAAAAAAAAAAAGAGGAGTGAGGCAAGTGTTTCTGTGTCCACCCCTTACCTTATGCTCCC
>CM053597.1:216933408-216946870 GCA_028646575.1 Pseudocheirus occidentalis
TGAAATAAGAAATAGTAGAACAAAGAAGGTATCACAACAAGAAATATCATAACTAATTAGAACTTATTAGCTATTTAGAACTTTCTTCTAACCTTAGAAATGTTAGGATAAAAATCAACAAAAATGAGATGAACATGTAATATATTTACTAGCAAAAATGAGGAGAGATAATTTAAGAATCATTAGACTTCATAAAAACCACAACTAGACAAAACCTTAGATATCATGTTCAATGAAATCTTAAAAGAAAATTGTACTACTAATCTATTACAGTCAAAGGGCAAAGTGAAAATAGGAAAAATCCACTGGTCAACTGCTAAAAGTTGTTGTTTGTCTTTCGCTCTTGAGCAGGACCATGATATCAGGAAGGTGACACCATGACATGGAAGTGAATTGGACTTAAGTGAGGGAGAGCTACGCAAAGTCATCAGCCTCAATTTCTCCTCCAGAGCCCTCTGGGTCCCATGGCAAGATATAGATTAGGATGACAAGAGATGGCCCTCCTTTTAAAGAAACTTAAAATGAAAACATCCAGGAATGTCACAGTCAAAATTCGAAACTTCCATGTCAAATAAAAAAGTACTCTAAATGCTCAGAAAGAAAGAATTCAACTATCAAAGAACCACAATCAGTATCACAAAAGACTCTGCTGGGACTATGATAAAAGAGATGAAATTTTAGCATATGATATTTTAAAAGGCAAAGCCAAGTATACTTGAGGAGGGAACAATTAATAATTAAGTGAATAAAGGATATCCAAGTATTCCTGATTAAAAAGATCAGAACTGAATAGTAACTTTGAAATGCAAATATGAGTAAAGAAAAAACTAGCAAGAAAGGTTAATACTTTTGAGCAATTAGAATGGACTAAATGATGATGAAGGCTTTTTACCTTTGTAATAGGTAGAGAAGAAACGTATACCCTTTCAAAAGTTTTCTGTCTTCCTAGGACACAGAGGGAGTTAAGAAAAATACAAAAACAGAACCTGATTATGACTTTGCTTTGTTTTGCTTGTTTAAGAAATTAAATAAAAGGGTGGAGGTAGAAAAAATAAACTAGAGGGGAAATGAGGAATAAGGAGAAGAATTTATTCTTTCACATAATTGTGGTTCATGAGAAGAGTTTACTAATAATGAAGAAGAGGTTTATTCATCTCATGAACCTAATTGTGATCTGAACCAGAAAAAAAAAAGAAGTTTGAACACACATACTTACATACACACAAAAGAGGTTTAAGTAAACTCTTCAAGAAGAATTCAATTAGGTATTAAACTCAATTGGTAAACAGTAGGTGAGGGGGAGGGTTATATATATGAGGGAGGGCAGAGTCATAGGCAAGACAAGTTTCATGGGTGGGGAAGGCTAAGGTTGAAAAGGAAAATTAAAAAGAGAGAAAGAATTGTAGGAACCAAAGATTAAGGGCTAGAAAAGGTGAAGAGAGGAGCAGAAACAAACTGTTTCAAATACAGATCATTGGGGATTAATAAGATTACTACTATTTCTCTACTTCCATCTTATTTTCAAAGTGAGGAAGAAAAGAGGAAAAAGTATAAGTGAAAATGATGAAGGGAGAGAAATAATTAATCATAGCCACTAACATGAATAGAATAAATTCACCCATAAAAGAGAAGAGAATAGCAGAATGGATTAAAAAGTGGCATTAAGCAATATATCATTTACCTGAAATATATTTGAAACATAAAAATTCAAACTCCCAGTGAGTAGAGACATTCCTATTCCATTAAAAACCTGGAGTTAATACAAGTCCAAATAATGATAAAGAGATCCAATGAAAAACTACAGTGACTTTTTCCATCTGCACAAAAAGTCATCTAGAAGGAAGCCTGGCTGCCAGCAAAGCTTGTGTCAGTCCTAGCATAGGCAAACAAGCTTAATCCTCTTAGCAGGACCAGAGATAGTACAATATGGTCCTAAAGGAACCGGGTCAAGAGGCAGCAACTATAGTAGAAATCCCCAGGTAGTCAAAGAATAAATCATAGAAACAATAGATCATTTCATCACAGAGATATCACAATGACACAGGCAAAGTAATCTTAAGGTATTCTCTTATTGATTAAAAAAATATTGTGAGAGATAAAGAAAAGATCAATAAAACAAACAACTAAAAAAAAGAAAAGAACAATCTAAAAAGCCCAACTAAGCAAAAAGATAAGACTTCTGAAAATCAAAAAAGATATTAAAAAATATTGAATTGATAAATCAAACTTGGGAGATACTTTTTAAAACTAGAAAAATATATCAAACTTTACGTAGTCTTTTTTTGGAGATAAAAAACATATCAACAACATTAAAAATGAAGAATTCACAATAAATGCACTTCTAATTAGCCCCAATTACATGCCAATCAAAAAGTAACTTAAATGAAATCTATTAATATTGATAAAAACTTACAATGTTCCATATTATCAGAAAAGGAAATAGAGAATATAAATAATCCAACCTAAAGTGGTGGTGGTGATGTGAAATTAACAACATAAAGGAACCCTCAAAGGAAAAAAGCAAAAAATTTAAGAATAACAATTTCCAATATTACATATATTCTTTACTACATTATATAAAGAAAGGATTATACGTATTTTTTAACATGGGATATATATGGTCCTGATAGTTAAACCAGAGAGAAATAAAGCAGAGAAAGAAAACTACAGGTCAATATCTTTAAAGAATACCAACACAAAAACGTTGAATAATACATTCACAAAGAGATTGCAACACTATATTAAAAAAAAAAATTACACATCATGACCAGATCGGCTTTATGCCAGAAATGCAGGTTTGGTTCAGTATTAAGAAAACTAATAAACATAATGGACTATAAAAATAACAAAACAATAATCACATTATTATCAATAGATACAGAAAGTCTTTCCAATAAGATGCTATAACTAACATTTATATAATTTTTATAATAGATATCCTTGTTTTATCCCTCATTTATTCCTTTATGGTTTGTTGATTCCCAATCACCACCTCCACTTTGCGTTGGGTTAGTCACATTCTCTTTTTCTTCTCTTTTCAGAAAAAATAATAATTGAAATAGTAGCTTTCATAGAGTAGTGTGTGGGATGAGTGAAAACTTCTCCATTTGGGGTTGTTAACTTTCCCTTCCTCCTCCTCCATTGCTGCTCTCAATCATTTTTATCTTCCTTTGTCTATTTTCCCACCTTGGTGGGACCCTTCCCCCCACTTTTCTTGTTGTCTCAGTTGGGAAAGAATTTGGTGAAGTCTGCCTCTCCACCAATGAGAGAAGAGACAGTCTGGAAACGGAGCTTGACTAAGTTAAGTTACAAATTCTTGCCCTGTCTTTTGTAACCTTCCTCTTCTTTATGGTGAGTCATGGGGAAGACTGCCCTCTTCTCCTGGGGAAGAGAATAAACTCCTTTTCATATCCTAAGAGATCTCCGTGTTTATTTTGTCACTAAATTAAGGATGAAGGGTATTTTTCATCCCACACACCCACAGTTTTAAAATGTAATATTAGCTATTTTTATTCTATGTTTGTTTAGTTCATTAACTGTTTCTTAATTGCATTTTAATCTGGTTTGTGCTGTACTAGGGAATATTGTGGGCTTCATTGGTTCTAGGGAACCATTCATATTTAAATGGCTGCAGAGTCATTACTGAACTACTCTGAACATGAGGCTGTGAGAAACCTGGTAAAGGCAACAAGAGAGGAAGGAAAAATATAGAAAGATACTTTTATTTATTAACTCAATGTTGGGTTGTTTTTTGTTTTGTCTTGTGTTTTGCATTCAATTTTGTTGAATTATTCTTTGACTTTCAATTTTCTATTTTTGTATTTTTATGTAAAAAAAACAAGTAACATAACAGGCCCCTGAAGAAATGCAGTTCATGTGGTGGAGGTGATATTAAGGTCAAGTTGAGGTGAATTTGGGATTTTGAATGGTGATGATATGCAGGGGTAGCACCAGGAACATCCAGGACATAGTGTAGCTTATGCCCCATCCAGTGTATTCACTAATGCTCATCATGAATCAGAGACTTCCATAGTAAGATAACTAAGAGGTCATTACTCTCTTTCATGCAAATGATCCCAGTGCTTGAGTCAAATACCCAAACTCAGGGTGTGTTTCCCCCTACTCAATATAACCCTCCATCCTCCACCCAGTCCACACTCCTCCAAATCCTTATTAGTTATCA
Source organism: Pseudocheirus occidentalis (assembly GCA_028646575.1). Lineage (NCBI taxonomy): Eukaryota > Metazoa > Chordata > Mammalia > Diprotodontia > Pseudocheiridae > Pseudocheirus > Pseudocheirus occidentalis. The sequence continues at coordinate 216,937,592 of CM053597.1, forward strand.
ATTGTTTACCAGCCATTGGGTCCTATCCTTGCAGCAATATGGTAGAATCTTATTGATCCCAGATAACAGTCAGAACAGGGTTACAAGAGGGCTCCCTGTGGTGCTGCCCTTACTGCTGCCAGTGCCAGTGCCTGTGTGATATTTATTGTCTGTCACTCATTGCTACTCCCCACTTCATGGGGCCTGCTCCAGTGTCCACTCCACTAGAACCCAATGGCTTCCCACTTTTCTGGGGCCTGTGTCATTCTTTGTGCTTGCTTCCAGGGCCCTTCCTTTCCTGCCCAGCAAGCACCAGCTTTCTCCACCACCTGAACAATTCCCTAAAAGTCCACTATTTTTTCTGGAATTCTTGGCCAAGACTGGGGATCCTCTTCCTGGGGGTAACTCTCCTTTCTGGTAAGGGTATATTTGTAAAAACTCCTGCTAAGGTGAGCTCCAAATGAATGACCTAGAAGCTCCTAATCTTTTGGGTTTAGAAGATTTTCACCACAGCTAGGAATGTCCATCTCCATATCATTGTTCACTCAACTCTGTTTAGACACAAAGCAGAAGAGGCAGCTAATTTTGGGTCTCTGTATACCAATACATATGCCCCAGATGTCATCAGCTCTACCATGCTTCTGAGGGGAAGGAGTGGCTCCCCATGACCCATCACTGTAAGTCCAAAAAAGGAAGAATTCCAAGACACATGTTCAAGGGCAACATAGGAAATTGTCTCTTATTTTAAACAGAGTTGGAGCTTGGGGAGACTGGGGAAGGGACTTTGCTTTCAGTTTTGTTACTTTTCTTTGATTTTAAGAATTTCTATTTTTGTATTTAATTGGCTTACATATTTTCACTTCCTTTTCTATTTTAGTTTCATGCTCAATTCATTGATCTCTTCTTTATCTCTTTTGTTGATAAAAATATTTAGACACATATATTTTCCTCTAAGGACTGCTTTGCCTGTATCCCAAAAGTTTTGGCATGTTTTCTTATTGTTGTCATTCTCTTTAATGAAATTATCTAATGTTTTGTTATTTTTTTCTTTGACCCCCCCCCCCAATTCATTGATTAAATTATTTAGTTTTCATTAAGTTTGAATCCTTTTTTTAAAAAAAGACCTTTTATTGATTATGATTTTTTTATTATGTCGTGCCACTAAAATATGCATTTAACATTTCTGCTTTTATTTGTTCAAGGTCTTTATGCAAAAGTGCATGGGTAACTTTTATAAAGGTGCCAGGCATAGCTGAAAAATACACATGCTCCTTTCGATTCCTATTCATTAGTCTCCAGAAATTTGTCATGTCAAACTTTGCTAAAGTTCTTTTCAGGACCTTAGTGTCTTTCTTCCTTGACTTGTCTAGGTCTGAAAGGGATCGCTAACCATTATGGTTTTGCTCTGGAAGACGTAAAGTAAATCATCTAGCAGTCTTTCTCCCAGTGGGTTTATGATCCTGTGAGGTTTATGTCTTAAGAGGCCTTAATGGAGCTTTTTGGCAGCACCTCAGGGAGTTGCCAGACCAAATAGCCATTAAGTTTCTGTAACTTAAAGATTCCCAAATTGGACACTCACTTTTATACTTTCATAAAAAATGGTTACACTCCTGATTCTAAACTCTAATTGCTACAGATGATACAAAATCATACCATCCCCCTTCATCCAGAGTTACCTGTTACAAGTTGGATGATATAACATGGTTCTTCTAACCATGGATTGGAGACCAGTATTGTTAAATAAAATGGTACATTCAAGATGGTGTTCAATCAGGTCCCTTGGATGTTAGTGCCCTTAACAAAGAGCTGTACTTCTGCCAGAGACTAAGTCCTCTTGTTAAAGTGCCAATACCCCTGTGTTCTCCACTAGCCCAAAGAGGTCTTGTTTATGAGGACCTGACTCCTGAGAAATACTGGCTCATTGACAATTCTTTTCGTTGCTAGGGAATCACATATAACTGGACTAACAAAGTCAGTAATCTCCAAGAGCATATACTCTGAGAGAAGAGAGTCCTGCCAAGTCTTCCCTGTGGATTGAGCTGCAGACTGTGACTGACTCTTAAGGGACAGGACAGAGATCTTCATTTACAATGATTCCTGGGTGCTGGGCATGGTTCTAGACAAGTAGTTTGGGGATAGGAGTGCAGTTGGAGAGGACAGAAATAAATATTCAAAGCTCTCCCTTTTTGGTCAGAACCAGTGGTAGAATTTGGCTGTTGGATCACCTATACACAATTATTCACAGACATCATATACCCTCTAATGAAGGAAACAACAAGATTAACACTCTTACCTATAAATGATTTAAATAATGATAAGGAGAGATTGCTTTTAGACATACTGCTTTCTGGCTTGTCTTTATTCTGTCCTGTATAGGAAGTTGCCCAGATCTCCATGAATGGATTGTGTCCTGGGGAAATGACTCAGGTCATTTCTTCAGGTAAGCTTCTGTTGATTATCCCCAATTTATCCTGCCCATATCTTGTTTGCACAGAGTTGTTTCATTATCTTCTCCATTAGACTGAAAGCTTTTTGAAAGTCTGGACTGTTTTTTGGTTCTGTTTTTTGCCTTTCTTTGTATCTCTAGAACTTATCGCAGTGACTATTGCATAGTAAATATTTAATAAATGTTGTTGACTTGGCTTTTTATATTTAAGTAAATATTAAAATTATTTAATAGTGATAAAATTGGTTTTTTTTTCTAAAGAGGATGCAGAAGGTGGCCTCAGAAACCAAAAAGTCACCTTGCAAATTGAGGCTTCATTTTTCTAACTACATATTCATGATCTTGTTGATAGAAAAAAAAAGTAAATAGTTCCACGGAATGTTTCTTTCATTTAAAGATACCTTTTTGTTCTGCAAGTTATAAGAAAATGCTGACATCTCCCTCTTCTTGTGTGGAAGTATGAACATTTCAGTGTGTAATTTACTCTTTGGGGAGAAAATTCTCAATTTCAGCCCCTTAGTCTCTCTACTCTGTAGCTACAGTAAAATGTTTTGCTCATAAGTATAATTAACTAGGCTATTGGTTTATGCCTTAACAATTTGATGTCAGAAGTAGGACAATAAAATATGACCAAGGACCCCAAAGAAGTAGAATAATGGTGAGTACAATTTCAGTTGATTGCCCCAGTCTTGATTCTTGACTGCAGTTCATTTCTCTATATGTAGTATATGCATTGGAGCTACTCACTCAGTCCCTAGTCCCATGGGTAGGTTTGATCCCCATAGTTCTGCTCCTACTACTCTGCTAATCTAGTGATGGCTCTGAGGGATTGGAGGGTGAATATCCAATGCCATAGTTTAGGAGCCCCCTCCAAAATTCCTATGATTTTGTCCAGTGATATCAATTAGTCAGACTTAATTCATTTTTAGAAACTGGTATGTATTACCAGTAGCTTGGAACAAAAATAACATCCCCAAAAGTCTATGACACATTCCCCACCAGTATCTACAAATTCCAGGGGAAAGTGGGCTCCAATTCAAAATGCATATGTGAAAAAGAGGTGATTAACAGCTCATAGAAGGCTTTCTGCTAGGGTCTTTTAATTTAAATAAAAGTCTTCCCTTTAAATACAGTGGGGCTTTTCTGCTGAGCTCTTTGCAGAGCCTTAAATCTGCTCTCCTCCCTTCTCCAGTCTGTCCTTGACTCCTAATGAAGGCACTGCTGTCAGCCGCTACTTTCCCTGGGACACTGCTAGAACACCAACAACAAAGTACAAATCCTTCAGTTCTCCAGTTTTCACAAGATCTTCCCTCCAACAGAAGAGATAGAGAAGAACAAAACCAGGTCTGAAGCGCTCCCTCACTCTCATTCCTTTCTGCCTCTCTTCTCCCAATGGATCTTTCTTGAAAGCCTGGTTGTCAGGCTTCCATTTGGCTTGCCACTCTCTCCAAAAGACAGCATTTCACCTGCTGGGTCTGATTTATCACTAGGCTGTATCCCACAGATTACTCCCCATTAGGTTCAGATGCCAAAAACTCTCTGACAGCTCACCCGTCTGATTATTTGAAACTCACAAGGTTGTAGCCATCTCAATACTCCTTTAGTGATTAGAGCAGGGAGAGAAATGCAAAGAAACAAAGGACTACATGTTGGTCAGAGAAAATAGTAAACTAGCCAGCAGGAGGTGGCTACCACCTCTCGCCACCTGAAGCCTTAGAGCAGTCCTTACTCCTGTTGCTGCAAGGAAATAGGGCTCTGATGACTTTCTTGCAAAAACATGAGAGAATACTCAAGATGCCTCCCTCACCCAGAGGCCCAAAGCAGTTCATCCTCCTCAGACAAATGCACAGGGAGGAAAAGTCTCTTGAATACCATGTGGAAAGTGAATGTGAAATAGTTATAGATTCCCTGTGCATTCTCTAAAATCCATGATGGAGACTTCATCAGACAGAGTCTACCAAATACATGCATAAGGACTATATTTTCATTGGCCATTCCACCTGTTTGAACCTAATCAGGCCAGACTCTGTTCTTGCCATGTTGGTAGGGCTCTTCAGCATTAAAGCCTATGGCAAACTACTGGATATGTTAGAGACAATTCTGCAGTCCCACCTTTTGTTCCCTCTCTTTTGGGGTAAAGAATTTCCTAACTGTCTTTTTGTTAATAGATCCTGGAACATGTATCTATGTAATAATTATGAATTCAATTTCATACAATTCTTGAAAAAATGGAATTTTTTTTTTAATTTAAGACTAGCTACAGTTTCCCTTAAGGAAAATCTTTTGATCATGACATTTTCAAACACTGTTGTGCAAATTTGAAAGATTTACATCCTTAACAGATGATTTCCATGGGAGGCAAAATCAGGAAATCAAAAGCAACAAAGCATTATTCCTAGTCTCCACAATAATAAGGAAAAACTGAAACCAGAACAGAAGGTTCACCTTCTTCCTATAGGCCCACCTCTCCGATCTTGTCCAGATTTAGCTTCTCCTAATACAGACCCTTTGGAATTCTTATCCCCAGCAACCCTGGCTCCTCCAGCACCTGCCTAGCCAGACTCTTAGAGTGAATTCTTTACTACCAAATAAATCCTAAAGGGTCAAAATAAGATGAGGAAGTACAGAATTTGGAAGTGGTCAAAAGTGACCATGACTGTGGGAGGAAGCAGGGGCAGAGGCAAATGTCAGAGCAAAAGCAGGAACTCACTTAAGCTCCCACACCAACCACCTCTAATACCCATAAAATATTACTCCAAACAAATTTTTAGAGCTACAGAATCCACAAAGTGACAGAAGGAAACAAATCTCCCCCGGAAGAAAGCCTAGCATGCCAACAGGAAGGGTCTATCACAACAAGCGGGAAGCCAAGCACAGTCCCGTGTGAGCCACTTGGACCAGTGGCCCAGACTGCCTGGAACAGACTTCAGGAGAGTGAATCACCAGCACCTGTGGCAGTTTCCAGACTTCTCAACCTACAAACGCCAAATAGAAAGTAAAAGGTCAGTAGGGAACTCTGTTGGAACCAAATGAAAGAAGAGCATAGAAGAGAGATGATGAAGCAGCACATCAGCTGCAGTAGCTGCCTTGGCTGCCTCCAGAGCTCCTGGCCTGCTGATCACATGGGGACCAAGTGACCATTCAGAGAGTAAACACTCTTGCTTTGACCTTCTTGGATCTGGGTCATACTCTTGGGCGTTGGTCCTGGGGGGAGGAACGCCAGTGTTCAGAGCTTGTGGTGGCTGTAGGGAGGGCTCCCTCCTCATAGTTCTGGCAACTACAAAAACTCCAGCAATTTGGGACACAATTCTCTCCACTATGGAAGCAGAGTTCTACCTTGGCAAAGAGCTCAAAAGTCAAGTAATTGGCTGGCAAGATAAGCAAGCAGAGGAAGTGCATCAGACCATAAAATCATTTTTGAGGAACAAAAAGGATCAAAACATGGAACCAGAAGACAACAAAGTAAAAATTCCTGCATCAAAAGCTTCCAAGAAAAGGTGAAGTGGTTACAGGCTATGGAGGAGCTCAAGAAGGATTTTGAAAATTAAATAAGAGAAATGGAGGAAAAAATGGGAATAGAAATGAGAATGATGCAAGAATATCATGAAAAGCCAGTCAAAAACCTGCTAAAGAAGACCCCAAAAATAATGAAGAAAATAACACCTTAACCCAAATGCCAAAAGAAGTCCAAAAAGCCAATGAGGAAAAGAATGCCTTAAAAAGTCAAAATTGCCAGATGGAAAAGAAATGTGAAAAATTCACTGAAGACAATAATTTCTTCAGAATTAGATTGCAGCAAATGGAAGCTAATGAATTTATGGGAAATCATGATACTATAAAACAGATCCAAACAAATGAAAAAATGGAAGACAATGTGAAATATCTCATTGAAAAAACCACTGACTTAGAAATTTTTGTCAGCCCACACCTGGAAAATTTTATCACAACCAGTCATGTTACAAAACTTTGTCACTCCCTTTCCAAAAGATTATCTCCCAGGTGTTGAGATTACTATTATGGATTGTAAAACACATCTATGACTGAAAGCATTGCAGCAAAAATACAATTTTTTAAAGATTTTATATTTTTGATTAATGAAAATCCATTTTCTCCCCTTCTCATCTAACCTATCCTTTGCTCTGTTTTAAAAAGAAAAAAGTAGCAAATATATATAATTAGGCAAAACAAATTACATTAGCCATGTCTCACAAATATGTCTCATTCTGCATCATGAGTCCAGCACATCTGCCAGGTGGATGGTATGCATTACTGTCAGTCCTCTATGTGCTGGGGATACAAAAAGAGGCAAAAGGAGAGAACTTCTGGGAACTAAGATGGCAGAATAAGCAGTAAGTTGCTATCACTCTCCCTTACTGATTTTGAAAATCCCAGAAAATGCTGCCCCAGGAAAAATCCAGGAGCAGCGGAGCCAGCATAAAGATGAGGTGCAGCATTTTTTAAGTTTGTGAGGCTAGACGGATTAATGGGAAAGGTCCCTCTGACTGTGCCTCAAGGGGACCGGTATGGGAGGCATCCCAGAAAGATGAGGTCAAGTCCCGTCTCAGCAAACCAACAGGAGATCCTGAGACCCAGGGTGATGGAGCAGGCAAGCACCAACACTAGGACCACCCACATGGAATAAATGGGGAGAAAATAGATCCAGGAAAGATAATTTACAAGCTATCAGGAAGAAACAATTTGAGTATTGTGGAAACACAATCAGGATAACACAAGGTTTAGCAGCTTCTACAATAAGGGATCAAAGGGCTTGGAATATGATATTCTGGAGCTCAAAGGATCTAGCATTAAAACCAAGAATCACCTATCCAGAAAAACTGAGTATAATGTTCCAGGGGAAAATATGGTAAATCAGTGTAATAGAGGACTTTCTCATATTTTCAAGCATTCTTGATGAAAAGCCAAAGTTGAACAGAAAGTTTGACTTTCAAATACAGGAAGCAAGAGAATCATGAGAAGGTAAACAGGAAAAAGAAACCATAAGGAACTTATTACAGTTGAACTATTTATATTTCTACATGGAAAAACGATAATTGTAACTCATGAGACTTTTCTCAGTATGAGGATAGTTGAAGGAAAGATATTTGTATATGTATGCATTGGAGGGTGTATGTGTGTATAAATACATATCTAAGTGTGTATATATGTGTGTACGTGTATACATAGAGCGCACAGGATCAGTTGAATAGGAAGGGATGATATCTAAGAAATAAAATTAAGAGGTGATAGAGGAATATAATGGGAGAAGGAGAAAGGGAGAGATGAAATAAGGTTAATTATCTCATATAAAAGAGGAAAGAGAAAACTGTTACAGGGGAGGGGAAGAGCAGGAAGGTAAAAGGGAATGGGTCAACCTTACTCTCATTGAATTTGGCTTAAGGAGGGAATAATGTACACATTCAGTTGGGTATCTTACCCTACAGGAAAGTAGGGGGAAGGGGATAAGAGGGGGATGATAGAAGGGAAGGCAGATTGAGGGAGAGGGCAGTTAGAAGCACACATTTTGAAAAAGGACAGGGTAAAAGGAGAAAATAGAATAAGTGGGGGCCAGGATAGTATAGAGGGAAATATAGTTAGTCTTTCATAATATATCTACTATGGAAATGTTTTGCATTACTACACATGTACGACCTATATTGAATTGCTTGTATTCCCAGTGGGGGTGGGTGAGGAAGGAAGAAGGGAAAGAATCTGGAAATCAAAGTTTTAAAAACAAACAGGAAAAAAACGGTTTTCTTACATGTAACTGGGAAATAAGATAAACAGATATTGGAGTATAGAAATTCATCTTCCTTTCCCCAAGATGACGCCGAAGGCAAAGAAGGAAGCCGTTGTCCCCCCCAAGACAGAAGCCAAATCCAAGGCCTTGAAGGTCAAGAAAGTGGTGCTGAAGGGTGTCCATAGCCACAAAAAGAAGAAGATCTGAACATCCCTCACCTTCCAGAGACCCAAGACACTAAGACTTCAAAGGCAGACCAAATACCCTCGGAAAAGTGCCCGTTGGAGAAACAAGCTTGATCACTATGCCATCATTAAGTTTCCCTTGACCACTGAGTCTGCCATGAAGAAGATTGAGGACAACACCCTAGTCTTCATTGTGGACGTCAAAGCCAACAAGCACCAAATCAAGCAGGCCGTAAAGAAGCTGTACGACATCGATGTGGCCAAAGTCAACACAATGATCTGGCCTGATGGAGAGAAGAAGGCCTATGTCCGTCTTGCTCCAGACTACGATGCATTAGATGTTGCCAACAAAATTGAAATCATCTAACTTACTGTGTCCAGCTGTGTCCCATTCCACCTACAATAAAGAGTTTTCCAGAAAAAAAAATAAGAAATTCATCTTGCCCTACTACAAGGTTAGGAGGGGAGATGTGGGAAGGGGGGAAGGATATAAGAGAGAACAGATTGGGGGAAGGGGTATTCAGTAGGCTTGCTGTCCTGGGCTGGGAGAAGGGGAAGTTGGGGAGAAATTTTGTAACTTGAAATTTTGTGGAAATGAATGTTGAAAACTAAAGATAAATAAATAAAAGTTGTTGTTTTTTTTTTAATGACTAGGACTGCTGTGAAAACCCCTCAAAGTTAATTCTGAGGAAACAAACTGAATGTTTGGGGTCGAAACTGTAATATGCTTTCAGCACCTTATCCAACCAGGATCGGTCTCACAAATTCAATTACCTCTCTGGCAATATCCCAGTCTCCAAGGAGATGGTGGTAGTCTAATCCATGTGCCCTGCACACCTTACAATATGATCACCTAATCAAATCTTTTGCTTGTGCAATAAGAAATTATAAACAGGCAGATTTCAGAAAAAACATGGGAAGATTTATATAAA
>CM053597.1:216946970-216958358 GCA_028646575.1 Pseudocheirus occidentalis
AAAACTAAAAATAAATAAATTTTAAAAAAGGAAACTACTGAACTAATAAATAAAACTATTAGCTGGTTTTATGGGACAAGCCAATAACAGATAAACCCTTGGTTATCTTTTTTTAAAAAAGATTTAAAAAAAGAAGAAAACTAAATTACCAGTAATAAAAATGAAAAGAGTGAATTCACCACCAATGGAAAGGAAATTAAAAGAATAATTAGGAACTACTTTGTCCGACTGTATGCCAATAAATTTGACAATCTTAGAGAAATGGATAAATATTTACAAAAATATAAATTGCCTAGATTAAGAGAAGAGAAAGTGAAATACTTAAATAACCCCATCTCAGAAAAAGAACTTGAACAAGAAAACCATCAATGAACTCCCTAGGAAAAAAAATCTCTGGGGTCAGACAGATTTATGAGTGAATTCTATCAAACATTTAAAGAACAGTTAATCCTCATACTATATAAACTACTTGGGAAAATAGAGGAAGAAGGAGTCCTATCAAATTCTTTTTATGATACAAATACAGTATTGATACCTAAACCAGGAAGAGTCAAAGCAGAAAAAGAAAATTATAGACCAATTTCCCTAATAAATATAGATGCAAACATTTTAAATAAAATACTACTGAAAGATTGCAGAAACTTATCACAAGAATAATACCCTATGATCTGGTATTTATTTATTTTATACCAGGATCATATAAATATATGATTTATATTAGGAAAACTAACAGCATAATTCATCACATCAGCAACAAAACTAACAGAAACCATATGATCACCTCAACAGGTACAGAAAAAGCTTTTGACAAAATACAACACCCATTCCTATTAAAAACACTAAAGGGTATGGAAATAAATAGAGCCTTCTTTAAAATTATAAGTAGAATCTACTTAAAACCATCAACAAACATTATATGTAATGGGGATAAGCTGGAAGCATTTCCATCAGGATGTCCATTATCCTTACTGTTGTTCAATATGGCACTAGAAATGTTAGCTTTAGTAATAAGAGAAAAAAAAAGAAATTGAAGGAATTAGAATAAGCAAAGAAGAAGCTAAGCTATCACTCTCTGCAGATGATATGATGATATACTTGGAGAATCCTACAGAAACAAGTTAAAAACTACTTGAAATAATAAACAACTTTAGCAAAATTGCAGGATATAAAATAAACCCACATAAATCATCAGCATTTCTATATATTACTAACAAGGCCCAAGAGCAAGAGATAGAAAGCAAAATTTCATTTAAAGGTACTGCAGACATTAGGAAATATTTGGGAGTCTTCTTGCCAAAACAAACCCGGGAACTATATGAACACGATTACAAAACACTTTTCACACAAGTAAAGTCAGATCTAAATAATTCGAAAAACGCTGGTTGTTCATAGGTAAGCTGAGCTAATATAATAAAAATGACAATTCTACCGAAATTTATTTATTTAGTCAGTGCCATACCAATCAAACTACCAAAAAATCATTTTGTAGAACTAGACAAAATAATAAAATTAGTCTCTATGAACAAAAGGTCCACAATATCAAGAGAATTAACGAAAAGAAATGTTAGGAAAGGTGGCCGAATCATACCAGATCTTAAATTGTATTATAAAGCAGCAATCATCAAAATTACTTGGTACTGGCTAAGAAATAGAACTGTGCATCAGTGGGATAGGTCAGACACAGTAATCGGTGCCTATAGTAATTTACTGTTTGATAAATTCAGAGTCTAGTTTCCAGGATAAGAACTCACTCTTTGACAAAAACTGCTGGGAAAGATAGAAAACAGTATGGCAGAAAGTGGGCATAGGCCAACGTCTGACACCATATGTCAAAATAAAGTCCAAGTGGGTACACAATCTAGGTATAAAGGTTGATACATGAGCAAATAAGGAGAGCAAGAAATAATTTACCTGTCACATTTATGGAGGCTGGAGAAATTTATGACCAAACAAGAGTTACAGAACATTATGAAATGCAAAATGGACAATTTTGATGACATAAACTGAAAATTTTTTGCACAAACAAAGCCAATGCAACCAAGATTAAGAGGGAAGCAGGAAATTGGGAATTTTTACAGCCAGTGTCTCTGATAAAGGCCTCATTTCTAAAATATATAGAGAATGCTGTCAAATTTATAAGAATACAAGTCACTCCCCAATTGATAAATGGTCAAAGGATATGAAAAGGCAATTTTTAGATGAAGAAATGAAAATTATCTATAGTCATATGAAAAATACTCTAAATCAGTATTGATTAGAGATATGAAAATCAAAACAACTTTTAGGTACCACATCATACCTATCAGATTGGCTAACATGAGAAGAGTGGAAAATTATAAATGCTAGAGAAGATGTGGGAAGATTGGTACACTAATGTATTGTTGGTGGAGTTGTGAACTGACCCGAACATTCTGGAGAGAAATTTGGAACTATGCCCAAAGGACTATAAAAATGTACATACCCTTTGACCCAGCAATACCACTTCTAGGGCTGTATCCCCAAAGAGATCATAAAAATAGGGAAAGGACCTACATGTACAAAAATATTTATAGCAGCTCTTTTTGTGGTGGCCAAGAACTGGAAATCAAGGGGACGCCTGTCAATTGGGGAATAGCTAAACAAGTTGTAGTATATGAATGTAATGGAATACTATTTTATTATAAGAAATGGACAGGCAGACTTCAGAAAAATGTGGAAAGACTTGTATGAACTGATGCTGAGTGAAGTGAGCAAAACCAGGAGAACATGTGATAAGTAACTTTGATAGACTTAGCTCTTCTCAGCAAAGCAAGGATCTAAAACAGTTCCAAAGGATTGATGATGGAAAATGCCATCTATACCCAGAGAAAGAAATGTGGAGTCTGAATGCAGATCAAAGCTATTTGCTCTCTTTTACTGTTTGTTTTTTCTTCCTCATGGTTCCTTCCATACGTTCTAATTCTTCTATACAGCATGACTAATGTGAAAATATGTTTAATAAGAATGTATATGTAGAGCACATATCAAATGCCATCTTGTAAAGGGAGAAGGAGAGAGAGGCAGAGAAAGTCTAAATCTTACGGCAGTGAATGTTGCAAACTAAAAATAAGTAAACTAATTTGTTTTGTTTTGTTTTGTTTTTTAAAAAAGGCAAAAGACAGTTCCTGCCCTCAAAGAGTTTACAATCTAATGGGAGAGACAACATGCAAACGCATATATGCTAATCAAGCTATATACAGGATTAATAGGAGAGAGAAGACACCAGAATTAAGAGGGGTTGGGGAAGATTTTCTAAAGAAGCTCGGATTTTAGTTGGGACTTAAAGGATTCCGGGAAGGTTAGTAGTCAGTAAAGAGAATGTTCCAGGAGTGGGGTTCAGTCACAGAAAATACCCAGAGCTGAGAGATGGAATGTCTTATTCCCACAACAATCAGGAGACCAGTGACACTGGATGGAAGACTGCATGTCGGTGAGTAAGGTATGAGAAGACTAAAAAGGTAGAAGGGGGCTAGGTTATGAAGGGCTCTGAATGACAACCAGAGCATTTTGTATTTGCACTAGAGACAGTAGGAAATTACTGGAAGAGTTTATTGAGTAAGGAGGTGACATGATCAGACTTATGCTTTAGGAAAATTCATCATAAAAAGATTGCACAAGGAATGTTTTCTCATTCAGCCATAATTTCCAGAGATACCATCAGTTCTCAGCGAACTGTGGATGGTTATAAAAGAAAAACTTTCCAGTCCCCCTGAGCAAAGTTCACCCTTTTCCCAGGTTCTGAGCTTGGGGGAAAAAAAGAACCCAAGGATGTAGGGCGGAGGGGGAAATCTTTCTCAGTCCCTTTAAAACAGAGTCATCACTTTCTTTCTGTTTTGCTTTTTGGAGGGGGTACAGTAGGGCAGTTGGGGTTAAATGACTTGCCCAAGGTCACATGGCTCGTTTTTGTGTTAAGTGTCTCAGGTCACACTTGAACTCAGGTCCTCCTGACTCCAGGGCTGGTGGTCTATTCACAGCACCACCTAGCCGCCCCAAGTCATCACTCTCTACAACAGGAATAGCTCAAATAACCTGAAAATGACGACTTAGAGACTGCCAAGGTCAAAATTGGAATGTTGAAACGACAGAAAAGACCTCTTTCTCCTACTCCTACTGAAGGAGAGAATGGAACCCAGTTGTTTTATTTGTGTTTATTTGTTGTGTAGATTAAATAAATACTGCCCTAAATTCTCTTTCCTCTATATTTGGGGATTTTAGGTATGTTAATATATAGACTTCCTCAGTAAAGAAAAGCAATACTGCCATAAAACTGTGCATAACCTTTGGTCCACCAATACCTTTTCTAGGCTTGTATCCTGTTAGGGTTAAGAAATACTTACAGATTGCATGTGGTTATGATGAGGGGAGGGTCGAGGCCCTGGAAAATTCTGAGTCATGTGGAGTTTGGGGTGCACTGGATTCTCCAGGTCTCTCAGGCCGTGGGGTGCTTGGAGTTCTCATGTGTAGAAACTAGGCTTTCTAGATGACATTTCATTACCCCGGGGGCCAGGTGAAGCCCCTGTAACCACAACTTCCTGCCCCCACATTTGGCAAATATCCTGCTCCTTGCAGCTGGATCTTGCTTTTTTATCACATGTAGTACCTGCTTCTGGGTGATATATAAGACTCAGGTTTGGGGGCAAGAAAGGAGGGTTTTGTTTTTTTTTTGAGATCTGGCTGTAAAGCTTCACCATGGAAGACTCAACAAAATTTTGCTGTTTGCACCTTTGAGCCAGGACTCTTGTGTACTTGAGAACGTGCTGGCGCCTTCTTAGTGACCCTGACAGTATCCCAAAGAAAGCATTAAAAAGGAAAAAGGACCCACATGTACAAAAATATTTATAGCAGCTCTTTTTGTAATGGAATTTGAGGGGATGCCCATCAATTGGGGAACGGCTAAACAAGTTGTGTTATATAAATGTAATGGAATACTATTGTGCTATAAGAAATGAGAAGCAGGCAGATTTCAGAAAAACTTGAATGGAACAACTTACATGAACTGATGCTGAGTGAAGTAAGCAGAACCAGGAGAATATTGTACACAGTAACAGCAACACTGTGGGATGATCAACTATGACTGACTTGGCTCTTCTCAGCAATACAATGGTCTAAGACAATTAATTGCAAGGACGCATGATGGAAAATGCTATCCACATCCAGAGAAAGAACTATGGAGTCTGAATGCAGATTGAAACAGACTATTTTCTCTTTCTCTCTCTCTCTCTCTTTCTCTCTCTATCTGTCTCTGTCTGTGTCTTTCTCTGTCTCTCTCTCTCTCTGTGTCTCTCTATGTCTCTCTCCCTCTCTTCTCTTTTGTATGGTTTTTCCCTTTGGATATGCACAACATGACTAATGTGGAAATATGTTTAATATGATTGTACAAGTATCAGATTACACACAGTCTCAGGGCAGGAAGAGGGATGGAGAGGGAAAAATTTGGAACTCAAAATTTTATAAAAGTGAATCTTAAAACCTAAAAATGAAATTTTAAATAAAAAAAAGCAATAGCCCCCAATTAATTGGAATCATTTAATGAAATAATGGGGAATTGCATGGTGGTGCATCCCTGGTGGATCTCTTGAGCTGGGGAGTTCTGAGTTTCAGTAGGGCTAAAGCTGATTCATCAGACATCTGCATTAAGTCAAGTCCCAAAAAAGGTGAGCTCTCCGGACAGGTGGCTTAAGAAGATTGCATAAGGAGAGGCAAACCAGACTAGAAACAGATCAGGTCAAAGCTCAGTTCCAGTCAATGTAGAACTGACTGGGAGTAGTCCCTACACGTCCAGCCTGAGTATGGGAAACTCTGGTCTTTAAAATAATAATTTTAAAATTATTTTTAAGTAATGCGTTGTTTCAGTTAATGAAATTTTTTAATTTATCTGATTGATCACAGTTCTTTTTTTTTTAACTTCTTGATCTGGCTAATCACTGGCTAATGCTTAGGAAAGGGAAAAACTGTAAAAGTATAATGTAGAAATACTAAGGGAAAAAATCTCTCTTGTTCCTGCAATTTGTGGCATACAAGATAAGAAGGGACTAAATTTATGGGCCAAATACAATTCTTTTTAATGTGGATTTCCAAATTGTGACAGAAATGAGTTTGAACTGTTTTATATGCTGAGATACCCAATGCTAGAGCCCATGAGGGAACTTGCTTCATCTTTTGCCTTTCATTTCAACCCCTCTCAGAGAGTTCTGTGTCTGCTACTGTCATAGTGGGACATTTTCCAGATGACTCTCAAGCTATTCATTCTATACTTTTATCTGATTTCTGACCCTGGGTCTCCAGCAGAGCAAAGGATGGGTACTGAAGGAATGACTGCAAGCTGTCCTTTTTTTCTTCTCAGTACAAATGGGATCCCTTATGCTTTTTTTCTTTCTGAAAATTCTGGTTTGGTTTTACTGGGAAGGAACCCCTTGGGCAAAATTGAGTGCTGCAACAACATGAGATTCTAGTTTTACTCTCTTGATGACTGCATTTTTCCTGTTACCAGACTACTGCTCTGTCCTATTACAGGTAGGTATAGTAAGTTTCAGAATACTAAAGTTCTGTACAATGAAACATAGAACACATAAGAGGAAAAAGTAAAATAAGCTGGCTTTACTAAGGGGACGTATTCACAATAAAGAAGCAAAATAAGAGAAGACAGAAATGGGCAGTTAGGAACCTAGTGAAGAGTGAAGTGGTCTTAGAATAAGGAGGAGCTGAGTTCAAATTTTGCCTTAACCCCGACTACAGAGAGAGAGAGAGAGAGAGAAAAGAAGGGGGGAGTGGGAGCAGGAGCAGGAGCGGGAGCGGGAGCAATGGGAACACGTTAAGATCCACAGGTACTCTATGGAAAGGGGCACAAAAACTGTTCAAATCTGGTGGGTTTCATAGGGTTATTATTTGGGTTGAGCAGAATGGGAGTGAAAAGCCTGGACCTTGGGGACACAGGGCACAGGGAAGGGAGGGGACAGAGAACAGCAGAGGGAGAGATGAACTCCTAGGGAATTGGCAGCTAATTCCCAAGCAGTGGGGAAAGGGCTTTCATGAATTTTTATTGTTCTCCTAGTTGTTTCAGTCATGTCCAACTCTTTGTGACTCCATTTGGGGTTTTCTTGGCAAAGATCCTGGAGTGGTTTGCCATTTCCTTCTCCAGCTCACTTTATAGATGAGGAACTAAAACAATTAGAATCAAGCGATTTGCCCAGGGCACACTAGCTGGACTAATGTTGGTCTTTGACAGGAGAGGAGGATTCCTTTTAGTAGTGTGTATATGGGGGGGGTTGGGGGTGGTGGTGCGGGGAGGCACTGAATTCCTATAGCGTGCTTCTTGTAACAAGAACAGCTGAGTCAGGTCCCGAAGTTTTTCCTGGTCAAAATGATCTGCAGATTCACGTCCTTCCAAGGAAAAAAAATGGCAAAATCTGTTTCTTTCAAGGTAAAAATTTGGGACGTCCCCACCACGTGTTGTTGCCCAGTACCCTCTTACATATAATGAGTAGTGGAAAGCATCAAACCAGTTATTAATGATGTTAGAGCTCTAAGTCTCCTCATACCAACTAATTTTCCATGTAACATTCCAACTTGCTAATAGTAAAACTGGGGAAAGTAAGTAACTGATATCTTGAATTTGTGCATTTCAGTAACTACTTTTGGCGGTGGGGGGGGGGGGTTGGTTGGTTTTGGGTTATCCTGCTGGCCTCTATTCATTCTAATATTCCTCCAGCTCTGAAATCTCACTAATGCCTTCCACCCCGTCCCCTCTCCCTGTTCAGCTTACCCACCCCATTCCCATTTGCTTCCCAGTCTGATGTCCTCATCTCTCCTTCTGGCTTCTCTGAAATCTCACCTAAAATTCCTCCTTATGAAAAGTTTTTAATAGTCTCTCTTAATGCAACTAGGTGGTACAGGACGGAGCACTGGGCTTGGAATCAAGAAGACCCATCTCCCTGAGTTCAAGTCTGGCCTCAGATGCTTACTAGCTGTGTGACCCTGGGCAAGTCACTAAACCTGCTTACCTCAGTTTCCTCATCTGTAGAATGAGCTGGAGAAGGAAACGGCAAACACTCCAGTATCTTTGCCAAGAAAACCTCAAATGGGGTCACAAAGAGTCAGACAAAACTGAAACAACGATGCTAGGCCTCCCCTCTGTGATTATCTCCAATTGATCCTGTCACTATCTTTGTTTTGTACGTAGTTGTTTGCATGTTGTCTCTTCCCTTAGATTATGAGTTCCTTGAGAAATAATCATTCATGTAGTGCCTACTATGTGTCAGGCACTGTGTTAAGTCCATTCCATTTATCTCATTTGATCTTTCCAACAACCCTTTGAGGTAGGTGCTATTATTAGCAGATGAGAAAACTGAGCCAAAAAGAGGTTTAATTGACCTGCCCAAGATCATACAGCTAATAAGTGTCTGAGGCCATATTTGAACTCAAAAAACTAGCCGTGTGACCTTGGACAACCCCTGATTGCCTTCCAAAAAGCAAAAAAAAATTTTTTTTTAAATCAATCTTCCACTTGTGGAGCAATTATAGATTAACTTAATCAGTCACTTTTCTACCAATCAGTCACTAAATACAATCATTAGAAAATTACACAAACACTCCACCCCTTGGTGTCTAGTAAATTTCCATCTCATCATGCATCCAAGGGGAGGCCTTTTCTTCATCTTAACTCAGGGTGGTCTGGAAGATTCCCTGGATCCCCTTCCATGGTCCAAGCTCCTGCCTGAATCCACCAGTCACCTGGATTCAGAGACAGACAGCTCCCAGCTCCTTGTCCAATCTTCCAGGCAATTCTTTTTACACATTGAAGTTCACAGGGTCCAGCACATCTCAAAACCTTTGCCACTTCTGTTGCCCAGAACTCAAGGATCAGCCAAGCCACAAACAAACAAAGGCTTATCCTGGTCATGCTTTCTCAGTCCTCCAGCAGCTCGGCTGGCCCTAGGACCTAGAAGGAATCTCAGCCTTCCAGGTGACAGCAACTTCAGCCTTCACCAGATTCTGATCTCAAGAAAAACTCCAACTCAGCTCTCAGTCAGCTTCCAGATGCTGGGAGTGAAACTCTCTTTCTTTCTCTCTCTCTTTCAGCTGGCTTCAGTTTCGACGATTCTTCCTCTACCAGGAGCCGGGCAGGAGGAAAATTCTTGATTCTGAATCTCTGTCCCTGGAACTCTTCTTACACACACACACACACACACACACACACACACACACACACTCACTCACTCACTCACTTCCTTTCTCAGTCAACCCCCTCCTGCCATCAGCAACAGGAGACAGAGTTCACACCCTCTGCCTCTTTCATAGAAGTACTTAGCCCTTAGTTACTAAGGACTAAGTACCTGCTTAATTAATTAAGTTACACCTGGCACATAGTGGGTGCTCAGTAAATGCTTACTGATTTGACCTAAACTGGACCAGACTTCCAAAATTATCTTTGCACAGACAAGGGTTTTTGTGTCAGGATATAAAAGACTTGTCAAAAAATTGACCGTAGAGATGTCTATCATTTTGTAGTATCTAAGTGATATCCTCATAAGTAATGTGTGTCAAAGACTGTCCTAGTGTCTATTTCTCTGCATTATTTTCTTGCCTATTTGGGATATAAAGCTTCAAAATCCAAACAGCAACTATGCCAAACTCTAGTCACTTGTACTATATATTATTTCTGAGCCACAAAAGACCTTTGCCACTGAGAGACCACTGATCAATCTCCTTATCCCCAACTAGGAAAAAAACAACAACCTGGGGGGGGTTCACCTGCATTGTTAATTAATTAGTCCCCTCAGGTGATGGCTTATTTTGATGTCTCCTTGAATTAATTGCTCCAGAATTCTCCAGAATTCTACCTCACCTCCTGAGGACTGTAAGCTGCCTCAGCCCGCTCCTTTCTACCATCCCTTCTTTTTCCTCCTTATTCCTACTACAGGCTGCATCTGAGGGTGGGAGGAAGCCATGATCTGCCCCAGGCTTATTCAGCAAGACCATCTTTCTTACTGTATCTCACCCATAATACCCCATCTCCTGAATCTTTGCCCTGTAACTGACTGTCCCCCATGCCTACAACTCTCTCTCTCCTAATCTCCACCTCTTGGCTTCCTTCCACACTCGGCTTAAATTCCACCTTCTTCAGGAAAGCTTTCCAGGTCTCCCCCCAGCAGGGTTTCCCATGGAAATCACTTCTTATTTACACTGTTCTCTTCATCTATAATGATGTCATTAGAGAGACACAGATAGTTGTTTACCTGTTGGCTCCGAATTAGAATGTGAGCTCCTATTTTGACCTTTCATTGTATCCCCAAATCTTAATACAGCATCAAGTACCCCATAAGAGCTTGATGAAATGTTTGCTGACTGACCTGGGCTTTGATACAGTAAGCCATCTAGACTAACCATAATCAGTGCCTTTCTGGTTTTGTGTGAAGTACCAGGCATTCACTTTCTATTTTAAGTTCCAGAGTGTGAATTTTGTATTAATTTATAATGACTGATGTTTGTATCAGACTATATTAAAGTTGGAAGAGGAAAAAAAAAAGCTAGATTTTGGACATCTTGTTTGAACTTAATGGGTTCAAAAAATGGATGTTTTCCATGATTTGTGAACTGTGCCATAACTGAATTTGCTAGTATTCACATTAACTTAAAAAACAACTTTTAAGATGGTTACAAGTGAAACGTAATCAACTACTCCCAAAATCACCCCCCAAATGGAAGGTTTGAGATTCAGTCCTTATAGAGGAAGACAGGCTATGCCTGGGATTTCTGGTCTTCATTTTCCTCCATATTTATTCTTTGGTTCAGTAATTCTTCAGGGAACCATAATATTGAATCTCTTTTTTTTCTGCCCGGTTTTATCTTCTTTTTTCTTACTTGCACTGAGATCTTCCTCCATTCCATTCTATGTTCTCTGGCACCCCAGAAATCACTATAGTCTAATTATGGTCCTAAGGACATTTACATGGTAAAAGGTCCCCTAGAAGAGCTTTAGCACATAAGAAATGGGAAGGAGATTGACTTCATAATTACCTGCAGAAGCTTATACGAATTGATGCTGAGTGAGAAAAGCAGAACCAGGAAAATTTTGTACACAGTCACAGATACATCATATGTGTGACAACCAATTTTGAAAAACTGGACACTTTTTAGCATCACACAGTTTTAAAAGACAACTCTACAAGTCTCAGGATGGAAGGAGATGTCTACATTCAGAGAAAGATCCAGAAAGATCAGAGTTTAAAAGGAGACTGAAGCAATGCATGCTATCATTCTTTTTGATGTTTGGCTTTTGTTTCTCTTTTCTCATTGTTCACTCCATTGGCTATAACACCTATACAACCAGACTATTGTACAATGTGAAAGAGTTTGCAGATCCTATACATG
>CM053597.1:216958858-216973858 GCA_028646575.1 Pseudocheirus occidentalis
CCCTGCTTGCATTGCACTCTCTTTTTTGGGGGGGGGGGTTGTTTGTTTTTGGAGGGCAGTTGGGGTTAAGTGACTTGCCCAAGGTCACACGGCTAGTTTTTTGTGTTAAGTGTCTGAGGCCGGATTTGAACTCAGGTACTCCTGACTCCAGGGCCGGTGCTCTATTCACTGCGCCACCTAGCCACCCCGCATTGAACACTCTTGAATAGTACTATATACTGCCAATGAATAGTCCATTTGTGTGTTAGGTAATGTATTAGGCCCTTCATCCAAAAGCATAAAAATACTGGGTGCATTGGGTCCCTCTGCTAACATGAGATCATATAGTTTGCTATGACATTTTCCCTTATAATTGGCCTCCCACTGTGAGTAATCACCTAGGGTGAGACATATTTTAGCTGTTTGCGTCCAGTCGTATGGTGTCAAAGCTATATGGTAGCTGCTAAATTTTCCAGTAATGACACTGTATAATTAGCTGTTGCCCTGTACTCTTGCACAGCCTTTTTCACCTCCTTAAGATCTTTTATACTTAATTTTTGCCATGTCCTATTAACCTGGGCGTCTGTCATAATAGGGTATGCTAACAAATTGCAGCCTTTAAGTCCTATTTCTTGTAATGCCCGTCCTTCTTCTTTCATAAGTTTTTGAAAAGGTGTATATAATTCTGAAACTGTGGCAGGACTGCCATTAGACTTCCAGGTTTTTCAGGTCCATATGTGGAATTATAAGATGGACACTTACTGAAGTTAAGAGGTTTGGTATTTTTTAGAGATTTTTCTCCTTTCCGGTGTCCTTCTCCCACAAATTCAGGAGGTATAGTCTCTTCTCACCCATGACACTTAGTATGTCTCTAAGATCTGTTTTGTCTGCTAAACATACTTTGATAACATTATAAATTGCAAATATGGAACCAGAATCACTCTCCTGCCCATTCTCCTCAAAATAATGAACTAAGGCCTCTACCACTACTTCCCAATCAGGTCCTCTAATCTGAGAGCAGCTTGGGAACCATGGCTGCTTGATAGAGTATTTTTAGAAATTTTTTAAGAATCTGTTTCTTAATGCAAATCCCTTTCTTACAGACTATAAGTTGTAATATTCTCATATCTTTTCCTCCATCTTTTAAACCCTTCACCAAAGTTCCTCCCACTTTAACGTCTCTGTGAGCTCCGAATTTTTGAGAACTGAAAAACTGAGTGAGCCAGCGATCACTCTTCATAGAGCCTTCCCCTTACCTTGAATGAAATCCGTTGTCTCTCAGATCTCTTGCAGGCCCACTACCTGCCAGCAACTCCAGGGGGAACGGTTGCTACAGACTTGACTGCCGTCCTGATGCCTCAACGTTCTGGGTGCCACTTACTGTGTCCAGCACAGTTGTATGGCCTAGCTACCAGCTGAATGAAAGAGAGAGATGGGGATGTATTCGATAGTCTGTTTATTACAGAACCATTTCATACAGAACCAAAGATACAAGAAAATCATAGGGCTTATATTCCCTCTAGCAGAAATTTTACATAACCAGAATGTAAGGACCCTCCTTTGGAATTGACCACTCCCTATCCCAGCCCAAGCTTAATTATTCATTAAGACTTCATCCCAGGACCATGTCCAGAGGCACAAGCAAACAGGGAGTCACAAACAAGACTTGCAAATTAACTACCCTGTACTTTCTTTAGATATTCATAGAACAAATGAAAGCATCCACCCAACAAGATTATACTCCTGCATATCTGCCTAATGACTTCATAGAAGAGGGGAGCATTTCCTTAATGGGGCCAGTGGCCCCTGAAAGTCTGGTCTACTACAGGAAAGGTCTATGGAAAGCCATGGTTTCCATAGGATCAATTGTGATAACAGCTTGGGACAGCATTGGGGAACATGGCAGCATGTGCTTGAGCCTGGTACTGGAAAGCACAACCAAATGTTGGATGTAGCTTTTACACTCAAGCATGTTTGGGGAAAACTCAGGACAGTTACCATTCTTCTTCAGAGTCCTGTCTTCAAATGATTGTGCATAATATAGGCTAATTCTGTTGACGAGGGTATCTTCAGGAAATTTCCAGTGAAGCACTCTTTGTATCTCAGTTGTAATGTTCTTTATATCTCAGTTGTAATGTGAAATGTCAAAAAAGGAATTCATTCACTGATTTATTTCATCATTGTTTATACAAATGTAAGATTTGCCATGGACTGATAATTTGTATAGCTGCTAATAACCCTCTTTTGCAAATGCTTAAGTCTACATTTAGTTAAGTCCTTCATATCCTTTTAATGATTTAAATTTGTGTTCTGTTGCATGTTGAAAATGTGGGGACACAATGTAACAGGAGCTCAAGGGGTGTTGAATGTCACTTGTGTAAATTGCACACTTAATCTCTTGCTATGTCTGTCTACTGTGTAAAACCGAATGGCGCAAGCTCAATGTGTCAAAAGGCTTTGAAAAACAAGCCAGAATTGATTTTAATATCAGCAGCTAATTCAAATAGGATCGGAGTGTGGTTATAAGTATAGGACATTTTGTGTTAGCGTCTAAAACCTCGTAGTTGAGGCATTTTATTGTTTTATGGTTCTCCTTTGTTTGGTTTAATGTTTTTGCAATAGCTTTGCCATGATTCAAGCTGATACTCACTTGGCACTTTTCTAAAACAGAAAGGTGGAATTGTAGGGATCAGTGTGAATCTAAAAGCACCTGTGGTGCCGAGGGTCACAGTCCAGTTGCTAAGCTCACGGAGAAGTTTCTCATGAAACCATGCGCCTGATGAGTAGCAGCTGAAACTGCTGGCTCAGCCTCTCCTCCATTGGTCATTCCCCTCCAGTGCACGTGAGAATCATGCTACCTCTAGGGTATTTAAGGAGCCACTACAATACAATAAAAGACAGCTGCTGTACACTTCTCTCGCCTCTGGTCTCTTCAGTCCCTCCTGAAAATACAGTCTAAGGCTGGCCCTTAGGCTCCTGAGTTAAGTGGCCACTACACATCCCCAATCCAACACTTTGTGGATGTGGGTGGTCCATCGGTGTTAAATATTTCAAATGTTTTCAAACTTTTCCAATATATTGAACAATTATGCTGAATTTTTTTCCTATCTAAAAATGGTTTGTTATGTGGAATGGTTCTCAGGGAATAATGAAAATGATGTAAGAAACAGAGGACAGCAATAAAAATTTATTTTAAAAAAATCACACAAACTAGGTACAAAAGTAGAAAACACATATGGCCAGGGCACACATTTGTTCATATTCTTTAAAAAGTGCCTGACTGGGGCGGCTAGGTGGCACAGTGAATACAGCTCTAGCATGGAGTCAGGAGGACCTGAGTTCAAATCTGGCCTCAGACACTTAACACTTACTAGCTGTGTGACCTTGGGCAAGTCAGTTAACTCCAATTGCCCTGCCTTCTCCTCTCCAAAAAAATAAAAATTGCATTAAATAGTTCACATTATAATGAAAATAAGACAAATGCTTGCTGATTGACTGAAGCAGATTATTTGTCTTTTGATAATTAGTACACTTGAACTGCATGCAGGATCCCAGGAGGAATCTTGAAGCCTCCTATGTGCTCATGTGTAGGTTTAAAGACATGCCAAACCCAAGAGGCTACAGGCATACTCTTCTACTAAGGGGATCCAACTCAGGTCTCTCATGGACTGGGTTCAGTCATGGATAACCCTAACCTCTTTTTTTTTTTTTTTTTTTTTTGCTTTTTGGAGGGGAGAGGGTAGGGCAATTGGGGTTAAGTAACTTGTCCAAGGTTACACAGCTAGTTTTTTGTGTTAAGTGTGTGAGAATGGATTTGAACTCAGGTCCCCCTGACTCTAGGGTCAGTGCTCTATTCGCTGTGCCACTTAGCTGCCCCTGACCCTAACTTCTTTTAAAGAAAGATCTTCAAACATTCTCTGGCTCATTGCCTCACTACCCTGGAATTGCAAAGTATGAAAAGGAGAGTCGGGTGAAAAGTATAATAAGTATAATGAATAAATAAGTATAATAAAGTATAATAAGATTGGAAAGGAGGGGAAATCAGGTAATGAAGGGCTTTGAATGCTGAAAAAGATTTTGCATTTGTTTCTGAAAATTATAGAAGTCCCTGGAGTTTATTAAGTAAGGGGTGGCTGTGGTGGTGACACAGTGAGATCTAAGTTTTAGGAAGATCACTTTGACATCTGAGTGGATGGTGAACTGGAGTGGGGAGAGACTTGTGGCAGGGGAACCAGCTATTTCAATAGTCCCAATATGAGGATTGAACCAAAGTGTCAGAAGAAAGAAGGAGGCATATGTGAGACACGAAGATAGAAATGACTGGACATGGCCGTTAGCTGGATATGAAGGGTGAGAGCCTGAAGAGATGAGGATGACACTTTTGTCTATGTCCTTCCTTTTTAGACGGGGCATTCCAGCATTCTTGGGGATCTTCCTCTAGCTATACTGATATTTCATTGATACCAGAAGAGCATGGGAGCCATCTCTTGGTTGTCTCTCATTCTCATCACATGATCTGCGCATCTCCTTTTCTGGTTTTTATACTTTTCTTCATATTTTGTGTCGTTTCTCCCCTATCACAGTCTAGTGAGTTCCTGCAGAGCAGATACTGTCTTTTGTCTTTTTTTTTTGTTTTCCCAGAACTTAGCATAGCTCCTGGTACATAGGAGTCACTTAAATGTTTGACTGACTGAGGATGAAAAGGATTATATGACTTACTATCTGCACCAATGGAGGCCTTAACTGCCACATTCAATGGATTACAGATCTAGCAGACGGCCCAGATATCCTTGGTGTCTAACCCAGTCGTGCAAGCACTTCATAAATGTCGGCTGAATTGGGAAACAGTGGTTGAGAAGAGCTGGAAACAGGAAAGAGAAACAGACAGGAGGAACCCATGATAAACGGTCTTGAGATAATGGCTACTCTGTACTGAACATTAGGCAATGCTGGGTTTGGAGTTAGAGAGCCTAGACTCAGCTCTCAGTGTGATCTTGGTTAAATCACCTAGCCTATTCCTTCAATTGTAAAATGAAAGGGTTGCACTATATTATTTTTATATAATTATTTATAATATTTTATATTATTTTAGTATTAATAATTAATACATTTGCTTAATTAAAATTGATTAATTGATTAATATTTAATAATTTATAATAATATTTACATATTCTCTTCCAGTTTAAATCCTATGGCCCCGAGTACTCTAAAGTCTCTTCTTGCTCTAAAATGCCATAATTCTGTTTTGTCAGGGAATATAGCTAAAGACATCACTTTCATTGTGTTTTTAGCCCTCTTGGTGGCAATAGCTGGCTGCTATAATTACCACTTTAAAAAAGGCAGGGGGAGGGGTACAGCTAGGTGGCATAGTGGATAGAGCACTGGCCCTGGAGTCAGGAGGAGCAGAGTTCAAATCTGGCCTCAGATACTTGGCAGCTGAGTGACTCTGGGAAAGTCACTTAACCCTGATTAGAGTTAACTAGGTGGCACAACTGGCTCTGGAGTTCTCATCTCCAGACTTTTAGGGTAATAGTAATTACAATTAGTAATTACTATTATAGTAATAGTAATTACTATATCTAGTAATAGACTAGAGAAATCAATCTTTTTTGCCTCCCATTGATTTGAGGCTTATTCAGACATCAAGATGTTACCTGAGCACTGAAGAGAACTGTCTCAGTCAGTTCCTAGAAAGGCTGAGGGGTTCTTCAATCTTCAAATGAATCTGTGATCACATTCATTATTCCCTGCAAAACGCAAATTACAATTCATCTGTGTCTGACCAGCCTCTGCAGTCTTTATGTTTCTTAGCATAGAAATTGAACTCAACATGCTTTAGACATTCCTTTCATTTTCCTGAGCATGATGATACCAGTGGGGTGCTCTGGCTGAACATCTGTCATACCTTGTAACTCTTAACATAGGACCAGTCCATCTTCTTTTCCTAGCTTTCAACTTTTCTGATAAGATCCTTTGTCCTTATCCAAAATTCCTCATTTGTTACCTGTTGCAGCCTACTCAACTGATTTGCTCTCTCTCTTGCTCTCATTTTCAAATTGTTGGAGATAATTATTGTGTTCCATATTGTGCAGCCAAGTAACAATGCTAGTAAGTTCTAGTAGGCTCCCTTTTTCTCCTGCAGAAGCACAGGAATTTGGCAATTTTCCAAACCTCCTCTCCTTTAATAGCAAGCAGAAGTTGTCCATTTGTAGTGTATGTAGCTACTGACAGACAAAATCTAGGAACATCAAAATGGAGCACTGCTGCTGTATGAGATCAAGTCTCCCAGCTATTGCTGGGCTGGGTCCTCTGCCATAATGGGGGCAAGAGATGTTTTTCATTCCCTTTACTTTTACTATGTATGTGGTCAGTTCCAAACTCTTTTAAATATGGATCTCTTCAAGAAAGTTATACAATATCCTGGAGCTTGATGCAGTCAGCATGTCATCCACAAAAAGGACCGTCTGGAACACTTCAACATCCAGAGGGAATCCGCCTCAATTTATGAAGAGAGCAAATGCCCAGTGACAGGATGGAATAGACTAGAGGTCTGAAGTCACAGGATGGCTCTCCCTATGGAGCCTATCTTCTGCTTTGAGAGAATCTTTGGGAAAGCCTTGTTGTTTCTTTGTCTGAGGCCCTTAACACAGAGAAAACCGAAGGAATAGGAAAGGGATAAACCAAGGGCACAGAGTATAATGGGAACAGAAATTTGAAGATCTTCCCTGCCCCTTAATAGACCTAGGGGAGAGTTTGAAGACCTCCCTTGCTTTGGAAGTAACTTCTACCCCCTAATAGGCTGTGATCACATGGAACCTGTGGTGGGAGGAGTTTGCTGAAGGGAAGCAGAGCCCACAGGAAGCTGGTAGTCAGAGCTAGCCAGACAATGGGGGAGAGAGGAGGACCTCAGGCAAGGAGTCAGATTTGCTTGTGAGTAGATATTGATCTTATATTGGTTTGTGGGAAGGCTGAAGGATGTTGTGGTTCTCAGCATTATTATGGCTTCTGAATATCTTTGGTACTATGATGGAATCGGCTTACTGGTTTTGGGATTTGGTTTTCTAGTGTCTAAATAAATGCTTCAGTGCTATCCTCTATCTGGAGAGTTTGGTATATTTTGCAATCAAACATCATGTGGTACTTACAGTCATGGCCTTTATTGCGATCGTGGGTGCTGTAAATATTGCACTGGAGCTACACAAAGTCAGCAAAAAGCTTACAGTAAATGGGCAGCACTTCTTGAGCAAATCTCCCCCTTCAGAGAGGAGTGCAATCAAAGCTTGTACAATGCTTACGCTTACATGAGGCAGCTGTCTGAAATTAAAGCAACCAGTAAACAGCTGTCTCTTTAAATATGATTTGGAAACCCCAAAGGAAAACAACAGTCTTAAAGTTTATAAATCATGAAAGGGTATTGTAAAGTAGGTAAAAGAATCTTAATTTTGAGAAAGACACTAAAAATATTCAAATGAATTTCATAAAAATAAGCAACCATAATTTCCATTATGCTTTATTTAGATGACTGTTTTTATTATAAAGGACATGTTTACATAGCATGCTTGATATAAACACTGGGAAAGATATTCTAAATACAAATTATTATTATTTTTAAATAGTAAAACATTTGATATACTTACACATGGAAAGGAGGTGATTCAGTATTAAATTTTTAACCATACTTTTTATGTCAACAAAAATTGTTGACACTAGAACCTGAGGACGGTTAATTCGTCAAAGAATGAATAATCATCTTTGTTCACTACAGAGATGAAAAAGGATAGGTTCACTACAAAATGAAATTACTATAACTTCAGTGCTGCTTTATGTATCCACTAGTAGAATCATGAAGATGACAATTAACATTATCTTTCCTTGCACACCTTTAATTTTATTTGTGTCTTCGGCTGTTGCCAAAAGCAGTACATTGTTAATCCACATTTTGTAGAACTGCACTCCAGTATAAACTCCAGGAAAATGTTTTTTGCCACAGCCAAATCCAAAACTGGTAATTCCCATTAAGAAATATCTTTTAGATTCTGGAATATGGCACATTAAAGGTCCACCACTGTCACCCTATCAAAAAAAAAGACCCCCAAATGACATCAATAATTTTTCAGGTATTCTTTAAGTCATGGAGAAATTGGAGTATTTGCAATATTATACTTGATATATATATATATATATATATATATATATATATATAGTTAGAGCATACATTTTAAATTTATTCCCAGTTTGCAAATACCCATAGTAATTATGCTCAATTCTCCTACTACATACATATTTTCTATTTTCCCTCTCATGGGGCAGAATATACAGTTAATTGAACTCAAGCATTATGACACTACTTATATAGAACTGTGTTGTGCTTTTTCATTACTTGTCCTTGCTTTCTTCTTAAAATCTAAGCCGGTTGGTTAATTATTTTTATATCCACATCACCCTTTTGATAACTTCTCCTTTTCCTCAACAAAACTGTTTCTCTTTGTGTCTTAAGAATTTCTTTCTTGGGGCAGCTAGGTGATGGAGTGAATAGAGCACCAGCCCTGGAGTCAGGAGTACCTGAGTTCAAATCCAGCCTCAGACACTTAACACAAAAACTAACCATGTGACTTTGGGCAAGCCACTTAACCCAAATTGCCCTATTCTCCCCCTTCCAAAAAAGGAAAAAAAAAATTTCATTCTTCAAAGTACTCCATCCCTAAAACTAATATTTTTCCCTTATAAAACATTAGGCCACCAGTTCCCACCTCTTCTTTCTCTGAGTTCTTTGACATCTGTTCTCCCAAATCTGAGGTCATAATGTCAAAAAAAAATGTCATAATGTATCCACCTGCCCAGATTTGTTCCTAAAAACAGCAAAAGATTTTCTGGAGAAAAGTAATAATCAAAATTAAAAACAAACTTCAAAAGAAAATTGCCTCACAGAAAAGAAAAAAAAAACAAGTAGAAAAAAAGTTCCAACACAATGGATATATATATATGCATATATATTTAACTCAACTTATGATTTTATTGATATGGGAACACCTTGTTGAGGAATCTGGAGATTTTGGAACCTGTTCTAAGACATATTAGCCTTAGAAAGTTGTCCAGACCATTGAGAAGTTAAGTAATTTGTCCACAGTCACATTGTCAGTATGGGCTAGCAGCAAGACTTGAACCCAGGTCTCCATGCTTCTGAGGTCAACTCTCTACCCACAATGCTATGCCACACTGAGAATATGAAGAGAAGACATCAAATGGAAAAAACCCCCAAGATTAGCTAACATGACAAAACAGGAAAATGATAAACGCCAGAGAAGATATGGGAAAATTGGAAAACTAATGCATTGTTGGTGGAGCTACGAACTGATCCAACCATTCTGGAAAGCAATTTGGCACTGTGCCCAAAGGGCTATAAAAATGTGCATACTCTTTGACCCAGCAATACCACTTCTAGGGCTGTATCCCAGAGAGATCATACAAGTGGGAAAAGGACCCATCTGTATAAAAATATTTATAGCAGCTCTTTTTGTGGTGGCAAAGAATTGGAAATCAAGGGGATGCCCATCAATTGGGAAATGGCTAAACAAGTTGTCGTATATGAATGTAATGGAATACTATTGTGCTGTAAGGAATGAGGAGCAGATGGACTTCTTAATAGCTTGGAAAGACTTATATGAACTGATGCTGAGTGAAGGGAACAGAACCAGGAGAACGTTGTACACAATTACAGACACAATGTATTTATGATGACTAACTTCAATAGACTTGGCTCTTCTCACCAATGCAAGGTTCTATGACAACTCCAAAAGACTCATGATGAAAAAGGCTATCCTCCAGAGAATTACAGAGTCTGAATGCAGATTGAAGCAAACTCTTTGCTCTCTTTTTTGTTTTGTTTCTTTTCTCTTATGGTTCATTCCATTGATCATAATTATTCTTTACAACTTGACTATTGTGTAAATATGTTTAATGTGAAGGTATACATAGAGTCTATGTCAGATTGCATGCTGCCTTGGGGGAGAGGAGGGGAAGAAGAGGGAGGGGGAGAAAATTTGAAACTCAAAAACTTGTGGAACTGAATGTTGTAAACTAAAAATAAATAAATTTAAAAGAAAAAAAATCCAACAACAATGAATTAGCATAAACAATGTCCCATGAAACAAAGGTAGAACTACTGTAAAACTAATTTCATGGCTGATAATAAAGACAGTAAATAAAATAAAAGATTTAATGTCAGTAAGGAAAGACTTGACACCAGTTTGGGTTTTTTTTTTTGCTTTTTTTTTTTAGGGGGGAGGGCAGAGCAATTGGGGTTAAGTGACTTACCCAAGGTCACACGGCTAGTAAGTATTAAATGTCTGAGGTAGGATTTGAATTCAAATCTGCCTGACTCCAGGGCCTGAGCTCTATTCACTGTGCCATCTAGCTGCCCCAACCAGGTTGTTTTTTTTTTTTTTAAGTTTTAAAAGCCAATAATGAAACTTGATAACTTATCCATGAATGCTATAAAAATACATAGTTTCACTAAGAAATAGAATTGTCCTGAAGGAAGATAAAATAACAGAAGCAGCAGAAAAATCAGTAAATCTAGTTCAAAAATATGTAACTAGAAAAAAACTTTAAAATATCATCATTATTAGAGCTGCTAGACAGTGCCTGAAGTCAGCAAGACTCATCTTCCTGAGTTCAAATGGAGTCTCAGACACTTACTAGCTGTGTGATCCTGGGCAAGTCACTTAACCTTGTTTGCCTCAGTTTCCTCATCTGTAAAAATGAGTTGGAGAAGAAAATGGCAAATCACTCCAGTATCTTTGCCAAGAAAATCCCAAATGGAGTCACAAAGAACTGGACACAACTAAAATGTCTGTCACGTACATCATCTCTGTTGAGTTTGTGATTCCACTGGGCTCCTGGCTCTCCTCAGTAATACAGCAAAACTCTCTAGGTCTTCTCTCTGTTGGACACAATGAACTGCCATACTGCAAAGCATCATTGCCAGTGGAGTGATAGGAAGATAGAGAAACCTCCACACTGCCTGTGGCGTTCTGGAAAAGGCACAAGGAAAAAAACCCAACAAGTCATTCCCTCTCAAAAGCTGGGTCTTCCTCTGTAACTGATTCTTTTCTTTATTGTCAAAGATGAATCTCTTATCAGAACTTGCTTGTGATTTTTAAACCTGACAGTAAGTCAATAGTTAGCTTCCCTATAATTTTATCAATTTGATTGAGGAACTTCATCCCTCCCAGAGGAGTAAAGAATTGTAAGTATGTCCAAAAAAAAAAAGTATAAGCCCTTCTCTAATTTTCTTTAAACTGGCCCATGAAACCTGAAAGGAGTGAACTCTTTTACAAAGTGTGAATGGGCTATTACTGGCTTCTCACCACTTACAATCTACAAATCTACAATCTACTTGAAGTCTGAAAGGGGCAAAACTTTAACATTAAATTGTATTTGTACTGCCTCTCAAGCATCTGAAACTTCTTCAGTTGGGTTACATGGAGAGAGGAACTCAAATGATCAAGGATTTCCTGATTAACACCTACCTCACACATCTCTTCATCAAATTCTATAGCCGCAACAACAGAGAAGCAGTTTTGCAAAATTAGCCAAGAAGAAAAAATAATATATCACACAACAGAATCTAAATCATACAATAGTTTTCTTGCAATGTGAAGGAGCAATAAAAAAAATTAAGGATATACAGAAAGTTGAGAAGAAAAGGATTTCATTTTATAATCAGCTTCCCAGTCAGACGCTATTCTTCTTCAAGGTAAAAGACAGTTACCACAGGAATTCTGGGTATTACTTTAGAAGTGTACTGTGGGATACTTAACAGTGGGTGATAAAGTCAGGATATTAAAAGATCTTGACATGCGACAGCCCCGAGCTGAATCTAATAGGAGGCAACTCAACCATGTTCAATTTAGAGTTTTCTATTGGGATACCAAATATCAACTTTGTCGGTATGAGGTAGGGGAGGCGTGACTAGACACTAGTTATTCTGAAAATATCCAAGTGTTTTAATGCTCAAAACGAGCCATCAATGTGACGCGGCAGTCAAAAAGATCTAATAGAATCTTGAGCTGCCTTAAGATAGGCACAGTTTTCAGATATCAGGAGGTGAAGCATTCACTGCACTTTGACCTCGTAACCTGAGCTAAACCTAACAGATCCAGTTCTCCTGATGTGGAGGAGCCCTTGAGGGGCCTTGGGAGCATGTCCTGCTTGCCCACATAGAGGCCTCTTTGTTCTCTACCATGTGGGTGGGGTTAGCCTCCTTTGATTCATGGCCTTTGCCTTTAAAACTGGCAAGACTGAATTATTCCATCCCTTTTGGGGGAGCTCTTTTTTTTCCCACTACTCTTCCTGCTGGGCTCTTTTTGGAACTCTGCTCAGTCCGCAGGCTGAAGATACTAGTTCACCACCCTCAGCTAGGACTCCGTGAACTGACCAGATGAAAGCTGAAGGATTTCTTGCCCTTGCTCCTTGTCTTTTACCCTGGCTCTGAGAAATGGGCCTGCAGAGTGTTTCATATTGTTTGTCCCCCTTGGTTTCAGGTGTCAGAAGTGATCCTCATGAGCCATGGAGACCTTGGTGGAGACCTTGGAGCCAGGATTGCAGCCATGGTGGTGAATCCAGACAGCCTCACATAGAAACCCCAAAAAGTCAGAGTGCCTGGGACTCAAGCCCAAGGGGCATTTTGGACTTTTAAATGGGACTATGCTTTATGGGAACCAAACTAAACTACGAACCCAATCCCCTTCCTCTCCCAAGGTACTGAGGTGAAAGGGGAAAGGGAGGATTATGTCTCCCACTGGTTGGGACAAATACATTAGTATATTTGTGATTATATCTTGAAGTAAATTTTCCTTTGTCAAAGCTAATCTTACTTTTAGTAGCTAATGTAACTAAGTTCAGGGGAGCCTACATCCTCTACAATGGGGTAACGACATTGGTGGGGACTGGTGCCAATACTAAAGAGCCTAGATAACCCAAAATCCCTCAAGGCTACCAGAGAATCCTGGAGGAGGACTGAAATCTACCATACCTGTCCTTCTCTCACAGCGGGGGCTAGGGTGGTCAGTGTTGTATCCTTACTAGACCTTATGGGGTCTACTGAGCACAATTCTGGGTATCACAGTTTAGGAAAGATGTTGATAAAGCTCCGAAGAATCCAGAATATGAGAATCAGGATAGCTAACAGCCTTGGGTTCACGAGGATCAGTTGAAAGAAGTGAAAATGTCTAGCCTGGAGAAGAGAAGGCTTAGGGAGAACATTATAATGTCTTCAAGTATCTAAAGTAGCATATGCAGAGGAAGGCCTAAATTTGTTCCTCTTGCCTATAGAAAGTAAAACCAAAAGTATGGGCAGACACTGCATGAGAGGCTGGACGTTACAAAAAACTTCCTAACAGTTAAACCTATATAAAAGTAAAATGGACTGACTCAAGAAATGGGAGAGGGGGTGATTCCTCTCCCTGGAGGTCGTCAGAGGCTGGACTGGGTAGGCACTGTGAGTCTTCCCAACTTTCGAATCCTGTGATTCTAAGAAAGGCACACAAGCATCAGCATGAATCTTGTTTTCCATTCTATTTGAAATGTGAGTTGTTTTTCAAATGAAGAACTGCAAAGCAAAACTGACCATATCAAAATATGCTCCAAGTCAAATAGAGAATTTAATTTTAATATTTATAAGAACTCTGAGGTTTCACCTTAGACCATACAAAATTACAAAGATCTGGAAAAGCTAGGCACCCTGCTACTCCCTGCTAGTGGAGCTGTGAAACAGTTCAAATATCCTGGATTTCAGTTTGAAATTATGAAAAAAAAAGTGACTAAATTGTCCATCCCTTTGACCTAGAAATTCCATTTCTGGGCATTTACCCCAAGGAAGTCAGAGACAGAAATAAAGATTCAGTATTACCAAAACATTCATAGCAGCGTCCTTTGTGTTAGAAAAAATAAAGGTTGGGAAACAGCCAGAAAAATTATGGTATATGTGCATAGCAGAATGTTATTTTTTTTAAAAAAAGACAAATATGAAGAATTCTGCAAAACATAGGAAGATTTATATGCTTTGATGAAATGAGCAGTAGAATAACAAATATAATGAATGAGGGGATAGGAGTTGAATTCTGAATAATGGAGAAAACAATGAAGATTCCAGAGAAAAGATTAAAAATGCCTCTTCTTACAGAGCAGAGAAATTTCTGCACCAGAATATTCTATATATTGCTAGACCCAGTCTCTGTATCCGATGTTTTTACTCAAATATTTTTGTTTTGTTTTTTGGTCACAAGGGAAGGTTTAATGGAGGAATCAGAGTGAGAGATGACTGTTTTGTAAAAAGAAAAGGTATCAATCAAGAAAATGTACTTCTTTCAAAGAGAACAGAAGAAGTTGGTTTTGTACCAGAGGACTACGTTTCAAGGACAGAGTTCAGATGCTATTCTCAGAATCCCTTAGAAGCTGATGATTCTGTTTGTGTGTCCATCCTGGCAGCTGCCTCCTTTTGATGTTCCGGTCCACTCTTTCCTTTTGCCCTAAACCCCTGGACTGAAAATCAGTAGCAAACTCTATGCCAGCTCCAAGTGGGTGAGACAGACCTTAGCTACCTACAATATTGATTGTTGGGAAGGCAGGGGCTAAAGCTAGTTTTAATCCCTGCAGACTTAAGGCTTGTGCTGGTCAACAAGCTTCTCTGTCTCTGGAGGACATAGAGCAATTGCATCATTTGACCCCATTTTACAGGAAAGCTGTTGAGCCTCACCATGCAAGTATCAGCAGCTCCGTCTTCTTCTCCTGCACAAAACGAAGTGGAAGGAACAGCTCCGTCATAACTTTCTTCACTGTTGCAGGTACTTCGAGGAATATAATGAACTTCTGCTTCTTGCAAAAAAGGAGACTCTTGACCTACAACAAAAGCCCACAGAACATTTGGGAAATTAAGAATTTTGGTCATTGTTCAGTCAGAATTTTGCCATTCCACAGACTTTCTTTCCAGATGTGTTTAATTCCACATTACCTTTTTTG
>CM053597.1:216975800-216991111 GCA_028646575.1 Pseudocheirus occidentalis
CATATGATCACTGTCACAATATGTCCACTATGAAGATGTCCTGTATAATCACACCTACACAGCCTGTATTGAATTGGTTGTCTTTCCAGCAGGGGTGGATGACAAGGGAGGAACCGAAAGAATCTAGAATTTAAAGCTCTGCAATACCTGCAACTAGAAATTAAGATATACAGGGGCTGGAGTAGGGAGACCCTCCCTGCCCTACCAGAAAGTTAGAGAGCAGACCAGGGGAGGGGCTCTACAGTGGGATCGCTGTTTTGGGGTTGTGGTAAGGGAAAGACAGGGAGAAAATTTGTAATTCAAAAATCTCATGAAAATGAATGATGTAAACAAGAAAACAAATAAAATTTATTATTACAAAACTAAAAAAAAAAGAGATAACTCTGTCTCAATATGGTACCTCCTGAATCCCTAATCAGTCTAGTTCCCAGACCTGAAAAGAATCAAACCTATCCTCCCAAAGCCATAATGGCTATATGTCATACATCATTGACATTAGTGACCTAAATGACATGTCAAGCTCAAAACCACACCTCCCTCTAGTGCAACCCTCAGGAATTTACCAGTGAATAATGGGAAATCTGCATGCACAGTTGATAAAAAAGTGCATGTCCCTTTAAGCACTGACCACTCCTAAACCACTCCCCAACTCCTCCCTAACTCTACCTTTGCCCACCTAGTTAGCATAATTAGCCTTTGACTGACAGTTTTAGGGTTATAAATCCTGTCCCTCAACCCCAAACTCTTTGTAGGCTATCTCCTTAACCTTTTCCTGCCCACTGCAGGGCGTAAAACTTCATAACTTTACCCTAGTTCCCTGCTCTTTGCAGAACTTAGCTCCTGCCAGCTACTAAGCCAGAATAACAATAAACTTTATAACTCTGTCAAAAGACAGCTTGGGTCCTATTGAAATTCCTTTCCAGACAGAGAACCCACTGAGGGATATATGCAATCCCTCAGCCACCCACCACTACCCACACCTCTTCACTAATATTAGGGAAATGACTATCCTACAACGGAATTGTCTAGGAGGTAAACTTGTGAAGTTCAAAATGTCTCCATGCCTACAGCTGCAGTGGTAGTACCAGTGTCCACTAGAGAGGTAGATTTATTTCTGACAGACAAGCCAAACATGCAGAATACTAACTTGTTGCACATTTGAGTTGACTGTCTCAGTCAGAATAATGACTTGCCAAAGCTAAAATCAGAGTTAGCAAAACAAAAGAAGATATAATCACAACAGTTTAAAAATATGTCATGCAATTGAAACAAACCTGAACTATTTAAATGAATAATTGATCTCATGACGAAGGATGGTGCACAAATACAAGCAGTATCATCTCATAAAGCAATAAGAAGCTGTGGAAAGTTTCAAGAAAGCTTGATAAGAAGACATTTGACTACAGAAAGTCATAGACAAGGCATTAAAGGATGAAAACAAAAGGAAAACAACAACCAGAAAAAACAGGGAAATATTTGTAAAAAAAATTTTATAACACTTCTTTCTACGAAGGACTGCTGAATCACTCCACTTGGACCCCAACATCAAAATCTTAGAAGTGCTTCTAGGGGAGGCAGAAATGGCTTTGAAGTCACAAATATAGATGGGAAAGGTAATTGGATGGGCCAAATGTATATAAAGGTCCCATGCTGGAGAGTTATATAATTGTGACAACACTAAGGGATTGATGCATAAGGTATATGAAGTAGGAGAGGATTCAAAGGCATGGAAAAAAGTTTCAGATTTTATCAGTATTGAAAAAGAAGACCAGGAAAACATCAGTAACTAGTGGTTTTCATGCCTATTCCCCCATTTATGCAAATTTTTGTAAGAGCTATTTATACACTGATTTAAGACATATTCGGTGAGGCTTAAGATCGTCTAGGCAGTTAAGTAACAGAGAAAAGATATTAATCTAAGTCCTTGATTACAAAATGCAGTACTCTTCCCACTAGGTCACCTTGTGTCTTGTACATACTCTGAGGTAGACACAGAGAAGATGAAGAAGAGGAAGAGGAAGAATTCTAGTGTATGTATTAGCTGAGAAAAGCTGCTTTGTCACATCTTGCTTGTTTCTTTGGGTTATATACTAAACTCTGAAAAACAATCTGAATTCTGAAAAACAAAATGAACTACTGTTCACAGTATTTATCCTTCAGGTTTCAGAGGACCTCAGCTACAGAAAACAGCTGGGAGAAAAGTATTTCCTGGGGTGTGATAGCAGTGCCCAGAATAGCCTTAACAGAAAGAAGACTCGAAGTTAAAAATCTTACGTTGGAGTCTCGGTCCTGCTACTGAGTGTATCTGTGCGAATTTGAGGCAGTCACTTAATATCTCTGAGCCTGGTTCCCACCTCACTTTTTTAATGGGTGAGCCGCTGTAATAACAGCTGAAATAGAGAGAAATGCTGAATGCATACATACCTATAATTTTCCAGGCAATGGGCGGCCGTGATGACCCATGTCTTTTTAATTAAGGATCCCCCACATAAATGTATAAATTGGTTAGCAAATATCATAACCTGCAAGCTAACTATCCAAGGCCATGATCCAGACTCAGCCCTGTGACCTCCTATAATTCGAGATTCTTGTATCTCATTTTTCAATGGTACTCTTCCACATTCTAGAAATAGAAATGATAGAAACCATTCGTTATTTATCCAGAATCAACTACCTGTGATTCGTATTTATTCTCCAAATTGTTCTTAATTATCCCTCCTGACTTCTGAGTACATTGTCAGTGTTCTTCAAAATGAGAGCAAGCTACCTCCCACAGGCTATGGCATGATCCCAAGGGATAATCAATCTAAGTATACACAATATACCCTGTATCTAACCAGGGATCTTGGAAATGGGTTGGGAATTTGTTACTTGATGAATTAATGACCCTGTACTCTGATTAAGAAGCATTCATATCTGTTGAGATTTTTTATATATTTACTTTTTGATTTAAATTTCCTTCCTCTAAGGGTATAAGAGATAATCCTTTGGCTGAAGTTTTATTGCATTAATGTGATGTTGCTTTTGTTCAGTTGTTTCAGTCATGTCCGACTCTTTAGGATCCTATCTAGGATTTTCTTGGCAGAGATGCTGGAATGATCTGCCATTTCCTTCTTCAGCACATTTTCTAGACCAGGAAACAGAGGCAAGCAGGGTTAAGTGACTTGCCCAGGGTCACACAGCTAGTAAGAGTCCGAGGTCAGATTTGAACTTAGGTCTTCCTGACTCCAGACCCGGCACTCTATCCACCTAACAATTATTAAAATGCATCAATGTAGCGGTCTCCAAACCTAACCAGAAGTAAAAATAAATAAATGAGAAGAACCTCCCCCTTCCAGCTCCCTTTTGTGTTGTCTTTTTCCGTTAGAATGCAAGCTCCTTGGGGAGGGACTAATTTTTTTGCTTGAAACAGTATTTCCAGCCCTTGGCAGAACGCCCGGCACACAGTGAGCATTTAATGAACTCTTTCTCTCTAGCTTATTGAAAGCTTGATGCAAGTTTATATAACAACACATTCATTCGCAGCAGCGTTGTCAGGCACTTTGCATTTCTAATCCTTAAATTATGATAAAACACATTGAAGCTGGTGGAAGGAAAATACCCATGAAAGGATTTTTTTTCCTTTTAAAACAGGACAAGATAAATAAAATAAAAAGGCCAGATGGAAGCTCTCAGGCAAAGGACGGGCCAGCGCCTTCCCTCTCGCCTCAGTCCCCTCCCCTGTGAAATGTGGGGTTCGGGATCTAAGGACCAGCACGCTCAGCGTGTTATTCCTTGAATGCGATTTCTGGCTGAAAGGCAAGAGCACCCTCCCAAAATGAGCACTTGGGAGCCCGGACTAGCTCCGTCCCCCTAGACATCGCAGACGAAAGGGTTAGTCCAGGGTCCAAACGCTAATTAGGGTAAGGCTCAGGCAGATATTTTCCAAAAGGAGAGTACAGCCCACATTTACATGGTGCTGCGGCCGCTTTACAGAGAATCTGAGCACGGGTTTGAAGCCAGCTCCTCCTGACTCCCTTCCTTAGCGCAGGTGCCTCGGCCTCCCGCAGGGAGAACCTCCCCTCTTCACCTCCAGCCTCCGAGCCGATGCCCGCCTCCATCCCGGCCAGCTTTCCCGAACCAGAGAAGGCGCTTACTGTTGCTGAAGAGCGACATCTGGCGGTGATGGGAGGTAAAGGCGTCCCCCGCCGCCCACAGAGCCACGCCTAGAAACCTCAGCCTCATTCTCTGGAGGGGGCGGGGCGGCCGGAGGGCAGCAGTTACCTTCTGGGAGCTCGGGCTGCGGATCGGGCGCGTGGGCAGCAGCTGAGAGGGCCCCCCAACTCCCTCAACCCCCCCCAACCCTGCTCTAGGGACTTCTCGCGGCCGCGCTTCCCGCAGGGCGTTGTGAGCAGTTTCCATTGAAAACTTCTGACTTTAAAAAGACTTTGGTCCGGGAGGAAAGAAAAAAACGGTCCTCTGATGAGCTGGGCTGGCCCCCCCAGGAAAAGCCCCATCCCTCACACTGACCGCCCCGGAGCCCGAGACCCGAGTTCAAATCCCGCACCCATCATTTCTGCGTGTGCGACTTTTCTCACTCAGAAGGAAAGCCATCCCAACAGATAGCCCCAAAGATGCTGTACTGCTGCTTCTTTCAACTAAAGTCCCCCTTCATCCCCAGGGGAGAAACCAGACTGTTGTGGGCGAAGCCTTTCCGTAATGCCCGCAGTACGTGGGGACGTCCTAGCTGGAGGGTGTCTCTGCACAGGTGCCCTAGAATTTTTCCATGGGTTCCAGAGCCACAGGGAATCTCCTTGGGGGTCCAGCCCTGCCAGTCTCAGGGCAATCCCAATGGAGTTCACCGGGGCAAGTAGGTCAAAGAAAACATTCAGGAAAGGAATGAAGCACTTCAGGCAGATTTTATCCTATGTATCTGCAAAACAGAAAGATATTCACAGATAAGCTATCTGAACTCAGGGCCTGAATATAACAAGCATTCTAGGTCTACTTCAAAGCCAAAAGAAAACTACACATTTATGTGCTATTGTAATATGTTCTAGGCAAACAGGAACTAGGAATGAGTATTTTAGGGATACAAAATACATACTTCTCATATTAGCTGCAATACTTATATTGAGTACAGTATTGCTAATTTCTACCAGGCTGCTTTTTAGTTTTTCCAACAATTTTAACCAAATAATGAATCCTTATCCCAAAAACTTAAGTCTCAATTAAAATTCCATTTTCTACAGGAAGCGTTTCCCAATCCCTCTTTTAATTAGTTCCTATTTTTCCTGCATAGAGCTTGCTTCTACATATTTATTTGCTTCTTGTTTCCCCCCATTAGATCAGCAGCACTGAGAGGGCAGGAACTATCTAGCACTTAGCATAATTATCTGGCATGTAATAGGAGCTTAATAAATTCTCATTTATTGCCTGGCACAACTAGCTTATTGTCTAGTTTAGTGATAATATTATAGCCCCCTTCCTCTACTGTTTTGTGGAATTTATATTAAACAAAAAAAAATTAGGACTATAATCACAATTGCTCAGAGACTCTAGATAGGAAAATTTCTAATATTTAAGCGGAGGCATGACTCTCTGCCTTAAGTATATGTTTATTCATAAATATAATTGAGCTTCTTTATTGTTGAGGCAAAATTCAGGTTACCAGAAACATTTAGATAAAGCCCTATTAAGGTTATCTGTTAGTAAACAGGCATCAAGAAAGGAAATTAGACCTTTTCACAGAACTCTCCTTAGTCCTTGTAGAACTAGAGAAAATCTGTGGCTTCAGGTCATGTCTCCTGCTCCAAGATGCTGGTAGGAACAATTCCTGAGTCTCTCTCTTTTCTGGCACAGCTCATTTTTACCTTCTCTTTCTCCTTTTTCTTGCTGCTCCCAGTCTCTGCTTGGTAAGTCTTGGGAGTAAGTTGCTGCTGTTCCAGTGTAGGAGTCCTTACCACTTCCACTCAGTGTATCTCTCCCAGATCGTGTTTCTCTTGAAGAATTCTGGGCTATGACTCAACTTCTCCTTCTAGCTTGAAGACTTTGACAGTCTCAGATTGTCCCTCTGGGCCAATGTCTTTGAGTTAACTTTGGCTTATATCCCCATTTTGTATCCCCAGCACAGTGCCTAGCAGATGCTTATGAATGTTTTACTGACTGATTGAATGAATCAATGCTTATGCACTGTTACCTGTTAAAAGTACTGTATGTTAATGCAGGTATTCATTATTACATGCTTAAATATGCTTTTATTATTTTCTAGTTATATTGCAATACACTGCTTTCTGTTGTAGCTACTTTGCCTCATTTTGCTATTAGCTCTGTGAATAGATTTTGCTGTTTTGCTTTTTTTGTAAATAAGTATTATCATTTAAGTTTATTTGCCATTATATATATTTGCTTTTGTTTTATGGATATGCATGCGCTAAAATCTTTTGGTATTTTACAAGGTCAATGGTAGAGGAAAAGAGTCACAAAGAAGAGGCAGGGCAGCCAGGGACCTCTAGTGCAAACCCAACTAGTTGAATCCATGCAGCATATTGGGGTAGAAAGTATGGAGCAAAGGGCCCCACCATTGCCATTATGCCACCACCTGACTAGAACCACATCTTGTCTTATTGAAAGCTGCCTCCAAGAGCCACAAGAGGCCAGGAACCACCTCTTCTCCAATCAGATGTGGCACCTGGTGTCAAGGGTTTTTCTGACTCAGCAACCAATCAGGGGAACTCAGAGCAGAGACGATGAGTCATAGCTAACCAAAAGTGCACAGAAGCAATCTGAATACATTCAAGTTTCTATGAGATCCCCGGGGGGCAGACAGAAAATATTCCATGTAAATCTGGAATCTTGTTGGGGCTAGAATCTTACTGTGTTAGAGCCGGATATCATAAGCCATAGTGTTACTAACATGTGCCGGTGTCCACCACAACACACAGGACGGTAACCTGGGTCAATCATACCAGGGGCTTGGATTCCCCTTTGTGTCCATGGTCATCCTCTTTAATGCAGGAAATTCTTCCTGCTACCACCACTTAGCCCCCATTAAGGAATACAGGAGTTTCTGACACATTAGACTCACAAGGCTGCCACCAAGACTAGAACCCTTTGGCTCAGGATTGCCCAACTATGTTCAGGGAAAGATGAAAAGCAACAAACCCAGAGACTTCTAGATGAGTATACATGCTCTATTTCCTATGTGAAAGCAGTGGCCATTTTTGCCAGAGTTGGCAAGGCTGCTTGGGGCCTGAGCTCTATGAGGCCCCTCACTAGAAGTCCTAGAAACAAAGAGAAAATCTTCATTTTGCAGTTTCATAGTTCAGGAATGAAAATACGGCACCCTTGCATGTCCTCATATCATTAAATGTGAGTTCTATCAGCACACCTGTCGATAGCCCCAGTTTCAGAAATGGCTCTAGGCTCCTGGCAAGAATTAAGCACTATCCTTTCAAGTGCCTCCCCCAATGGCTTGCAACAAAGTCCATGATTTGAACTCACAGACATGAATTACAGAATAAATTATGGAGCAAGCCATAGTGGTAAGGGTAGTCATTCTGGGTTCAATAAGGAAAATCATACTCCTGAAGGAGACTGACCAGCTAAGAAAGCGCCTCCACCCCATAAAGCAGTGTAACAGCAAGTACCCTAGCATACCCAGGAGGGCTGTTAGCACAGGTTCTTTGTTCTGCTTTATTAAAGGAAAGCAACTTTAAAGGGGTCAACAATCTTTAATTGTGTGTGTGTGTGTGTGTGTGTGTGTGTGTGTGTGTGTAAAATTCACTTAGTTCAGGGGAAAAAGTTAGTACCCTGAACTTCAGCAAATACAAACAGAAATTACAAGCAGATAAAAAAGTACAGATAGAGAAAATAACATAATTCAGTAGAACAACAGACAGGGTTCTAGCTGTCTGACCATTACATACATACACAGTTAGTTACCAGAGAGAGAAGCACCACCATCTGGGTTTTCAAAACTGGGGGACTCAACAGTGCCCAGAGTCTCATCTGTCTAAATCACACAACTCTTCCTATAAGTGAACCCCAAAGCAAAACCTCACCTCAGAGTATATATACCCTTTTTCAGAGTCAGAGGACATCACAACCTGCATGATCCACTGCCTAATTACAAAGTAACAAAAGGTGTGGGCCTTCCTGAAAAACAAGTCTCCCCCCAATCAAGCCCTTCCTGTTGGGTTCCACTTGAGGCCCATTAAGGGA
Organism: Pseudocheirus occidentalis; assembly: GCA_028646575.1. Lineage (NCBI taxonomy): Eukaryota > Metazoa > Chordata > Mammalia > Diprotodontia > Pseudocheiridae > Pseudocheirus > Pseudocheirus occidentalis. The sequence goes on from CM053597.1 coordinate 216,984,003, forward strand.
CAGGGAGGGGTCAGCTAGGTGACACAATAAATAGAGCACTCGCCTTGGAGTCAGGAGGACCTGAGTTCAAATCTGACCTCAGACACTTAACACTTACTAGCTGTGTTTCCACAGGCAAGTCACTTAACCCCAATTGCCCTGCCTTCTCCCCTCCAAAAAGACAAAAAACAAAACAAAAAAGGAGGGACAGGAAAGATCTTCAAATTCCCTTGCCATTACAAGCAGGCATTATTAACCCCATGTTCTTATGTTCCAGCCTATACCAGTGAGGAGGCACACCAAGCTCCCACTATGGGCCTCTGGGCTTCTAATTGGTGAGCATTCTAGTACAGACCCAGTCCCACCCTTTACTTCCTGGCCATCTTCATGACATGCTACCCCAAGCATACCCTTCTCACACACACACACACACACACACACACACACACGCATGCACTCGTGGCGCTCTAGGTGAAAACAGTAATCAAATCAATATTACTAAAACACTCCTCTTTGTCCTCAACTCCATTCCTCTATACATGTTGATTTCTCTTTTAGAATAGGAGCCCCTTGAGAGCAGAAACTTTCTTATTTTATTATATTTGTAACCTCAGTAGGCAGTATGCCAGCAGCTGACATATAGTAGACATTTAATAAATGCCTTTTCGTTTATTTATTTTAGAGAACACTAAACTGTAGCTCAGAAAGATTATGACTTACTTGTTCATAATCACAGAACTTTTTCAGAGCATGAATTTGAATTCAGGTTTTCCTGACTTCAGGTTTACCACTCTATCCATTATACCACCCTAGATTTAATAAATAGCCAACTATCATTTATGTTTGAGTTCCTTTTATTTATGTGAATAATAATAAAGTACATAATAATGTACACCTAAGTGTATGCTTGAGAAAAGTACTCCGAATATGAAGTATGTTATAACATAATAAAGTAAAATAATCAGGATTGTCCAGGGGAAAGTATATGGTTCCATATCTAATTTAAAACCACATATCCAAAGCATCATAACATTTTTATGTTAGCAAGTAATGTTGATGTGACAATTTCAAAGAGGCCAATTTACTCATAAAAGATTAATTAGCATTTTGGACAAAATGAGTCTATGAAAAAGGGGTTATGGTCTTAGTGCCAATTTATGCAGCCACTAGTAAACTGAAAAAGACTACAATAAGAAGGATCTGTCCCTGTCCAATATTTATCTTATTTCTGTCTTCAGCAGCTGCCCGAAGCACTTGGTTTGTCACCCATGTTTTGAAGAATTGCACCTGGACATAAACACCAGGGTAATTTTCTCTACCACAACCATGTCCAAAACTGGTAATTCCCATTAAGTAAAATTTGCCATCATCTGGAAGGTAACACATTAAAGGCCCACCACTGTCACCCTATAGAAACAAATACAAACAGACACAAAACAACAATGGTTATTTTAGTATCCTTTAAGCTACAAAATAAAAAAGTAACTTCAGTTAACAGTGAAGATACATTCCCTCATGGAGTAGAGTCTAGAGAGCCATGTGCTATTTTTTCTACCAATAATCTAATCAATGAATAACATACATTTTGACTATATAGAGATTATATATTTTTAACTTACCCTTAGCTTCTAAATGTTTGTGTCTATTAAGTCCAATTCTCCCACCCACCTTCAATCTGCATTGACACTAGGAGACTATAAACATTGATTGAGTTATAGATAAGTTTTCTATCATGTCTTTGGTTAAAAACACCGAAAGTTAGATGATTTTGTTGACTGATTAGACCTAGTCATCTAATAGCACTACAAAAATGAGAGAAAAAAATTCCTTTGTATTCATTTTTCTTTCAATTAGTTTACAGAAGAAGAAACTGTAACTTGGGTAACTGTCAGTGCCAGGAGAAGGGTAGACTTACCTGGAAGGCAACTGTCCTAAAGAAGTACACCCTATGATACCATCAGTTTTCAAACTACTTAAGGGAGAGGAGGCATACCCAGGATGAGGTAATCATCACCAACAAGGGGGTGAAGAGACAGTAGAGAAAGCAAGACCACGTATTATTGGTGCCTTTAGAGGCACCTGACTGAGAGCAAAGACCCAGACACCCCTAATGACCTACTTGTTATAACTTTGGTATATTATACATAATGGGTATTTAATAGACATATGTTCAAATTGCATAGGTGAGAGAAAAATTATGGACTACTTCCAATTGAAATATTATTTATACTGCTTATTATCATTCAGAAGACATAACTATGGAGAGCCTTCTAGTTATTTGCTTCAGTAAAACATAACTAGCAATGTAAAGCTGATGCAAAATATATACACGTGTAATAACAAGACAGGGCATTCAAAAGCCAAATAAAAGTTATTTTAGAATTTTGTCTTTGTGCTAGATTAGTTGCATTGCATGACTCAGTATATAGGAGTTGGAGATTTAAATAAATTGACATCATGCCAATTAAATGCTAACACTCTTTAGGTTAGCAGCTTAGGGAATAGTTGAAACGGATTTTAAAACAGTTTTCTCAGGGAAAGCCATTTTTATGCAATTTTAAAAGGTAACCACAGAGAACTACTTCATTGAGACTTTTTCATCTAGAGTTAAATTTGTAGATTTGAAGAGGCAATTTTGCTTTCTCCTAGGGGCATTTTAACCAATCAATCAAGTACTTTGTTTGGTGCTTACATTCTATTGGGGGAGTTATGTGCTTAAATAAGTATATAAAAAATAGATTCAAGGTCAATTTTTTGTGGAGAGGGGACTAGAGACTGAAGGAGCCAGGAAAGCCTACAAGCCTTCTAGGACGTTTTTTGAGCAGGTTTGAAAAAAAAAGGGAATGGAAGTGTATGATGGGGTGCTCAGGTGCCTTTGTAACTTTGTAACATTGTTGTAACTTCATTCTGTAAAAATCTCACTTGTGTTGGGTACCTATGTATATAACATCAGTTTGTAACAAGCCTGTGAAATTAAGTTGTAAAAGTCATGCTTCCCCCCACCAGCCATAAAGCATTAACTCTGCCTCTCCCTTCCCCCAGCCTAAAAGTGTTTTCCCTGATACCATTGATTCTACCAGCTATAACTATCCTTGCTTGGTATAATAACAAGCCATAACTATGAATCCTTCAAAAGCATTCTATAAACAAATCCTTAGTTAGAGAAATGTATACCTCCTTTGTTCTAGTGGCCAGCTGCAAACTATGAATCTTTCAACATATTATCAGTAGGGTAACTCCTCACCATTAGACACATACTGAATCCCCAATTAGCCCAGCTTCCTAACATCCATCATGTCAAAAGGGACTTTGATGGCCAACAGACTGGGCACCTCTCAGTCATAATTGACCACTAGCTGACTTAGTGACATTTCAAGGCAAAACCACACCCCAAGTAGCCCCCCCAGGGGGATCTCCCAGTGAATTATGGGTAACACGCCTGCACAGTTGATATAAAAAGTGCATGTCCCTTTAAGCACTGACCACTCCTAAACTCCTCCCAAACTCCTCCTTAATTCCACCTTTACTCACCTAGTTAGCATAATGGCTATCAGATTTATGGTTTTATTACTATATAATCAGTATCCCTAATTCCTGCAAGTTGCAGGCTTTTTCTGACACTCCCTTGCCCACTGAAAAGCGTAATAAACTTTTACAAATTTGCCGAGAGAGCTTGTGCCTAGTAATTCATTCAGACTTAGAACCCTCAAAGGATTTAATAGAAATCCATCCTCTCTATATACCTCTTCATGTATTCATTTCAGGAATGAGGGACAGTAAACAGGAGCAAAGAAAGGAGATGGAGTTGGGGCAGCTAGGTGGTGCAGTGAATAGAGCTCTGGCCCTAGAGTCAGGAAGACCTGAGTTCAAAACCAGCCTCAAACACTTAACACAAAAATTATCCATGTGACATTGGGAAAGTCACTTAACCCCAACTGCCCTACCTTCCCCCACTCCAAAAAAAAAAAAAAGAGATGGAGTGTTGTGTGTGAGGAAGAACAAGAAAGTCAGTTTAGCCAAATTATAATGTGAAGAAAGAAGGACAATGTACAATGAGATTATCACCAGGCTGTAAAAGATTTTAAAAATTGAATTTGTGTGTGCACACACACACACATATATGTGTACATGTGTATGATACATATCACACACATACACACATAAAAATCAAGCCAGCATTATATGTAATGGGACAAACTAGAAGCCTTTTGAATAAGATCAGGGGTGAAAGCAAGGGTGTCCACAGTCATTACTTCTATTTGATATAGTGCTAGAAGTGCCAGCTGTAGCAATAAGGAAAATAAATAAATTGAAGAAGTGAGCAGAGACTAAGAAGGAACAAAATTATTGCTTTTTGCAGATGATACGATGGTATAGTTAGAGAACCTTAGAGATTCAACTAAAGAAGTTGAAAGATGTAAACAAACTCCACATAAGTCATTAGCATTTCTGTATATTACTAATAAAACCTAGCAGAAAGAGATTGAAAGAAAAATTATATTTAAAAAACTACAGAATATACAAAATACTTAGGTGAGGGGTCTACTCAACAAGATACACACATGCACTATGTGAATACAACTACAAAACACCGTTTCCAGAAATAAGGACAGATCTAAATAATCAGAGAAATATTAACTGTTCAAGGTTAGACCAAGTCAATATAATAAGAATGATAATATTATCTAAATTAATTTAGTTATTCAGCACCATATTAATTTAACTATCGAAGGGTCACTATAGAACTAAAAAAATAATAAAAAAACTTATCTGGACAATAAAAAAGTCAAGAATCTTTGGGGAAATAAGGAAAATAAATGGGAATGAAGGGAACCTATAAGTATCAAATCACAAACTATACCACAAAGCAATTCAATAGCTTGTTTGTTTTTTAATAAAGAGGTTTATCAGTGGAATGAATTAGATAAACAACATACTAAAGCAGACCAGCCTAGTAGTCTAGTGTTTGATAAACCTCAAAACAGAAAAAAAAAATTGAAAAACTAGACAGTATTATTTCAGGTATTGGATTTCGAACAAAATGTCTCACCATATACTAAGATAAGCTACAAATTAACACATGATTTAGGCACAAAAGGCCACATTACAAACAAATTAGAGGAACATGAAAGAGGTTATATTGTAGATGTATGATTTGGAGAAGAGTTCATGACCAAACAAGGGATAAAGTGGATCACAAATGATAAAATCTGTAACTTTGATAACATAAAATTTAAAAGTTTTTACACAAACAATGAGAAGTGAAAAGGGAATGAGATAACTGTGTGTGGGGGGGAGATTTTGTAACAAGTTTTCTCCAATAAAGATCTCATTTCTGAGGTTTATATAAGGAAGTGATTAAACTTTATAAGAATAAGAGCCATTTTCTAATTGATAAACAGTCAAAGGATTGAACAAGCAGTTCAAGGAAAGAAATCTAAGTTCTCTATGGCTATGTGAAAATACGCATCAAATGATCAACAATTAGAGAAATGCAAATTTGGGCGATTTTGAGGTTACACCTCGCACCCATCAAATTGACAGAGATAACAAAAAGGAAAATGACAAATGTTATAGAGGCTGCAGGAAAGGAAGTTCACTGATGGAGTTGTAAATTGATCTAGCCATTCTGGGAAACAATTTAGGGCTATACCCCAAAAATGACTAAACTGTGTATTCCCTGGAGATATCAGAGGTATCCAGGTATTTTATAACAGGGTCTATATCACAAAAAATTAAAGAGAAGAGGAAATGACCCAATATGTACAAAAATTTTCATAGCAGGTCTTTTTGTGGCAAAGAACTAGAAACTAAGGGGAAGCCCAGCAATTGGGGAATAGCTGAATAAGAATGTAAAAGAATATTGTGTTATGAAATGAAGAAAAGGTTTAAGGAAAAGCAGGAAGGCTTGCATAAACTGATTCAAAGTTTAGTAAGAAGAATCAGAACAATATATACCATAGCATCAATACTGAATAAATCACTATGAAAGAAAAATGAATAAATTTGGAAGATTTTAGAACTTTAGTCAACAAAATGATACATGATCCCAGAGGCCTGATGATGAATGCTACCTGACCTCCTGATAGATGTGATGATGTGAAATAATATGCAAAATAAGACACACTCATTGGGAATTTGTTTTCTTTTGTTATGCAAAAGTACTCACATGTATGAAAATATTTATAACAGTTCTTTTTATGATGCAAAGAATCAGAAATTGAGGGGATGCCCATCAATTGGGGAACAAGCTGTGTATAGTGTAATGAAATACTACTGTTCCATAAGAAATGATGATCAGTTAGATGTAACACCATGCACCAGCAGATTCCCAAAAGAATGCTACTGTGAACAGCTTTTAAGGTTCAGATTACACAGTAATAGTGAACACTCTGTTTATTCCATTACAAATCAAGGCAAACATTCACAATATGTGACAATATAATATTCAAATTATATCTTATCACAGAAAGTCATAATATGGTGTTCATAACAGCTTAACATTAGAATGGCCACACAGTGGTCACAATATTTAGAACAAGGAACAAAAGAATAATCATCCGGTTTCCCTAAGGGGGAAACCCTTCTCACTTAAATCATTCGTTCAATCATTCACAATATATCAATCTTCCACTCATGGGGCAACCATTAACTTAATCAGTCACTAATCTAGATTCACAATTACTAATATCATTAATCACCAGTACAGTCATTAGAAAACCACAAAAGCCCTCTACCCCTTGGTGTCCAGCAATCCTCAGTTTCATCCAAGGGGAGGCCATATCTTCATCTTGACTCTGGGTGGTCTCTCTGATTCCCTGAATCCCCTTCCATGGTCCCAGCTCCCTCCTGAATCCACTAAACAGTCACCTGGATTCAGAAGCAGACAGCTGCCAGGTTCTCATCCAGTCCGCAGAGGTAGACAGCTCCCAGGTCCTTGTCCAGTCCTGAGGGCAATCCTCGGCACACACTGAAGTTCACAGGGTCCAGCACATCTCAAACCCTTCACCACTTCTCTTGCCTGGAACTCAAGGATCAGCTAGGCCATGAACAAACAAAGTCTTATCCTGGTCATGCTTCTTCAGTCCTCCAGCAGTTCAGCTGGCCCTAGGACCCAGAAGGAATATCAG
>CM053597.1:216991611-217029544 GCA_028646575.1 Pseudocheirus occidentalis
GCCCAGCTCCTAGATGATGAGACAATCCTACTTCCTCCAACAGGAAAATTCCAATTCTGTCTCTGTCTCTAGAATTCTTCTTTATATACAGCACTGGCCTCCTGTCTCAGCCATTACCCTTCTTCCACGTCAACAGGGGAGTTCACATCTTCTCAACAGTGGACAGGGCTCACACCTTCCCTACTTAGCCCTAAGTTACTAAGTGCTAAGTATCTGCTAAGCTGATTGCTGTTACAGTAGATTTCAGAAAAACCTGGAAAGAATGACATTAACTGATGTTGAGTGAAGTGAGCAGAACAAGGACAACATTGTACATAGTAAAAGCAACATTGTACAATGACCATCTTTGAGAGAATTAGCTCTTCTCAGCAATGCAATAACCTAAGACAATTCCAGAAGACTCATAATAGAAAATGTTATCCACATCCAGAGAAAGAAACATACTATTTTTTTCTGTCTCTCTCTTTTTTTTCTCTTGGTTTTTTCTTTTTGTTCTGATTCCTTTTTCACAACATGACTAATGTGGAAATATGTTTAATATGACTGTATGTATATAGCCTATAGCAGATTGCATGCCATTTTGGGGAGGAGGATGGGGAAAGAGGAGAAGAAAATTTAGAACTCAAAATCTTATAGAACTGAATGTTGAAAACTAAAACTTAATTAACTAATTAATTAATTTTTTAAAAAGAAATTTTGTTGGTTTCTGCTGAAATTCTGCTCAGTTGGTTGCTTCTGCAGCAATCCTCACCCCCAGCCCATGCACATTTGATGGGAGGACTTGAAGTAAACATTTATTCCTGCTTTCTGAGAGGCAAGACTTAGAAGACTTGGCCAAAGTCATGTGGAGCAGGGAAAAGAATCAGGAGACCTGAGTTTAAAGGCTGGCTTTACTATCTGCTAGCTGAGTGACTCCAGAACATTAAGAGAATGAATGAAAAGAAATGCAAGGGAAGATAGGCTAGCTATACCAGATCTAAACTGTATTATAAAGCAGTAATCATCAAAACTACTTGGCACTAGCTAAGAAATAGAGAAGTGTATCAGTGGGAAAGGTTAGGTATGCAAGACAGAGCAGTAAATGGCTATAGCAATCAATTGTTTGATAAACCCAAAGACTTCAACTTCTGGGATAAGAACTCACTATCTGACAAAAAATTCTGGGAAAACTAGAAAATAGTATGGCAGAAACAAGGCATAGACCTACATCTCACACTGTACGACAAGATAATATCAAAATGAGTACACAACTTAGACACAAAGGGTGAAACTATAAGCAAATTAGGGGAGTAAGGAATAGTTTATTTGTCAGATCTATGGAGAATAGAAAAATTTATGACCAAACAAGAGACAGAGAACATTATGAAATGCAAAATGGATAATTTTGATTACCTCAAATTAAAAAGGTTTTACACAAACAAAGTCAATAGGACCAAGATTAGAAGGGAAGCAGAAAGCTGGGAAACAATTTTTATAGCCAGTGTCTCTGATAAAGGCCTCATTTCTAAAATATATAGAGAACTGAGTCAAATGTATAAGAAAAGAGTCATTTCCCAATTGATAAATAGTGAAAGGATATGAACAGGCAGTTTTCAGATGAAGAAATTAAAGGTATCTATAGTCATATGAAAAAGTGCTCTAAATCACAATTGATTAGAAAAATACAAATCAAAACAATTTGAGGTACCACACCACACCTATCAGATTGGCTAACATGACAAAACAAGAAAGTGACAAATGTTGGAGAAAGATGTGGGAAAATTGAAACACTAATGCATTGTTGGTGGATCTAACTATTCTGGAGAGCAATTTGTAACTATGCTCAAAGGGCTATAAAACTGTCCCAAAAAGATCACAAAAATGGGAAAAAGACCCACATGTATGAAAATATTTATAGTAGCTCTTTTTGTGATGGCAAAGCGCTAGAAATTGAGGGGATGCCCATCAATGGGGGAATAGCTTATAATGTTAATGGAATAGAAAAGATCTTCCCCATCTGTTAATAGATCTGTGTGACCTGCTTTGATTCACATGGGGCCTGAGTCACATGGAGCCTGGGTCACATAAAGTTAAGAGTGGGAGGAGCTTACCCAACAGAAAGTTAACTGAATATTCTAATTCAAATAAGTACTTTGATTTTGCATTTAATGAAGAGAGTTTATTATATTTTGCAAATTTACCCTGGAAATAAATCTGCATAATTAAAGAAGCTGCTATGGGTATCCAACCGGCATTAACATGGCTGAAGAAGTTGTGGTATGTGAAGGTACTGGACTAACTATTGTGCCATAAGAAGTGATGAGCATATGGCAGAAACTTGGCGTAGTTCAGTATCTTACACCATATACCAAAATAAAGTCTAAATGGGAGAACATGGTATACAATTACAAACACATCATATCTATGATGATTGACTTTGATAGACTGGGCTCCTCTCAGCAATGTAAGGCTATAAGACAGCTCCAAAGGACTCAGGATAGAAAGGGCTGTCCACATACAGAGAAAGAATTATAGAATCTGGATGCAGATCAAAGCAAACTACTTGCTCTCTCTCTCTCTCTCTCTCTCTCTTTCTCTCTCTCTTTTGTTTTGTTTTGTTCCTCCTTTCTCATTATTCATTCCATTGGTTATAATCCTTCATTAGAACTTGACTAATATTTAATGTGAAGGTATCTGTAGAACCTATATTCGATTGCATGCTGCCATAGGGGGAAGGGAGAGGAGAGAGAGGAGGAGAAAATTTATAATTCAAAAGCTTGTGGAAATGAATGTTATAAACTAAAAGCAAATAAATTAATTAAATCTTAAAAAAGAAAGAAAGAAATGATGAGCAGGTGGACTTCAGAAAAACCTGTAAAGACTTACATGAACTGATTTTGAAGTGAGCAGAACCAGAACAACATTATACATAGTAAACAGCAACACTGTGTGATAACTAAATTTGATAGACTTAGCTCTTCTCAGCTAAGACAACTTCTCTTCTAAGACAACTCAAAAAGACTCAACGATGGGAAATGGTATCCACATGCAGAAAAAGAACTGTGGCGTCTGAATGCAGATCGAAGCATATTATTTGCTTTCTTTTTTTTGTTTTGTTTTGTTTCTTATTTATTGTGGTTCCTCCCATTGGTTCTAATTCTTTATAACATGACTAATGTGAAAATATTTTTAATATAAACATATATGTAGAGCCTATATCAGATTGCATACCATCTTGGGGACGGGGGAGGAGGGAAGGGTAAGAAATTTAGAACTTAAAATCTTATGGAAGTGAATGCTGAAAACCAAAAATATAATTTTTTTTTTAAAAAAAAAAACCCTTATTAAGTACCTATGGTCTGTTGGGCATTTGTTCTTGCTACCTTGTTCTTATGCTTTTCATCCCTGGATAAATCTGAACCCTTGACCACTCAACTCTTCATCTTCACTATTCCTACTCCTAAGAAACAGCTTGAATAGTGCTGCAGGAAATCATACAACCATGGCAACAGTGTCCACTATTGATTTATGTTAATTAGTTTAAAGTGACCCAAATTGCTGCATGGAAATCTTTTTATTCTTCCCTGATTAACTTCATATCATAGTCTTTACAGTGGTTCTTCCAAACATTTCATCTCCTTGAGTTCCCAAACCAGCTCCAGTTTGACATTGTTTCTCTTTTCTGGCTTCCTTAGTCTGAAAGGCCTGTCCTATTCTCCAGCGACCAGATTGGTCAGAGCAAAATGGACCTTTTTTTTTAACTTCTCACTCATAAGAAACAGAAAAAAGGTGGGAGGAAAGGAAGGGAAGAACAAGAAAACATATAAACTCTTATAACACGAAAAATTGGCTTGCAAACACAATATAGCTATACAAATGATAACCATTTGACTCCATTTTAGTTAAAATGACACAAAGAAAAGCACATATTTTTAAAAAATCAATTTTCCTTCCTCCCCTTGCCTCCTACTTTACTGAAAAATAAAAGTATCCAGTATAAACTTAAAAGACAAAATATTCTTTAATCTCCATCTCAAAATCCCCCCAAATATCTTGAAATTTCCTGAGAAAGAAGTGGCTCTGCATCTTGCCTTCTAACTCTCCTTGGTCTCATATCCTCTAGAAACTTGACCCTTCAGTGATTCATTTTCTTTTTCATCATCTATCTTTCTATCCACTGGTTTCTTCCCCACTGCCTATAAAAATGTTCAAGTCTCTCCCATTTTAAAAAAGCCTTTATTGAACTTCCCACACTCCTAAGATATCATTCTGCCAGTTTCCTTCCTTAAGTGGTCACCAGTGTTTTACCCCAAGGCAAAGATTTTCCAAAAGGAGTAAATTTTCCATAAGTAGGTATAGCAGCAACCACACTGGCATACCCAGGATGGCTGCTAGCATAGATTCTTAGATCTGCTTTACTAGTAAAGATAGCTGTTCAAGGGGTCAACAAATTTTTTAATTACATTCATTAGTTCAGGGGAAAAGTCAGCTGAACTTAAGAGACAATGCAAACAAAGAAAATAGAAAAAATACAAGCAGAGAAATAAAAACCAACAGACTAGACTTCTGTCTGAAAAATTAGCACAGATCAACAGACAGATCCAACTATCTGACCAAGGCAATACATACATAGTTACCAGAAAGAGAAGCACCAATATCTGAGTTTTTCAAAGATGGGGGGCTCCTTAATGGCTAACCAGAATCTCATCTGGCCAAATCACATGGACACTCTTCCAGTGAGTGAGCCCCAAAGCAAAATGCTAAACTCAGTATATATATACACTCTTTTTCAGAGCTAGAGGGCATCACAACCCTATGACTCAGTGCCTAATTAGAAATTAACAAAGGTGTGAAAGCGTTCCTACAAGAAAGCCTCCCCTAAGCAAGCTTCCCTTAATGGGTTCCACATGAGGCCTATTAATGGTTGGGGAAGATTTTATATCCCAGTAACATTAGAGTAGGTGTGGGTAGAACATGATGCCAAGACTGAGCTGGGGACAAGATGATGAACTAGATTGCCACACAAAGTAGGGGAACAGTTGGGCTCCAGGTATAGCAAGGGGCAGGGTTCCTTAGGCCAGCAGGAGTAGAGACCTAGAGCAGATACGAAATCTGTCCTAAAGATGGAAAAAGTGAACCAGCCTTGTACCTGATGCTGTCCTAATGACAACAAGGGACCATATTCAGGTCCAGACTGAATGCATGTTTATAGTAGTAGGAGAGTAAAGTGAAGAAGGCTCTAGATTGGAATTATTAGGAAGATGAGGGGTGTATGAGTCAGAGTTTTAGGAAGGGGACTGGCTTAAGCAGAACAAATTCTAGTTACTGAGGCTGATTTTTCTGCCCTACTTCTCCAGGCCCTACTTCCCCTTAAAAAATGAGAGAGAGGAGAAAATTCAGTGATTTAAATCTGAGCCAGAAGGGGAAAGAGAAGAAAAGATGCTGGGATCAAATTGTTAGAAGCAACGTAAACCATAGATAGAAAGGAGAGGGAAAGCAAGGGGGAAAGGAGGAGAATGATTATAAGGGGATTTCATGGAAGAATAAGCAAACTTTACAATCATAACTGTGAATGTCAATAGGTTAAGCTCTCCAATAAAATCCTAAAACCAAGGAAGATGGTCAAATGGGTTACAAAACAAAACCCAATAATGTTATAAATGAGAAATACATTAAAAGCATAAAGATATATACAGAGTTTAAATTAGGGATGCATTTATAGGATTTATTATGAATTAAAGTAAATATCTCCAAGCAGGAATAGCAGTCATATTTCAGGTAGAACACATTATGCTCAAAGGCACCATATGTCATGAAACAATACTCCAGCATTCCAGAGGAGCTCCAGTCTGATGTATTACCTCTGGTGATGCAGATCACAGCCCATATGTTTTGTGGCTCTCACCCACGGCCTCCTATAAATTACCTACAAGAGGTTCACCCAGGGATTAAAAGTCTTCCACATACTCTCTTCAAATTACATGGATTTCAATGAAGCATGTGAGCTATCTCTAGTTACACCTTTAACACCACTCTTCCTGTATATTTTCTCATTTAAAATGTTTTGCAGCCTGTGAACACCCACAATGCATGTCCCCATTCCCTTTTGAGAGCTCTTCAACTTCCAAGGATTTTACTTGTTAGCCATACAACATAAGCAGAAGAGTACTGGTGCTCAAAAGATGAATCATTGCTTCAGGAAAAAGTCATTAAGAGATATGCAATTTATGCAATAACAAGCCAGTCTATTCCTCTCCTCCTCTTCAATTCTAGGCCTGGCTGACTGTCCATTTGCAGTCTCTCCCAAATATCTTTACTGGTAGAACAATTCTAAAGACTATACATCTAACTGCATATCAAAGTCTAGACAACAGGTAGTCTTCACCCATGGGATTTTTTCCACATGGATACTTAGGTCCACTACTCTTTTGAATAATTATGTATCTCATTTAGAAAGACTGATGATGTATCATGCTGCCTATCTCCTGACAGAGATGATGAACTAGTGAAGCAAAATAAAACATTAATTTTCAGATCCAGAAAATGTGTGGATTTGTTTGTGTATGACTACTCATTTATTACAACAGATGGCTTTTATTTTTCTTTTCCTAGGAGATGGTGGGTAGTGAGTGGGATACAGAGGGAAGAACAGTACAGGAAACAAAGGATCTTGATACTAAACAAAAAAAGAGAGAATGAAAAAAAAAAGAATTTCAAAGATGGCACAAGAAAGGCAGGGACTCATCTGAGTTTTCCCAAATTCCCCTCTAAGCAGCTTTAAAATAACACTTCAAATACATTATGGAGTAGCAGAACCCGCAAAAAGATGGGGTGAAAAATTTTTTGAGCCCAAGACAACCTATAAGGTAAGTGGGAAAGGTCTGTCACAACAGGGTGAGAGGGGAGTGAAGTCCAGTGCTGGCAATGCTCCGACAAGAGCTAAGACTAAGCCTCAGCAAGCTAACCAAAAGCCTTAGGGGCAACTGAATCAGCAGCAGCTTCCAGAGCTCTAAGACCATAGATAGTAAAGGCGTCAGATAAGTAGTCAAGAGATTACAGGCACTGGCACTGGGTGCAGGACTTTATTGCATTGATTATATGTGGATCCGGGTCAAAGTCCTGGGTTGATATCCCAGAGAGAAGAAGAGCACTGGCACACCAGAGCTTGTAGTTACAGAGAAGTAGAGGCCCTCGTCACAGTTCCAGGGCAGAAAAGAGTGCTTGTTGTCAATCACACACAGAGCACACACAGAGCACAACCAAATAACATCTCTCCTTGATATCATACCACCTTGGAAGAGCTGAAAACTTACAAACTCCCAGAACTAACTCTGAAAATAGCTGCACAAAGAAGGCTTGTGCCTAAGGCTCAGGACATGCCCCCTCCACTCTAGAAGCAGAGCCCAACCCTAACATAAAGTTAAAAGTCAAGAAATAGGCTGGAAAATGAGCAAACAACAACAAAAAGGAACCTAAACATAGAGGAATACTATGGGGATAGAGAAGATCAAAATACAAACTCACAAGAGGACAACAATGTCAAAACTTCTATATCCAAAGCCTCAAAGAAAAATGTGAATTGATCTCAGGCCCCAAAAGAACTCCTAGAGGCACTCAAAAGGGATTTTAAAAATCAACTAAGATAGGTAGAGGAAAAATTGGGAAAAGAAACTACAATGATGTAAGAAAATAATGTAAAAAAGAGTCAATGGCTTGGTTAAGGAGGCATAAAAAAAGAAATGAAGAAAATAGCACCTTAAAAAACAGAATTGACCAAATGGAAAAAGATATACAAATATTCACTAAAGAAAAGAACTCCTTGGGGCAGTTAGGTGGTGCAGCGAATAGAGCACTGGCTCTGGAGTCAGGAGGACCTGAGTTCAAATTTGGCCTCAGACATTTGACACACTTACTCACTGTGTGACCTTGGATAAGTTGCTTACCTCCAATTAGCTTGCCTCCCCCCCTCAAAAAAAAATTAGGGGATGGAGCCAAGATGGCAGAGAACTCCTGACCAGAAGCACAGGGAAGGGGAGTAGCTGTGGTTTCCTGCTTCGACAGTGCTTGAATAGAACCCACTGCTTAATTCCCTGCCAGAGTCGCCCTTAGCCACCTCTCCACCTTTACCTCCACTAACCAATGCTTCTTCTGTCCTACCACTCTAGAAGAAGCTGTCCACCTCAGCCTCCCCTGGTCATCGTTGCCACTACCCTAGCCACAGTCACAACCATTGCACAGTCACCTCCTCCCTCATCTTCCTCCTCCTTTTCTTCTTCACCACCTTCAATATCTCTACCACCACGATGACCTCGTCTCTCTCTCAGGTGTAACAGAACTACCACTAGGACCCGGAGGCTGCCATCAACTGGCAGATCCACCTGGAGCTCTATGCCTTCTACATCTACCACTCCCTGTCTTACTACTTCAACCAAGATGAGGTGGCATTGAAGAACTTTGCCAAGTATTTTCTACACCAGTCCCATGAGGAGAGGGAACATGCTGAGAAGCTGACAAAACTCCCAAACCAACAAGGTGGACATGTCTTCCTGCAAAACATCAAACCAGACCAAGACCACTAGGAGAGTGTGTTGAATGAAATGAAGTATGTTCTGCACTTGGAAAAAATGTCAGTCGGTCATTACTGGAATTGCAGAAGCTGGCAACTGACAAAAATGACTCCCATTTATGTGATTGCATCAAAATCCACTACCTGGATGAGCAGGTAAAGTCCATCAAACAACTGGGTGATCATGTAACCAACCTGCACAAAATAGGGACCCCCCCCCCAATTCTAGCATGGCAGAGTATCTTTTTGACAAGTACACTCTTGGAGATGTGACAACAAGAGCTAAGCCATACCTGGCTAAACCCACATCTGGGAACTGTGGACATGACTTCTGTCATTTCTACTGTCTTTCAGTACATGCATATTTTGATGACAAAAAACACCTTCATCACTTACATCTCAATAAAGTGACTTATCACTGATGAAGAAAAAAAAGAAAAGAACTTCTTAAAAAGCAGAAATGGCCACATGGAAAAAGATGCACAAAAAAAAATCACTGAAGAAAAGAAATCCTTAAAAAGTATAATTGGCCAAAGAAAAAGGAGGCACAAAAGTTCATTGAAGAAAAGAATTCCTTAAACATTAGAATTAGGCAAGTGGAAGCTAATGACTCCATGAGACACCAAGAAACAAGCAAAATCAAAAGAATGGAAAATAGACAAAATATCTATTTTCTAATAGAAAATCATTAGAAGATCAATTGACCTGGAAAATAGACTGAGTGGGGATAATTTAATTAGTGGAATACTTGAAGGCCAGGATCAATAAAGAGTCTAGACATCATCTTTCAATAAATTATCAAGCAAATCTACCCTAATAGTCTAGAATCAGGTAGTAAAATAGAAATTGAAAGAATCTATGGATCACCTCCTGAAAGAGATCCCAAAATGAAAACTCCCAGGAATATTATAGCCAAATTCCAGAATAACCAGGTAAAAGAAAAAATCTTGCAAGCAGCCAGAAAGAAACCATTTAAATATCATGAAGTCACAGTCTGGATAAGGCAAGATTTAGTAGCTTCTATATTAAAGCAAAAGGGCTGTTTGATGAGACTTTACAAATAGCTATAATGTTAATGGGATATAACATCTTCTTGGGCCATTAATAGACCTCAGTGGAGCCCATTAAGGGAAGCTTGCTAACAGGAGGCTTGCTTGTAGGAAGGCTTTCATACCTTTTGCTAATTTCTAATTAGGCATTAAGACATGAGGGTTGTGATACCTTCTGGCTCTGAGAAATGTATATATACTCTGAGTTGGTATTTTGCTTTGAGGGCTCACTTATGAGAAGGATCTTGTGATGCCCTAGTCAACATTCTGAGTGGCCTTATGTTCAGAGCTCCCAAACTGCTCAGATATAAAGGCTCTCTCTTGATCCAGCTATTTATGTGAAGTGTGTGGTTGATTCAGGCAGTCTGAGGCCTGTCTGTTGGTCTTTATTTCTTTGCTTGTATTTTCTCTGAAGTTCAGGGTGCTGACTTTTCCCCTGAACTAATGAATGTAATTTTAAAAGATTGTTGACCCCTTCAACAGCTATTTTTCCTAGTAAAGCAGATCTAACAACCTATGCTAGCAGCCATCCTGGGTATGCCAGTGTGGTTGCCGCTACAGTAGCCAAGGAAAAAAGGAAGGCAAAAGGCAAAGGAGAAAGGAAAAGATACACCCAACTAAATGTAGAATGTCGGAGAATAGAAAGGAGAGATAAGGTTTTCTTGAATGAGCAATGCAAAGAAGTAGAAGAAAACAACAGAACAGGAAAAACAAGAGACCTCTTCAAGAAAATTAGAGATATCAAGGGAAAGTTTCATTGAAAAAAGGGAATAAAAGGTCAAGAATATCAAGGGAATTAAATTTTTTTATGCAAAAGAAGGTGGCCTAACTGTTCCAGATCTAAAACTATATTATAAAGCTCATCACTCATCAAAACTGTTTGGGACTGGTTAAGAAATAGAGAGGTGGATCAGTGAAATAGATTAGGTACAATAGAGGCAGCAGTCAATGAGTATAGCAATCTACAGTTTGATAAACCCAAAGGCTCCAGCTTCTGTGATAAGAACTCACTATTTGACAAAAACTGCTGGGAAAACTGGAAAATAGAATGGCAGAAACTAGGCACAGACCAACATCTCCCATCATATACCAAGGTAAAGTCAAAATGGGCACATGATTTAGACACATAAGCAAATTAGGGGAGCAAGGAGTAGTTTACCTGTAAGATCTATGGAGTATGAATGAAGATTGAAGCACAGTTTCATTTTGTTTGTTTTAATTTTCCTTGTTTTTTTTTTGGTTTGTGTTCTCTTTCGCTACATGAATAATATGGAAATATGTTTTTGCATGACTGCACATGTATAACCTATATCAAATTCTTGCCTTCTCAATGAGGGGAGAAAGGAGGGAATTTGGAACTCAAAAACTTTTTTAAATGACTGTTAAAAATTGTTTTTATATATAATTGAAGGAAAATAAAATATTGAATAAAAAAAGAAGAAAAGAAAGAAGGTCAATGAATCGTTACAAAAAACAAGCAAAAGAAAGCAGGAAGAATTTCAGATGAGTACACAAGAAAGAAAAGATGTAAGAAATAGCATGTTAAGTTTGAATTATATAAGAAAAAAAAAACCAAGCCACACATTGGTGGAAAAAAGGATAGATTGTATTTCAGTTTTATATGTAATCTTTTTTATTTTTCTGCACATATTGAAACATTAATGTTTGCTAATGTTTAGTAAGTCCATAATAAAAAGAATATTTTCAATTAAATACATATTAATTTTTAAAATATATGTAAAAGAAGTTCATAAGTCTTTATTTAATCTTATTTCTGTTCCTACTTTGTATCTTGAAATACTTTTGTGAATTGATGATTTTTAGTTTTAAAATATAAAATGAAATTTAAAAAGAAAAATCAGTAAACTTGGGAGTCAGGAGCCAGCACTGTGTAACCACTCAGCCTCCTTTTTTTCATGTACCTGTGCCCCTAGCGCCCTGCTTTCTACTCCATGGTGCTTGGGACACCCCTGGAGCCCAAGTTCAACCTGACTCTATGACTCTGCCCTGTCCTAGAGAATCAGAAATAACTCCAGGCATATTACTAAAATAAAGGTTAGGCATGACTCACATCTACCTAGGGTCTCTCCAAAATGTAGATAATATGTTCCTTCTAGAAAAGTCATTCAATTATTAAGGAGGGGTAGGAAAGGGAAGGAACTTGGAACTAAAAAATTATAAATAAAAAATGTTTAAAACTGTTTTTACATGTAATTAAGAAAAATAAAATTAAAATATTCTTTTAAAAAAGTCATTCAATTTACAACATGAATATTATGCAAAAGAGAGCTATTTATTTCATCCACCACAGATGCTGCCTAAGGTGCAAAAGATTCAAAACAAATACAGCAACCACAAAACAGCTGATGAGTTGTCTTTTGTGGAAATTCTGAACAAAGATCTCACATTCAATTCAGATCTGCACTGTCTAAGCAACTCACGAGGTCCAGGTCTCCTGTCCAATCAGGGCCTCAGGACCTTGACCCATGAGGTAGCTCTCAAGGCTGGTAATGTATATTTATTAGGTTTTCTAGATGCTGACTTATGCTTTGGGGAAAAAAAAAGAAAGGAAGAAATGAGTCAGAGACTTGAGGTCCATCTCAGGCTGCCAATTTCTATAGTAATTCTGCTATTACTGTTTGTCAGTGGAGGAAAGAAATCACCTCCTCACCCTTACAGGAAGTTCAAGAGAAGGAAAGTATAAGCAGAGGAAGAGATGCCCAAAAGAAAAGGGTCCAAACTAGATATGGAAAATGTTCAACATGTTATTAATTTTGACCTTCCTTCCACCATTGTTGAATATGTTCACCGAATTGGACGTACTGGTCGTTGTGGGAACACTGGCAAAGCTATTTCTTTCTTTGATCCAGAACCAGATAGCCATTTAGCACAACCTTTAGTAAAAGTACTATCAGATGCTCAACAAGATGTCCCTGCATGGTTAGAAGAAATTGCTTTCAGTACATATGTCCCTGGCTTCAGTGGTGGTACTTCAAGGGGAAATGTGTTCGCCTCAGTTGATACTTGGAAGAGTTACCAAGGCAAGAGCAGAATGAACATTGTAGGGTTTTCTTCTGCACAAGCTCCAAATCCAGTAGATGATGAGTCATGGAATTAAAGCCAAAATTATTCAAGTTCCAGATACAGTTTTGATGCAGTGAAGATGGTTTTGAGTTTTGAATTTTAGAGGAAGCATGTAACTCTGTTGGTAACTCCCTGTCCATTCTGTAATCTTCCCCTTCTCCTTTTAAAAAATAAAATTCTTTACTAACTAAAAAAAGAAAAAAGGGTCCAAAAAAGAGGGTAGAGTACTGTCAACTGCTCTTCTTATAAATGACAGAGAGGATTCCGACAACCCCACTGACATTTGGTTACCATCAATGCAAGTCACCCAGTTCCTGGGGACCAATCAGGGATTACTCAGTTCCCCCAGCATGAAGCAAATCCAATTCCATAAGGGGTATCCCAGTGCAGTAAATCAAGTAACCGCAATATACCATGAAATGATATGGAGTGGGGGCAGAGCCAAGATGGTGGAGTAAAAACAGGGACTTACTTGAGATCTCCCTGCAAAACCTCCAAATACCTGTAAAAAAAAATGACCAGGGGTGGAGTGGCTAGAACTAAGATGGCAGAGTAGAAGTAAGGACTTGCTTGAGCTCACCCCCAGACCTCTCCAAATACCTATAAAAATGATTCTAAATAAACTCTACAGCTGCAGAAATCACAAAATGACAGTGAAACACATCTCCAGCTCAACAGCCTTGAAAACCAACAGGAAGGGTATATCACATTGAGCTGGGAGTGGAGCACAGTTTGGTATGGGCTGTGCTGGGTACAACAAGGCCAGAGCAGGCCTCAGGAGACTAAACTGCTTGCAGCTGTGACAGTTTCCAGACTTCTCAAACCACAAACATCCAAGAACAGCATGGAAGGTCATGAGGGGGAAGCTTTGGAACCTGAGTCAAAAAGGAGCTTGCAATCTGGCTCCGGCCCTGGGGCAGCAGAGTTGTTAGAGGCAGTGGCAGGAACAGCATCAGCGGCTACTTCTGATGCTTTGGGCCGACAGACCATGGAGGATCCAGCAGCTGATATTATGAGAGGTAGCAAAGGAATATGTTTCCACAGAACCGCTAAAAATCACTGAAGTAAAAATACTGATACTAAATTGTGAGAAACAGTAGGGAGTTGTGCTTCCATAGAATTGCTAAGACATTATCAAAGTAAGATAAAGAAGTTGGAAGACGTCAGATGGATCTGACTCAAAAGAGAACAAACCAATCCATCCTCTGAAGGGAGCATCTGCACCAAACTAAGGGCATAAAAGTTGCTTTGTTTTTGTATCCTGCTCTCCTTCCTAAAGAAGGGTGTAGTCCACTTCTGGCTAGGGGTGATCAATTCCTCTAGGATCTCTCCTTAATAAACTTATGATACCCAGATTTTGTTTCTAACAATACAAAACCCCAGAAGCCTGGGACAGTGTAAGCATGCCCACACCCACACCCACACCCATATCCACTGGAAGCAGAATCCTGCCTTGACAGGGAGTTAGAAAATCAAATATTTGACTGGAAAGATGAATAAATGGTATATAAAAAAGCCAGACTATAGAATCTTACTTTGTTGACAAAAAATAACAAAATATACAACCAGAAGAAGACAACAGAGTCAAAGGTCCTACATCAAAAGCCTCAAAAAATATGAACTGGTCACAGGCCATGGAAGAACTCAAGAAGGATTTTGAAAATCAAGTAAGAGAAGTAGAGGAAAAAATGGGGAAAGAAATGAGAGTGATACAAGAAAATCACAAAAAACAAGTCAACAGCTTGCAAAAGGAGACCAAAAAAAATACTGAAGAAAATAGCACCTTAAAAAATAGACGAACTCAAATGACAGAAGAGTTCCAAAAGGCCATTGAGGAGAAGAATGCCTCAAGGGGTAGCTAGGTGGAGCAGTAAATAGAGCACCAGCCCTGGACTCAAGAGGACCAGAGTTCAAATTCAATCTCAGACACTTAACACACACACACACACACACACACACACGAGTCATGTGACCTTGGGTAAGTCACTTAACCCTAATTGCCATCCCCCCAAAATTGCAAGAATGCTTTAAAAAGCACAGCTGGCCAGAAACAAAAAAATTGAAAAAATAGAAAACAATGTGAAATATCTCACTGGAAAAACAACTGACCTGAAAAACAGATTCGAGAGAGATCATTTAAAAATTACTGGACTACCTGAAAGCCATAATCAAAAAAAGAACCCAGACATCATCTTCCAAGAAATTATCAAGGAAAACTGCCCTGATATTCTAGAACTAGAGGGTAAAATAGGAATTGAAAGAATCCACAGATCACCTTTTGAAAGAGATCCCAAAAAGAAAATTCCTAGGAATATTGTAACCAAATTCCAGAGTTCTCAAGTCAAGAAGAAAATATTGCAAGAAGTTAGAAAGAAACAACTTGAGTATTGAGTAAATACAATCAGGATAAAACAAGACCTAGAAGCTTCTACACTAAGGGATTGAATGACTTAGAATATGATATTCTGGAAGTCAGAGGAGCTAGGATTAAAACCAAAAGTCACCTACCCAACAAAATTGAGTGTAATCCTTCAGGGAAAAAAATGGATACTCAATGAAATAGAGGACTTTCAAGCATTCTTTTTTTTTTTTTGCTTTTTTTTTAGAGGGCAGTTGGGGTTAAGTGACTTGTCCAAGGTCACACGGTTAGTTTTTGTGTTAAGTGTCTGCAGCCAGATTTGAACTCAGGTACTCCTGACTCCAGGGCCAGTGCTCTATTCATTGCGCCACCTAGCCGCCCCTACTTTCAAGCATTCTTGATGAACAGACCAGAGCTGAATGGAAAATTTTACCTTCAAATACATGACTCACAAGAAGTGTGAAAAGGTAAAAAGGAAAAAGAAATCATAAGGGACAATTAAGTTGAACTGTTTACATTCCTACATGGAGAGATGATATTTATAACTCTGGAGACTTTTCTTAGCATTAGGGTAGTTGAAGGAAATAGAGAGAGAGAGAAAAAGAGAGAGAGAGAGAGAGAGAGAGAGAGAGAGAGAGAGAGAGAGAGAGAGAGAGAGAGAGAGAAAGAGAGAGAGAGAGAAAGCTAGACAGACAGACAGATGAGTAGGTAGGTAGGTAAATAGGTAGGTAGATGGCACAGGATGAGTGGAATATGAAGGGATATATCCATATCTAAAAAATAAAATTAAGAAGTGAGAGAGGAATATATTGGGAGGAGAAAGGAAGAGATAAAATAGGGTAAATTATCTCACACAAAAGGGGCAAGAAAAAGGTTTCATAATGGAGGGGAAGAGGGTAAGTGAGAGGGAATGAGTGAACCTTACTCTCATTGGATTTGGCTTAAAGAGGGAATAACATACACACTCAGTTGAGTATCTTACCCTACAGGAAAGTAAGTGGGGAAGAAAATAAGGAGGTAGGGATGATAGAAAGAAGGGCAGATTGGGGGAGCGGGTGGTCAAAAGCAAACATTTTTTGAAAAGGGACAACCAAAGGAGAAAAATAGAATAAGGGGAGGCAGAATAGGATGAAGGGAAATATAATTAGTTTTCCACAACATGACTATTACGGAAGTGTTTTGCGTTACACATGTATAACCTATATTGAATTGCTTGCCTTCTCAATGAGGGTGGGTGGGGAAGGAAGAAAGGAGAGAATTTATAACTGAAAGTTTTAAAAACAAATGTAAAAAATTGTTTTTACATGCAACTGGGAAATAAGATAATAAATAAGGCAGTTGAGTAGAGAAATTGATCTTCCCTACAATAAAATAAGGGGGAAAGGGATAAGAGGGGGGTGTGATAGAAGGAAAGGTAAACTGGGGCATGGGGTAATCAGAAGGCATACCATCTTGGGGTGGGGGAAGGGAGAGATGGGGAGAAATTTTGGAACTCAAAATCTTGTGGAAGTGAATGTTGAAAACTAAAAATTAATTAATTAATTAAAAAGTGACTAGACAAATTCTAGAGCAGCAAAACCCACAAAATGACAGATTGAAACAAATTTACAGTTCAAGACAACCTGTATGGTCAACAGGAAAGGTCTGTTGTGCCAAGCTGGGAGAGGAGCACAGACCAACATTGACCATGCCTGCACAAACTAGGCCCTCTTGCAAGTCCAGAGCAGGCCTCAGGGAACTGAATCAGAGGTAATGGTGGCAGTTTCCAGACTTTTCAACCCACAAACACCAAAGACAACTAAGAAGGTCAGAACGAAAGGTCTGTTGGATCTGGGTGACAGAGGAGCACCAATCCCAATGTGATGGAGCTTTTTCTTGTCTCTTTTATATGAGATAATTGACCCTATTCTACCTTTCCTTTTCTCCTTTTCCCAGTACATTTCTGTGACAGCAGCAGTGGCTGCAGCTGTTTTTTGAGCTCTCAGCCCACAAATTGTGGGGGAATCAAGTGGTTGATCAGAGGGGGACTGCATGAATCTCTTTGCTAGCCCTAAGTCATAATTCCCTTGCTTTTCTCATGCTTGGATCTGGGTCACAATTGTGGATCAAGGAGGAGTGCTGGTGTGGTGGAGCTTGTGGGAATAGTGAAGAGGGAATCTTTCTCATTGTTCCAAGGCAGAAAAGAGTACTTGTGGAAACTCACAGACCAGAGCACAGTCCGGGAAAGGTCTCTCCTTTGATCATAGCACCTTGGAAGAACTGCAAAGTTACAGGTCCCTAAAAGTATCACTGAAAACAGCTGCACAAAACCCCTGAAGTTTGAGACAGTACACCCTCCAGACAGTACACTGGAAGCAGAGTCCTACCTTAACACAGAGTTAAAAAGTCAAGTAATTGGCTGGGGAAATGAGCAAAAAGTGGGGGAAAATCAGACTACAGAATCTTACTTTGGTGACAAAGAAGATCAAAACATACAATCAGAAGAAGACAACAAAGTCAAAAGTCCTACATATAAAGCCTCCAAGAAAAAATGTGAATTGGTCACAGGCCATGGAAGAACTAGAAAAGGATTTTTAAAATCAAGTAAGAGAAGTAGAGGAAAAAATAGGAAGAAAAATGAGAGGGATGCCAGAAAATCATGAAAAATGGGTCAATAGCTTGCTAAAGGAGACCGAAAAAAAATACTGAAGAAAATAAAAAATAGACTAACCCCAAAGACAAAAGAGGTCTAAAAAGCCAATGGGGAGAAAAATGCCTTAAAATGCAGAATTGGCCAAATAGAAAAGGAGATGCAAAAGCTCACTGAAGAAAATAATTCCTTCAAAATCAGAATGGAACAAATGGAAGCTAATGACTTTATAAGAAATCAAAAAATTATAAGACAAAATCAAAAGAATGAAAAAAATAGGAGACAATGTGAAATATCTCGTTGGAAAAACAACTGACCTGAAAAATAGGTCCAGGAGAGATCATTGAAAAATTATTAGACTACCTGAAAGCTATGATCAAAAAAGAGCCTAGACATCATGTTCCAAGAAATTGCCAATGAAAACTGCCCTGATATTCTAGAACCAGAGGAAAAAATAGACATTGAAATAATCCACTGATCACCTCCTGAAAGAGATCCCAAAAGGAAAACTCCTAGGAATACTGTAGTCAAATTCTCAGATCAAGGAGAAAATATTGCAAGAAGTCAGAAAGAAACAATTCAGGTATTATGGAAATGCAATCAGTATAACACAAGATTTAGCAGCTTCTACATTGAGGGACTGGAGGGCTTGGAATATGATATATTCCAGAGGTCAAAGGACCTAGGATTAAGACCAAGAATCACCTATTCAGCAAAACTGAGTATAATCCTTCAGGGGGAAAAAATGGATATTCAATGAAATAGAGGACTTTCAAGCATTCTTGATGAAAAGACCAGAGCTGAATGGAAAATCTGACTTTCAAATACAAGACTCAAGAGAAGCATGAAAAGGTAAACAGGAAAGAGAAATCATAAGGAACTTATTAAAGTTGAACTGTTTACATTCGTACATGGAAAGGTGATATTTGTAACTGAGGAGACTCTTCTCAGCATTGGGGTAGTTGGAGGGAATATACATGTGTTTGTGTGTGTGTGTGCATGTGTAGTGTGTGTGTGTACATACACATATATGTACATTTATGTATATACATACATATGCATACACATATGTGTGTATACCCAAAGGGCACAGGGTAAGGGGAATATGAAGGGATGATATATAAAAAGTAAAATTAAGGGGTGAGAAAGAGGAATGTCCTAGGAGAAGGAGAAAGAGAAAGGTAGAATAGGACAAATTATCTCACATAAAAGAGAAACAAAAAAGCATTTACAGTAGAGGGGAAGAAAGGGGAGGTAAGAGGTAATGAGTGAACCTTATTCTTATCAGATTTGGCTTAAGGAGGAAATAACATACACACTCAATTGGGCATGGAACTCTATCTTACACTATAGGAAAGTAGGGGGGAGAGGGATAAGAGAGGGGAAGATGATAGAAAGGGGGGAATATTGGGGAAAGGAGTAATCAGAAGCAAACACCTGAGGAGGGACAGGGTCAAAGAAGAGAACAGAATGAATGGGGGGCACAGGATAGGATGGAGGGAAAATAGTCTTTCACGACATGATTACACGTATGTAACCTATATCAAATTGTTTGCCTTCTCAATGAGGGTGGGTAGAGATGGAAGAAGGGAGAGAATTTGGAATTCAAAGTTTTAAAAATGAATGTTTAAAATTGTTTTTACATGTAACTGGGAAATAAAATATACAGGCAATGGAGTATAGTCATGTATCTTGCCCTACAATAAAATGAAGGGGAAAAGGATAACAGAAAGTGGGGTGATAGAGGGGAGGGTAGATTGGAGGAAGGGGTAATCAGAATGCATGTCATCTTGTGGTGAGGGGAAGGGAGAGATGGGGAGAAAATTTGAAACTCAAAATCTTGTGAAAGTGAAATTTTAAAAGTCTCCATTTCCCTAAAAACAGTTAAGAAAGAAATGATGTAGAGTGAAAAAAAAAGCACAAGCAAAGTAGCCCCCTGACTAATACTAACTTTCTCACTCAGAGGATCTGTAAGAGGCAGTGTGGTGCACTGAGGAAAACATCTGACTTAAAAATGAGGAGCCCTCTGTTTGAAGCCCAACTTTGACAGCAGCTGTCAAAGCAAGGGACTTGACCACAGGTAGTTCAGTCCCCCTCTGGGAGCCTCAGCTTCCTCATCTATAAAATATGTCTAGTGATACCTGCATCACCTCTCTCATAAGCCCATGTCAAGAAAGCATTTCTTCTGTAAACCTTAAAAGTGCTGTAGAAATGAGGGATCTTATTAGCTCATCCTTGTTGCACACTAATCCTTTACTTTTTCCCTCTAGCCATTGCACTCCTTAAGGTGACTATTTCCAACCTGCTCTGCTTGTCTTAAGCAGCCTACACTATCCCTTCTCTCTTCTCTCTCAACAGAAGACTTTGCCAGATATTTTGCTGAAAAAAACTGTGGCCATCTCTCAGGGGGTTCCCTCTTCTCCCCAATTCTATACTTCAAATTTCCTCAACATAATCCCGCATTCTCTATTTTCCTCCAGTCTTAGAGAAAGGGATGGTCTCCAGTGCCAAGACATTGCTAAGTCATGTTTAATCTATCTTCACATCTCTTATGCCCATCCTCTTCTCTGCACTCATGTAGCTACCACTCTAGTTCAAGCCCCCCATCACCTCTCACCTAGACTACTACAACCACCTCTTTATTGGTCTCCCTACATTCAGCCTTTCTCCTGTCCAATCCAAATTCTACACAGCAGCCAAAGTGCTATTCCTAAAACTGAGGCCTGACTGCTTCTAAAAGAACTGTTTGGTATTTAAAACCTGTCAAAATCCATCTCTAACCTCTCTATCCAGACTTGGAAACACTAGCCTCTATGTTTCTTTCCAATAATGCCTCTAGAGATGGAGGTGGCTTACTGTGAAATGTTTCCCACTGCTGTGGAAAAGAAAGTAAACAGTGGCCTTCAGCAAGTTGAGACTGATGTGAATATGCTCAATATCATTAAGAACGATATCCTGAAGAAAATTGCAATACACTGTTGGTGAGTGCATTTGCATAATTTCTTATATTTAGGAATGATAGTAGTTATCTCCCAAATAAATTTTTCAATAGTCAGAAAAGCCTTGTGAAGGAACTGCTACATCTGAGAGTCCACAAGGAACTGTGTGGACTTTGTGGGGATTTGATTAGAAGGAAAATGTTTGATTCTCCCCAGGAGCCCCCAGAGACTCTTCTGGGACCGAGGAGGTGGAAAAAGCTGCCAAACACACCTCAGCTGCCTCATTGAGGACAGGGCAAACTGCACTCATTTAATAAGTTTTAAAAGAGACAGCTCCCAGTTTAAAGCATGAACTATAGACTGAAGTGTCTTGTTTTCTCTCTGAGGGACTTCTAGTGAGGTCCTGCACAGCTAAGGCCCCAGATGCCCTCATCACTCCTACAAGAAGTGGTTCCTGATTACACATGGCATATATGGGTAATTCTGAGACAGAAGTCTTGCAAGTTCTTGCAAGGGTTGGAGATCTCAGGTTGCTCGGTGGGGGCCCATGAAATCCAGAGGAGTTTCCTGTGCTAGAGAAGATGGCTGCTAACAGAAAAGGAACCCCGGCCTTGATATGAATCAAGAATCCCCTGAAGTTGCCTAAGCCATTCCACGTGGAGGCTCCTGACCTTTATCAATTCTAGTGATACCCACCCCAGTATATAGGTGCAGAGTCAGGCATCAGGAAACAACATTCATCCCCATCCCAGATAATGGAATCAGGCCTCAGTAATGTAAGCACTGTCCTGGCACAGGGAGACAAAGTCAGGCCTCAGCAGTAATGCTGCCCATCCTGCTTCTGCCCTGCCCTGGGTCAGGCGTGGGGGTAGTAAGCATGGCAGCACAGGCTGAGGTGATGTTCTTCACAGGAGAACAGACAGGCCTGGGAATAGGGAAGCACTGTTTAAGAGGGGGGTAGTGGCAATATTTTCAACAGTACTCAAGTTCTAGCACAGGGGGGCAGAAGTTGACCATTGCAGACTGGGCACTGGGCAAACTCAGCAGCGGCAGTGGGCCCCAGTGGCATTGACTGCTCAACAATGACAGAATGGACCCTGGCATGTAAACAAAGGGCCTTTGTTTACTATGATCTAGAAGTGAATGGCCTCCTGCAGTACAATACCCAGTAGTCAGTAGACAGCTGCTCCCTGCTCCTTTCTGACCATGAGGGGAAGGTGAAAATATCTACACAACCCTTATAGAAGAAGAGAGACCACCCCTTACAATGGAGAGGGAAATGGGAGAAGTGGGGAGGGGAGCACATAAACCTTACTCTCCTTGGAATTGGCTCAAAGAAGGAATAACATACACATTCAGTTGGGTGTAGAAGTCTATTATGCCATACAGGAAAGTAGGAAGGGAAGGGGATAAAAGAAGGTGGGAGGTAAATGATAGAAGGTAGAGCAGTTTGGGGGAGGTAAAAGTCAGAAGCAAAGCACTTTTGAGAATGGACAGAATAAAAGAAGAATGAGAGAATCGGATAAATGGGGAAAATAGGATGGAGGGAAATACAAAGTTGGTAATCATTGTGAAAAAAAATTTTACAGTGAATTTCTCTGGTAAAGATTTAATTTCTCAAACTTATTGAAAATTGAGTCAGATTTATAGAAATAAAAGTCATTCTTCAATTAATAAATGGTCAAAGGAAAGTAATCAAAGGTATCTATAGTCATATTTTTTAAACGCTCTAAATAATGATTAATGAGAGAAATCAAATTAAAATAACTCTGAGCTATTACTGTACACTTGTCAGATTGGCCAATATAACAGAAAAGGAAAATACCAGTCTTGGAGGGGATGTGAGAAAGTTAAAACACTAATGTACTATTGGTGAAGCTGTATACTGATTCAGCCATTCTGGAGAGCCATTTGGAACTATACTCAAAGGCCTATAAAATTATGCATACTCTTTAACTAAGCAATACCATTATTAGTTCTGTATCCCGAAGAAATAATAAAAAAGGAAAAAGGACCTACATGTATAAAAATATTTATAGCAGCTCTTTCAGTGGTGGCAAAGAATTGGGAATTGAGGGCATATCCATCAATTGGGAATTGACTGAACAAGATATGTTGCATATGATTATGATGGAATACTATTATCTTTTAGGAAATGATGAGCAGGATGTTCTCAGAAAAACATGGGAAGACTTTACACGAACTGATACAAAGTAAAATGAGCAGACCAGGAGAACATTGTACACAGTAACAGCAACATTGCATGATAATATACTATGAATAACTTAGATATTCTCAGCAATACAATGATCCAAGACAATTCTGTAGGACTTATGATGAAAGGTGCTGTTCATCTCCAGAGAAAGAACTGGTAGAGTCTGAATGCAGATCAAAGGTACTTTTTCTTTACTCTCTTTATATTTCTTGGGGTTTTTTTGTTTATGTTTTCTTACACAGAATGACTTACATGAAAATGTGCTTTGTATGACTACTTCATCTGTATAACCTATGCTAAATTCCTTGCCTTCTCAATGGGGGGGGGCAGGGGGGTTTCCAGGAGAGGGAGGGAGAGAATTTAGAACTCAAAATTTGAAAAAAGAAAAGATTGTTAAATTTATTTTTATGTGTAATTGGTAAAAAAAAATAAAGTATTAAATAAGATTTAAAAAAAAAGAGGCATATCTGTTACTCAGAAGTTAGATGCTCTCTGGGACAGCCATCAAGAGAGATCCTTTCTCTGACCTTGAGATGCCATAATCTAGGGAAAACAAACATCCAGAGAGATTCATAGAAACAAGTTCACAGATCCAGGCTCCTCCTAACTCCTGCTGTGTTAGCCCTTTCAGTCCCAACCCACTGGAGTTCCTGGAGATGGGGCCAAAGGTTCTGAGTCTGGAGCAGTATAAGGATAGGAAGCAGAGAGTGGTTTTCCAAAATAGTGAACCCTAGGGATATTCTCTTTAGCCCATCTTCTCCTTTGGAAATTCTCACTCTCTCTGTGGATGAAGGAAAGGATCAAGAACCCTTCTTCCACTCTACCCCTATCCATGCCCATTGGTCCCTGGTGGACTTATGCTCTAAATCTTCCAGTGGGTTGGGTGTGTTTGGTTGTGCATGTTGTTCTGGGGACAGGAAATCCTTCTGTCCCCTCCCTTGGAGATGGAGAAAGATCAGAGAGTCTGCTGATCTTGGAACTGATGCTCCTGGAAAACTCAGAAATGAAAAGCTACATCTCAGCATGAAACGAGAGAAAAGTTTGTACTTTGCAGTAGAATATCTAACAGCCCTTGTCCTAATTGACACAGAGATGGGGACTCCAACTATCAGCTTTCTAGGCCTCCTCCTCATTAAAAAGAATGCTTTCTCTTTGTGAATAACTTCTACAAAATGGACATCATCAAATTTGTCTGCACGGGGTCTGCTTCTGCTTGGTACTTGTGAGTTGAGTTACCTGGCACTAGCAGGAAGCCTTGAAGAAAGAGTAGGAAAAGGGAGTTGGGGAAGGGATATTTTAAGTAAGGGGGGGTGAAAAACTATTCAAATGTATTCAAGACATGATAAAAATGAAACTTTCTATTGTATTTTTACAGAATTATTTTTAATAAATATACATCCATGTGAAAAAAAGACAGAAAGTCTAATATATGACCTTAACACCAGTGAGGTATGGTAGAAGCGATATCCCAACCCTTCTTCTTGACACATATCCTTCTTAAATATTCTTCCCCTGTTTATGTCTAAGCAAATCATCCTTTTTAAATGATTGAATTACTTATGAATGTTTCATTTCATTCTAACACAGGACTTAAACTACCAGGGTACTATTAGCCTGAGACAAGCCAAGACCAAAATAACTTTCATTTCCAAATATTTCCCATCTTCCAGCTAATAGTCACTGTAGTCTAGTGAGTAGAGAAGTAACATGATGAGACCTGGCCTTAGTAAAATCATTTCAGCAGCTGGATGCAGCAGATATACTGAAGAAGGACGAGACTTGAGAGCTAGATTAATTAGGAGGCTACTGCAATAGTCCAAGTGAAAAGGGCCTGATGGTGACTGTATTAGTAGAGACAAATAAAAGATGCTGTAGAAATAGAAACAGCAAGATTTGGCAATGGACTGAATTTTGAAGCGGCAAAATGACAAAGTGGCAGAGAGCACTTGGTCTGGAGTCAGAAGACCTGGATTCCAATCTTGGTGCTGCCAAGATGCCATGTCACTTAACCTCTCTGAGCTTCAGTTTCCTCATCTGTAAAATAAGACAGTTGGGCTAGATAATTCAGTTCACAATTCCATGCAATTCTAAATCACTACTTTGAAGATTTGGGCGCAAAGATGAAAGTTCTGTTTTGTGCCTGCTGAATTTGAGGTGTTTGTAAAATATCTAGTTTGCCATATTGAATCAGCGGTTGGAAATGCACTACTTGAGCTTAGCAGAGAGACTTGGGCTAGATATACAAATTTGTCTTGTGCAGGACTGGAGTTTAGGAGACAGATTAAGGGTGCATACATAGATCTGGGAATTATGTACATAATGATGAGATGATAATTAAATTGATGGGAGCTGATGAGGTCACCAAGTGAGAATAATAGTGAAAGAAGAGCAGGGTGCCCAGGCTGGGACTTAAGACCCATTCACAGTTCAGGATATGACATGAATAATGATCCAGCAAAGGAGAAACTGGATACAAGTAGGAGAAGAGCAGTGTCACAAAAACCAAGAGAAGTCAATGGTGTCAAATTTTGTTGAGGTCAAGGATGAGAATTAATAAAGGGTCATAAAATATGGTAATTAGGAGATCATTCATAATTTTGGAGACAGCAGTTTTAATTAAGTAATGAGGCTGAAATTCAAATTGCAAGGGTATCTTTAATTATATATATATTTCTTAATTTTAAAAAGAAACTATTACATTTTAAGCTTGATTGCTTACAAAGGGAACCAGTAGCTACCGTTAAAAAATACCGGACATTGATAGTCCCAGATTCTACCAGATGAAAGCAATATGCCAAAGAATTGAGAAGTCCCCAAAGTGGGTCCTTTATGTCTCTGACACAAGGGATACACAGTAAGGGCAGCATTAAACTATATTTTCAAGAAAAATTGTTGAGCCTTACCACGCAAGTATCAACAATTCCATCTTCTTCACCTGCACAAAATGAAGTTGAAGCAACTCGTCCTCCATAACTTCCCTCTCTATTACAGATGTCCCAGGGAATATAATGTAACTCAGCTTCTTGTAAAGTATTTGAAGCATTGCCTATAATAAAAAACCATAAACTATTTTGGAAATCAAATATTTTGCCAAATAGTGAGGCAGATATTTTGACATTTAGCAGATTTTTACCAAAGATGAGAAGACCTGATGTTATATATTCAATCCTAATCTACATTTATGTGGTATATAGATTACGGAATTAATCTGTAAAATCTCACAATGACATAACCATGTGAGTTAATTTCTCAAAGAATTTTAATCCACCCTTCATCTTTGTTTAATCCACCTTTCATCTCCACTACTTCTTGAACCCAAAATAGAGACAGATAAGCAGAAGAAAGTATAGGTGGAGGATAACACTCCAGGTACCACTGAAAGGCAGATTAATACTACAATGAGGCAGTTATGTGGTACAATGACTAGAGCACTGGGCCTGAAGTCCGAACAGGAAGACCTGTTCAAATCCTGCCTCAGACACTGACTAGCTACGTAATCCAGAGCAAATCACTTTGCTGCGATTTGTCTCAGTTTCCTTAACTGTAAAAAAGATGCTTATGGCACCTACCTTGCAGGGTGGTTGTGAGGATCAAACGAGGTCATGTTTGTGAAAGTGCCTGGCATGTAGCAGGCACTAACAAATTATTATTTCTTCCCCCACTATTGTTCCAGCCTGATCAAGCAAATTTTGTCAAGAGAATCCATAGGGGAAACAACCTCAGATTAAATATCTACGCCTGACAAATACTTGTCACAGATAATTTGGTAATTAAGTCCACTTTTCTGGATTATAGGTTCAAGGCTGCACTAATATCTTTAAGAGTTTAAGAGAGGATTCAAGAAGCAATTCCAAGTTATCTCCTAAGAAACTAATAATGGGTTTCTATTCAAATTACACAGTAAAGATGATAGAAACAGCTGGGCAGATCACAGAGGGAATGTCCTAATCCTTACTTCCTCCCCATACAAACACTGTGTAATCAGACCAGAACAATAGTAGTATATATAGTTCCCTATTCCACAACTCCACTTGGACTTTCTGACATCCCAAACTTAAAAATCATGAACTAGGCTTTTCCATCTTCCCTCAACTGGTCCATCAATTGTCAGTGAGACTGCCATCTTCTGAGTTTCCCATTAAATGGAAAAAGAAGAGAATTAACATTTAACTTTCACTAAACACTGATTTTTCTCTTCATGTCTCTTAGGCCTGGACGCTCTTTTTTACCCTTAGTTCTCAATTACTCACAGCAGATTTTCTATACATCAGGGAAAATAGCATTGCTCTGACATTTTTGTCATCACCTGTTTTCATTATCTTGTTGACCTGTAGGCTACATTTATTTTCCTGTTTCCTCTTCTTCCCTATACAGCCTGTGGTCCAGCAAATATCACTTTGTAACCGTAATAAAAACTACCCCCATAAAAGACTCAGAATACTTTTTGATTTCTTGATTGAGTATAGATGTAGGCAGCAGATGGCACTGGGGAGCTGGGAAGGTTGGGTGGACAATCATCGACTGAGACAGAAGCCCCACTGAGCATTCTTCCATGACTCTCCCTCCCAGCAACTTCCCATAAGGATCTGACCTGCCTTCCAAAGTGCCCAGAGGCAAATGGCCCTGAGCCAAGAAAAGGAAAGCAAAAATGCCCAGTTTGTTCTCTAGGTTTGCTCCCTTGTGCCCTCTTGTCCTTACCAGCTCTCAATCTAGAGGCACAGGAATGCCAAATTTATATATGAGGTTTTTGAATAGGCCAATACACTCCCTCGCTTTGTCCAGCTATTCTAAATTAGCTCCCAAGCAACCAGATTCAGTTTAAACCACTTTTTGACTCCCTAGAGTTAATAGAGCTCTCTTTCTTATACTTTATTTGTAAGTCTTAAATAAAATATACCCACAACTTAGCATTTCTGCTCACAAAATAGGTTTGACAATAGACAAATGTAAATGAAAAGCAATAAGAATAAGGAAACAAGTCTGAAACACACAATGAGTGAAAAGGGATGAGCAGCTTTGCTGGGTGAAAGAAGTCACCAGATCAGTCCCGTCCTCTAGTTGATTGGTTGGTTGGATCTCACCACCCTGGAGCTACAAATCCCTGGCACTGATGCTCTCACTGTGGCTTGATCCCAGGACTGAATCAGTCCATACCTCCTGAATGGTTTTCATGCCTGCTGCCATGCCCTGGCTCTAAGGTCTTCGTCAGCTTGTCATCTACCAACAAATCCTTTTTCCAAACGTGGGGGCTGCAAAGTCAACCCACTATACCTTAGGAAACACTTACCCCAGTATGTCACTGCAAAGCCATGTCTACATAGACAGATCCAGTGAACGACTCTTTTTTAAAAAATCAAAACTAGTATTAGTATTTTGTTGTTTGCCTCTTTCTCATAAAAATTGAATGCAGATTTCAGTTTAATATGAGGAAAAACTTCCTAACAATTTCTTTTTTGTTTTTCTATGAGAATTGTGATTTTCTTAATGTATTAAGATTCCAGTTAGAGACTTCTACCAATGCAGATCGATACCTGCTCTGCAACTCATGGTCTTAGAGAGGGGCTTAGGGAAGTGTTGTCAAATTCATATAGAACCAGGGCCATTAAGCCATATATGAGGATCCCTGTGGATGCATGTTGATTTAGAAAACCACATATTAACATGATCTCTGTTCAATGGTATTTTTACTTATTTTGTTCAACATTTCCCAATTGCATTGTATTCTGATTCTAGCAGCACTAGGGAGTTCTAAGGTTGCACGTGTGACCCCTCTAGCCTAGGACACTTGGGTTAAAAGACTTTTTCAGTGAGCCAGTATGTGACACTGTGGCTAGCTCCTGAGTCCTATCTCTGGAACTGGCTCTTTTGTAGAGGGATTTCATGCTTCAAATTGGGTTGGACAAGATGACCTCTGAGGTCCCTCCCAACATATTTTATGTTTGTGTATATGTTTATATAAGATTACATATATGTAATGTGTCACGTCAGCTAACATTTATTGAGTCCCTACTGTGTGTTAAAGCACGAAGCATACAAAAAAAAAAAAGGTCAAAGATAGCTCTTGCTCTCAAGGAGCTTATAGTCTAATCAGAATGATAACATGCAAACGGCTATTTGCAAACAAGATACAGACAGGATGACTTTGGGGTAGTCACAAAGGAAGGGCACAAAGAATAAGGAGGATTGGGAAAAGCTTCTTGCAGAAGGTAAGAGTTAAGCTGAGACTTGGAGCCAGGGAAGCTAAATTGAGAACTTTTATTAACCTAATTCTGGTTAATTCTGGGGATTTGTTTACAAATCTTTCATGTACGGATATCTTTAATCAATCTATTTAGTATGGACATACTATGTACTCAGCACTGTGCCATGTGATAAGCGGGATACAAAAGGAATGACACAGGCCCTGCCTTCATACATTCCCAATAAGACTACAAACTCCTCAATGACAGAAACAGTGTTTTCTTTTTCTATGGCATATTCCTTTTTAGCCAGTTTGTCAGTCAATGACATTTGTCTAATATCCATTAGGTGCAGTAAAAATTCACTAGATACTATGGAAGAAGTACAAAAGCTATGTGTTTTGTTCCCTGTTTATGAATTTACAATCTAGTTAAAGGTAAAAGTTTCATAGACTAAAAAATGCTTATAAAGCAACACATTAACAGTGCGAATTAAACTGACTGTACAAGTATTGAATGACCAGAAGAAGAAAAGGGAACCCTGATTTGGAGAAGGAAGGTCTTTTAGGTGGTAGAAATTGATTAGGTCATAGGAGAGGAAAATAGGAGAGCTGGGTGCTGTCAGAGATACAACTCCTGTCCAGTGTCAGAAATCCCATTATGGCAGTCCTTACAATTCAGACAGGACACATGCAGGCAGGGGAAGAGAGAAGCACTGCAAGGACATGCTAGGGCCCACTGGAATCATAGTTTTAAGTGGTTTAAGTGCCCAACTTTGTCATATGTTCAAATGGATACAAAACACAATAAACTAAAAAGAGATGCAAGCCTCTAGGAGCTAATTGGTTTGCTCTAACACTTCTTTGGATCTGAATGGTCAAAAATGATGCAGACCATCAAGCACCATAGCTCTCCAGAAATCACAAACATATACACTATTTGTCAAAGATTATACCACTATTTCTGTTTGGGAAGAAGAATTTTTTGAGCTCCCCAGGAAGAACAAAGAAAATTCATAATTGGATTCATAAAAATATATTTTTCTTTTTGCCTGAAAACACTGTAATTCCATTGGACTAAATTTTATTATTTTTTGTTGTGGTTGGGGATATGCGGTGGGGTTGGGGTTGGGGTTATGATTTTGCAAGGCTAGGTGAGGCACCATTATCTTTTTTCTAACAAGTGTCTATGCTCCTTTTTTTAAAACTATTTTCATTAATATTTTTTAAAAAGACTATATTATAAACTATCTCTTCAATATCAAGGCAGGGACTTTAATACCTGACCACTATGAGTGTCCTCCTTTGGTCTCTATCAAGGAAAAGTAGGGCTTTATCTCAATCAGATTGAGTTGATAAGAAAGCTTCTTCTATATCCAGTGGTAATCATGAGTTCTTGACCTTCTTCTTTACCTTCTCCTGATCCCCACCCCAAAGGAGGGCAAGGGATCTTTTATAGGGCCTGGGCACTAAAACTAGTGGTGGCGAAGCAACCTCAGAATTTCTGAGGTAGAGTTGCCTGCCAGAGAGTGGAAGGATATGAAGTATATCAAGTCCCAGAAGCTTCTTCCATATCCATTGTTTAGTCTTGTCCTGTGGGGAGAAAACTGGGGAAAGAGTCTTCTGGGGTAAAGAGGTTGATGTCCATATCTCCATGGGTTCCTCTGATCTCAGAAATCTTGGACAAGAATTGTATCTCTGAACCTCTGTTCCTGGACAGCATCCAGCTCTCCTGTTTTCCTCTCCTATGACCTGATCAATTTCTACCACTTAGAAGACCTTCCTTCTCCAAAACAGGGTTCCTTTTTCTTCTTCTGGTCATTCAATACTTGTATAGTCAGTTTAATTTGCACTGTTAATTTGCTGCTTTATAACTTGCAATGGCTGGGGATACCTAAAGATGACAGGATGCCTACCATGATGGAACCTTGAATGTGACAGGCTGCCAGAGACACCAGATTCAGATTGTCTTTTCTTCCAATGTTATGACAGAGGCACCATCAAGATCACTTCCATAGTTGCTGCCAGGACTGGCAGCCTGTGGGGCGGCAGACCAGGGGGGAGAGAGGAGCCTTTAAGGCCTAAGGACAAGGACAAGGGGCAAGGAGTGTGCCACACCCCACCCAGGGAGAGCCTAAGGGCCTGTCCCCCTCCTCTGTCAACTTGACATATTAGAAAAAGAATCAACTAGAATGTTGGTGACAAATTTTTAGAACTAAATGAGTAATTTGGAATTAAGATATGCTACATATCAATAAAACTGAGCTAATATTTACCTTCTTCTGTTGTTTTTCCCCAGCCACTTACAAAGCACCTTGTACTGGCATTCAAGTTAAACAACTCTTTAAAAAATGGTAGGCAGATAGGCTGAACATAGTCATTATAACTCACAGCTCTTTTTAAATGAAAAAGTGCAATATCATTTGCATATGTATCTGGGATGAACTGTGGATAGACAATGATTGCTTTAATTTTTATTTTCTTAGTTTTCCGATGTGTCTGTAAAAGATTATGAACTCCAACCACAGCTCTCCAAAATTGTGGCTCTCTGGAATAAAGCAAATGCCTTTATTACAACACTGCTTATTCGAGTAACTATATTTTTTTAAGCTTCCATTATTTTTCTGGTTTCTAATATTAGATTATACAAGATAACTTTTTAACTTTAAAAACTTCACCTTTATTACAAGCCAAAGATGCAAATGAAAAAACAAAAAACAAACTATATAAAAATTTATTTTAATTCCATAAATACTTACTAAACATCTATGATATACCCAATGATATGTGAGACAATTGGGATACAAAAACAAAACACAAAATAGTCTCTGACTTAAACAATATATTATTTCACAGGGAATAAGACACAAATAGAAGTTAAAAGGTGAAAAGTTCACAGGAGAGACGTTGGAAGCATGCAGGAAGGGTCAGATGTGGCACCTGAACTGTGCCTGAAAGGAAGGGAAAGGCTTTGATGGGTGAAGATATAGGGGAGTCCATTCTAGATATGGGAGAATGAACTGGGTTGAGTACCTGTACAGAGAAAGGGCAGGTTAAGATAAAGCTTATGAGTAGTCTATTTTGGCTAGAACACAGAGGGATGAAAAGGAATAAATCTAAAGCAATGCTAGAAATTAGACTGGAGCCAATCTGTAGAGGTTATGGCCCTAAAGGTCATAAAGGATTTCTACAAGGAACAGAGTGAAAGAATCAGATTAAGAAGGTGAAGCATGAAGAACAGTTTGGAGAGAAGAGAAAATAGAGACTATTAGAATAATCCAGAACTAGTGTAGTGGTAAGTGAAAAGCAAGGAGCAGATTTCAGAGACAGAATCACAGGTCTGTGGGACAGAATCAGTAAGACTGCACTGAAGGAAGAAGAGAGAGAGAGGGAAGACTTTTAAATGACTCAGGTTTTTAACCCTGAATGACTGGGGAGAGTTAGTTGGAGGAGCAGGGTCAGATGAAATCCAATCAAGGGCCAGAAAGATCCCCACGCACAAGGTACACATGGTGATAGTGACTCTTAAGAAGCCCAGAGGATGATATGTTACCAACACAACCTTGGAAGCTTGCCTCTATAGTTTCTGTCCTTTCTTATGACCATCTCTTCCTTCACCATAATCTCTTTTCCTTTCCCTTTCTTCAATTAGCAAATATATATAAATGAAGTATTTTAAATGTATTGTATTTCCTGGAAAAATGCTTATGCTCCCTATTATATGAGTTTGACATTTCATATTTTTTTCCATTCCTTCAAAAAAAAAATCCTCAAAACACAAACACTCTACTGGAATGAAGTTGACTTGGCTGTGACCCCAAACTGATCTTTTTTTCCTGTCAATGATTCTTGACAAAAAAAAGTTTCACTATCTCTGCTTTTTAAATATGAAAGGTTAGAGACAAGTGTCAAGTATAAGATAAAAAATTTTTAAATGGTGGTTTTTACCACCTGGTTTTTACTAGGATTTTTCTGAAGGCAGTGTTTGAAACACATTCACTTCAAATTATAACAAAATCTACCGGTCCTAGTTTGGCCTCAATGATTATTTAATGAATATACTTCAAAAGAAAATGATTGAGGGCTGGATGGAATGTTCTACATTACTCTAAACCCTTAATTAATCAAAATATGCAGTACTATAAACATACCTGACATCCCTAAGGCAGTGTGCAGCTGTGAGGACCCAGTTTTCATTTATTATGGATCCCCCACATACATGTACAGATCTAGGAAACATGACAACCTGCAGGCTTACTGTCCATGGCCACCCTCCAGCCTCAGCCTGGTGACCACCTACAACTCGAGATCCTGACAGCATATTCACCAATGGTACTCTTCCACAATCTAGAAATAGAAATAACACATTATTTTGAACTGGTAATTAATATGAAGGGTCAATTATCTTTCTGGAGAGTAGATTAAAAGGATGGACTGAACCCTCCTGAGAATTCTGGGATTTAGGGGATTTTTCTCATCTTCTTAGACTAAGTATGATCTCAAGGTCTGAAGCAGACTGTGTGGACTTTTGGCAAGGCCTCCAAGTTCCTGACCTGAGCAGACAGAGAGAAACATTGGGGTAGATATTATGAAAACAGGAGCAGGAGCAAAGGCAGCCATCAATTTATTTCCAATGATGAAAGTGTCAGTGAAGGAGAAGGAGGAGGAGACTACTGTACTTTGGGAGAAGCAGCTCAAATAGGGGGAGAAGGATGTGAAAGAATCTGGGATCCACAAGGGTCCACCATAGGGAAATGAGATAAAGTTGAAGTTAAGCTTGACCAGTAATGAATCCTTCCCCTTGGCTGCGAATTCATGCAGGTGAAGTGTGTCTTCTTTCTACAGAGCTTTAAATTCACCTAGTTAACTTGGGGTTTACTGGCTAGATTTCTTTTTCAAAGGCCAAGCCTTAAACCCAGTTCACTCTGGATTTCATGGATCTGACAACAATAGGTCCCTGCCCAGTCATCACTTAATGGTTATTTTGGGGGCCCTCCTGGCTCAGAGTGAATGTCAATAGTAACTGTTTCTCTTTCAGTAGGCAATTCTGAGGGTCTTCTCCTCCCAGTTTGATGTTTTGTTGGTTTTTTTTCATTAAAAGAGCCGTAACCTTGATTCATTTCTTTAAAAGGTCTATTCACTAAATGGGTATTACCTCACTCAAAGCCACTACATCCTGGGCCATCTCCAGTTGTCCTGACTGATATTTGGCCACTGGACCCAGATGGCTCTGAAGGAGAAAGTGAGGCTGGTGACCTGGCACAGCCCTCCCTCACTCAAATCCAAGTCAACTGCAAGTCATGTCATCAACTCCCTGATGTCATGGACTTCTTGAAGAAAGAAGGACAAACCACAACACACACAAACACACAACAAATCCCACCTATCCTGGTCCCTTTCTAAGGATCTTTTATTCTTCCAGTAGTATTTCTTGAGTTTGATTCATTTAGATTGGGAGTTCTTAACCCAGGGTCCATGAACTTTTTGTTTTTAATATTTTCATAACTATTCTAATATAAATGGATTCCTTTGTGATCCTATGTGTTTTATTCTATATATTTAAAAACATTGTTCAGAAAACAGATCCAGAGGTTTCACCAGACTGCCAAAGGGGTCCACATCACAAAAAAAGGTCAAGA
The DNA here is from genome assembly GCA_028646575.1 of Pseudocheirus occidentalis. Taxonomy (NCBI): domain Eukaryota; kingdom Metazoa; phylum Chordata; class Mammalia; order Diprotodontia; family Pseudocheiridae; genus Pseudocheirus; species Pseudocheirus occidentalis. The sequence continues at coordinate 217,026,249 of CM053597.1, forward strand.
ACTTTTTTAAATAAAAGATTTTCTTTTCCTTTTCTTATAGGTATGTCTTTCCTTCCAGTCAGAGGTTTCAGTGGGCACATGCTGATTGTGTAGCTCATGATATACTAGTCAGAAGTTGCTTATTTCCAACTCGATGACTAAAAATCACTCCAGAGCATAAGCTGATATTGATATTGTTCATTTTATTCTATTAATAATTCAATAACTCTTTCAACATGAGGAGACCCTTTAAAATGGGATCCAGGCTTTTCTGTTCCATAAAGGAGCCTACAGTGTTTAAGCACAGGAGTAGGCTCACAAAGATACAGAGTACAGTGTGACATGGGTCCTTCAACATAAGTCTTTTTTCTAGCTTCTGATCTGGAAATGGGAGTCAGAGGAAAGGGCTTGGAAGGAAAGCAGGAACCCCAAGTCTGCCCTAGCAAGCTAGAATTATGGTCTGAGAAGATTTTGTTTTAGACCAGATTCCCACCACTGCCACACTTTGTGATGGAAATAACACTGTGATTTTTATTTATTTCTTCAACTTATCCTTAAAGCCATTAACATATAAAAAGATTAATATGATACATTTTTATTCAAAACTTTAAAAAAGTAAATTGGTACACCATGTGCTTAAGGGAGAAAGGTTTTGAAATAATTTAAAAGTCCTTATTGAAAATAAAAGCCCTACAAATAGGTGGAGAAAAGGCTGGGAAGGGAGGGAGAAAATTTAGAAGTGAAAATAAAATGAATAGTGGGAAAAAATAATTTTAAAAAATTATGACAGGAACAGTTTCAGAGAAACCTGGGAAGACAAAATAGATGTCCATTGATTGTGGAATGGATAAACAAACTGTGGTACATGAATATAATGGAATATTACTATGCCGTAAGAAATGATGAATGTCAGAGAAGCACAGAAAGACTGACATAAATTGATGCAGACTGAAGTAAGCACAGTTACAGAAACAATATGCAGAATGAGGAAAGATGGCAGAACAAGGCAAGAAATTACTTGGATCTCTCACAAACAATTTAAAATAATGCCTCAGCATGAACTTAGAGAAGAAGAAGTAATTAAAAGTCAAGGTAAAGTCTTCCTAAGACAGCTTGGGAGGACATTGGAAAAGACCTAATCTCCTAGGGTGGTGGCCTGGCCTGACTGAAGTGCAGATCCCTCTAAGTAACCCTGAAACAACAAAAAAGTCCTAGGGGCAAGCTGTGTCAGAGGCAGCTTCACTTGCTGGAACTTTCACCTTACAGACTGAATAGGGGTCAGAGAAACTGATCAGGGGAAGATTGCAGGGCCATCCAGTGGCTCTGGACTGAGAGCCCAGAGCACTGACCAGATGTGATCCTGGACTGTGGCTGTGGGTATGGAGGAACAAGTACATGCTGGTAAGCGTAGTTACAGAAGGACCAGGGCCCTGTTGGCTATGGGTAGTCACAGAGGGCAGAGTCCCTGGTTTTGGCTCCAGGGCAGAGGGGTGAACTAAAGCTTGCATCCAAAGGAGGGACTGCTGGGAATAAGAGTATTTACAGTGTTAGCACTGCTGGGGACCCTGGTCGTGGCTCAGGGGTGGAAAGGAGTACCTGAGGTCAGACCCCAAGAGAGAGTTGAGAAAACAATAGCACAAGAAACCTGAAGCCACCTAATTCTCACACAAAGTTAACAGCCAGTAGAGAGGGAATCCTTCTCATAGCTCTGACAACAGATACACAAAACCCCAGAAATTTGGGACACAACACTCTCCACTATGGAAGCAGAGTTCTACAATGGCAAAGAGCTCAAAATGGCAAGATGAACAAAAAGAGGAAGCGCAATCAGACCGATAAGAAAACAACAAAGTCAAAACTCTGGCATCAAAAGCCACCAAGAAAAATATGAATTAGTCTCAGGCCACAGAAGAGCTCATGAAGAATTTTGAAAATCAAATAGAGGAAAAATTGGGAAGAGAAATGAGAACAATGCAAGAAAATAATGAAAAGTGAGTCAACAACCTGCTAAATGAGACCTAAAAAATACTGAATAAAATAACACCTTAAAAAATAGACTAACTCAAATGGCAAAAGAGGCCCAAAAAGCCAATGAGGAGAAGAATGCCTTAAAAAGACAAATTGGCCAGATGGAAAAGAAATTTCAAAACCTCACTGAAGAGAATCATTCCTTTGAAATAAGATTGAAGGAAATGGAAGCTATTGACTTTATAGGAAATCAAGATACTGTAAAACAGACCCAAACAAACAAAGTTAACAGCCAAGAAATAAGCCTCTAACAAAAAATAATAATAATAATAATAAAGAACTCTACCATAGCAAGTACTATGGTTATAGAGAAGATCTGGGTTCAAACTCAGAAGAAGATAGTGACATTAAAACAGTTACTTCTGTTTCAAAGAAAAATATAAAATGGTCACAAGCCCAAAAAGAGTTCTTGGAAGAGCTTAAAAAGGACTTAAAAATAAAATTAGACAAGATGAGGAAAATTTAAGAAAAAAATTAAGAGTGATACAAGAACATATATATATATATATATGAAAAGAAATTTGGCCAACTGGAAAGAGATCCAAAAACCTACAAGAGAAAATAACTCCTTAAAAATTAGAATTGGGCAAAGAGAATCTAATGACTTCATAAGACACCAAGAAATAATAAATGAAAATCAAAAGAATGAAAAAATAGTAGAGCATGTGAAATATGTCATTTGAAAAACTGAACTGGGGGAGGCGGAGCCAAGACGGCAGCGTAGAAACAGCAAAGCACCGCAGATTCCACACAAACACACTAAAAAACTCATAAAATGGGACTCTCAACAGATTTTCAAGCTCCAAAACTCTCCAAAAGACATAAAGTATATCTGTTACTACAGGCAGCTCAGCAGGTGAGACTCTTCGCAGCAGTCTGGGAGCCGTGGCCAAAACCCCGGCCAGCTCAGACCCCGGGTTATCAGGCGGGGAGCCACGTCTATAGGAGAGCAGATCGGCTGCACTGGAGGCACAGTTACCACATTTATCAGGCCAGAAGAAAAAAAGGCTAAGAGAAAGGTCAGTGGATTTTGCTAACTCGGGAGGAGAAGAATGGGTCCGGCCAAACTGCTCCCAGGGCAAGGAAGCAGTGGGAGGTGGCTGTAACAACAGGAACAGAGCAGCAGCGGCCTCCACTGGGCTGCTTCAGAGCCCTCGGCCTGCAGATAGCAGTGGGGCTGAGGCAATTGATCAGGGCCAAGGGATCTTGCGTTGAGCGGCCTGGATCTGGATTGTGGTCTTGAGTGGTGATCCTGGGGTGTGCTTTCAGTGAGGCAAAGCTGGGGGGGG
>CM053597.1:217030044-217071439 GCA_028646575.1 Pseudocheirus occidentalis
AAAAAGGGAAGAAAAGAACATCATAAATTATTTTAAAATACACAATCTTCTTTTCCTGTTCTTCTTTGTATGGAGAAATAGTAATATTTACTTTATCAATATCATAACAATAAAAAAGAGGGGCGGTGAGGTAGTGCAGTGAATAGAGCACCAATCCTGGAGTCAAGAGGACCTGAGTTTAAATCCGGCCTCAGACATTTGACACACACTAGCCATGTAACTTTGGGCCAGTTATTTAACCCCAAATGCCCTCCCCCCCAAAAAAAAACAAACAAAAAAAAAAACAAGAGACTGGATCACACTTATTTCTCTAGAAGAGGTCAAGAAATATAGAAGGACCAAAAAAAGGTAACGAATGAAATGTAACATTATCTCTTCTTGTCTAGAATGGAGAGAGGGGATAAAAACATGCTTCCCTTTGCCCTAAAAAAAATTACAATACCTATTCTCTCTTCCCCTCAAACTTCTTCAACTGATAAGTATACTATTAGGAAGGAATGGTTTAAGTGACATGAAAATAACCAGATAAAAATTTATACAATGACAACAATACTGTGAAAACAAACAACTTTGAAAGAATTAGAATCAGTGTAATGATCAACCAGGATTGCAGAAAACTCATGATGAAACATGCCACCGACCTCCTGATGGAAGCGAAGGACTGTATACATACACATATGTATATACATACCTAAAATCTTTACCTTTTTGGATATGGTCAATACAGAAATTTGCTTTGCTTGACTATACATGTTTGTGATGGGTTTGCTTTGTTTTCATTCTTAAATGGAGGGAGAATGAGAGGAAGGAAGAGAAGTAGGAATTATGCTGACTGAAGAAAAAAATAAAATAAAAAAGAATTTAGTCATCACTAGTTAGAAATGACACCTTAGCAGACAGCTACAGTCTGTCAGATATAAAGTTATTTTTCCCCTATTTCCAAAAAAGGCACGTATCCTTTTAATATTTCAAAGTTGTCCTCTTTTTCAAAGGCAGAATATAAATGTAGTTCTAAAAACAGCTCCTTCCTCTTAGTATTTGCTCCCTATGTTGATTATCTTCTGCTGACTTTACTGAAAATAACATGTCTGAACTCGATAGTAATGTAAGCCAAGAGAGATGTAAGCCACGAGAAATTGAGGCCAAGTCTATCCTGCTTCACACATCATGAGTGTCATCAGCCAAGCTGTAACAACAGGATCTTCAAGGCTAGTAATGTTAAGGAGAGAAAGTACAGTCCCGGCTCCAGCTTGGAAGCCCGTCTAGTTCCTCCTCACCCTCCTCTTCCTTGTGAGAACCACTACAGAAATGTAAAGGCAGAATCTTGGTCCAACTGCATTATTCTTGGACAGAATCACTAAGTATTAGCTTCCAATAAAGACAAAATGGATACAATATTCCTAAAATAAATTGTAAATGAAACCTTGGGTTCTAAAATAACAATAATAACAATAATATATAATACAGTGTACCAGTAAAATGCTCTTTTTTTCTTCTTAAATATATGCATATCATCCCATTCTCTTTCATATCAACTATATATGTTTTTTTTATTAGGTAGGTTTCCTCAGATGAAGGGTTATAAAGGTTGAAAAAGAAGCTTCTTGTTAATAACTAAATGAGAAATAAGGTACTAGAATACCATTCCCAGGTAGAATGAGGACTACAGCATTACTACTGCACCAAGAATTTACCTTAATTAAATTCTGAAAACATGAAAGGACACTCAATTCATAAAACAACCATTATTACTGCTGTCAATGTAAAAAGAGGCAAACAAAAAAAAAAAACCTGTTAGGAAGGGAAATGGGTTTCCTGACTTTATCCAGTCAAGATACAATTCCTTTGGGTATTTTTATTCCTTAGGGTTCTATCCCAATAGAAGTTATTTGCCTGAGTGTCCAGACTCCTCCAGAAAAATCTCAATTCATGTACCACTATTGTAGTGATATACTATTAGTCTCAGAAGCCAAAGCACACTACTACAAAGAACATAGTCATGAACTGTAGTCTCTAAGTAGCTCAGAGACAAAAAACAAAAACATTATCCACAATTTTTGTGTAGTGAAAATCTACCTCAGCACTGGACGAGGAGCTCTGCTACTGTTTCACGGTGATTTTACCCATTAAAAATTAAAGATACTAATCAGAGCTAACCTCTCATGGCTGTTCAAGTTCTATCAATTCTATTCCCCAAACTGCTTATTCATCCATCTTTCTCTTTATTCTCTTTTGGGGATCTTTTTCAAGAGGCAATCAGCGGATTCTTCCAAGGCCTTTTTTGCCCTGTTTCTAGAATATCAGGGCAGTTTTTCTTGATAACTGGTTAAGTATCTAAGGGCAAATCTGTGTAGGCTCTTTTTTTGATCATGGCTTTCAGGGAGTCCATTAATTTTAAAATTATCTCTCCTGGATCCGGTGGATTTATTTTTCAGGTCAGTGGTTTTCCAGGTAGATATTTTACAATGTCTTCCTTTTTTTTTTTCATTTGTTTGGATCTGTTTTTAATATTTTGATCTCTCATAAAGTCATTAGCTTCCATTTGCTCAATTCTAATTCTGAAGGAATTATTTTCTTCAATGAGCTTTTGGACTGCCTTTTCCACCTGACCAATTCTGCTTTTTAAGGCATTCTTCTCCTCGTTGTTTTTTTGGACCTCTTGCCATTCGAGTTAATCTATTTTTCTAAGGTTGTTATTTTCTTCAGTATTTTTTTTGGTCTCCTTTAGCAGACTATTGACTCGTTTTTATGATTATCTTGCATCGCTCTCATTTCTCTTCCAAATTTTTCCTTTACTTCTCTTACTTGATTTTCAAAATCTTCTTGAGCTCTTCCATGGACTACAACCAGTTCTTATTTTTCTTTTGAAATGAAATATGAGGCTTTTGATGCATAAGTTTTTACTTTGTTGTCTTCTTCTGGCTCTATGTTTTGATCCTCTTTGTCACCAAAAAAAGATTCTATAGTCTGATTTCATTTACTCTGTTTGATCATTGTCCTGGCCAATTACCTAACTCTAGAGCTCTTTGCCACAGCAGAACTTTGCTTCCAGAGTGGAGATTGCTGTGCTCCAAATGTCTGGGGTTTTGCGCAGCTCTTGTCAGATCTACTTCTAGACACCTGCCTCAGAACTTCGAGGAGGACTCCTTCTCCAGTCGTCACAAGCTCTGCTATGCCAGTGTTCCTCACCTCAGGAATGCCACCCAAGACTGCAACCCAGATGCAAGCAAGGCCAAGCAAGAGAACTCTACCTCAGCACCAGCAAAGAGATTCCTGCAATTGCTCTCTGATCAGCCGCTTGGTCCTCTCACCATTTGTGGGCCTGGAGCTCCAGAAGCAGCCACCCCCGTGGCCCTGGGGGCAGTGCCTGGACTGGGTCCTCTCTCACCCAGGTTCAACAGGATTTCCCCACTGACCTTTTACTTTCTCTTTGGTGTTTGTGGGTTGAGAAGTCTGGAAACCACCACAGCTGCCAGCAAATCAGTCCCCCAAGATCTGCTCCAGCCCAGTCTGTGCCAGTGTGGCCCAAGCAGGAATGCACTTTGCTCCCAGCCTGGTGTGACAGACCCTTCCTTCTGGCCCACCAGGCTCTCCTCAACTGGAGGTGTATTTTATTCTGTCACTCTGTGGGTTCCGCAGCTCCAAAATTTGTTTGGAATCATTTTCCATGGGTATTTGGAGGTGGTTGGGGGATGAATTCAAGCAAGTTCCTGCTTTTGCTCTGCCACCTCGTCTCTGTCCTCCCCGACTCTTTGTTCTTGTGTCCACCACCTCATTAACAGATCTTCACCACCTCCACTGTCCCTTCTTCCCCTTTCCAATTCACCATTCATATACCTATGTCAGAAATCTTCTTTACCCATAGATCTGGTCATGTACTTTTCTACTCACTATTTTTTCCCAAATAAAGACTGGGAAGCTAGAAAGCTACGTGAGGAAGACACAACCCCGATCCTGCTGAAGATGCTGGCCATGTGACTCCAGGTAAGTCACGTCACTACTCTCAGTCTCAGTTCTTCTGCTATAAAACAGGAATTTTATGGAGACTGAGCTTTACAAAGCACCTACTTCCCAGGCTTCTGTGAGACTCAAATGAGAGCACAATTATAAAGTGCTCTGCAAACCTTAAAGAGCCATGTAGATATTTTTCTTTTTATTGTTCAATTGCTTCAGTTGTATTTGACTCTCAGTGACCCCACTTGGGGTTTTCTTGGCAGAGATACTGCCATGGTTTGCCATTTCCTTCTCAGCTCATTTGTACAGATCAGGAAACTGAGGCAGAGGGTTGGAGTGACTTATGCCCAAAGTCAAGAAGCTGGTTAAGTATCTAAGGGCAAATCTGAACTCAGGTCTTCCTTACTCTAGTTCCAGGGCTTTACCCACTACACTAGCTAACTGCCTCGTATAAATGCTATATCAATAAAGTACAAAATCCTCTGGTGAATACCAAAGGCCATTCCTAAACTAATATTGCCTTAATTTTCTTGTTTTATATTATGTACCCTACAGGTATTAAACCAACTCTCATCCTGTGAAATTCCTGTCCATCATGTCCTTTCCATACATCCTCCAGAGATTCTATTCAACATGCTAGATACCTTTCTCTAGTTGAATTATTCTAGTCTTTTTCAAGTATGAGAACCTCCTCTTTATGTTAAAACATTTACAGACTTCAGCATGAAAGCAGACTGTACTGCTAACTGAGAAAAATACAATCCTTGTATATACAAAGACAGTCACTGTTTTAGTAAGAGAGGCACACTAAAGCCTTGTTGCTAGAGTTAAAGAATTAGTACATGCATTCTGGAAAGTAATTTGTTTTTATGTAAAGAAAGTGACTAAAATATTCACTCCCTTTGAGCCTGAGCAAACAGAATGAAGAGTTCATGAGGAAGAGGAATGTGAAATGACTTTGGAAAACAGACTGCAAAGATTTTTTTTTCTTGCCAGATTGCAAAGGGCTTTAAATGCCAAACAAAAATAGTTCATGGTTTAGCCTGGACCTGGAAGAACAAATCAATGTACTATAAACAAGGGTTATCATGTAGTAGTCTTAATTTTCTATGCCAATTTACAAAAGTAAAAACCTACAGTTGTTATCTGATGGAATCCCTTTTGACAGACTTGGAAGAAATATATTTCATTTAGCATCAACTCAATGGTAGATAAGAAGAGCTATTCAAATAGGTTAAGAACTAGTCTTTAACTCTTTTCGTTTGGGTCTGCAGTGTGTTTTATTGAGGCCTTCTGTCTTTCCATGAAGTCACATCACAACCACCTGCTCCAGACCCAACCCTCCTGTCTGACAAGGAAAAACAATTTCAAACATGAGCATCAGTACAGCTAACATTTATATAGTGCTCACTATGCTCCAGGCACTGTGCTACAAGCTTTATGATTATCATCCCATTAGGTCCTCACAACAAATCTGGGAAGTACAGATTATAGATTTTATTTTAGATGAGGAAACAGGCAAATAGCGACCTGCCCAGAGTCCCACAGCTAGTTCCATGTCCGAGTCCATCAGGTCTTCTTCCTTGTCCCATGTACCCTGGAGTGTTTTGTGACTGCTGCAAAAGGACCCCTTGGAAGGGGAAAATCAAGCCCATGGAAAGGTGACAGGACCTGATTGGGTCAAGACACAGCCATTCCCACCCAGCTTTGAATGTGAGGAGGTGGGGGGGGGGGGGGGAACAGCGGGAGGTCTTTATAATCTGTGCAACCCAACCCCAAAGAGAGCTCAGTCCAACAGCAGCTCCACATGCATGCTGCCAGTTTGAGAGAAATAAAACATACTTGCAGACATGTTCCTAATTCTAATTCTGTTAATCTTTCTTCAACTGAGCTCTGGTAATGTTTCCAGTTATTTGCTACCAGAGAGAATGCTGCTATGAATATTTTCATATATACTGAACCTTTGTTTCTGCCTGACTTCCTTAGGGTCCATGCACAGTAGCAGGAGTGCTGGATCAAGGGCTTATGACTGCTGAATCATTTTTCTTGCATAATTCCAAAATCAAATTCAGAACATTTGGACCACTTCACTGCTCTGCTAATAGTACATGTTCAATTCTGGCTGGAGGAAGTGGAGACTTAGTTGTGTAAAGAGATGTTAGAGGAAATTCTATAAAAGGCTACAAACAAACTATACTGCTTTTACTTAACACCAAACGGCAGAAGATGGCTAGAGGAGCCCGAGACAAAGGGAAGGAAAACACTTCATCTGCACATGTTAAGACAAAGATAATAACCTCATTCAATATTCTAATGAAGATAGCACAACTCTGCATTGTTATGTTTATTTGTAAACTTATATTTTTGTAGGTTGGCTACAAAGGATCACTATTGTTTTATTCTATCAAGTTCTGGTTCCTGCTTTAATTTCTACAGTACCAGTAAATTTCCTTTTTATTCACAGGGCATGGAGAGGAGAGGGGAGAGGGAACCCACCATCAGCAGCTAATGGAAAGAGCAGGTTGGTGGCTAATAAATCTCACTGGGAAGGAATTAGTTTGGGGGAGGAGGAGGGGACTAAGGAAGTGGTCAGAGGCAACAAGCAAAGACAGCATTCTTTATGCTGATTTTTTTACCCCTACTCAAAATGTGTCTGTCTACTAACAGTAGCCATACGTGTCATTAGAGATTTCTCTCTATCTCCTGTCCTACTGAGACTGCAAGTGTAACCTGTGTGGGCTCCTCCCATCACCTCCCTTGGAGTTTACTCTATGGGAAATAAGTTAACAGATAACCTTAACAACTCTAGTTAAACTACAGCTGTGGCTATCAGTGTTTTAAACAGCTCTCTAATGCCATTCCCATCATCTCTAGCTTCTCTTCCATCCTGACTCTTCTTGTCTCGCCTCCTTCCTCATCCCATCCTTCACTTCTTTACCTCACCTTCCCTGTGTGTAACACACCACAACCATGTATGTTTGTGATTTTGTATCTGATTATGCATAACCATGGAGAAAGCAGGGGAATTCAAGAAAAACATCTACTTCTGCTTCACTGACTACACTAAAGCCTTTGATCATGTGGATCACACAACAAAATGTGGCAAGTGTTCAAAGAGATGGGAGCACTAGATCATCTTACTTGTCTCCTGAGGAACCTATATGGGAGCCAAGAAGCAACAGTTAGAACTGAACATGGAACAACTGGATTAAGATTGGAAAAGGAGTACGACACGACTGTATATTGTCACCTTATTTACTGAACTTATACACAGAGTACAGCGTGTGAATGCCAGCCTGGATAAATCAAAGACTGGAATTAAGGTTGCCGGGAGAAATATCAACAGTCTCAGATATACAGATGAAACCACTCTAATGGCAGAAAGTGAAGAGGAATTAAGAGGCATCTTGATGAGGGTGAAAGAAGAGAATATCAAAGCTGGCTTGAAGCTTAACATTAAAAAAAAAAAACCTAAGAACTTGGTAACTAGTGCCATCACTTCCTGGCAAACAGAGGGAAAAGAAGTGGAAGCAGGGTCAGATTTTATATTTTTGGGCTCAAAGATCACTGCTGACCACAACTGAAGTCATGAAAGTAAAAGACACTTGTTCCTCGGACAAATTTGGACAGCACATTAAAAAGCAGAGTCACCTACCCAACAAAGGTCCATGTGGTTAAAACTAGGTTTTTTTCCAGTAGCAATGTAAGGCTGTGAGAGTTGAACAAAAAGGAAAGCTGGGTGCCACAGAATTAATGCTGGAGAAGACTTTTGAAAGTTCCTGAGAAAGCAAGGAGGTCAAATCAGTCAATACTTAAAAGAAATTAATTCAGGCTATTCACTGGAAGGTCAAATACTGAAGCTGAAGCTTAAATACTCTGGCCATGTGGTGAGAATATGGGACTCACTAGGAAAACCCTGCTTTTGTTGGGAAAGACTGAAGGCAAAAGGAAAAGGGGATGACAAAGGGTGAGATGGATTGATAATATCATAGAAACAACAAACATGCACTTGGACAGACTTTGTGAGATAGTGGAGGATAGAACAGTATGGTGTGCAATGGTCTCTGGGGTCACAGAGCAGACTGAACAACTGAACAAGGATGACTATTACTATACAAATATTCACAAAGTGAAGGTAGCATGATGTGACAGAGAGATGGTTTTGAAGTCAGGAAGACCTGGGTTCAAGTCCTATTTTCTAAAAGGAATAGGCTGGGTGACTTCAGGCAAGTCACTTAAAGCTCTCCAAGCAAGAAGCGACTTTCTAAGACTACAGATAATGAATGGGATGCAGAGATAGTATGGGTTTAGTCCCAATCTGTCTCTCTATTTTTTCTATAAAGTCTTTATTTTTAAAAGCTGGATAGTACTTATGGATTCCACAAAAATAGGTATCATCAGTCTGCAAGGTGGTTCCTTCACAGACTGAAAAATCAAAACATTATAAGAGTGTATGTGACTCAGGTCGCTTGTTTTATTCATATCATACTTCCTGTATCTATACTAGGTTTACATAAATTTTACATCTCCCCACACAAAAAAAGGACAGTATTTCTGATACTGTAACATCATAATGGAACAGCAATGGCCAATAAATACCTGATTATTGTTGATTGTTTATAGGCACTAAAAAAAATGTCTTCTGTGACATCTAGAAGTTGTATATAATAGTAGGCTATCATACTGATTTACTCTGAAATCCTGTTTACTACTACTTATGCAAGATATATTTCTGGATTAAGAGATCAAAGGACTGAGACTAGACCTAGCCAGCTTCAGAACTTCAGACCAGACAGACATCACGCTTCCCATCCCATCTAGTCATCCACACTGGGTATATACTGACTCTTCAAAAAATAATCAAGTATTTATTTGCTTTAGGCTTCAATTATCCTAAATATGCCTACATCATATTAGTACCATTATGGTTCAGGATTAAAGGAAATAACACAAAAGGAAAGACTATACTTCCTGCTGAAAATGCATTTTTAGTCCACTCCTCTCCCCACTCTTTGCAAAGATGGGAGAGCCTATAGTTGGTGATGGATAATGTCAGGCATGGCAGATGTGTGTTGCCTTTTCTGAACATTTTTTTTCCTCTTTTTATTTTAATCTTTAACAGGGGATAGCATGCTAGACTCCGACTCAGGAATACCAGAGTTCAGATTCGGCCTCAGAAACTTCTGAGCCATGTGAGCCTGGGCAAGTCACTTAACCTCTGTCTGCCTATGGATCAGTAACGCACTGGAAAAGGAAATGGTGATCCACTCCAGAATCTTTGCCAAGAAAGCCCCATGGGCCACAGGGTCATGAAGAGTTGGACACGATTCAACAACTCCTTAAACGGAAGTTGGGGAGGAAAGGGGAAGGATGGAAAGGGGGAAAAAATACATTTTCTTTTCATTTCCCTTAAATTTCTGGGGTAATATACAATTCGCTAGAAGGAAAAACAAGTGGCAAGGAACTATACATAGAAGGGTAATTCATGCCTTTCTTCTCCTACAAGTTCAACTTAAAAATGAAAGCACCTCCAACCCGTGAAAGAAACTTCGATTATGTAGATACAAAGTTAAGACTAGCATTTCAAGGTATCACAGCTCTTTCACAGGTTCCTAATAATGAACCCCTAAGATATATCAACACAGAGGCCTTTATTTGCTTAAAATTGTTTATGGATTCATTTTAAAAGAAGGAAAGCAGTACAGTTCCAGTACCAGGAAGGGCTTCAATCATGCCTCATGTGAATAAACAAAGTCAAAGTTCACACATCTGAATTGTGACAGTCACGTTCAAGGTCCTAAAAAGTCCTTGACGTTGTACAATTCTGACACCCTGCAAGAACTGTGGTGCAGTTAGTAAAAAGCAGGCATTCTAGGGCAGAGGCTTCCCTGACCTTGCTCAACAGCAGTGTGAGCTGCTGCCATCCTGGCAGCCGTAAGTGCTGCTTAGCCAAGTAAGTACGGAAGGGGGAGATGGTTAATTTGACCATCATCTTTCCTTGACACCTACTTCATTTGTACCACTCAGGGTACTTTGGTTCTGTGTTCTCATTACAAGAGACTACCAGACCTAATCAAGGACACACCAAATTATAATTTGGCCCTCAAAAAACCATGTTTTTCTGGAGAACATTGTATACAGTAACAGCAATGCTGTTCAAAGAAGAACTGTGAATGACTTAGCTATTCTCAGCAATACAATGATCCAAGACAATCCCTAAGGACTAATGATGAAGCATGCTATTTGCCTTCAGAGAAGGAACCGATATTGACTGAAGACAGACTGAAGCAGGATATTTTTCACTTTCTTTCTTTTTTTTCTTTTACTCGAGTCTTCTTGTACAAAATTACTCATATGGAAATGTTTTATATACTTGCAAATGTATAACCTATATCTATTGCTTACTGTCTCGGGGAGTGGGGGACAGAGGGGTAGAATTTGGAACTCAAAACCTCAAATAAAAGGCTTTTTTAATCTGTTTTTCAGAAATCATAGTTCTCCAGGTAATAAAACACTGGTTTATGAGTGATATACAGAGTTTCTAAAAGCACTGGTTCAGGAGTCAGAATACAGGGATTCAAATACTCCCTCTGACAAAAAACTTTCTCTGTGACTTCATACAATCTTATTTAACCTTGTTTCAAAATTTGCACATTTGTAAAATGAAATGGGTGGACAGGATGGCCTGGGAGGTTCTTTCTAATTCGAAGCCTATGATCCTATGATCTCCTTCCTCTTGGCAGAGGCAGAGAAATACAGAAGCCGATTTATGGATGATCAAACACTGTTATCAGTTGTTCTTACTGAAGTTTTTTTTTACAAGGGTAGAATTCATTTTCATATAAGTGATAGTAATATGATAGTGTTATATTAATGAAATCAGAAGATCTTCCATGCCCCTATACCAGCATATTCATAATCACTATGGGTGTTGTGGATATTGCATTATTGATACAGATAGTAATATAAAAACAAAAAACAACAACAAAGCTTTTTAAAAAAGATTCTCTGAAATAAGGTAACATTACAGCACCAATTCTTAACCAAAAACAGCAATTCTCAACCTGTGGCTTATGTTCAAATTGTAACAATGAAAACTACATCCTGCGTATCAGATATTTACATTATAATTCATAACAGCAGCAAAATTAGTTATGAAGTAGCAATGAAAATAATTTTATGGTTGGGGGTCACCACAACATGAGGAACTGTATTAAAGGGTTATGGCATTAGGAAGGTTGAGAACCACTGACCAAAATGAACATAATGTCCTTGAAGGTAAGGGCTGTCACTTTAGTTTTTAATCGCTGTATCCCAAAAGCCTAGTACAGTGCCTGGAAAGTCAATAACCATTTATTAAGTGCTTGCAATCCCTTATTTCGAGGACCCTACATTCTAATGAGGGAGGGGAGTCATTGTGATGAAGGCCAGAAAATGAGGGATACCTGGCCTGGGCCCTTCTTTCATAACAGAAGTGTTGGGAAGAGTTCCCCAATGGGAAAAGGCAGAAGGAAAAGGGAACTCAAACATGGTGGCAATGACCAGACAGAAGTGCTTAATAAATTCTTGAACTGAATCCATTTTGCTTCAAATTCACCACATTTATTTTTTTAAAGCAAAAAGGGTACAAATGAAAACTCAATGTCAACAATACGATAGATCTAACGGAACTGCCAGCATGATGAAAGCTAATTAGAAATTTCAAAAGATCATTCAGAGATTTCCATTTCAAACATAACGTCTAATGAAATCTAAAATCAAGTGTATATCAAAAACCATGGGGTGAAAATACATGATGCTTTTTGAGGATTACATAGATATGATTAAAATGTTTCTTTGGACTGATGCCTTTTGCTCTTACATCATCCCTTTCCAAGTATATCCCACACACACCAAAGTAAGTCTTCCCTAGTAACAGAAATTTAAAATGGAAAAAAAAAGCTCAGCAGAGTACCCATAGAACACCTCTCAGGGAGAGAAGGGAGAAGTTCATTTTCTCAACTTTTCCCAGAAGTCAAGGCCAATCATTACAATTATTTAATGGTATTTAACGCTCATCTCCATTTTTATTGTTCTTACATCCTAGTTAGGTTTCTCCTAGTTCAGCTTTGCATCAGTTCGTGATTTTTCCTATGTTCATCTCTAGTAATCATATCCTACATTTCTTAAGAGACAATGATATTCTATTACTTTCATATATCACAATTCATTCAGCCATTTCCCAATCAATGAGCTCTTATTTTACTACTTCAAAAAATGCTTCTATAGGGGTGGCTAGGTGGTGCAGTCAATAGCGCACCAGCCTTGGAGTCAGAAGGACCTGAGTTCAAATCTGACCTCAGACATTCTACCCCCTCTCCCCCAAAAAAACTAGCCGTGTGACCTTGGGCAAGTCACTTAACCCCAATTGCCCTCCAAAAAATTTTAAAAAAGAAAAAATGCTTCTAGAAAGCCATTTTGTAACTGATTAAGGCTGTAGAGACAGTTCTCAAATACTAGATCACTAATACTTAGAGATATGCAGTGAGGTGGCTAGGTGTACCTGAGTTCAAATCAGATCTCAGGCACTCATTAGCTGAGTGACCCTAAACAAGTCACTTAACCTCTGTTTGCTTCAGCTTCTTCATCTGTAAAAATGAGGATAATAATTAACAGTACCTACCTCAAAGTTGTATTCAAATGCTGGAGAGGGTTGTGGGAAAACAGTTACAGTAATGCACTGCTGAGTTCAAATTTGAACTCAGACACTTGACATGAACTAATATAGCCATTCTGAAAAGCAATTTGGAACAACGCCAATAAAGTGACTAAACTCTGAATACCCTTTGACACAGTGATGCCACTGCTAGGTCTATATCCCAAAGAAATTAAAGAAAGAGGAAAAAGTTCTGTGTGTATAAGAATATTTCTAGAAGTTCTTTGTGCTATGACAAAGAAGAGAAAATTAAGGAAGTACCCATTAAGTGGGGAATGGCTTAGCAAATTACGGTAAATGAATGTGATCAAATACTATCTTGCTATAAGAAATTATAAAAGGGAGTTTCAGAGAAGCCTAGGAAGCCTTCTATAAACTGATACAGGGTGAAGTGAGCAGAAGCAGAAGAACAATACACTATAACATCAACAATATCAACAACTCTGAATGACTGAAGAACTCTGAAATCAACACATCAACCATGATTCCAGAGGGCGGATGATGTATATTAACCAAAACTCCTGAGAGAAAGACTAAATATAGAGTGAGAGACATTTTTACATGGTCAATACAGAAATGTATTTTGCTTAACTTAACTGTGCATATGTGTTTTCTTCCATGGAGGCAGGTGGGAGAGAACAGAAACAGCTGCTAACTAAAAATAAAATTTAATTTTCAAAAAGCACTGTTACAAATATTTTTGATGTATCTGGAACCTTTATTTCTATCTTTGATTTCTCAGGAGTATATGCCAAGCAAAGGAATCTCTGGGCCAAAGAATAATGATATTTTAGCCAGTTTTTCAGAGAAAATTCTAAACTGCTTTTCAAAACAGCAGCCTGATTCACAGCTCCACCAACAATGAATTAGTGTACTAAACAGGCAGTTTTCAAAAGAAGAAATGAAAGTTACTCTCTTATAAAAGAATATTCCACCTCATCAGTAAGAAGAAAAATGCAAATTAAAATAACTTTGAGGGGAGCAGCTAGGTAGCACACTGAATCGAGCACTGGCCCTGGAGTCAGGAGGCTCTGAGTTCAAAACTAGCCATGTTAATGTTGGGGTTATGTGACATGGCAAGTCACTTAACCCCAACCAACTGCCTTACCTTCCCCCCTCCAAAAACAAAACAAAACAAAAAAAAACTTTGAGAAATCATTTGAACCCCATCAGATGAAGGACAAAAATTATAATGTTAGAAAATCTGCGAGAAATTACGCCAGTATAATGAGCACTCAGATGTGTCAGGAATGTGCTAAGTGCTAAGGATATAAAGAAAGGCAAAAACCAGTCCTTACCCACAAGGAGCTCCAATTCCAAGGGAGGAAAAAACATGTAAATAACTAGATACACAGAGGACACATGTGGAGCGGAGCGGAGCAGAGGGAAGGCAGGGGGAGGGAGGGGGCAGGACTGGGAAAGGCTTCCTTCACAAGGCAGACTCTGAGCCTGAGAAGTCCAAGCACTGGAGAGGACGGAGAAGCACTCCAGAAACAGGGATGACTAGCACAGAGGCACTGGGAAAGGGAGTGGAGTGTCACATGCAAGGAAAAATTAGTGGTGTAGGTGGAGGAGAGGAAAACATAAGCCTGGGAAGGTAGGAAAGTGCCAAGTGATGAAGTCAACTTTAATGTCAAAAGACTATACTTGATGCTGGAGGGCGGAGGGAGTCACTGATTGGGGGGGGGGGAAAGAGTGACAAGTCAAAAATCACTTTGGCACCTGAAGGAAGGATGGTTTGGAGTAGAAAGGGATTGGAGACAGTGAGACCAGTCAGAAAGCTAGTGCAATAGTCCAGGCAAGAGGCAAGGGCCTCAACTAAAGCGATGCTTATATGTTGAGAAGAGGACACATGTGAAAGACATTTCAAAGGTAGAAACAAGATCTGGCAAAAGACTGAATATGTGGGATGAGTGAAAGTGAGAAGGCAAGGATGGCACTAAATCTGGGAACGTGGGTAACTGGGAAGATGGTGATATCCGCCACAGTAATAGAGAAAGGAGGGGAAAGGAAGGGTTTTGAAGCAGGGGAAAGAGAATGACTTCAGTTTCAGACGTGAGTTTGAGATTCCTACTAAACATACAGCATCAAACATCCAAAATGTAACTGGACACTGTAGCTCATCAGAAACACTAGGACTAGATATATAAATCTGGAAATCATCTGCATAAGAATAATAATTAGATCCATGAAACTAATGAGAATCCCAAGTGAGCTAGTCTTAAACTGTGTGTCAAAACCCACACGGGATTTCAAAAAATTTGGCAACAGTAAATGTACTACGACCAAAAATTAATTAAAAATCAAACATGAAGGGGCAGCTGGATGGCACAATAAATAGAGCACCAGCCCTGGAGTCAGGAGGGCCTGAGTTCAAATCCGAACTCTGACATTTAACACTTACTAGCCATGTGACCTTGGGCAAGTCATTTAACCCCAACTGCCCTGCCTTTCTCCCTCCAAAAAGGCAAAAAACAAAAACCAAACATGAACGTGAAGTGTCACCATTTCACATCAGCCTCGGTTCTGAACACACAGCATGCAAATTTTGCACAGTGCGTGCCCTCAGGCCACGGAAGTCAAGGCTGCAAACCCTAAAAGGGGTCAAGAACAAAAAGGATCTAAGAAGCCCTGAGCCAGAACACAGAAAAGAGAAAGGAGAGCTCAGGACAGAGACTAGAACAACACCCAGAACTGGTGGGCGTGGCATAAAGCACTAAAGAAGACTGAAGAGTGGTCAGATATGAGAACAATCAAGAGAAAGCACTGTGGTAAAAATCCAGAATAGATTAAGGAGAAAAAGATGACCAACAGTGTTAGATGCTAAAAAGAGGGAAAGAAGGATGAGGATTGAGAAAAGGCCATTCAATGTGTCAATCAAGAGATGTGGGTCACTTTGGAAAGAGCAGTTTCAGCAGGACAATGAGGCTGAAAGTCTGGCATCACCAAGGTAGAGAAGACTTTCAGAGAAATGACAGCAGAGACACCTGAGCAGACACAGCTCTCTCAAAGGCTGAGTGATCCAAAAGGAGAAAAGTGACAGGACAACAGCCAGCAGGGACACAAACACACATCTCCATTTTTCATAGTCATCACTTTTCATAACAGTAAAGAACAAAGAGCTCCTTATTTGGAAAATGAATAAATTGTCATATATTAACATAATGGAATATTATTGCAGAAGCGATGAATACTAAGGATTTAAAGAATCTTGGAAAGTCTAGTACAAACAAACACAGAACAAAGTAAGAGGAATCAGGAAAGCAACTTGCAGGACGCCTGACAAGGTAAACCAAACAAGACCACTGCAGCTGCAAACATGGTCGGTCACAACGACGTCGGAGGCACGGGCTGAGACACCAGCCAGACCCAGCCAAGGCTTTGCTAACTGTCTTTACTTCTTACAAGGGAGGGTTCTAGGTCAGGAACTAAGGATGATCATTTAAAACGGATAGTGGTAAAAAAAAAAATGGATGCCAATAAGCCAAAAAATTATAAGATTTTCTTAAGAAATCACATGTTAAACAAAAATTCTACTCTTTATGAAACAGAGATGGATGGAAACGCTTGGTCCTGGGATTTCTGGACACGATTTCCAGATGCTTTAAAATGACCAAACAGCACAGATTAAGTGTTTGAGTTTAAATATCGGAACTTCTTCCAAAACCTTTCAAGCACATAGGAAGAATGTCCTGACCTCTTCTCACTAAGATCACCAATTCAAATTTATTTCAATGCACATTAATTCCTTGGAATTGCCCATAGGCAATCTCCTAATTCATCCTCTTCTCATTATGAGCTCTCCTGTTTCTTCACTATCTCTCATTTTAACTTCCAAAATTTAAAAATAAAGTGTTCTAACAAAAAAAAAGGAATAATCATTTTTTAATTTAAGTTTATTTATTTACTTTTAGTTTACAACATTCAGTTCCACAATCCCTTAAGTTTCAAATGTTCTCCTTCCCCTTCCCACCCCCAACCCCCATGGCAGCATGCAAACAAGTATAAGATCTACAAATACCTTGACAATGAACATTATTCAAGTTGTAAAGAAGGATTATAACCAATGGAGTGAACAATGGGAAAGAAGAAACAAAACTGAGGCCGCTAGGTGGGGCAGTGAATAGAGCACCAGCCCTGGAGTCAGGAGGACCTGAGTTCAAATACAGCCTCTGACATGTAGCACACACAAAAAAAAAAACTAGACGTGTGACCTTGGGCAAATCACTTAACCCCAATTGCCCTACCTTCCCCTCTCCAAAGGAAAAAAAAAGGAATAAAACAAAACAAGCCCAAAAAAAAAAAAAAAAGAGAGAGAGCACAAGTAGTTTGCTTCAATCTGCATTCAGACTCTGTAGTTCTTTCTCTGGATGTGGATATCCCTTTCCAGAATAATAGTGTTTTTTAAACCATCTGATGTCATGTAATATGTGGGCAGGTTTTTCTGAATCTTTTTTTATTATTATTTTTACTTTGCTTTTTAATGTTTGTTACAAAGGAAGATTTGCCTCTTCTCTCGATCTCAAAACTCCTGGATATCATACATACTCCATTCTGTCCTCTTACTTCTCAGACTTTGAAGAGGTAGCCCGTCTCCTTACGAAGGTCCCCCTCTAAATATGCCCTTAGCACCCCGTCCCTTCTCACCATCTCCAGCAGACTGCCTCCCCAATCATGTGTCCTCGCTCTAACTTTCAAATTCTCCCTATCTACTGGTTTCTTCCAGCTGTTCCCATCATTCCAAGTCTCTCCCATGTTTAAATTGCACTGCACTCTACTAACCCCTCAAGCTAACATCCTTTCTCTCTCTTTCCTTTACCAGTCAAATTCCTGGAAAATGCTACCTACACTAGTTGTCTTCACCTCCTCTCCTCTCAGTGATTCCACAGTCCTTTGTTATGTGGCTTTAAACACCACCTCTCAACTGAAACGACTCTCTCCAAAGTTACCAAGGTTCTCTTAACTGCCACATCTGATTTGTTTTCCTTTTCTCTGTCTTCATCCTTTTAGATTTTTTTTTGCAGCATATGACACTATATCCTGGAGTCTGGAGTCTGTTTTCTGGGTTTTCCTAACACTGCTTCCTCCGGGTTCTCTTACCTGTCTGACCGGTCCCTATCAGTCTCCTTTGCAGGATCATCATTCATATCCCACCCCCAAGCATGGCAGTACTCCAAGACTTTGTCCTGGGCCTTATCTCCTCCTGGCTGACCTCATCGCCTCTGATCAATGTAATCTAATTAGCTCTTCTAAGGGGGAGGCCCAGTCTTTGCCCTTAACTCCAGTTGTGTTTCTCCAACTGACTATTTCCAAGTCACTCTACACTACTTTACTTGGTGATCTCCTCAGCTCCATGGATTTAACTGTCATCCCTATGCTGATGCTTTTCAAATCTACCCGCCCTCCTCTAACCTCTATGCTGAATTCAGCCTCCCACCTCAAGCAAGCAAGCAGCAAGCAAACAATCAATACAGATTTATTAGGAGCCTCCTCTGTGCTGGTACTGTGCTATAATAAGCCTTAGGAACACAAAAAGAAGCAAGAGTCCCTGACCTCAAGAAGTGCAGGACCAAACGGAGGAGACAACACAAACATAGACAAAGCAAGCTCTAAATAGGTAATAATTAACAGAGACAAGGCACTAGAATTAAGACAGGCTGGGGAAGGCTCCATATCCAACTAACATCCCGAAATCTTGAACTGAATGTCTTAAACTCAATATATTCCCAAATGGTCTCTCGTAAACTGTCCCCCTAAATCCTCCCTGCCTCCAAGCTTCCCTATTACTATCAAGGTTACCACTATACCTCCCATTAAGCCAGAAACATGGGTGTTATAACACCTCTCACAAGAGCCCCCTGGCCTCCTCTAAAACTGCCACCTCCTTCAGGCCTGGCGTATGGCAAGAGCCTGCTGGGAGGCCCCTGCCCACCGTAAGAGTCTCAAGACCCCTCAGCACTATTTAGCACACCCCCACCACATACTCTTCAATTCAATGACACTGGTCTCCCGGTTATTCCTAAAAGGAGATGCTTCAATTCTCAGGTCTGGGCGTTTTCCCTGGCAGTCAGGCGTGCCTAGAATGCTCCCTTTCCTCACCTCCACCTACTGACCTCTCTGGCTTCCTTCAAGTCCCCCCTAAGGAAGCTTTTCCCAATCTCCCTTAATTGCAGTGCCTTTCCTCTGTTGATTACTTCCTATTTATCCTAGATATAGCTTGTCTGTACATATGTGTTTGCTTGTTGTCTTCTCCATTAGATCGTCAAGTCCTTGAAAGCAGGGGTTGTCTTTTCCTTTTCTGTGTATCCCCAGGGTTTAGCATATGACCAGTACATTAATAAATAGTGACTGACTGACAAATATCCCACAGGAACCTGTCTGAGAAAGAACCCATTTTAATTCCCCTAACACTCACCACCCTTTGATATTGCCTATTTCTGGCCAGCACCTTCCTCCTAGTCACCTCGGTTCGTAACTTCAGAGTCATCCTTGACTCCTAGCATTTCCTAATCCAAATATCAAATCAGTAACTAAAAACTGTTGTTTCCCTATTAACGCGTCTCATATTGGTTACCTTCTATTTTCATAGCCCCATTACCTTAGTTCATTCAGCTAAGCTCATCATTTCTCACCTGGACTGGTCCAACAGCCTTTTGACTGGTCTGCCATGCTTTTATATAGCCACAGGCACCAAAGCGATTTTCCTTAAATCACAGGTCTGATCGTGCCCCTCCCCTGATCAATAAACACTAAGCAGCTCCCTGTAACCAATCTGACCAATCTGAATCCAATGATTGTGTATGGCACTTAAGGTCATTTACAGCCTGGTTCCAACTAATATTTCCAGCCTCATATAATGCATCCTTTTCTACTTTTTTCAGTCCAACCAAACTGGCTGCCTTCTTCCTGTTCCTCATAAACAATGCTCTGCCATGTCACAGATTGCCTCCTATTCCTGGAATGTACTCTATTCTCACCTCCATATCTTACAATCCCTGATTTACTTCAAAATGCAGCTCAAATGCTACAATCTACATGAACCTCTTTCCGATTCCCCACCCTCTCCCATCTGCTAGTGTCTCCCCTCAAATCTTATTTTTATCCTATGTGTTTATATGTACATGTTGTCTCCACCAATAGAATGTAAGCACCTTGAAATAATAACTGACCCACACAGCTAATTCTTATTATTTACAGATTCTGTATTTTTCAAATTCATCTATTTACTAAAATTTATTTGTAGCCCCAAAATCAATACTTGTGGCACTTTTGAGGTCATTCATGGACATAAAGTCGAAAAATGTGTCACCTGAAGCCGACATTCCCAGCTGAAGTGGAACAGGACAATGCTCTGCCCTCTGGTTTCATCTCTCATACTGTAAAGGAATGTCCTTTTGTGGACTATTTAGTGCCATATTTTTTGCCTTTCTGTTTTTTTAAATGGTGATTTCCCTGCTAAAAATAACCCCCGAGCGTAGTGCTGAAGTGCCTTCCTCAGCACCAGCAGGCAGAGGTGTGCTACACAAAGAAAACAGAGAAGCTAGATGAGTCTGATTAGTTTCTTTCAGACAAGTTCAACATTAATGAATCAACAAGAAGGTACAGTCAGAAAAAGGAGAAGGAAATTCACCCATCTGTATATGAGGCTGATCAGGAAAGTGCTCAAGTAAATGTTGTGACCATAGGCTCACAGGACCTAACCCTGTGCTTCTCCTAAGAGCAATGGTTCAGTACCTGCTAATTTAGTGGTTACAACTTTACACAACTTATATACCAAGAATGATGAGAACTGGCTGTCTATACACACTTAAAATGTGCCAGGC
Source organism: Pseudocheirus occidentalis (assembly GCA_028646575.1). Classification (NCBI taxonomy): domain Eukaryota; kingdom Metazoa; phylum Chordata; class Mammalia; order Diprotodontia; family Pseudocheiridae; genus Pseudocheirus; species Pseudocheirus occidentalis. The sequence continues at coordinate 217,050,517 of CM053597.1, forward strand.
ACATGGGTGTAAGTGCTTTACTGTTACCTCGTTTGATCCTGAAAACAACCCTGAGAAGTCCCCACTTTACAAATGAGGTTAAATGACTTGCCTAGGTTCACATAGCTAATAATTATCCAAGGTCAAATTTTAACTCGGTGCTTAACTCCAGCTGCATTATCTCCTGTGCAACCTAGCAGCCTCCCTGAAAGAGGGACGATTTCATTTTCAACTATGTTTTCCCTAAATATAAGATTACTAATTGAAGGGATAGGGGGAAAAGATCAAATGCTACAACAGGTATGTCTTTCTCCTAACTTCCATCAAATAATAGAAGTAAACAACAACAACAACAATTAAAGTCACAAGTCACATTTCTGCTCCAATATTTTTATAAGTGTTTTAATCAATGTTACTATAAATGGAAGTTCTCATTGACCCATACCATTCAATAGTTAAAGAGCACATGTCCAGCATTATGCTAATTTCTTTGCAAGCACAAGTTCCAATCTCTGCCAGAGTTTAATCTGAGGCTCTGAGAGATGGCACAGCAGAGTGGAAAGAATATTGGATCTGGAATCAAAAGACCTGGGTTCAAATCTCATATCTCAGCCCTAACATATACTATTCTCAGGGTTTCAGTTTACTTAACTATTAAAGGGGACAAATATTTCAACTGCCTCCCTCATTATTCGAATGCTATTAGAGAAGAAACAGCACATGACTCAGTGACAAAATAAAAAGTAGCATTAACTACAGCTGTCCCTATAGTCCCCGGGGGGAGAGGGGGAGGCACAGTTTTTAGATGCATGGCACCACTGAGATCTGGAAAATCCATGTAAAATTTCTGGGCCCTCCCCTTGTACCAGAGTGTTTCAATTTTTTTTCCTCTTATGGGGTATTTAAAGTACCTTATGGTAAAAATTTAGGTTAAATGCTCTTCTGCATTGTCTGCTGGCCTTCGTGTGTCATCTGCAGGCTTTTGCAAAACTCCCCTAAAATTCCGGTTTAATTCCTTATGCTGACCCATAATATATCTAAACTGCCATGGAGAAAGTTGTGACATGGAAGAAATGACTTGTACTACTGCCAGTAAAGTGCTACAGTAGAGGTACCTGCTTGTGGGTCTTCCTGCCTCAAGTTTCTTCCCACTCCAAACGAGGCTCCAAAGTGATCACTCCAAAATGGATTTCCCTAATCATGTTGATGGAGTGCTTAGACCCCAATTTCAAAATCACATTTCTCCCTAGCCTCAAAACACTCTCAGGCAGTTTCTCTCCAACTCACGGGTAGCATGCCCTAGCAAAATGCTTCTCTTTCTTCCTGATACAGTAGCCAGCTGCATGTACAGAATTTATTAGTTTAAACCAGCTGTGTACTGGCTGAACTGGCTGTGTACTGGGTCATAAAAAGATTTACTATTCACTGACCTATCATATGTATCCTAGACTTAGCAATTCTATAGTCCCATACGTTTATCTTGTCTAACACATTGATCGGGGCAGCCTGGGCACTTCTCAGTTAGCCCCGTTAGTTGACTTAGTGAGGGTTCAGGCCTAAAACCACACCTCCTGGTAGCCTCCCCTTGGGCTACTTCCCAGTGAACTCTGGGTAAAATATCTGCAAAGTAGATACTAAAAGTGTATGTTCCTTTAAGAATTTACCACTCCTTAACCACTCCCTAATCCCGCCCTGACTCACCTAGATAGCATATTTGGCACATGTTTTATTACAGAATAACCTATATAAACTTTACCTGTATCCCCCCAAGACTGCAGGCTCCCTAACAACTCCTGCCCGCTGAAAAGTAAAACAATATGCTTGAGTGAGAGAATTCATTCCAGGAGACCTTGGCCTAGGAACTCTAGTCTCAGGATCACTGTATCCTTGGGGTTTCTCCCTCAACATTTCAGGCCCCTTATCAGTGTCACACCTTCCTCCCAGCCCCCCACTCAATAAACTCTAGTGACTTCCTAATGCCTCCAGAAACAAACGCAATGCTCTGTTCAGCATTCACAAAGCTCCCTCCTACCATTCCCATCTTCTTATACCTTTATGTCCTCTTGTATCAAGTGACACTGGTTTCCCGAATGTTTCACAAACAGGTGACCCCATCTCTCATTTCTAAGCCTTTTCTCTGACTGTTTCCCACGCTTGGAGCACTCTTCCTTCTCCTCCATGACTACTAATCTCCCTGGCTTCAAGTACCAAGAAAAATTCTACCTTTTGCTGGAAGCCTTCTTAATTCTAGTACCTAGTGTTAATTATTTCCTATTTATCCTGCATATAACTTGCTTTGTGTATATTTGTTTCCGTGTTGTCTTCCCTGCTAGATTGTAAGCTCCTTGAGGGCCAGAGACTGTCTTTCACTTCTTTTTGTATCCCCAGGGCTTAGCACAGCTGGTCACAGAGTATGTGTTTAATAAATGTTTACTGATTGATTGAATGTCCTATACTGAATTGGAGGTTCTGTACTGAATCAGGGAAGATCAGGTTTGATTTGAACCCTGAAGATCACACAGATTTTAGAAAGTTATGATTATATGGGGGATAGTAGGCATTCTAGTTTATGCCCCTTCTATGGATTAATCATGTGTATGAGACACAAGAAAAGTATAGGTAATTAAAATCCACATAAGATTCAAAGACTTTTAGGCAACCTCCAAGAGATGAAGGATAGAACTGAGAAGAGCAATGGCAAGAAAAGGAAGTAAAAGCTAAGGAGTGGGTGAATTCTCAACCCACACAATCAGCTATTCATTATTTTTCTCCAAATATTTTAAGGACATTTTAGACCAGATAGTTCTGTAAAGCACTGAAAATTAAGATATATCCAAATCAATGTTACACCTCAAAATAATTACTCTGGGAAGCTGTACATGTCATCTAATGAATGATCTTCCAATACTCAGAACATTTCTGGAACTCCTCTTCTACAACTGACTCAGGAGTTAATATGTGAGTCATAAAAGATATTCAGTCTTCTTTTTTTAGTCACATTTCATTTTGAGGAAAAACCATTGTTACCCAGCTTTATCATCTTGTTTCACCAAACCTGACTCTGAATGACTTAGAGCTATTTCCAAAAATCAAATCCATCTTCAAAGGAGAAAGATTTGGCAGGATTCACAAGGACAGTGTAGATTTTCTTAAGGTAATTCCGAAAGAACTTCAAAAAGGTTTTAATAAACTGCAGCTGCCTGAATTGCTAATTGAAGGGGACAATACTCATTTGGAAATATAAAATGTGATGCATTTGTTTAAAAGAAAATTACGCCTTACGATTTATAGTAGGAGACACAAATTTAATATGTAGGTGTAGAAGCTTCTGTGTGCTCAATGACAACAGTATAAGGACTCAAAGGTAGGCTCTACTACCCCACTATATAGCAAATCTTACTACAATAATAGGAGTAATGATGATTTCTTCAGAGCTTATGAAAACCACTCTCCCATAAGCCAGACGATAATCTTTTCTTTATCAACTTCCACTTTTCTTTAACCCACCTTCCTCATACTGGGCAAGTAATTAGGCACTGACCAAGCAGTGGGTTCCCTCTAATCCATTCCAGGTAAACCCTGAGCTGTTATTTTAAAGACCACAGAAATATAATACAGTGAAAGAGGAAAAGGGAGGTTGTGGCTGTGTACAGTATTTGTCCTGGAAGAAGAGAAGTATTCAAACAAGAAAAGGGAGAGTCTCTTCCTGTAAAGGACTACCTCATTTTAGTCGTCCAACCAGTTATTATCTTTGGGCTGTTTTGTCCATGATAGTAGTTGTGTTCCTCTTCATAATGCTCTAAGTCTACTAGCCTATTTTTCTTCTTTACCTTCCTAAGCTGAATTAAACTATTCCCGGCCCAAAGTGGCAGTGCTTGACTCTGACCCTCATCCTATATCTACAGGCTCAGGAACGTCCAGACGTTCGGAAGAGTATACTCAGGTACGCTTTTGTGCCTTGGACCACTGTGCAATTCTGCTGAGATTCACAAATTTTCTGTATTATGTACATGGGAAGAGCATCAAGGTTACTAAATACTAGGAGGAGCAAATGAAGGTTAAATGAGGTCTTAATTTTTTTTTTAAATATACTCAGGGAGATAATGAACTCATGCATTTCACCTATATTCAGAAAAAAAAGTGAAGGACACACCCACATCAATGTGCAAGAATATACATGTTCTGTATTTTTACATAGCTACTTTATGTATCATAACACCTACTACAGATTACAATATGACAAGTCAAAGGAAAAAATAGTAAGAGGGAAAACTTTTCTTCTTAAAAAAAAAAAGAGGCTTTCCAACAGTCCAAAGAAAATGCCATAACAAAGTCAACCCACTAATCAGCCCACAAAATTATCACTTACCCTTCCCACGGTGACAGTCACATAATGAGGATATATCTGACAGCATGATAAGGTTATACAGCATTTCCAATTAAAAAAATTTATTTCCCTTGCTCATGGTCTGATTTCTTCCAAATCATTTCCTCACCTTCCTATAAGCCTGCCTTTCTTATTTTCATAGCCATTACAGACTGGGTTGATTTTAATTAGTGAATTTAATCCTCCTCTCATAGAGTTCTATATTTATCTATTATAATAATGAATATAATCCTATGGTTTTCCTTTAAGTATTAGGTCAGTGACACTGTCTTACCAAAGGAAAACTAAGTCAATCCTACATTAAAGATTTCCCTACAAAAAAGGGTGGCTTAGAGCCTACTGAAGATAGATTAGTAACTATTTAGATCTCTCCAACCTAAAGAACAACAAAAAGAACCATCCTGATCCTAATTATATTGTAAAAGAAACCAGGGAATCTGACTCTGCTTTCAACTTACCTGCTAGAAAACTAGGGATGATTTTCCTAGCTCAATGCTCTCAATTTCTCAATGAGTAAATCACTACCTACCTTATGTAATATCTCAGAAACCATAAAGGGGCTGCAGAAAATTACCTATAATAACTTGCATGAAAGAAGGGGCACATAAGATATTCAGGAGATGTATAATTGGAAGAGGAGGTAGGCCAGTAATAAAGGAAGAGAAAACATACAGACAGCCTAAATATCACACTGGTACTGACAGAATAAATTTCTTTTGTGAAGCAGCCTGGCACGGTGTCGAGACTTGGACTTTTGAAGACTGAGGTTTAAAAGCTACCTTAGACACTTAATAGCTATGTGAGCAAGGCGAGTTCCTTCACCTTACCTCTGCCCTCCCTTCATCTGTAAAATGGGGACAAGTCTATAGACTCGACATTGTAGAGGTGCAGAGGTTCAAATGACAGATGTAGAGATAATGCTTCAAAAATTTTTAAATACTATATAAATGTAAGTTGTTCTTATTATTAGGAAAACCACCAATAATTAGGTAGAAACTATATATACTTAGCACATTCTATTCAAACATCTCAAGATGCTGCTTCCTACTTCCAACAAATATCTTTTAAACATCTCAATTCTACACATACCTCCCACCCCAGTATCACATAAGACACACTCCCTGAAAAATCAAAACTGCAGGCAACCCAAAAAGCTGGAGTCCATTACTGACAGCCATTTAGGCTAAGTATAATAAAACATATCAAGAACACGTATGATTCGAAAAGGAGATCAACTTAGTTATGTAACAAGAGCAAAAAGAAAAGATGAAAATCCTAAGCATTTTGTCGGTGCTGGTATGACATGAAGTGATCCACAGGAAAGTCTCCAAAGCACTTGGGAAATCCTCTATGGAAGAATTCTGGAAAGGCATGGCCACGAATCTCACAGACTGAGAGGTCACAAATGGTTTGCCATCTGGCTTTGTAGAGAAAAGAGATGACAGATCCATACAAGTGTGTAAGGACTTTCTCCGAATATTGTTTCTTTATTTGTTTTCTAAACTAAGAGTTTTGGGTTACGTGGGCTTTTCAGGGACTGGGAAACACGTGCATAGCTCAAGTTCACATTTCTCTCAGAAATAAGAATGTAAGCTCTCCTAAGGCGTGGTCAGCAACTATTCAGAAGGTACTTCCTCTATAGTTAAACAAATTCATTCAGTAGTGTGTTTGGGTCATAATTCTAAAGAGATTTCAAATCATAAAATGACAGCAAGATGAAAAATCCAAACAACTTTTACCATTAGTACTACATAATGTGAACACTGTTAATACAGACAGTGAAAAGAGGCCAAGAAAAGGCAGAGAAAATAACCCAAAAAAGTCAGACCTAAAATCAAACCAAAGTTCATGCCACACCGGCATTTTAGCGAGTCAAAAAAACTAGCAAACAATGTCACATTTCTAAATTAATTTCCAAAGCTACCATTTGCATTCACTTCCTATCTGCTTTACACTATTTTTCACCTAAGAAAAGCTCAATCCGACTATTTCTAAGCTCTTGTGCTCCACAACGGCAGCCTTTGGGTTCGGTGCAGAAGCAATTAGACCTGTACCATCAAACCTAATCAGTCAACTGTCTAAAACAAACTAAATATCATCCGACCAGATTACACTCTGCAGCACACAGCAAGACATATGCTTGATACTTAACTATTCAGTTACTTTCAGCTGTGACCAAAGTCTAAGTTCAAAGTCATGGTATATACCACACAATATGAAATCAAAACAGATCCTAAAAAAAAGGATACAATTATATCTACTATATGGCAGGCACAGGTGTTGGAGAAAATGAAAAAAGAAAACATCACCTGCCTGTGAGAAATAGAAATTTTATCTACAATAGATGTGTACAAAAATAAATACATACAAAATAAACCCAAGGTAATTTTTGTGGGGGAGGGCAACCAGGTACATATTCCTTATGCACTAAGGCTTCACAGAAGGCTTCTCAGACACCTGAGAGTTTTGAAAGACACAATGAATTATTAGAGGCAGAGGGAATACATCCCAGGTAGAAAGTACAAATAATTAGTGCAAAAGCAAGGGATAAAAGGATTGTATTGGAGGAGCAGTAAGGAGATCAGTTTGGTTAGACCACATGAAGGGGAGTACTGTGTTTTATATGACGGGAAAGGAGGGATGGGACTAGGTTTTGAAGAATTTTAAATGCCAACAAGGGAATTTATATTTGATCCTGGAGATAACAAGGAGCTGCTGGAACTTACTGAGTAGCAGAGAGACATGGTCTGACATTTACTTTAGTAAAGTCACTCTGTGACTGTATGAAGTTTGGGATAGGGGAGAAACTTTAGGGAGGGAAAACTAAATAAAAGGCTACTCAAATAGTCCAACCAGGAGAGCATGACAAATCAAGGGCACCTGTAGAGGGGTTAACCTTGAAAAAGGAACCAGAGGGGTAATGATGTCAAAGAAACCCCAATGGGAGGGAAGAAAAGGTAATAAGCATTTCCATGGTGCTTACCTGTATTCCAGGCACTGTGCTAAGTAAGGGCTTTACAATTATCCCAACTGATCTTCATAACAACCATGGTAAGTAGGTACTACTATTATCCCCACTTTACAGTTAAGAAAACTGAGGCAAAAAGAGATTTGAATGACTTTCCCAGGGTGGCACAGCTAGGTAAGTGCCTGACGCAGTTTTGAACTAGGGTCTTCCTGACTCCAGGTCCAATGCTCTCTCTACTGCCCCACTCTGATCATCAAAAGAAACTTGGAAAAACACATCAGAAAAAATTTTATTAGCCTAAAAGAGGTCCTTCCAAAATATGATGAAGATAGCAAGAAACACTATGCTATAGGCATTTAGCTGGGTTTTGGGGGTTGTTTTGTTTTGTTTTTTTAAACTAAATTCACATTCCATTTGAAACAATCCCCATTCCCAAGCTAACTATGCTTGGTATTTTAAGCAACATAAACTATAGATGAGCTCTTTTAATAGTAACACTTCCACACTATATTTTCTTCAATTCAGTTTTATGATTGACACTGCCATATGCAGAAAATGAAGAATTTGATCTTTGGAATAGTTCCCTACAGTCAAAGGTATGCCATCTGGAATAACTGTGGTATAATGCTACCTAAGGAATAATCAATAAATCAGCAACTATTTATTAAGAGCGCACTATGGACCAGGCAGGCACTGTACTTTAGAGAATGTATACAGAAACAATACCTACTCATCAGAAATAAGCTAAGAAAAGGCCAAAGTGGCAACTAAAGTACCTAGTTAACCACTTCCTACCCCTTCATAAGAAAGCAAACTGTGCAGCTAATGTCATTAAAAATACTTTAGCCTAAGAATTCACAGTTTGTAAGTTATTCACACTTTTTGAAAAAGGAGAAAGATGAGATAATCACTTGTGAGTATTCGAAGAAGTTACTCAAAATCATCTCTAGAAACACAGTGTAAACAGTAATCAGAGAACAAGACAGCATAAAGTCGATATACAATAAAAAGAACCATAAATTTTCCTTTCTCTACACAAAAACATAACTGGTTGTTCTGAACCGCTTCCTACTTAAATGATCAAAGCTATCAATGTCTTAACCACTCATCTTCCTATTTATAAAACTAAGGGGGCTGGAATTCATACTCTCTGTTTCTCAAATTCTATTTTAAGATGTTATAAAATGAAGTCACTTTCACAGTCAGACTCTGAAATCAGCTATCACTGAATTCCCTAAACCCTACTTCAGGGCTTCACAGGAGACTGAAAATGACACATCCAAGACAGTATCAGCACAACACAACTTCTGGCAGGTCTTACCAGAAGATTTTAAGGGCCTATGGATGGCCTGCTTATTGACAGTCTGAGGACCAAACTTGATAAGTTTGGAGAGGTAGATCATCAGAAGGGAAGCAAAAGGGCCACCAGCTTGTTCAATCACAGTGAATCATGAAAACAACAACTTTGGTATAAAGGGTTTTAATCTCAACAGTTGAAGTCGGTTGAACCCTCACCAACAAAATACATATGCTTGAAGAACTGAGCTATCATTTGGTTTCATATGAGCCAACCAAATCCATTTGTTTTTAGGATATTCTCCATAGAAAATGTATGTCTAAGAAACTATCTTCAGACATTAATGCCTGCAATTCAGTGTTCAGGTGGAAAAGTACATGAAGGAATGAACAATTTTGTATCTAACAATGTCAGATAACCCATCAACATGGAACTTTCCATAGAATTATCCTATTTAATTTCAGTGAAACATGTAGAAGGATCACTTTAAAACTACCTGACCAAACTTCCATCTCCAGGCTTTTAATCAAGAAGCATTTATTAAACACCTATCATGTGCCAGCACTTACTGCTGGAGGTACAAAGAAAGGCAAAAAAAAAAAAAGTTCTTGCTCTGAAGGAGCTCACAATCTAATGGGGGAAAAGACATGTAGACAACTCTGTACAAACAAAATATATACTGAATAAACTAGAAATAACCAACAGAGAGAAGGAACTTTGTGGCTACTTTTAAGCACTCTTTTAGGAGAAAAGGTACTTAAATGTTTTGCTGGATTTAATTTTTTTAATACACTCCTATGTCATACATTTCACAGGGCTTTTAAAAAAACCCATGGGGGAGATTTTCTTCTAGACAGACTAAAATATAAGAAGTGATTTTTTTTTTCAGTGTTTAAATGGACTTCTATATCTAATTTTACTTCTTCACTTGGGAATGAATCTGCCACCTTCATCAGTTTCAATTAGCCAGCATTTCTGTTCCTGAAAGATGCAATTCTAGAGAACCATCCATCAAAAGGGAATAAAATGAGAACACGTCGATCTTAAGGCAGCACTGAAGCAATGATGTGTACAACAAAGAAAAAAATGCTAGTTTTGTCCCTGGAGAGACCGCCTCTGATACAAACAGGAACTTTACAGGGAATTGATCACAACTGCATGACAAGCCTCCTCACACGCAGACAACACAGCACTGTTTTCTTCTCTCATTGTTATCCGAGGCACTTATTTTGGTGATAACAGTGGCTGATTTTTCGCAGTCTCCTCTACCCTCAAATTGGGCACAAGGTTTCTCTCCTATTCCGGAGCTCCAAAGAAAGGGGGGTGACAAGCCTTGGTTTATATCCTGAGCTTGTCTTGTCCCTTTCTGAGCATCCAAAGTGGAGACTGGAGGTGGGGAATTCCCCCTCACACTCAGGCACCCGGGGAGACCCCAGCAAGGAGGGTGCTCGCTCGTCGGATAGCAGCCCTGTTACTGGGACGGACGGACCGGCAGCAGCACGCTGGGGTCTTGCGGATCAGAGGAAGGGGAGAGGCTGCGGACTCCTCCTCCGCCCGACGGGTGGGGGGGAATCTTTGGCTCTTTATTATTCTGTTTCCAAGCGGGGAGGAGGAGGGTGATCACTCCGAGAGTTCGGGGAACGCTGCCAGCAGCCCTACCTACCTCGCCCCTAAGCGGGAGGGGGGGGAAGCTTTGTCTCCAGCCGGAGGTGGGGGGCAGAAAAGGGGAAGCCCGGGCCCAGAGAAAACCTCTCCCCCTCGCCCTCCTCCTCCTCCGGCCGCTGCCACTTCGGGGAGACAATGAAGCCTCCGCAAAAACCCATCCCCGGGGAGGAAGCCCTGCCGGGGCAGTGCGGGCAGCCCCGGGACGGGTCCCTTCCTCCTTCCGAACCCACCCTCCCCCGGCTTCCTCCCTCCTCCTCCTTTTCCTACTTCTCCTTCTCCTCCTCCTCCTCCTCCTCGCTCCCCTGGCCCGGCCCCGGACTCCTCACCCTCCGAGAGCTCCAGCTCCAGCTCGGCCAGCTGCGCCCGCACCTCGGCTGGCAAGGCCGCCACGGCGGCCGGCGACGGCTCCAGGCCTCGCTCCGCCATCCCCGCTCCGCCGGCCGGGCTGCTAGAGGACAGAGAGGGGGCGGGGACGGAGGGACGCACCAGACCCCACACCCCGGGCTACAAGCTCCCGAGGCAGCCTCCGATCGCAGCCGCCATGAGCGGGAAGTCACGTGACCCCGCGCGGCGGCGACGGCGAAGGGAGGGGTAGGGGAGAGAAAGAGAGAGAAGGACGCTGAGGTCCCGCCCAGAGCCAGCAGAGCTACAGCGGGAGCGCCATGCCCCCTGCTGGCCAGCCTTAGGGCTGCAGGCCCTCTTTCGCTGATTAGAGTGCAGGAGGCTGTCAGCTGGGACTCCCCAGCGGTCTAATCTAGGCACTCTCAAACTTTGCGCAATCAGAATCCTTTTACACTTTTAGAGGCTAGTGAAGACCCTCCCCCCACCCCAAAGAGCTTTTGTTTAGGTGAGTTTCTCTCTGTTTTTAAACATTCATTTTTTGGAGTTCCAAATTCTCTCCATCCCTCCAGCCCCGACCAATGAGAAGGCAAGCAATGTATCTATTACAGGCGTGCTTAGATGGGTTTAGTCATAGAGTGGTCAATATTTTACAACTGGTTCTGGGGAGGGATGGGAATGTGCAGGACACTTTCATCTACATTACTAACATTTTCTTCATCGCTTTCTTAAACCTGGGCGATCAATAAATAACAAATCAAGCCTTGTCTTCTAGTTTACAATTTCCAAAAATCACACTGAAAATTAAACAACTGACTCTTCTAACCAGTTCCAGTTGGATCCAGAGAGAAAGGAAAATAGTCATTTAAAAATATTAATTCATTTAAAAAATAACAATAATAAGCCAATTAACACTTGTTAATACAATAAACTTTTTTTTTTAACGGGGGAGATAATGGTTCAGTGAATGGACTGTTGTTCTATTAGAGTCAAAAAGAAGTTCTAAACCTGGCACATACACTTATGTGTGACCCTAGGCAAGTTAGTTAACTTCTATTTCCCTCCTCCATAAGCTGAGGGTAATAGTATCTACCTGCAAGGTTGTTGTGAGGTTCAAATAAAATAAATCCATGAAGTGCTTTGCAAACCTTAAAGCCACAAAATCTTGCTAGTTATCATTATTTTGAAAAATAATTGTTTTTTTAATTTGTGAGGAATGGCATTGTTTTACATATTTTTGCTAATTGCTCTATTGTCTGATTTAATAGGAGAAACTGGATTCTCATATCTGCTTTTGCATTCACTCTGTTTTGATATGTTGGTTTGGTTGGTGTCTATAAAGAAAATCTGACCTCATGCAGCATAATTGTTTTTTCTAATAGGAGTATTTAATAGGAAAATAGTATTATTATGAAAATAATTTTGAAAATAATCCAGAAAGGGTTTCAGGGGCTTCTAGGAGTCTTGGGCTACACTTTGACAATAGAGGATAAATTATTAGATGATAGCTAGATGGAAAGATAGATAAACAGATAAATATATTTACATAGCACTTTTAGGTTTCATGGCTCCTTTTCTATTATCTCATTTGATAGGCGTGCATGCAGAAGCTATCAGAACAAAGAGGATAGAGCAGGAGTATTTCCTCATCCATCCTTAAAGAAACTGCTGCTGGGCGTACAGGTTTGGGGTATCCATCCATCCCTTTTCTGAACTCAAACATAGATAAATCAGGCTAAGGAAACCTTCCTCTAATTAGGAGAGTTAGGTTCCTCTTTCTCACACTCTTCAACAACTTAAAAAATTCACACCCCAACATCCCATGTTTCACAACATGAATCAGATATGAGACAAGTAGTTTATGCCTACACAGAGACAAATGCTAACCATAAAAAGAATGATGGCATGTATTGACAGAATGATTTGAACAAGGTTTGGTAACAGTTCATAAATACTGTTAAAATTACCTCAGAGTCTGGTAGAGTCCCAAATAATCAGCTATTTTACATTTTACTTAAAGTTCAATCTGATCAACTCTGCTGGCAAAATGGTTCAGGTGTGGCCCCTCTCCTGGTGGTAGCCACTCTCTCCATACTCACAAGTCTCCTGGGACCTTCAAAACTCTAAGAACTCATGAAGTCACCACTAGTCCTACACACATTTACCACAGTATACTCATTCCCCTAAGACTGGAGAAGCAAACATAATACAGGCAGAGAAAGCTATGTGCTTTATTGCTATATAGAGACCAAGAAGGTGACAGAGCAATTACCTCTTCCCCCAACCAACTCTTGGCATACAGTTGAAACATGCTTCATTGCCAGAAAAAGAGAGAGAGTGGAAGAGCCCAGTAGCTTCCTTTTGTACATCCCAAGTCATCAACTCTTCCCACCCAGCAGCCAGTGAGAAGACTCTTTGTCATCATATGCTGCAATATGTGACTCATCAATGAATCATATGTGGCTGGAAGCCAGCCTCTACCAAGCCTCCCTTCAGATTACCAGAACCAGTCAGGCAAAAATCATTGAATGCTCTAATAAATGTCCCCTATAGGCCAGTTTACCTGTTAAGATGTTAAGAAAGCCAGTCTGGTTGAACTGCAGAGTGAACAAAGGAGAATTATGTGTAATAAGGCTTGAAATGTAGGTTGCAACTAGGTAATGAAGTCAGTCAATAATCATTTATTAAGGACCTGTTACGTGCCAGGCACACAAGGCAAGCACTTACACGTCTTTCTGAAGAATTTTGGAACCGATTGTGAGACATGGAATTACATTGGCACAGAACCACCCTCTATGGTATGCCCACATTGAAAAAGGTGCTATGCTCTATGAGCAAAGCAGAATTGCAGTAGCTAAAAAGAAACATGAGATGCACAAATTAAGAGATATCTCTACTTCAAGTGTTCATCCGGAACATCTATACCCAACCTGTGGTAGAGCCTTCTGAGCTCATGTTGGTTTGATCAGCCATAGCCGGACACATTGTGCCTTGACTCCAATGTGGTGGTGTCATTTTGATCCTCTTCAAGCACAAAGGACAACGATTGACGGTATCTAGCTCTAATCTTTTCTCTGAAATCCAGCAGCTAGATTTCTACTGCTTCCCAGACATCTCCACCTGGATATCCTACCTATTAGCACCTCAAACTCAACATAGCAAACTGAGATCCACCCTCTTCCTTAAACCTACCTCTCCTCCAAAACTCCCTATTTTGATTGATATTAACACCGTCCAGTTACCCAAGACAGCAACCATTGAGTACTTGCTATGTGTTAAGACACTTTGCTAAGCAGTGAAAATACAAAAAGAGGCAAAAAGACCGTAACTTCCCTCAAAGAGCTCACAATCTGATGAGAGGGACAAGCGAATACGTACAGACAATCTATATTCAGGATAAATAAGAACGAATCAACAGAAAGAAGGTACTAGAATTAAGAGGGGTTCGGCAAGGCTTCCTGTAGAAAGGTGAGATTTTAGGTGAGATTTGAAGGAAGCTAGGAGGTAGAGATGAGGAGAGAAATACTTCTAAGCACAGGAGACAGCCAAAGAAAATGCCCAGAACTAAGAGATGAGATTCATCCAGTGTCACTGGATCAGAGAATGTGAAGGAGAATGAGATATAAAAGAAGACTGGAAAGGTGGGGGAGATAGGTTATCAAGGGTTTTGAACTCTATATTTGATCCTGGGGGTGATAGGTAGCCACTGGAGTTTATTGAATATGGGGGTGACATGGTCAGACCTGCTCTTTGGGAAAATCACTTTGGCAGCTGAATGGAGAATGGACTGCTGTGGGGAGAGACCTGAGGCAAGCAGACCCTCTAGCTGGCTATTCAGTAGTACAGGTGTGAGGTGGTAATGGCCTGCACCAGAGTGGGGGCAGTTTCAGAGGAAAGGATGGGATCTATATAAGAGATGTTACAAGGGTTAAATCAACAGGACTGAGTAACAGATTGGATATGAATTAGAGAAGGGGGAAGAGAAAATGAAGAGTTAAGGGTGCACCTAGGTTTTGAACCCTGGGAAACTGGGAGGATGGTGGTATTTTCTACAGTAATAGAGAAGTTTGGAAGGAGGAAGTGTTTATAAGGAAAGATGATGAGTCCAGTTTTAATATGTTGAGTTAAAGACGTCTGAAAGGCAGTTGGAAATATGAGAGTGGGCTTTAAATACCAAACGCAAGAGTTTAGAGTTTACATCTTAGAAGTAACAGGGAGCCTGAAGCCTGAATATGTAGAGACTTTTGATTTAGGAAAATCACTTTAGTGTTTGTGGAGGATATAAAGGGTATCCTGCTTGGAGCTGATATAGCTCATGCATTTTTTTGGGATGACAGAACATTCTTTTTTGGGGGAGGGGGGAGGCAATTGGAATTAAGTGACCCAGGGTCACACAACTAGTCAGTGTCTAAAGCTGTTTTTGAATTCGGGTCCTAATTCCAGGACCAGTGCTCAATCAACTGTACCACCCTTGACAGAGCAACTATTGATTGGTCCCTTGGTGGGGTTATGTTGGGGGGTTGGGGAAGCTGGAGAGAGAGGATGAATCAAAATAATTAGTGACTGAATGTCATCAGAGAGTAGATTCTTTTTTTTTTTTTTTTTGCTTTTTGGAGGGCAGTTGGAGTTAAGTGACTTGCCCAAGGTCACACAGCTAGTTTTTGTGTTAAGTGTCTGAGGCCGGATTTGAACTCAGGTACTCCTGACTTCAGGGCCGGTGCTCTATTCACTGCACCACCTAGCCACCCCCAGAGAGTAGATTCTTATTCAAGACCCTCCTGTATAAGTCTCTAAGGAGAGCTGGGGAAAGGGCTCTCTTCCTTCTGGCCCTTCTCGCTGAGAACTGTCTTAGAACACTTTTTCTTCCTGGTACTTCAGTAGAATGACAAGGTCTGAGATAACTTGGAATGATTAGTTTGTCATCCTCATTAAGCATCTTTAGTTTTTTGGGGTGGAAGCAGGTGTAATAGGGCTATTTCAGATGCATTGTGTTTTCAGTATTTGGGAGCTTTGGTGTCTTGTACAGTTTTTGTAGTGGAGGGAATGAGCCAAGGTCCATATTGTGTAATTAATACATTTTCATTTTGGGGAAGATGCTGGATATAAGCTACAACTAAACTTTGTTTTAGAGATTTCCCTGGAGTTCAGCTTTGGGGTGTGGACAAAACCAGAGAAAGACAGAGCAACCTGACCCCATTCTTTAGGGTGAGGACTAGCCATGATGAATCCTGGTCCATGTAAGCCCTTTGTCAGTATCCCTTCTTGGAAGGATATATTTTTTTTTAACCCCTCATTTAATCCCAATATGACGTTGTTTTTATTGGGTCATTTTTCTTAGTTTCATTTAACTCTTCATGACCCCGTTTGGGGTTTTCTTGACAAAGATATTGGAGTGGTCGGCCATTTCCTTCTCATTTACAGATGTCCTCATGGTGTAACCTTTTGACTGAGTCCAAGTTTTACAGAACAAATCCTTTTATTAAGGTGATTTGTTCTGGGAAGTTTGGATTCAGTCAAAGGGCTACACTTGAGGACCTAGAGGGCCACATGTGGCCTCAGGTCCACAGGTTCCTCACTCCTGCTCTAGTCACTCAGATTCACAGCTTGACTAATTCTTGTCTGCTCACTCTTTTAGAATAACTGGGTAACTAAGTCATTTTGACTACTGATAAAGGAATTTATAATTTTCATATTAATCGATATGATATATGTAATGAAAATACTAATAATTTTGTTTTCTCAAGAGCTATCTCTCTGGCTCGGGAATCAGAGATCGCAAGACAGTTTTAAATGATTAATCAAAACTCTGACAATGTTCACAACCACTGAACCTTAAGTGAAGTGAATCAATGATCGTAGAATCTGTTCCTGTCACAGAACTCTGATTCTAACTATACTCTAGGGTAAGTGGTCACAAGCCCCAAAGACTTGACTCCAGAATTGTTGTATTGTGGGATTTATGGGTTTCTTGTGGGAAACCACTAAAAGATTGTTTGTAATCCCCTTTGCCCCCTACCCCAGATGTGATTTAAGTATATAACCTCGACTTTTATTTCAGCTATGAGAACATTCCTCACTCTGAAATTGATTAATTAAACAACTTGACTCCTGGGACTCCCATCTCTAAGTCGGCTTGGTGTGGCTCTGAGCATTCTCAGGTTAGAGACTGGCAGTAAAAATCCTGTTAACACCATTATAAATACCCAAACTAGCCTCAAAGATGCTGTGTATCCAAAAAGGAATATTGCTGTGGTACGGGAAATGATGAGCTGGTTGATTTAGAAAGACACAGAAAGACTTGGACTTATAAAGAAAGATGCTATCTACCTTCAGAGAAATAGATGGGAAGAAGAAATAAACGTAGTGTGATCTTATATATATGTTTATGAGTGTATATGTGAATATGTGTATATAATGTCTATTTTGATAGATATCTATGTATGCATATGTGTGCATATATATGTATACATATTATATGTATATATAAATATATACCTCCATGCTTAATTGTAGCTTTCTTCAGGAGTGGGGAAGGGAGAGAAGGGAAAAAATAAAGTAAAAAGTGCACAGGAGAAAATGAAAGAAAAGTAACAAGGAGGCAAAGAAAAGCTGGACAGTTTTGAAAACAACGTGTAGTTTTGATTTTTTAGGTTTACTTGTAATAAATAATTATGTTGAATTGTCTCTTCTGGTCTTCTAGGCAAGGTGGCAATTTTTTTCTTTTCTTATTTTGTATTTAAGTGTAAATTTTTTTTAAATTTACAAAAAAGAAAGAAACCCATATGATTTTTATCAAGTTATTACTTGGAGGGATTATTGACCAACTTGGAATCTCCTTTACTAGCTGAGAATCTCCACTTATAGGCAAAGTCTGAGGGGTTTATGTACTTTTGTAAAGAACTTTTAATGGGGATGGCTATATTCAATAGTGAACAGAGCGTAGGCCCTGGAGTCAGGAGGACCTGAGTTCAAATTCAGCCTCAGACACTTAATACTTACTAGTCGTGGGACCTTGGGCAAGTCACTTAACCCCAACTGCCCTGCCCTTCCCCCTCCAAAAAGTAAAAAAAAAAAAAAGAGCTTCTAATGAATTTTAGATGATTACCTCAGGGTATGAAACTTTCATGGAAGTAACAAACCCAGAACAGAGTGTTTATCCAACAGAAAAAAAAATCAAGCAGAAGATACATTTTGGTATTAAATTATGACAAATCAGTAACAACATAGCCTCAAGGATTCAAAAATACGATAAACTATCACAAGTTACATAGACCCCCAAAACTGTAATATTATTAGAACAAGAAGCCTTTGTATGCTCTGTATCATTGGAATATTCTACTGTATCCCAGCCACTGGGCATATCATAGCTTAATCTTGTAATTAACAGCTAGTGGATTGTTAGTGACCTAGTTATTTCATTTATAGTGTGAAGACCTCTCAATTCTATTTGACCTGTAAGCCTGAAATTTTCCTATTCTGCTTTTCTTATGTCTTAATTGATCTCCTTGCCTCTAATTTCTCTCCCCCCTCTAATCCATCCTCCTCAGAGATGACATTTTTAAAGGACAACTGTGCCAGTGTCCTTGCCCTGTTCAATAAACTCCACTAATTCACTATCACCTGTAGGATCACGTACAAACTCTTTTGTTTGACATTTAGTCTTTACTACCCTCCTTTACTATGAGCATACACACACACATACACACACACTACCCCATTTCCCTTCTTTGTGTATTTGTATTGGTTGTTCCCCATGCCTGGAATATGCCCCCTTCTCCCATCTTTCTCTATGAATTCCCTAGTTTCCTCCAAAACTCAACTCAAATGCCATGGCCTACATGATGTTTTCATGAGCTTTCCATTTCTAGTACCTTCCCCATCAAGTCTGTTGTTTTTCAATCATTTGAATCATGTCCAACTCTTTGGTACCCCATTTGGGATTTTCTTGGCAAAAATACCTGAGTTTCCTTCTCCAGCTCATTTTACATATAAGGAAACTGAGGCAAATAGGATTAAGTGATTTGCCCAGAGTCACACAGCTAGAAAGCATCCAAGGCCAGATTTGAACTCAGGTCTTCCTGATGACGGATCTGGTGCTCTTTCCACTACTCCACCTAGTTTCCCACCAACATATGTTGAACTTATTCTACATACATTTTTGGATATTTTTGTCTTAGTATCCCTAGTGCCTGGGGTAGGCATTTCAGTATTTGATAGATTGATTAATTGCTCCACCAATAAGCACTGGGTTTGAAAGTATGTGGCCTTAGCTGACCATCATCCTGCATGTCATGGCCTAGGATCTCACCTTGCTATAGAATGGAGACTCAGAGCCAGGATGAGTGGGGAAAGTTGTGGAACAGGACCAGAGGAATCCCAAAGCAATGGCCCTTTGGTGCTTAGTCATCACAGAACAGGATGGAAAGAGGCATTTTGGTACAACCAAACCCAGATTCTCAGTACCCTTTGCCTCAGGGAGGTTTTCAGGCCTCACCAAAGAGAAAAAAGAACATGGATGCTTTTTGCAAAGTGTAGACACCAGGAGACAGGTGAGTATCTGTGCACCACCCCTTACTTTACCAACCCAGTAATGATAAGATTTATCCTGGAAGCCCTTCTACACACACACACATGCACACACACACACACACACACACACACGCTGCAAGGTCATGTAGGCATGCTTCTGCTCAGCCTAGAAAGTTCTTTCTTCCTCTGTCTTACCCATCTTACTCATAGGTCCTAATTCTTTAGGATTCCCCTCTTACCCTCCATCGATGTGAAGAATGGGTGGTCTGTGTTTCACCTGCTTGTGGAGATAGTGGGATGGGAGAAGAAGGCAGGTAAAATGAACGATATCAGATCTCCCATCATCACTAATTACTAATATCCTTTGATACCTGAAATGACCATGTACAGGCCTAGACAGCAAGAATAACTCTTTTTTGGGGGGAGTTGCTTTTTGGAGGGGGGAAGGCAGTGCAATTGGGGTTAAGTAACTTGCCCAAGGTCACACGGCTAGTAAGTGTTAAGTGTCTGAGGTCAAATTTGAACTCAGGTCCTCCCTGACTTCAGGGCTGGTGCTTTATTCACTGTGCCACCTAGTCACTCCAAAAATAACTCGTAAAAGAGGAAACCACCATAAGGTCTTCAAGGGAAAAAGGACTCCTTAGTTTTGAACTGCTGGTCCGCAGTCTTTGCCTTCTTCTGTACCCTCTTCTCTCACCCTTGTTTTAAGGATGGTTTTCTTGCCTCTTACCTCAGGTGCAAAAATTGCTAGTTTCACATGCTCCGAGAAATTTAGCAAAAGGTGTTGAACTTTTTGGCAGCATGGAAGGGAATGTAAAGGGTGCTCTGCTTGTGTCCTGGAAAACAGGTAAGGTAAATGGGATTCTCTAACCTTCATTCAATTAGAAGGAAGAACTGGACACCTTCTGTGGAAAGGATGTCAAAAAGTCTCCTATCTGTGTGAACACATCTTCTGTGTGCCACCTGGGTAGAGAATATGAGATTGCTTGTTTGTTTTTTTAATTCTTGTTTTCAGTTGTACATGAAGGACCTTTTTCCTTTTTCTTTGATCTCTTGTGGTAACAAGTCTAGCCTACTAAATCCAGTATAGTTGCCCTCAGTAACTTCTTGCATACAATTCCAAATTGCTGTCCAGAATGGTTGTACTCATTCACAGGTCCAGTTCCTCCAACATTTATCATTTTCTTTTTCTGTCATTTATCTAATTAGTAATGTTTTGGAATATTTCCATATGAAAAAATGTTCCAAACCACTACTAAGTAAATAAATGCAAATGTAAGCAATCCCGAGAGTCCATCTCATACACCTCAGAGGGCAAAGGTGACTAATATATGACAGGAGCAGAACCAGGAGGCTAATTTTTGTGACAACACTGTAAAAACAACTTCAAAAGTTCTAAGAACTATGATCAAGACAATGACTATTCATGATCACATAGGACCAGTGATAACACTATTAAGAGTTGATGGATTTAGGGTCTGGATTAAATAATATATCTTATATTTTTGTATATAGTCATTGGGAGAATTTTTGTTTGACTAAGCATAGTTGTTACAAGAAATTTGCTGTTTCTTTTTTCCCCAATGAGGCAGGAGGTGGAAAAGAAAGCAAATAAATTTCTTTTTTTTTGCATTCATACGCATATATAGCCTCCTATATGGACATATGTGTAAGTATACATATAAATACATTTGTATTCCCTTCACCTATCCTCATGCTAACAAAAGTTTCATAAGTTACTATTATCATTTTTCCATAT
>CM053597.1:217071939-217088078 GCA_028646575.1 Pseudocheirus occidentalis
GAGAGAGAGAGAGAGAGAGAATCAGTTAAACCTCAACTTTAGAAGGCTCAATTTAACAGGTGGAGGATGCACTGGAATGGGGAGAAATGTGAAAGGGCGAGATAACTAACAGGCTACTGGAATAGTCTAGACATGAGGTGATGAGGGCCTGCCTATACTTGAGTGTTTGTAATATCAGAGGAGAGAAGAAGGGATAGAAGAGAGGTTTTACAGTGGTAGAAACAACAAGGCTTGACAACTTACAGGACATGGGGCCTGGGGGTGGGGGGATGGGGGTGGGGAGGAGAGAATAAATCAAGGATGACATCTAGGTTTCTAGCTTGCTTTACTAGTGGTGGAATGTTTGGTGGAACTTAGACAGAAACAATAAAGTGAGGAAGAAGGGAGGGTTTGAGCTCAGTTCTGGACATGGTCAGTTTAAGATGTCTTGTTACAAAGCATCCAGTTTGAGATAGGCAGCTACAGATGTGGAACTGAGAGCAGCAGAGAGATAAGGGCTGGACAACAAATCTGACAGTCATCTGCATAAGGAAAGCTGAAACCATGAGGGATCACCAAGTGAACAAGTGTACAAGAGAGAAGAGGGGCCCAGGAAGGACTCTTGGAGGGAACCCCGGACTAGTTGGCATGATATGACTAAACATCCAGCAAAAGGGGATGGAGGAGTGCTTAGATAAGCAGGAGAACCAAGAGAAAGGAGTGTGCAAAAACCTAGGGATGAGGGAATATCGAGGAGAAGGAGGTGATTAACAATATCAGTGGATGAGGATTAAGAAAAAGCCATCAGATCTGGCAATTAAGAGATCATTAGTAACTTAATTAGTAAGAGTCCAAAAAATGTCCCTTACAGTCAGCCAAAACAAATCATGGAATATATCATAAATCGTAAGAGATACAACTGAATTAGACAGTAGACATAATAATTCTGTGACACATTCAAACATCAAGCCAAAGAAAACAGAAGAATATCTCACAGAGAGGAAGAAATTAGTAAAGTGCTGAAAAAATATCCTGAGGAAAGATTAAGGGAACTAGAACAAATTAACCAAGATAAGAGATGGCCTGATGAAAATGGAAGGACAAGGATAGTCTTCAAAAAGTTCAAAGGATTACTATGAGGTTTATGATCATCTCTTTATTTCCACTGAAGACAGAATTTTTTAAAAAAGGGATTAAGTTTTGTAAATTGAGGGTTTGGGGTTAGATATAATAAACAAGTATCTACCTCTAAAGTTTGCTATGTGTTACTAGGTCAAAACCAAACAACCTCCTTCCATGGAGATAGGACAAATGAATATCAACACCCACTTATCTGGGACAGCTAAAGGAGACAAGTGAACAAGACTTGAAATATATCTCTCTTTATCCTTAAGATTCTATGGTACTTTGCTGCCCTCAGTCATTTGCTAGAAGCAAGCTTTACTCATATATTCTACCTCCTCAAAGATTAGATCCATGTGATTATGATGAAGCTTTGAATGTACAAAGACAACCAACAGGGTTAACGAGTTTACAGTACTTCCCTATTTGATTTTTTCCCTCTAGGCTTAGGTGAGGCTCTAAAACTCTTCTCCTTCATGCTCATCGTTGTTCCCAGCAGCCAACAATGAGTGTGTCAGTCAGGGATGGTGATCTCACCAGTAATGGTAATAAGAAACAGACCATGTCACCAATATACACTATTTCAGCAAAAATGACATACAGTAAGAATTTAGAGGAGTGAAAGACAAGTAGGATGAGTCAAGGAGACTTTATTTGCATATAGAGAGAATAGATTTTTTTTTTTTAGTGCACATCAGCAAACTGGCTTTTAAAGAAAAATATAAAATATGCTATCTATGACTGCCCTACACATTACATCACAAAATTATAACAACAATCAGGGAACAATTTTATAACAGTCAAATCCCACCTACAGCAAACATCTCCCTGTCGAAACAAAGGCTTTTCATAGAGAAAAGTTTAAAAAAGAGAAAGAGAGAGAGAGAGAGAGAGAGAGGTACAAAGCACCATATGAAATACAAGGGGAGAAAGATCATTATCAACTTGGGGTAGGGTGAGACAGGGAAGGCTTCCTGAAAGCGCTTACATTTGAGCTGTATTTTTGAAGTAAGGCAAAAAGAATACATTTGTAGCAATTAGCACCTATACAATACCAGTTTTAATGTATATTTTGGAACTGCAAAAATAGACCATAACTAATTTAGAAAATAGCCACATAAAAACCTGAACAAGGTGAGAATTGTGGCCCATTATTGTGGCCCAGGAGCTCCAGCTCCAGCTCCAGTTCCAGCTCCTGGGGAGGCTGATGCTCAAGTGATTCCTTGAGTTTGAGAATTATGATCTGCAGTAGGGTGAAGGATGACTGACTATCTGCACTCAGTCCTGTCCCAATATGGTGAGCACTTGGGAGAGAAAGGAGGGAGGGAAGGGATAGAAGGAGATAAGGCTACTGAAAGAGGAGCGAACCAATCCAGATAAGGAAAATGGAGAAGGTAAAAGCTTCTAGGTAAAAGCTTCTAGGCTGATTGACAGTGGGTGGGATAAGGCTGGGAATGGCTGGCTGCACTTTCAGCCCAAACAGGATGGTGACCCAGTCTTGAAATCAAAATGAACAAATGGAGGCAGCTCAATGGTGCAGTGAATAGAGTACTGGCCACAAAGTCAAGAAAACCCGAGTTCAAATCCAACTTCAAACACTTGACATTTAATTAGCTGTGTGACTTTGGGCAAGTCACTTAACCCCAGTTTGCCTTGCCTTCCCCCTCAAAAAAAAAAAAAGAACAAAAGCTGAACAATATTAACAAAACACATGACTTATCAATCTAAGACAATTACTGAAATTTGTTTAACTCTTCTTTCCTAAAACTGATGCAGATTAATAGATATTTTAAATTATAATATATCATATTAATAGATGCTAGAGAGCATGATAAACAACTAAAGAACCTACAAAAAATGCTTTTGGAACAAGTAGATATCACTTCACAAAACAGTAACAGGAGTTCCTGTAGCTCCCTATTACCCTTAGGATGTTTATAATGTCCTCTATTTGACATTTAAAGCACTTCATAACCTGCCCCCTTCCCATTTTTCCAACCTCCCCTCCACATATGGGCCTACTTGCAGTTCCCAAACACCATAGCCCATCTCCTATAGTTGTAAAGCTGTCTGTCTGCCCCCTGGTGTCTCGGGCTTCCTTCAAGATTGACCTAAAATCCTTCTTTCTGCAGGAGACCTTTCCCAGTCCCCTCAGCTCCAATGTCCTCCTCTTTCAGATAACTTTGATGTCTTCTGGATAGAAGCATTACAATATACATTTGTTGTGGGCAGAGACTGGTTTTTTACTTTCTTGGTATGCTCCAATGCTGGAAATAATTCATTGCCTGGTACAAAGTAAGCCCCTAAAGTGCTTAATAATGTGTGCGGACTGCCTAAGTGACTGACTGTACACACTCAATAAGTATTTTAAAAATACATGTCCTTGACCCTCTTTTCTATAATTTACAAACTATTTCTGAAAAGAATATCCCCAAGGCAGTGAGGTAGGTAAATTCAAGTGCTTATCTAACATTTATATGTTCCTGGTATTATTGAAAAAAAATGTGTATTTTAAAGTAAACAATCTGTTTTCAAGGAGTTCAAGATTTAAATCATTAACTACAAATAGAAACAGGAAACTTTCCTTTCTAATCAGCTTTCGAGAAAATCTGTGTTGAAAGTAAAGATTCAACATTTTCTGATACTTCCCTGAAGATGTCTGGCAGTTTGATTAAGATCTTGTCTTTACCAATAGGAGGCAGAAATAACTAATGACTTCTTTAGAGTTGTAAGGATTTCTTACATTCAACTTAAACTGAAAAAGAATTGCTGAATTAACAACTGGTAACAAGTGTCACACTACCCAGAAGAAATTCTAAAAATAAGAAACTCTCAATACCTAATCTGTTTTCAAAGTATTGTGCCTCTAAAGGATTAAAGACTTTGGAAACTTTTTTCTTCATTTCAAAGTATAAAAACAAATGTAAAATAAAATGACAGAAAAATCATAAGGATGGTAGGTCCTTATCTTTCCCATGATCATTATCACATCAAGGAAAATACTGGCTATTAAAAATGGATGAACAGTTTTAACGGATTAAAGCTGGCAGGCTATAATGACTTACAAGATAATAATTACAAATTATTTGTAAAGGGCTATATGTTTTCACAAACTGGAACTGAAATCATTTAACTATGATCTAGTAAAAGTAAATACCCTATTAAGTCAGACAACA
The DNA here is from genome assembly GCA_028646575.1 of Pseudocheirus occidentalis. Classification (NCBI taxonomy): domain Eukaryota; kingdom Metazoa; phylum Chordata; class Mammalia; order Diprotodontia; family Pseudocheiridae; genus Pseudocheirus; species Pseudocheirus occidentalis. The sequence goes on from CM053597.1 coordinate 217,076,217, forward strand.
GTTACGGCATCGAATAACCAGGCTGAAAAATCCTTAATAACAGTCTATCTCCACTCTCTTCCTCAGGCCAGCAAGACCAGCTCACTGGAAAGATGAATATGCAAGGCCAAAGAAGGGACACTGTGTTCTGCAGAAGGAGGCAGCTGTTTAAGGAAGCCAAAGAGATACACACACACACACACACACACACACACGCACACACACACGAGTGCACACTTCTCCCATTTTACAGACTCAAAGTGATCATGTTCACCATTCCTCCTGATTAAGAACAATATATTTAACTCGCTTCCATAAGCACAGAATTATTCATGAATGTCCTCCTGGAAACACAAGGACATGTAGTTTCGGTTCCTTTGCACACATCCTCCTTCATGTTCTAGCTATTTTTGAAATAGGCCAAGGCTCAGTCACCGGGCAAGACAGAGGAGGCCTCAATTACGAGAACCAACCTAGAACAAATACAACTACATTCTCATGCTGCAAACATCTCTGGTTTCTCTAATTCTGCCATGTAAGAAAAGGATTAAGAAACCATTAACTTATGTACCACTGCAAGGAAAATTTTTGTTTGACTGTAACATCATATAATTTCATGTGACTTTTCCCTCTTTCTCCCAAAGTGCTAAATGACATTTTTTAAACTTAGTTATATCAAAATTAACTTTTGCTTTGAGACCTTTACATCTGGTTTCCTAGTCTTGAGATAACTGGAGAAACCCTGAAACCTTGAAAACTGCGATGGTTAATGAAAAACTTTGGAAAACAAGAGGTAAAAGTCTGAAAAGGAAATCAATACCTGGATTTATTTTTCCTTTATTGATTAGTCAGTACTCACTCTAATAACCACAACTCCTATTTATATACACTTTAAAACTTATAAAGCGCTTCCCTTAAAACAACTTAATGAGATAGCATATTATTCCCTTTTTTACAGATAAGGAAATAGTTTGAGAGAGATTAAATTGCCTCTCCACCATCAGATTGCTAATAAAAATCAGAACCCAGAACTTAACTCAAGTTTCCTGACACTAATTATAAGTGGGGGTGTTTCCCCTGCATCCCATTATCTCTAATAGTTTTTCATGGTTAATTCATTACCTGCCCTGGGCACCACCACCATCCCTCAAAACTCAGGAAATACTAAGCAAAACAAATCTCTTGCAAGGGAGATGATTATAAAACAAATGATCAGTAATCAGAACACAATCAGTAGTAAGAAAGATATAAACAAAATGCTATGATTGCTGGGGGTTTGAGGAGGTGGAAATCAGGGAAAGCTTTATGGGGAAGACAATATTTAAAGTGGGTCTTCAGGGCATAAACAAAAAGTCAGGAAGAAACTGGTCCTTCACAAACTTCAATAATTTATGAAATTCTTAGCCACCCAATTACATACATATTGAAAAAGGGAAAAATTGTTCTTGTTAACATCAGAGTGCCCTAGGTCAAAACTCTCTAAAACTGTAAGTTGTGGAAGAATAGCCAACTGTATTGGTGGAAGGAGATCCCAACCCACAGTGAAAGTCACAGGTCCTGAAATAGACAAAGAGACAGGGATGGGGGAGCTGATCAATCAACTAACCAACAAGGATTTGTTAAGTGCCTCCTCAGTGTCCCAGGCACAGTGCTTAATTCTGTCCAAGTAAAACAATCCCTTTCACATTAATATGCTGGTGAAGTGTTGGTGGAGCTGTGAACTGGTACAGCCATCACAGGAAACAATTTGGAATTATGCCCCCAAAGTGACTATATTGTGCATACCTTGTGACCTGGCAAATACCATTACCCAAAGAGATCAAAAAAGAAAAAGAACTCATATATACATAAATATACCTAACAAGTCCTTCTGTGGTGGCAAAAAACTAGAAACTATGGGGATGCCCATAAAATAGGGAACGACTAAACAAATTATGGTATGTGAAGAAAAAGTAGTACTATTATGCTGTAAGAAATGATGAAAAAGGCAGTTTCAGAGAATTATGGTAAGGCTCCTATATCTAAATGCACAGCAAGATGAGCAGACATAGGAAAACAATTCATATAATACCATTATAGGGAAAACATCTTTGAAAGATTTAAAACATTAATCAGTGTAAAAACTAGGATTCCAGAAGACCAATGATGAACTTATGCTACTCACTCACAGACCAAGGTGATGAATTCAAGATGCCAAATTACATTTTTGAACATGAATAATGTAGGAATGTTTTCCTTTAGTGTGAATATTTCGGTTTTCCCCCCAATAGGGGGAAGAGAAAAAATCCCTGTTAATTGAAAAATAAAAGGAAAAAAATAAAAGTATCTTCTCTCAAAGAAGTTAAATACTATTCCTGAAAAAAGTACAGGTATACAAATAAGCACATACAAAACATATACAAGGGAATTTTGGGAGGAGGAGAGGCCAGAAGGGTCAGAAAAAGATGACAGCTCCTGAACAGAATTTTAAAGGAAAAGGAAATTCTAAAAGGCAGAGGTGAGGGTAGAATGCATTCCAGACATGGGAGACAGCCAAAGCAAAATAAAGGTGACAGGAACACAGGTGTAAGGGAAAAAGAGAGACGAAGTGCTGTGGGTTAAGCACTGCAAAATGGCACGGTAGGGAGGAGACTGAACAGAAGAGTGTGAGCAACCAAACAACACAGATGAAGACTGCAAAGGTAAAGTGGTGAAGGACTGTGGTACGATGGAAAGCACAATGGCTTTGTAGTCAAGAGAAGCTGAATTCAAATCCAAGCTACGCCACTTTTTACCGTCAAGGTAAAAAAAAAAAGTAGGATGGAATCAAGTTTGTTTAGGGCTTTAAAGGCAAAACAAAGAGTTTACATTTGATACTGCTGGTAACTGAGAACTGCTGGGGTTTATTAAGTAGAGCTGACATGGTCAGACTGGTATTTTAAGAAAATTCTTCCGGCCAGCTAGGTGGCGCAGTGAGTCATGAGGATTTGGCCAGTCACTGGCCCCGGAGTCAGGCCTCAGACACTTAACACTTACCAGCCGTGTGATCTTGGGCAAGTCACTTACCCCAACTGCCGTGCCTTCCCCCCTTCAAAAAGAAAATCCCTTGGCTACTATGGGGAAGATGGACTGGCATGGGGAGTGACTAATTAGGAGGCCTAATCAATTGTCCAAGCTGAAGAGTATGAGAAATCAAAGGTACCTGGCTTTATAAGGGGAAGGGCCACCTCTTCGTTGGAGACAGGAATAAAAAATTAGATAGTGATAGATGATAACCAACAATTTACAACATTTCTAAATGGTATTCACACCTAGAATTTCCTGTTGATTCATTTAATTTCACACACAAACAAAATTTGAAGCTTAAGCACCACCTGATTTGGGGACTGCAACTCACAGTCATCAAAGGGCTAGAAGTGAACTGGAGAAGATGACAAATTTACATTCCCAAGAAGGCCAAAAAGCAGAGACAAGAACTACTATTATTCAAAGAGAAAGGAGTCCAGACTAAGCAGGGTCCACCCTCATAAGCAGTTTAGACTTGACCCTTTAGTCTTCTCTACTAAAAATAAACAAGGTCCACTGCTTAGATAAACTTTTTCTAGCAACTCACTTGCTATTCCAAGACAGGGAGGAAAACAGGTGGATTCATTATTTATGCACTAAAAGTATTCTAGGTTAATTGTTTTCCCCACTGTGTGTGAAAGAAGTGGGGGATGTAAGTTATACTACAAAGTAAACCGTTATTAACTTTGATCAGATTTAAAAGTAGTAAAGTAATATTCTCAGAATTAGTCTCACAAAGATCACCTAAATGTACTCTTTCTGGAGTAGTTAACTATTATCATTTTTTTTAAGTTACCAGTACCTACCAGAAAAAAAGACTGATTAAAAGATACTGTGCTCTTACAACTTACCAACTATACCGAGTCATTACTGATGGTCTTTTGCTCAAACTTCATGCAAATCCCACAAATGTCTAAAATAATGCCTACTCTGCACTATCTCTATTTCCCCTTTCTCTTCACAGCTAGAAAAAGACCTAAAATACATATATTCAATATATGTAGTCAACATATACTGCAGGCTTATATTCAATATATATTATATTCAATATCTATATTGAATATAACTGAGGAAAACAACAACTGAAATGTTGGGCTTTCACATTCCTTCAAGTAGTCCAGGCAGAGAGCTCTCAAAAACTGATAAAGCAAAGCTAAAAATAAGAGACATCATCTTAAGTTGCTTCCTATCTACAGAGTCTAGAAAACAATGTCATTAGACCTCCCTCTCTGCAAAAGAAAACTTGAATTTTCACTGAATCATAGAAGCTTAGATCTAGAAGGGTCCTCAGATCGTCTGGACAAGAATATGGTCTATAATACTTATGACCAAAGGTATTATGTAGCCCCTGCCTGAAAACAGAAATCACTGCCCTCTGAAGAAGACTTTTCTATTTTTAGACAGTTCTCATTCAAGACAGTTATCATGTTCCCTAAAGTCTTCCAGGCTAAAAACATGTCCAGTTCAGTCAAAAAATCCTATCACACGGTTTATTTTTCATCTTGGTAATTCTGTAAAATTTTGACAGTCCATGATAAATCCATGCTCAGTGATATCCATGAACAGGAGAATTTGGTCAGCCTAACCTACAAGAAGGAAAACTCTCCACTAGCATTTGTACAGGACAGCTTCCAGCCAGTTAAGTGGCGCAGTGAGTCAGGAGGTTTTGGCCAGTCATTGGCCCCGAAGTCAGGAGGATTTGAGTTCAAATCCAGCCTCAGACACTTAACACTGACTAGCCATGTGACCTTGGGCAACAAGGAGACACAAGGGACACAAGGAGAAAAACCTCAGGTGAACATTATGCTGCCTCGTTTTATACTCTGTTTAATGCCAATACTCAGGAAATGTATTTAAGTTCTCATTGTTTAAAAGCCTGCAGAGGGTCATTTGGCCCTATCAAAAGGCTTTTTAAAAATCCCCACTAACTGGAGACATCAAGATCTTATATTTAACACAATGCAACGAACAGAAAGCAGTAAAATTCTCACTGGATGGCAAAGTACGAGGTCAGTGTAAAGTCTAAGAAGACTGGAAAGGTAGGCAGGGCTTTGAATGCCAAACAAAGAATGTTTATATTTGATCCTGGAAATGATAGAGAACCACTGGAGTTTACTGAAAAGGTAGACGACAAGGTCAGAACTGTGCCTTAGGAAGATAGCTCACTCTGACAGCGGAGTGGAGGATGCACTGGAGTGGAGAGAGACTGGAAGGAAGGAGACCAAACAGAAGGCAGGAGGGAGGATGAGAGCCTGCACCTGGGGAGTGGCAGTGAAAGGAGGAGGCATATAGGAAAGACGTCAGTGAAGGACAACATTTAGGTTGCGAGCCCAGGTGACTGAGAGAATGGTTAGGAAGAGGGGAAGTTTTGAGAAGAAAGATAATCAGTTGGGGACATGCTGGATTTAGGGACATCCATTTAGAGGTGTCAAATAGACAGTTGCAGATGCAAATCTGGAAGTCAGAAGACTGGTTACAGGTAGAAAACTGGATTTAAGAATCATCACAATCACTGGAGTTGATGGAGGATGGACTACTCCCAAGGGAAATAGTACAGAGAGAGGAGAAGAGGAAATAGTACAGACGGATAAGAGAGTATCAAGGAAAAGAGGGTGACTGCAGTGTCAAAGGTTGCAGAAAGGTCAAGAAAGATGACAATTGTGAAAAGGCCATTAAAATAGCACATGAGGAATCCAAGATGACTCTGGAGAGAGTAGCTTCATTTGAATGATGATGCTGTAGAGATTTAGGAAGAAAGTGAGAAGAAAGGAAAGGGAAGCACCTATTGCTCCTCAGGGAGTTAGACATAAACGGAGGGAAAGAGATGGAATGATAACCAGTGGGAACGAATAGATCAAGTAAGCATTTTCTGAAGATGGGAGAGACATGGGCATGCTGGAAGGCAGCAGGAAAACAGCCAACAGAAAGAGAAAGAATGAAGATAAATAGAAGGAGCGATCTGCCAGAGAAGATGGAATGGAGGGGGAATCTAAAGAGAAGAAGACATCAATCGTGGAAGACGAACGGATGACTGAAGAAGTTCTCAGCAAATAGTCCTAATTTTTTTTCAGTAAAATAGGAGGCAAGGTTCTTAGCTGAGAGGGTAGAGGGAAGAGGAGCCATGAGAAGTTTGAAGAGCGGAAGGAAAAGTCTGCTGTAGTGACTGGGATGGTAAGTTGATAAGGGAGGTTGAGAAGGATTACCTAGCAGCCATGAGGGCTCAGCTAAGACTGTGGAACATATATTTGCAGCAGACCCACTAAAATCGCATGGTTTTCTTCCCTTTCTGTTCTGTGCGCCTGTAGGAGAAAAGGAGGAGTATGGTGGGAGTTATCCAAGGTTAAGGGTATAATAAGCAAAAAGGAGGCCAGGGACTCAAGAGAACAAGAGAATACAGAAATTAACTCTTTCACCAAGGGGTCAAAATGGGGAAAAGAGGAGGGTGACAGCCTGGAAAAGAACTGAGGGCATGGTGTAAGATGAAGAGCAGTGTCTGAAGTTGCATAGCTGGTACCCCCTCACCATAAATGCAGGAGTCTCATGGGCCATGGAATGGTATTTCTCCTCTTCCCCTCGGCAGGAGGCCTGGTCCTGAAAACTTCAGGGCCCAGAAATTTCTTCATCCTGGAAGATCATTTCAGCCCTGGAACTGTCCTGAAGGGTAGCCCCCAGACTAGCTGTACTCTGACCTTCCATCTCACCATAGCACAGGTACCTTCTTCTCTTCTTCCCCCGCCTTTTCAGTTTCTTTCTATGTGCGGTCTTTTCCATGAGAATATAAGAACATAAGCTCCCTGAGGATTCCTGTCTTTATTTTTTACATATCTGTATTCCCAGTAATTAGGAGTGCCTAGTCCTGAGAGATTCATAGAGAATTTATCAAACTTTTAAAGAATAGTTAGTACCCATTTTTCATAAATTATTTTCAAAAACTGAGAGAGAATCCCATCAGAACCCTTTCATGAGACAAATAATAGCCCTAATGCCTAAACTAAGGAAAGATAAAATACGGAAGGCAAATAGGCCGATATAATTAATGAAAAACAACTCAAAAATTTTAAACCAAATCCTATTAAACAGACTACAGTAATTTATCCAAGAAATCATTCATTTTGATCAAGTGCAACTTATTCCACATTAGGAAAACAATCAGCATAATCACACTAAAATCCAAAACACCAAATGATCCACATGATCATCTGAGGAGGAAGAACAGACCAATAAATTGGTCATCTGACTTAAAAAAAAAACCCAAAAACTAATTAAGAAAACTACAAATATTGAAAGTTTGAAACTCAAAAGACAAAACTGTAAAAAAAAAAAACACTGCAACAAAAATAAAGAGCTGACATTAAAAAAAACTAACAAGTAAAGTGTTAGCTAAATTGATGATAAAAACCAGAAAGCTAAACTGCCAATAAAGAAAAAAAGAAAAAGATTTTACAACAAAAGAAAAACAAAGGGAATTATTAGAAACCATTCTGCCCAATTATATGCCAACATAGTCCAAGAACAAACAAAAGTCTTGGGGGGTTTTGCAGATGATCCGATGGTTTACTTAGAAAATTCCTAAGATTCAACCAAAAATCGGTAGAAACAATAACTATTGTCACGCAGCAGAATATAAAACCAACCAACAAAAATCACTAGGCGCTTGGTATATTACCAACAAAACCCAGCAGGAGATAAAGAAATTTCATTCCAAGTTACTAATTTTCATTACTGCTATTAATCATCGATCATGTGCCAGGTAGTGGAAAGCACCTATTTTAAGGTTTCATTCACCTTGGGGTTGGGGGAAGAGGAGAGAGGGGACCCTGTGCACAGAGAAAATGAGATATAAGATGCATTAAAGGAAATTTCTAGGGGCCAAGGTAGCAAGAGCAACAGAACAACTCCATACTACTACAGTGTAGTAGCTACACTAAAAACTGCGCTGTATTCAAAGATCCACATTGTTTCTTTATAGAATCTCCAGTGAATAGCAATTATATTCTCAATATGGAAAACTAGAGCTATACTATACTTGAAGAACAGAAGCTTGCTTTTTAGTCCAGAGGGGGGAAAAAAAGACTTTTAAAAAACTGGTATAACTGGTTAGACAGAACAAACAACACCTAGACACAAGTGCCAAATTCTGATTGGAGACTCAATAGCACAGAAAAAGAACTATAATAGAAAACAAGGGAGCTAAACCAATCCCATGGACTCTAAGCAGAAAAGGGAAACGACACCATTCTTGTGTGTATCATTTTTAACCATGTGAAGCCAGTAATTAGGTAATATCGATTTTTATATACAAAGTTCCTATAGAGACTGGGAAAAAAGGCCTGAGCTTGCCAGAGAATTACGGAAAGCTATTTATTCTCTTGTTTAACTTTGAAAACAATTCTAACTTGAATACAAAATTAAACAAGCATATATTCCATAAAAAATCGATTTCTAACTCTATGTCCCCAGTACGTTATTAGTTACTACTCCCTTCACATCCCCTCTTGCTCCTCATCTCAAAGTGTGCACACATTTCATTCCTTAGGTTCTGCTTTCTTTGCTTCATAATGGCTTTCATATATATTCTAAAATTTTCCTCTAGAAAACTTCCCAAAAAATCATTCAGATTTTTATTGGCTCAGTTTCACCCTTTATTTTACTCTGCTTTTGCAGACAAGGAAAAGTTAAAACACAGTTTTACAAGTTTTAATCTACTTCTCCAAGAAAAGATTACTAAGCCACAAAACACAACTACATATAAGTTGGTTGTCGGGCTGGTTTTTTTCTTCTGTGTGCTGGCTTTCAAATACAAAAACCATCATTGTCACCTGCCATTATTAGGGAATGTACTTGAGTTGTTTTTCCAGTATGTGGTGATGGATCCCTGCTGTTCTATTCATATTCTTCCTTGCCACTAAGGGCCCAGATTTCACAATATACTAAACAAAACTAACAGTAGAACCTACCTATTAACCTTAATACAGACCATAACCACCTAGGCTACCAAGTAAAAATAATGTTAGGATCTACACAGATCTAATATAAAATACTAGCTGGTATTCATAAACTTTTATAATCTGCCTCCCTCTGCCAACCGTTCCAGTTTTCTTACACTGCACGCACACACTGATCCAGACTTTGCCGTCCAGGGAGAGTGGCTTCCTTAGTGTTCTTTGAACAAAATACTCCATCCCCAGACTCTGGCCATTTTCACTGTCCCCCATGTCTGGAATGCTCTTCCTCCTCTTGTCCAACTCTTAACTTTCCTGGCCTCCTTCAAATCGCAGCTAAAATCCCATCCTGTACAAGAAGGTTTTCCCCATCTGCCTTTGTTAATTATTTCCAATTTATGTTGTAGAAATCAAGCAGACCTGCTGTGGCCCCAGCCGTTGCAAGGCTACAGCTCCAGGGGCTTCAGCGCCTGAAGTGCAAAGGGGTAGGAGATGTGGGTGGGGGGCACCATCTGGACGAGTGGAGCTGCATCAGCTGGGGAGCCAGAGTCTAAGCAGGGACCTGAACTTGCTTAAAGTCAATTTTATGTAAGGCTTAAACCGTCTGTAACACGGTTTGTTCCAAATTTTGTTGCTGTTGTTCAGTAATTCAGCTGTATCGGAGTCTTCCTGAGCCTATGGACCATAACTTCTATCCCCCAAAACCGCAAAAATCACATAAAAATCTAATCTATTGTGATAGAAAACATGGTGAAACAGAGAGCTGGCTTTGAACCGAGAAAGATCTAGGGTTCAAGTTTCACCTCTGACACATCCTGGCTGTGTGGACCTTTCAGTGCTTCAGGCAACTGTTTAAGATTGTCAGTTGCAGAGAAGGCGCAGCTTCCTCACCTGGGAGTTCTTTATACCACTTAAGTCACAGATCCAAGCTACAGCCCTATACTAAACTGTTGTAGGATCATGGAGCTGGAAATAGGAGACTTAAACAAAAAAGAAAAATAACAGTTGTCCTATGCTTTGTTAGACTTTTTAAACGTGTTTCATTGTCCACATGGGCCGCCCTACTGTGGCGAAGCATGGCCCGTACAGTGAGAAAAAGGCTAGGTCTGCAATCAGAGAACCCTGGTCCAAATCCTACTTCTAATGCTTATCAGCAGCACGACGTCTGGCCAGTCACTCCATTTCCCTTCCTCTCCATTTAAGCATCTGTAGAATGGGGAGTTGGACTTGATGGTCTCCAGCTCTAGGTCAGTGTAGTATATAAACAATCAAAAAGTATGTCTTAATTTCCATACTAACGTGCCAAGCACTGCAATAGCCCCAAGTACAAAGAGAAACAATCCTTCCTCAAAGGGAGCTTGCATTCTAAGGAATGTATACCTCCATGATAAGGTAATCATATATCTAATTAAAGCTTTTAAATATCCAAGTATTTGTTCACAAGTACAAATCCAGGCCAAATCCCACCACTGGGATTCCTTTTCCTTCTTCAAGCCCCCACTCTGATGCTGTCCCTCACTGTCATATGTATGCAGGTTTATCTTCCCACACAGACATGATCCCTCTACTCCTTCAATCTATCAAGATGCTCTTTTGAATTTTCTCCTAATTAACCAAAAGTCAATAAATATTTATTAAGCACCTGGCTATGTGTCAGGAACTGTGCTAATCACAAGACACAAATACAAAAGAAGAAAAAGAAACAGTCTCTGCCTTCAAGGAGTTTATAATCTCACGAGGGAAGACAAGGCAAAAAGAAGCGTTTTCTCAACTGTACTGTAGAATCTGTCCTACCCATACCAGAGGTATTAGAAGTTCTTTGAGAGCAGTGACTTTTTTCATCTCTGTATTGCCTCTGAAAACTGCTTCACAGTCTGAAGATACCTGAAAAATGTTGGTTACGCTGAAATGGCCTAACTTTACCAACAAACCCTACACTAGAAAGGCAGGGTAAAATCTTAACAGGACTTGACAAGTGAAGCACATTAAACACGAGGACTGTTTTGTTAAGGTTTCTAGGTGTGGCTGTACATCAAATATAATAAGATCATTTACATCTCTCTGAGTCAGTCACCTACTCTCCAAGTCAGCTTCCCTCCTTCCTGATCAAAATTTGGCCATGAAACAGAACAATTGCTATACATAGACCATTCACAGGAATAAGACAGAGAACATTCTAGAAGGTCACAGGTGGAAAGAACCTGGAGATTAGCACTGGACAGGCCCAAATTAGGTTTAAGAGGCAATCAGCACTTAAGAATCATAAAATCTAATCAAAACTCAACTTTATTAACAAAGAATTACAAGACTACAACTCTAGAACTTAAAGAGAACTTAAACTTGACCCAGTCAATGGGCTGGACAAGGCTAAGAGAGACAGGAAACCTCCGCATCCTCTAGACTGGCCCACATCCACCAGTCAGTGAGTATTTACTGTGTGCCTTCTGTGTACCCAGCACTGTGATAAGCACTGGGGATACAAGGAAAGGTAAGAGTCAGTCCCTGGCCTTTAGCAACTCACAGCCTAAGCAGGGAGACAACATATAGCCAACTAGGCACAATCAAACTACAGAGAGGATAAATGTGAAATAACCAAGAGAGGGATGGCAGTATCATCATGGGAGACCAAGAAAGGTTTGTGGGAGAAGATGGTACTGTCACTGAGACTGGAAGGAAGTCAGGGAAGGGCAAAGGAGGAGGAAGAGAACGGGGGACAACCAATAAAAATGCCTGGGGTTGGAAGACAGAGCCTAGGGTGCACAGAGCAGTGAGAAGACGAGTGCCTCTGGACAGCAGGGTACATGAAGGTTTGGGAGGGGTGTAAAAATAGACTGTTAAGTAGGGCTATTCCTAGAAAAAAACAGGAAGGAAGTGCAAGGCGGGGGGGGGGGGGGGG
>CM053597.1:217088578-217129609 GCA_028646575.1 Pseudocheirus occidentalis
GGATTTGAACTCAGGTACTCCTGACTCCAGGGCCGGCGCTCTATTCACTGCGCCACCTAGCCACCCCTTCCCCTAAAGTATTTGAAAATAAGATTGGCTGCAGGCAACTTCTTTTTTCTTATTTGTTTATTTTCAACATTCATTTCCACGAGATTTTGTGTTACAAATTTTCTCCCCATCTTTTCCTTACTCCCACCCCAATATAGCAAGCCTACTGAATACCCCTTCCCCCAATCTGCCCCTCTTATATCCTCCCCTATCCCTGCTCTAACTTTCTAGTAGGGCAAGATGGATTACAACACCCTAGTGCCTGTATATCTTATTTCCCAGTTGCAGTTAAAAAAAAACAAAACAATTTTTTTAAACATTTGTTTTTAAAACTTTGATTTCCAGATTCTTTTCCTTCTTTCCTCCTCACCCACCCCCACTGGGAAGATAAGCAGTTCCATATAGGTTGTACATGTGTAGTTACACAAAATGTTTCCACAGTAGATATATTGTGAAAGACTATATTTCCCTCCATCCTATCCCGCCCCCCACTTATTCTGTTTTCTACTTTGACCCTGTCCATTTTCAAAAGTGTATACTTCTAACTACCTTCTCCCCTAATCTGCCTTCCCTTCTATCATCCTCCCTCTCATCCCCTTCCCACCTATTTTCCTGTAGGGTAAGATACCTGATTGAGTGTGTATGTTATTCCCTCCTTAAGCCAGATTCAGTGAGAGTAAGGTTGTCCCATTCCCTTTCTCCTTCCTGCTCTTCCCCTCCATTGTAACAGTTTTCTCTTGCCTCTTTTATATGAGATAATTTACTCTTTTCTATTTCTCCCTATCCCCTTCTCTCATTATATTCCTCTTTCACCTCTTTTTTATTTTTTAGATATCATCCCTTCCTATTCAGCTGATGCTATTCAGCTATGTATACATGTACACATATATATATACACTCACATGTATTTATATAATACACCTTCCTATATAAACATATATATGTATGTGTGTGTATATATGTACACACACACATACACACATATTCCCTTCAAGTATCCTCGTGCTGAGAAAAGTCTCATGAGTTTCAGTTATCGTTTTTCCATGCAGGAATGCAAATAGTTCAATTTTAATAAGTTCCTTATGATTTCTTTTTCCTATTTACCTTCTCATGTGTCCCTTGTTTCTTGTATTTGAAAGTAAAATTTTCTGTTCAGCTCTGGTTTTTTCATCAAGAATGCTTGAAAGTCTTTTATTTCATTGAATGACCATATTTTCTCCTGAAGCATTATTCTCGGTTTTGCTGGGTAGGTGACTCTTGGTTTTCGTCCTAGCTCCTTTGACCTCTGGAATATCATATTCCAAGCCCTTCAGTCCCTTAATGTAGAAGCTGCTAGATCTTGTGTTAAACAGGCAACTTTTCAGGAATAAATTCATTGGATAAAAGTAAGGCACACCTGTACTTTGTTGCTTTTAATTTAGCATTTATTATACTTGGTACATACAATACAGGCATGCATATACTTTGATAATTCTAATAAATTCTAATAATACTAACTTCAGTTCAGTTAGTATTTATTATCAGATGTTATCAAAAGCAGAAACATAGATCTCAGTAAACCAACCATTGTTTCGTGTAACTCGTTTTTCTGATATCAGTTGTCTGTTTTTAGTTTTTTAGGCTTACAGAAGGAAAGGGTGATTCTTAAACAGTTTTGAAGGAAGCTGAGGTATTCATTTAGTCATACTGATGTTTCGGAATCATTTTTACGTAGGCTCAGAGACCTAGAAGGTAAGAAGAAATTAAGGATTAAAAAGATTAAATGATGGCTGTGAAAAACTCCCACAGTAGTTTTTCATTTGGTAAACTGCCCATGTATACCCATGAAAGCCCCTGGCAGTGTCTTTGCTAACTGGAGTTTTTTGTATATAAAGTCATTCTGACTTTTAGGAGAGAAAGTATCTGGAATGAATGGGATACTTGTTAATAAATGTTTATCGATTGATGGAGTGCTTTGAATCAGAGATTTTTCATTTAGAAGAGGACATTAAAAGCCATGGTCTGATCCTTTCACTTTTGGAGGCCCAGAGTTGAATTGCCAGTGTTACACAGTTTGTAACAACTAGGATTTTAACCTAGATCTTCTGATTCCAAATCCAGTGCTTTTTCTGCCATATGGTGTAGTATAACTTCTTCCTCTTTCTAGTTCTGTATTATTTTTCCATTTTCTTACAAATAATAATGGGAGAGTAAATGTAAGAATGGTCATTCAAGTTTATCAATGCTACCCCTTCTAGGAATTTCCTAGTGACACGAGGAAGTGATTCCTGCTCTTTAGAGAGGATAGTTGGTTGTTGGTCAAGCCTCTTGTAGTCTAGAGACTATGATTTCCAGTATATGGTGAGATTTGCCCAGAGTTTACTCATTCTATCACTAAAGGAATATACTCAGGATGGGACTGCCCAGTAAGAGCATGGGTTAGAAATAGCTTTTGCACTTTTAGCCAAAATCAGCCAATAAGTACTTAAAACCTGATGTACCAACTCAGTGAATTTGCTGTATTAACTATGTGAAAACACTTGCCTTACCAACGAATCGTTAGTCCTGGAGGTGAGTAGTATTCTCATGTGGTCTGCCCCTTCCCCACTGCCTAAATCATAGGAACTCTACTCAGATGCCGCACTGAGACATCCCTTCTTTCTTTTCCACTGATGTTAAAACAGTCTTCCTTTCCTCCGCTCTCATTCTTTCTTCCTTCTTGCCCCATACCTTGTGCCATCTGAATGAGGTTCTTTACCTCGCAAGGTAACAACTAATTTGATGAATTTGATATAGTACTGTGCTAACCAGAAAAGACTATAAAATGCCTCAGGAACTTCCAGTTTCTAAACAAATATATGTATGTTTGAGCAAGTACCTTCTAGATACATTTTTTTTCTACTTTTCTCTTGTGTTGTAGTAATGTCTGTGAATTCAGAATACCAGCAGTGGTTTAATGAGTACACAAGTGTGGTGTAACATCTGTCTGACCTTAGTGAGGGAGGGGAACGTGTACAGTCACAGACGGATAGACACACACATACACACTTCTACATACAAGTATGTATTCATTCGCTCTTCCCAGAGTGACACCCTAAAAGCATTGCATAAAATGATTCTGCTCTCCTTTAAAGACAGCCAACCCCTTCAGGCAGGGTCACTTTCTTTCATTTATCACGCTCTGGATATAGTTGTTCAGTGGGAACAGAGAGGAGGGAGGAGCAAACAAAAGAGATAGAGGAGAAGGTGGAATTAATAGAGCCTTGTGACTCATTAGATGAAGGAAGGGTCAGAGTGACTTCAAGATTTTTCCGCAGCTATAAGAAGTGCTTGCTGCCTTTAAGTCTTCCTCGGTCAGACCACATCTGGAGGACTGTGTTCAATTCTGGGCGCTACAGTGTAGGAAGGGAGCTGATAAATGGCAAGATTGTCCACAGAATGGCAGCTGAGGTTGTGAAAGAAAGCCCTTGAGTACAATGAAGAAACTGGGTATGTTTAGCCTGGAGCACATGATGCCTATCTCCAAGTAATTGAAAAACTGTCAGTCGGAAAATAAACTACACTTGTTTTGTTTGGTGCCTTTTTTTCAAGGGGTGGGGGCATATTCTTGCTGGTATAGTTAGTTGTGAGAAGGGTGGGCTGTTCTGCTTCCACTCACAACCTTTTTGAGGACAGTTTTCCCCCAGCTAAAGTATACATAATAAAGGAATGTTATCAAATATATGATGATTTATTCATTCTGCTCTGGTGCCCATTAGGGATACTAGTTACTGTGGTACTAAAATACTACTGACAACTTTCTGTTACACTTCACAAAGCTACAAGATTATTCTCACTCCTTTCTGTGGCTTCCCCACTCTTTCCCAGGGAGTCTCCTTCCAAAGAGTGAGTATTACTGACATTTACCATTTTATTCTTTGGTGAGACTGTATTTAGGGGCATGGGTTTTTATATTTACTTAATTAAAAGTTAAATTAAAAAGTTTGACCACCTGCTCAGTTATTTTATTTCTTACTATCCTGAAAGAAATGGAATATAACCAAAAACATCAACATCTCAGCTTTTTTAGAAAGTGAGACCTATGAGGAGACTATTGTAGTAGTCCAAATTGGAACTTATAAGGGCTTAAACCCTCAGATATTTCTGGCTCTCTCACCTATTTCATAGAGACTACATATGAGCATTTGAAAAAATTATCATTTTGAACTTCTTTGACTTCCCAACCATAATCCCAGGAACCTGATTGGTGGGAAATCTTGTCATCTCGAAAGATCTAATCAGCCTTGGTACTGACACTCCATTAGTACCCTCTGCTCCTCTGATGGGAGGGCAAAGCCATGAACTTCTGAAACTTCATTTAAGGAGAAGGCATAGAACAGATTTCCCATTTTGCACCCAGCTGGACTCATTTTGGATTTCTTTGACTTTCCCACCATGTTTCTGCTTATACTCTTATTTCCCTTTTTAGCTTTAGTTTGTGTGTTGTCTTCACCATTAGTTTGTAAACTACTTGAGGGCAGGAACTGTCTTTGCTTTTGTATTTCTATCTCTGGCAGTTAGCACTGTGCCTGCACATAGTAGACACTTAAGGAATGCCCAGCATGGTATGCCAGCACCATCAAAGAAGATGCTGTACTCTGTGAGCAAAACAATTTCAGTAGCTCAAAAGAAACTTGAGATGCACAGATTTAGAAGCCTCTCTGTTCCAAATATTCATATGGACCATTTGCATCTGCCCTGAGGTAAAGCCTTCCAAGCTTTGAGAACAAAAGACCACAACCAAACATTGACTATTTATTGAGTAAAAAATCCTAGTGGGAGGAAATCTTTGCTAATGTTGACTTGGAGAGGATGTCAGATTTCCATTCGATCTGACAAACATCTAAGTGCCTACTTTTTGTCTTTCCTGTGTTAGGGCACCATGGGAGATACAAAGTTCAATGAAAGAAGTACTTGACCTCCAGGAACTTTAATGCCTATAATAATAACTAGGCCTTCAGAATTTTCACCTTCAAACTTGACCTTAAGATTTTTGACTCCAGCACAGTACTGAAGCTGGTTTATATCCTAAGAGTAAGGGACAATTTCATTGTAATACAAAATAAAACAGGGTCTGAGAACAAACTTATGAAGCCAGTCCTTTGAAAAGTCTTCTCCAGAGGAGTGTTCATATAGTCTCTACTTGTAAGGCTCTATGCTAAGTACTTTACAAATGTTAACCTCATTTGATCCTTACAAAAACCATGCCGTTATGTTTTTCCCATTTTACAGATCTTCGAAGATGCTTAGGCAAACAGAGGTTAAGTGGTTTATCCACCTAGTAAATGCCTGAGGCTGGATTTGAACTCAGGTTTTCTAGAGTCCAAGCCGGTGTTTTATCCACTCTACCATCTAGCTGCCTTGCAGGTTGGCATAATGCTAGGGTTCGTTTGGAGCTTTAATAGAGTTTAAAACTCACAGTCACAGATCAGCCTTCCTGAAACATTCTCATAGGCAGGACTCAATATAAAGCAACTGTGTTTTTAAAAATATGGTAGATGCTAGTAAGTAGTACCTATTCACAAATGAACAGTGACCATAATAAAAATCTGTAGTGAGGGATATCAGAATTGCCTTAGTTTATCTGAAAGAGTAAATGGGGATGCCATTAATAGTTTTAGTACCTATTTCACTTACTTGTGATGCTCAAATGAAACAATGTTTATAAAGTATTAGATAATTTTAAATACCCTATAAAGGTCTCCCTGCTTCCAGACTTTCCTTTCTCCAATACGTACTCCACAAGCCTATGAAATTAATATCTTACATACAAGTTCACCTGTGTCATTCTCCTGTGAGTGACTCCTTATAGCTTATAGGATAAAATGTGAACTTGTCCTGGTAGTTAAAGGTCTAATTCTATACAAATAGAAAGGGAGGACTGAATTAAGAAGTAATTTTTCCTTTTTCTTATTTATATGTTCCAGAAACATTTCTTATACTTCCCATAGAACACCTTTGAAAGTACTAGAAGTGACATACAATTCATTTGGTTTTTAATATAATCCGATATGCTTTAAATTTGTGTTCAAGTAGTTATCCCAAACTTCAGACGTTATTTTTTTCTTAAGTTTTCAGGGCATAGGGTTAGGCAGAGTTGGTCTTCTGTTTTGCTACACAGTTATAATATACTAACAGTAAAATCTATTACTGCATAATCAGTTGACCCCTCAGTCAGTAAGCATTTATTAAATTCCTACCATACACCAGGCACTGTGCTAAACACTAGGTTAATGAGAGCCTTTGCTTTCAAGGATCTCACAGTCTAATGGAGGGGACAACAGGGAAACAAATATGTACAAATAAGCTATATAACGATACATATGAAATAATTAATAGAGGAAAGACACTAGAATTCAGAAGATTTGTGAAAAGACTTCCTGTAAAAAAATGAGATTTTAGTTGACTTGCGTTCTAGGCCTCAGGGATAGCTGGGGAGATAAGCATTGAGTGTCTTGTTCGTGGAACAAGGAGGCTACAGTTACCAGATCAAAAAGTACATAGATGAGGAGAGGTCTAAGGTATAAGCAGACTGGAAGGGTGGTGCTGGGAAGATTGTGGGCTAGGTTATGAAAGGCTTTGAATGCCAAACAGAGCATTTTATATTTGATTCTGAAAATCACAGGGAGCCAATGAAGTTTAAGTTTGGGGATGATATAGTTGAACCTACATTTTAATGGCTGAATTGGAGTGGGGAGAAACTTAAGGCAGGCCCACCCACCAGTGGGCTGTTGTGATAATCCAGGTACGGAGTGATAAAGACCTGTACTAGAGTGATGGCTCAGGAGAGAAGGGGACATGTTTGAGAGTTGTTACAAAGTGAAATCAGCAGGCTTTGTTAACAGATTAAAGGACCTCACCTAGACTGTGTATCTGAGGGAGTGGGAGAATGGAGGTGCCCTAGACAATAATAGGGAAGTTTGGGTATGGGGAGAGTTCAGGAGGAAAGGTAAGTTCATTTTCAGACATATTGAGTAGACTGGGTGTCGATATCTGAAAGGCAGTTGTAGATGTGAAATTGGAAGTCAGTACAGAGGTTAGGTCCTGATAAGCAGATTTGAGAAAATCAGTATAGGGATGATAATTAAAGCCCTGGGAGCTGATACTATCACCAAATGAAATAGTAGAGAAAGAGAAGAGAAAAGGGCCCTGTGGGACACCTGTGGTTAGAGGGTGTGACCTGGATGAGGATCCAGCAAAGGAGACAGAAGGGGAGCAGTCCAGGAGGTAGGTAGGAAAACCAGGAGAGAAGAGAATATCAAGGAGTATGTAGTGACTGACAGTGTCAGAGGCTGCAGAGAGGTCACAGAGGTCATGGAATGAAGATTGAGAAAAGGCCTTTGGATGTGGCCTTTAGGAGATGATTGGTAACTTTGGAGAGAGCGGTTTCAATGAAATTTTGAGGTCAGAATCGGACTTTTAAGGGATTAACAAGGGAGTAAGAGTGAGAAAGTAAGAGTTATCTATTGTAGACAACCTTCTCTTAAAGGTTGGCCTCAAAGGATTATTGAGAATGGAAGGGTCAGGTAAGGGGTTTTGGGGGATGGGGGAGTCATGGACATGTTTGTAGGCAGTAGGGAGTGAGCCAGTAGACAAGAAGAGACTAAGGATAAGTGATAAGAGTAGGCTTGAGAGGGATGCAGCCTTCTGGAGATGGGTAGAATGGGATCACTTGTGTAGGTGGGGGGTTAGCCTCGGTAAAGAGTAATGCCATATTTTCATATGAGAAAGAGATGAAGGAGGAGATAGTACCAGACAGCATCTGAGTAATGAGAGGAGAAAAGGGAGCTTATGGCAAATGGCCTCCATTTTCTCAGTAAAATATGAGGCAAAGTTCTTAGCCAAAAGGGTGGAGGGAAGAGGAGCCATCAGAGGTTTGAGGAGAGATGAAAAGTTTAGAAGAGCCAGACATTGGACTAGTGAGTTGATAAGAGAGGTGTAGGAGGATTGCCTTGTAGAACTGAAGACTCAAATGAGCTTGTGTAACATGAAATTGTAGTGGACCCCATTACAAATGCGTGTGGTTTTTTTTCCACCTTCATTCAGAAAGACAGAAAGGGAAAGGGAGAGAGAGAGAGAGACAGAGAGAGAGAGAGAGAAACAGATAGAGAGAGACAGAGAGAGAGAGACGGGGGGGGGGAGGGAGGGAGAGGGTGTGTGTGTCTGTGTGTCTGTGTGTGTGTCTGTGTGTCTGTGTAGGAGTGAGAGTAGGAGTCATCCAAGGCTGAGGCTTGTCAGGGTGCAGTTGGCCACATAATGAGGGACTAGGGATTCAGTAGAACAGAGTAGAGTTTAACTGGTTCACCAGGGAGCCAAGAAGGGGGAAAGAGGAGAGAATAGTTAGTACAGGGGTCATGGCCTGGGAAAGAACTGCAGAGTTGAGGGATTAGAAGGCACAGTATGGACAAAGAATAGGGTTTGGTAATGGAAGGAAATGGGAAAGATTGAAAGCTAATAGATTAGGATCAGATAAGGAGGTTTTAGACTTGCTGAACATGGAGGTGGTGCATTTGTCAGTGATGACAACATCAAAGATATGGCTGTCTTTGTGGCTGAGGCAGGGAGGAGGAGTAGATCATAGGAAGTCTGTCTGTTGAAGAATTAAATAATTAGGGTGTTTGAAGGAGAGTCAGTATTTATGTTGAAGTCCCATAGTCTGAAGGAAGGAATGGGGGAGGAGAAAAAATTGTGAGCCAAGTACTGAAGTCGTTGAAGGGACATTTACCAGAATTTGTTTGGGCATTAAAAAAGTATTTTCTGATACTACCTGGTGTTAATGCTTATTCTCTTCTCAAATTATCTTATATTTACTTATCTATGTATATGTAGTATTTATAAACAAGTAGTAGAAAGTAAGCTGTTTAAAGTCAAGGACTTCATTTATATTTATCACTAGAGCTTTGCTTGTAGTAGATAATATGTTTTTAAATTCTCAGTGCTATAGTGATCATGGTAAGACCACCAGGAGGGTGAGGAAGTCAGGAGGGTTTACCATAAAATTTGCATCTTCCTTACATATATGATTATAAACCATTTCTTTATTCTGGTCAGGATTACATAGTCACTCCCTATTGCCCCTTTCAACCCCATAATGTTCAGGGAGTGGCTTTTTTTGGCTTGCCTGTGGATCTCCAAAGTATATGAGAGAATTGAAATTTAACAAACACTTAAGTGTCTACTTAGTATAGAACACAGTGCTAAGCTCTAAGGAGAGAGATACAAAATTTAGATAAGATCTAATTCCTACCCTCATGGAGCTTACTGTCTAACGAAGTCTCATACTATTCTTGTGGAAAAGAACCATGTTGGCAAATACTAGAGAAATTACATGGATTTAGTTGAATAGCTCCATGGACCCAAAGAACATTCATTAATATTATTGCCAGATTGGAGGGAAGTCTAGTAAATCTGTTCTTGACTATGTAGAATTAAATTTTTATCAGTGACTTCCCTTGATGGCATGCCATCAAATTTGCAGGTGACATAAAGCTGAAGGTGATAATTACTAATACACTGGAGTGTAGTGTTGAAGGTTTTGATAGACTAGAACATTAGACTGAATCAAAAAAGATAAAATTTAAAAATAGATGTAAACTTCTTCATTTGAGTTCAAAGGGTCAACATCACAAGATGGAAGATACATACTAGATAACAGTGTTACATGAAAAAGATCTGAGAGTTTTAGTGAGTTAGTAAGTTCACTGAAGTCAACACTATAATGTGGCATCTAAAAAAGCTAACGAAATTATTGATGACATTAAGATGACAGTAAGAAAGACATAGTGTGTAGGACAAAAAGAATTCCACTAAGCTCTGTCCTTAGAACCACATCTGGAGCATTGGGTTTAATTCTAGGAGCAAGGACATTAGGAAAACATCCCAAGGAGGGTGATAAAGGGCATTGAAATAACACCATATGAGGACTGATGAAAGAACTAAACATGTTTAGTGTAGCGAACAGAAGACTGGGCTGGGGGAGGTAGACATCATGTTAAAAAGGGATTAAATCATTTTGTTTGGCTCTATGAGAGAACTAGGAGCAATGAGTGAAAGTTGCAGAGGCAACTTAGGTTTGGTATAAGGAAAATTTTCCCAACACAGTGAACTATCCAGAAGGATAATGGGATTTCTTAGGAGGTAGTAGGTTTTCTCTTTGTTTGAGAACTGTAAGCAAAGGCGGGGAAGGGGCGGAGGCGGGGTGACTACTTGTCTAGCATTTTGTAGGGCCTATTATGGATTGGACTGGATGACTTCTGAGTCTTTGTCAACTTTCTGGGATTTGAATTGAGTTCAGTCACTGTATTATCCAATCTTATCCAGTGCTCATTTATTAAGTACATCTGCAAAGATACTATCCTCACAGTTGGGAATAAAAAGACAAGTATAATAATCCTTGCCCTCAAGAGGCTTACATTCAAGTGTGGGAAGATAACACCTAAAAGGGAACTGAAAAGGAGGGGCATTGTGGAAAGGAAAAAAGGTGGAATATAGTCTGGGGAATGTGGACTAGTCATGGGCTATAGTCATGGGTTTGAAGGGTAGAGAGATTCAGTGAGAAATTCACCAATTGGAAGAAGAGGTCGTAGGGGGTAGAGTTGGTGCCATCTTAGAAAAGACTGCCAGAGTGAAGGTGGAGAAGAGGTGGTTTAGGGAGCCTTGGTCTGCATGGGGACAAGAACTTAAGTACTTTAAGCATTCTCCCTCCCCAGATTTTGTCACCTCTCGGTTTCCCAGTCTCACTGTAGCCTCATTGGTGCAGATATGAATGGTCATTTAGAACCACCTATTCTGAGAAAATATTTGAAACCATAGAAATGTCATTTTTGTGAAAGTGGCCTTAGCATTTTACAGGCAGGTAGAGGGGAGAGAGGGAAGTCATGAACAACATAATGATTTCTCCTCCCCCCTCCCCCCATGTAGTTTTCCACTAGGAAACATAGATAAACCAAGGGAATAGCTAGGTCAGTGTGAGGATCCCTACTCTGTGAAAGCCCAAGAGATAGTTAATTCGAGAGAGCGTCAACACACCACTAGATCTGTATCTGGAATGACCCTCTTAGAGCCTGTCAGAGGTGGTTGCTGGGCTCAGCTTGTGCTGGTAGAATTTAGCAGTTCAGCTCCAGCTTGGATGCTGTTCTGTGGCTGGAGTCTCCCCCTGGTCCTCACTACTTTGGCGGGTCTTTTTTCTTCTGTTGCTTTTCCCGTCTCTCATTCACTTGCCTGGCTTTTTTTCTCTCTCCCCCAGTTGACTTCAGTCAGAGTCAAACAATAGCACTGGAGGATTTTACCTTCAAGTAAAGTCTTGATCCATGTCCATGCCCTTTTTTGATGAGTTCCAGAAAGATTAGGCACATTCATAATCTCAGTGCTTTAATAATGGACTTAATATACTTCTTTAAATGGCGCTTTAAGCATTTGAGGCTCCATTGTCTAATTATTTCAGTTTTGTCTATCTGACAAGGAATCCTCAGTTTAAATCATACCATACAACATCTGCCATGTCACATGAATAAAGTTATGTTATTAACAGGTGCTTTTTGATAGTTACATGGTCCATTCCAGAATTTTCTGAATAACACATCTAATGAAAGCTTATTGAAATATTACCGTTTTTTTTGCTACTTCAGACAAAGCATAATTCTGTTCATATATATAATTGAATTACTGATTTGTGAGCATAATTTTACTAGATGGTAAATGCTTTTTCATATGAGTCAGACTTTTAAAGATTTGTACTGAGTGGCATCTAACTTCTTTAAGAAGTTGTCTTTCT
Organism: Pseudocheirus occidentalis; assembly: GCA_028646575.1. NCBI lineage: Eukaryota > Metazoa > Chordata > Mammalia > Diprotodontia > Pseudocheiridae > Pseudocheirus > Pseudocheirus occidentalis. The sequence continues at coordinate 217,100,418 of CM053597.1, forward strand.
AGCCCTGGTTTTGTTTAAACTTGTCTGACCCAGAGTGAAATACTAAATTATCCACTGAACTAGGTAAACTTTTAGCTATAATCATTACTGGAAATCATTCCAAGTCTAAGATTGAAGGGGGAAAAATATTTTAAATGTTTACTAAGTTCAGAACACTGGTCTAGGTAAAGTGTTGCAGATAGAGGGGAGTTAATATTTGACCACACCATTAGCTAGTCCTGAATACAGCCACAAAATGTTAATGAAGTATTAAACTATAAGGAGGAAGCCATACCTGCTGATCACTTTATAACCCCTTTCTTTGATGAGATTAAAGGGAATTAAACTTATGGGCACCATAAGGAGCAGTCAGGAAGACCTGAGTTCAAATACAGCCTCAGACACTTATTAGCTTTGAGACCCTTGTCAAATCACAACCTTTCCCTGCCTCAGTTCCCTCAGCTGTAAAATGGGAATGATCCCTCTTAACCTGGCAAGGTTGTCATGAGGTTGAAATAAAATAACATTTGTAAAATGCTTAGCATAGTTCTTGACATAGAGTGCTGAATAAATGGTTGTTTTCTTCTTTAAATGCCTAACCTCTAAAGACAGAGTTCAGAACAAGAACCAGACCCTTGAGAGGAAATTGTTCTCCTGTCCTTCCTCTCCCCTCCCCCCAGCTACTGAACTCGTAGGAAACACTTTATTTAATACAAAGACCACAAGCTGCATACAACACTGACAGAAGACATTTGAGGCTAAACTCAGCTTCAAGGAATGGAGCCCATTGTAGTGGTGAAGATAGTTGGTCATGGAAAGGAACAGACTTAGGGATCCACAGAGCAGAGGTGGTGCAGCCTCTGGGAGCTGTGGGGTCATTCCGCAGAGAGAGCAAGGACATCCAGGCCTTGCAGTCCTGAGCTTCTTAGTTGCCCTCACAGCCACTTTTTTTTAACACTCTTCTTATGGACACAGCGTGGATTGGTGAGAGACTGTGTTCCAATTTACAGAGAGACTATTTTGTTCCTACTATTTTTACTTATCTCTTAGAAAGGCATTTACTTAGATGGCAAATTGTATCTGCTGACTGTTTTGGGAATTGTACCACCACGGGCTAATGAGCTATCACATTAGAAGTAGATACCTACTGCAGAACTCAGGAATAAGTAATTGCGCTCTGGAATCCCCAGCCCATGAGTACAAGTTGAGGAATGTGTCCCAAAAAGGGACATACAGCATTATGTTAGAACTGAGCCTTCCCCTTAAGGAACTTAGATTTTATTAAAAGTAGTAAAACAAATACACAGATGGCTATGATACAAAATAGAGCATCACCTCCGGGATTTTGAATACTAAAATGCCCGTCTCTGACCACAACCTCCTGTCTTGGGCAAGTTATTTCTGGTTTTACTTTCTTCCCTTTATAATTTTTACCATATGATCAGCAATTTAGATGATGAACATTTTTTCCTCTTTATTTTTAATTTCTTTATTTCTAGTGTTCTTATATGAATAAACCTTATCATTCATCATCCTTATACCTCTTCCCCAGAAGCAAAGTGCTGATGGGATGGAGTCATCGAGTATTTGAGCCCTAGGTACTACACAAAACTCTTTATTCATTTTTTTTACTGTATCTATAATATAAATATATAATATATAATAGATATATGATATAAAATCCAAAGTGGTAATTTTAAACCTACTCTCTCAAACCTTCACTACTATTCCCCTTTCCCCAATTCCTTGGGAGATGAAATTTCCTCTTATCAAGAAGATTGAGACTATATTTTATGAGCCACATTCCATCCCATCTTTCATGCCTCAGAATCTCCTTCTTTTTTCCCCCTTTTTCTCAAAGGATGATGGTAGATCTCATGATAGCCAAAGCCAAATCAGCTATGTGTACTATGATTCCATTCTCTTTTGTCTCCTCAAGAAGCTCCATTCTTAGAACTGTTCTCTTCAGGCCCTTCCTCCAAACTGCCTCTGACAGCCAACAGATTTCCTTATTTCCTTAAATCAATGAACATTTATTAGATACTTCTGTGTACTAAGTATTGTGCTCAGGACTGGGATAGCAAAGGAAGGCAAAAAGGTCCACCACTTAATGATCTTAAAATCAAATGGGGCAGACAGAACCCAAATGTTACGTACAAAAAAAATACATACAGGATCATTTGGAGACCATCAGAGGGGGAAGGTGCTCCCCCTCAGTTTCTAACTTGTACTATAGTTATAATCTTCTTGATGGCAAGGACTATCTGTGTCCTATTTCATATATCCCATGACTTAATAAGCCATTAGTTTCATTTCTTATTCCCAAACTGTGTTTTACAACCTATTTTTCACCATCCTTCCTTGGCTCTACAAGTTATGGGTGAATATGTTTCACCTTCTCACCATACATAGCCAGCTGGCCAATGGTGTTTCTTCTTGCTTATCTTTCGCATCCTGCCTTCTCACTATTTATGCAGTCACTGCCTTAGCGGAAGCCCTCACCAGCTGTCTGTCACCTCGTCTCTTGCAGTAGCCTTCTACTGCGGGTCTGTCCCACTTCCACTCTGTTCTTTGTTCAGATATGAAACAGTTTTCCTTAAGTAAAGGTCTGAGTGATAGCGCTCATTAAGCTCCGGTGGCTCTAGGATCAAAAGTGCACAATTCTTTTGCACTTTTACAACCTGACACCAACCAGTTTTTTCAGACTCGATCTGCGTTGCTCCCCTTCCATACTCTTGGTACAACCGAACTGGCCTCCTCCCTGTTACTTAGTCTCCTGTATCGATGCTGTTGCACTACATTCTCTTTTCACCTCTGCCTCATGGAATCCTTCACTTTCTTCAAGATACAGCTAACTACCACTTGCTACAAAAGACTTTGCTGATTGTCCCTCTCTCCTTATTTTCATCACTTGGATTGGACTCCAAGCCTTAACCACTTGACAGAAGAACAGACGTTACACTCTGCTGGTCTTGCTTTGGAGAACCCATGATCATCCCTGCACCAGGGTGAGGCATTAGAGTAGCTCATCCATGTGGGTACTGCTTTTTGTAGACTTCACAGACATTGCATGCCAATGTGTTATCGGTATTTCAAGAAGAAAATACGAAGGTGTAAGTACCAGCCGTCATATAATTGTCTCTATCTTAACAAACAGGAAATGACTAGTTACTGATACATGAGTCATTTCAGAATCAGTGCAATGAGACTATAAACTAGTTAGAACAAAAGTCAAAACCCACAGTAAACTAGAAGAAAGGCTAATTTAAAAAAAGATACAGTGAAATTATAACAGCCCTAGTCTGATTTACTTAAAAAAAAAAAGCTATTACAGTGGAAAAAGAGAAAACGGATAAAGGAAAAGATGTTCTTTCTGATTATTGCCATTTCCAATAAAAATTAAACATTGTTAAGCAAGCTACATAACAAGGAAAAGATCCCAGAACACAGTTTACCCAGCAAACCCTTGATTTCTTTGCCAAGCAGAGAGATGTTACAGGTAAGAACAGCAAAGGTTAACGGTGGTTCTCAACCTTCCTAATGCCGCGACCCTTTAATACTCATATGTGGGCGTATTTGCATGTGAGTGGACCTGCCTGGAAAAGAATAGAGGAGCGGTGTCTCAGACCATCTAACGTATTTTCCAGTGGTCTTAGACGATCTCTGTGACCCCTGTGAAATGGTCATTCGACCCCCAAGGGGGTTGCAACACACAGGTTGAGAACTGCTGTTTTAGAATATAAGGACTCATTTGCAAAATATGGAGAGCAATGAAAAATTAGAAATAGTATTACCTCACAAAATAGCAGAATGGTGGTGGTGAAAATGCAGAAAAACATGGTTTTAGGCCCTGCTAAGTCATATCATTCCAAGATTGGAAAAGAAAACAGAAAGAAAATAAATTGACAAAAAAATGGAGGTTTGCAAGTATTTCTGAAATCTGCTTTCATTGTTGTTAATAAGAAAAACATTGCATTTGTATTCTATACCTTAATTATTTGATGTACTATGTGGTGGTGAAAGTGGCCCCATGAGATGGTAAAGTCAGGAATAACAACAGGACCAGATGAGGTTTCCTACTCTGAAGAAATCAAATATACTTAACATATTATTAACCTTCAGGGAAGGAATTTTAAACTTGCGAATACATTGCATTGTGTAGGTGGACATATGCTAATAGATATGTGAGTCTCCTAAATATTTCAAAATGCCTGATGGTGATTATAGGGACAGTCCTAGTAACAGTCACTAACGGTATGACATGTATGTCTGCAGGCTTACCTAAGTTCAGTAGCCAGTTATACCTATTACTCCAGGAGCATTGCTCTTAGTGTCATGTATTGATATAAATGTCCTATAATCCCTACTCTCAAAAAAAAGGGCATATGACACACAACTGACCATAATGCCAAACATACATTCAGTGCACAGAACTCGCTTACAAAGTGCTATGCTTAGGCAAACGTTGTTGACCTTGGGCAAGTTATTTTACTTTCTTGGATCTGTTTTCCTATCTGTAAAATGAAGAGTAATAGATTTCTAACCTAAGGTCTATCTATGAAAGGAATCTCAGAGATCATCTAGTTCAGTCCCCCAATTTTACACTCTAGAAAACTGAGGCCCAGAGAGGTGACCTGACTTGTTCAAAGGTACAGGGTATTAAAAGCCATCTAAGACTTGACCCCAGACCCATTATACTTTCTGTCATTCAGCACTGTGTCTGTACTACATGCTTCTTTAAGACTGTCATTCAGAAACTTGTCTTCCTTAGTCAAATGAAATTGATAGTAATGACAAGCCTAAAAGAGATTTCAGCACACACAGAAAGAATGCTGGGCACCAACTCTAGGAATGATTTTACCTGCGGTGTTTGCATGTTAACAGTAGTGTTTATTGAAAACTATTGTGCCAAGCCAGAAAGTCTTTCCTTCTTGAAATAGTAAAGTTCAGAATCCTCATTTGGAATTTGTAAATGTGCACAGTTTGGGAGGATTCATTAGTTGCTAAATTTCCTAAGTTATTAGATACTGAATTGTGTGCTTAACATATTGCCTGCTGTTTTATACTTTTTTCCAAAAAAAAAAAAAATCCGTGTGGTATTTAGGCTGAAGCATTATTATACAGCTTTGCTTGAACCATTTATTTAGTCTGAGTAACAGAAATATAGCTTTAAGTTGAAGCATTGATCCAAACTCTGGGTTTTTAGATAGGCGGATAGATATAGATCTCCACACACAGACACGCTGTGTTAGGTAGCCTTTTACTTTAGTGAACATAAGGACACATTCTTTGAGTTTTGCTGAAAGATCTCAGACGCAGGCAGGAGCAGTGAAGGCATGTGTATCTTCTTATGAAATACACCAAGATCCACACCAGTGCTAGACCCATTCATGTATCATCCACCCTCTGCACATATCCTCCTGTTTTACTCTCTTCCATAAGAGTGGAACCCGCATAAAGACTTGTTTCTTCAAACCTGTTTGCTCTCTTTCTCTCTCTTTATTCCCCCATTTCTCAAAGAAAAGAGATGAAATTTTGCTGTTGTTGGCAAAGATTGACTTTTTATTGAGACAGATGTTTCCACGAATACTTTGGGCTCATTTTTTTTTTTTACTCCCAACCTTGAATCACATAGTTTCATCCACAGGGGAAAAAATTTTTTTTTCCCCTGCTCTTCGTGTAGTGAATCAATCACTCATTCGTCAGTCCGGCTGTTGTCTCTTAACTTAGTTGCTTTAGCTCTTCTTGACCTCACCCTTGACTCTTTGGGGCTGTTAATAATATGTTGTCTTGCATTGGCACTTCATTCTTCCATGAATTTATGTCTTATTTTACCAACAGGAGCATCCCTGTGGCAAGGACCCTATTTTGTTCATCTTAATGTTTAGGTGAATGCTCTGTAGCTAAAGCTTAATGTGTACTCTTAAAATGAAACCAACACATTTCAGTGAAATATTGGATTTTAATCCTTTGATTTTAAATTTGTTGTCTCACTGCCTTTATAAGGCATCAAAAAAGTCTGGTACTTCAGGCAAGAGATCTCTTTACAAATAAGTCAGCCTCTTCCTTTTCTTTCTTTTCTAGTAACACCAGAGAGGTTGGAAGAGAAAGAATCCCTTGACCATAAGAACGTTTCTTTCCCTATGGCAGAGATGTATTTTCTGTAGCTGGAAGGCTGACATTTACCAACCCAAATCCATCTGTTTTCTCTTTGTTTAGAGGAAGTGAGGTATTTCGTTTTGTTTGGTGACGTTGAGGAGCGGCAACCAAGAGGAGCTGCAGAATATATCCTTACTGGTTCTTGGCTGCTGTCCTAATTTATTTATAGCCTGTGTAACAACTGGATCACTAGACCCAAGGAGGGTAGGCATGTACCCTCTCCCACTTGGGCCTCCTACCTTTGAGATTATATATATTGGCTTTACCTCTGTGGGGGCTGAGGGGGAGAAAGAGAAGGGCTGCCTTCCCAAAAGAGAATCAGACTCTTTCACACCTGCCAGGAGCTCCGAGGAAAATCATTCAAAAATTGGATGTGCCAAATTTCTAGGGTCTCCCTGAAAGTACCTGAAAGGTACTTAACTTTATAGATAGGTGTTCAGCAGCTATTTATTTCCTTCCCACAAAAGAAATCCTCAAAACACAAAAGACTCAATGTGCTTTGACAAAAACTTTAAAATGATATAATAATCAATGAATCACTGCTCTATTTTCCTGAGAGACTGATAGTTACAATGTTTGCCTTTACTTTGTCCCTTCACTGTCCACACAGCTCCCTTAAAATCTTCATCTACTGGTAATCCAGGTCAGGGCTTGGGCTCCCCTCCTGTCAGTCTTTATAGAAGTGCTATGAGGAGACAGTATAGTCCACACCAGGTGAGAATTCCTCACCTACCTGTTCAGCACACAAGGTTGCCTCCCAGGCTGGAAGCGTCCATATCAGGATCCCTGTTTATTATCATCATTATCATTGGTAACAACAACAACAACAAAAATAATAGCGTTTATGTAGTGCTTTAAGGTTTACAAAACAGTAGTCATTATCATAATGTGTGAGGTAAGTCCTGTTAGGTAGCATAACCAAGATTGAAAAGCTTGTAAGTGTCTGAGGCAGGATTTGAATTCAAGGTACCAGGTCCACTGCTCTTACCCATTTCTGCCACCTAAATGCTTCTCTGTATCCCTGTGCTCAGAGAAAGAAACGGAAAGAAGAGGCTATCCGATCTCTGAGGACCCTATTTAGAATCATTCAGATAAGCACATGCTATAGCTGCCCTCTTTAGCAGCCACTGTAGGTTTGGAGGGGCTGGGAAGCAATAAAATGTCCCTCAGTCCAAAAGAAAACCTCACAAAGCCCCTACATGATCGGTAGACTGAAAGAGAGAACATTAGAGGCTAGAGTTGTTGCTGAACAAGGAAATCAGTTGGTATGAACTGAGGATTCATTTGGAGGTAATACATTGGAGGGTCTCTCTTTAAATCATAGTGATGCATAAAGAATGGGCCCTGGAATCAGAAGGACCTGAGTTCAGATGTGGCATTAGACACCTATTAACTGTGTGACCCTGGACAAGTCACTTAATCCCAATTGCCTCCCCCTGCAAAAGAAATGCATGCATGCATGTATGTATATATGTATGTATGTATATACACCTGTGTGTATAACACACTATGCATATATAGTCTTTTATTACAGTCTTCTAGACAGTAAATTCTCTGAAGTATGAGCCTTAGCCCTCAAGGAAGTATTTAAGTACAGATGTCCAGAAGATAGGAGTCCCAAGCATGATAGGTAGGTCAGCATAAATTGCATGGACATAGTAATGGGAAATATCCTAAGAGAAAAGTCTTGCATCAGGAAAAATCTTGGAGGTAGGAAAAGTAGAGTATGAGAAAAACAAAGTGCCTTGTGAAGCTGGAGCAGAGTATTTTTAGGGAAATTATGGGAGATCTTGTGGAAGGCCTTACATTCCAGACAGAGGAGTTTAGACTTCATTTGCTAGGCAGAGACTTGGTACGAGCTGTAGATATATTTGGAAACAGTAAATTGGAAGAATAAGAGAGGGATTACTAGCCATAATAGGGTCTACTTAGATCGTAGCTAGCGTCTTCCTGTCTTGTTAGGAACCAGGTGAAGGAGTGCATTGAAAAGAATGAAACGGTAACAAGGAGCGTGAACGGAGGGGGAGAACTTTAAGGTTTCCTTCAGACGTGTTTATTGGCCTAGAATCTGTAGTTTTTCTATCGTTCTTCACATTTGTTTCAGGGAGAAATTTAGAACCATTTGGAGTACAGCGAATAGTAGCTGCATAGATTCCAGATGTTTCTGATCTCAGTCATTGCCACACTCAGCGTCCATTTGAGATGTGTACAAGTAGCTGTACGGACTGGCCTTCTAGCTGGAAGTATCATTTCTCTCCAGTAAACTTGCACACATCTTTCTTCACATAGAGTAAAGTGTCCCAGTGCATGTTCAATAAAAAAAATGCTTTTCTGTTATGTGTTATCTTTTTAAAATAGCAGCTTGCAAAAGTGTGACTCAGCATACGAAACAGGGACAAACACTCTGTTGTTAAAAATCACTCAGTCAAAATGTGTTGAGCGTCTACTAAGAACCTAGAGCTGTGCTCACTTAAAAATACTTGTTAAAAGAATTATGAAAAAGATCAGTAATGAAAATCAAAACCATCATGTCTGTAACTTTGTAATTATGTATTTTGGTTTTAGCTGCTTTGGGTTTGTGTGCATATACATACACATACACATAATACACACATATTCACATATTTTAAAATTGCAAGCATTCTTATTCAGTTAAATTAACATGGAGATTGCATTAATTTTTCGTGGTAAATATTTAGCTTGTTTAAAGTAGAACCTATAATTATAACTCAGTTAAGTTGTATTTCATTGTGGGCGAACATTTACAAACCAGTTGGTAGTGGTCATTTAATTAAACCTGAATTTTTTATTTAGGTGAGCAGCACAAAAGCTAGAGCTGAGGAGGGCCTTTGGGATCTGTAGCAGCATCTGTAGCATGTTTGTGAGCCAGATTTGGTTTTAGGAAAAGTGCTACTGTTCCTTATCAGAAGGCAGACCTAAATCTGTGGGCAATTATATGTCACAAAATCCCTTGGTGGAATGGCATGATTTCTTCTTCTCTGTATATGCTAGGGACTCTTAGATGCCAGAATGACTCTCAAATGCTCTGTAATCAAGATTTTTTTCTATAAATAGCAAAAAAAGAATAATCTGTAAACCATTTCTGTTTTCTTGCTCTTTTAGGAGATATTACCCAGAAAGGATATGAGAAGAAAAGGTCAAAACTTCTGTCTCCTTACATCCCACAGATACAAGGTAGGCATTACTCTAATGAAAAATATTCTAATTTTTTTAATTTTAATACAAAATAAGAATAATCCCCTGTCTTAATTTGTTCTCACTCTCATTTGCTCCCCACCAAACGTTTATGGAGCAACACTGAGCTAAGATTATATATTATGTATTAGGTACGCACCTGCATATGTGTGTGTGTGTGTGTGTGTGTGTGAGAGAGAGAGAGAGAAAGAGAGACAGAGAGAACAGAACCATCAAAAGTTCTCGGGTAGAAGAGGATCCTAATTTTTTAAAACAATAGAATTTTGTATACTTATTTTGACTTATATTTTTCTAAAACAGAAGGATTGGCAAATTGTAAATATACAAGAAGGTTTTTCTGTTATTTATTTTTCTGATAGGGAACTCTAAAAAGGACTCAACCATTCAGTTCAGTTCATTAGATATTTCTTAAGTACTGAATGGTAGTCCCTGGGGATTCATCAGTAGGTGTCATTTCACCATAGAAGAGAGTTGCTTGAAGCTAAGAAACAGTTGAGTGACTTTACCCAGGGTCTCGCAGTAAAACTGCTCTTAGGGAACTTGTATTCTTTCTTTGCTGTCTCCAAATGAAATTCGCTTCAAATATATTCTAAAAATTATCCAGCATGAGATAGTCCATGATTTTCCTGTAATAAGTCTTTTTTCAGTCGTAATTACATTTGCCATAAGGAATTTCTTTCTTCTAACCTTTTTTGTAATTAAAACCCTTGTCTGTTCTCAGTAGACATGGAGAGAATAGTCAGCTCATTTCCTCCAGAGTGCTCTTCCACATTTAGATCTTTCCTCAGGTTTTTTTTTCCAACCTAAAACCAAAACATCCACTGAAGTAAAAACTGATTTGTATGATTTTTTTTTTTAGCCTTTGCAATGAGACTCCTTTTTTTTTTTTTGTAAAGTTAGAACAAATACATCATCAAAAGTTTCCTTTAAGCTCATTAACCATCTGAAGAAAAATATAGGCAAATGGTATATGATGTGATAATTAAGTGCTGGCCATCATGTGCTTTGGGCAGCTAGAGGCTACAGTGGATAGCGTATTGGGCCTGAAGTAAGGAAGGCTCATCTTCCTAAATTCAAATCCTGCCTCAGACACTTTGTAGTTGTGTGACCCTGAGCAAGTCACTTAACCCCATTTGCCTGTTTCTTCATCTGTAAAATGAAGTGACAAGCCACTCCAGTATTTTTGCCAAGAAAACCCCAAGTGAGGTCACAAAGAGTCAGACATGAGTGAAACAACTGAACAACAACATCATATGCTTAGTCACTTGTGTGCTGTCTTTGTCTAGTGATAGTCTAGAGAACCCTGGAGGCCTGGGATCATGTCTGGCCTCTCCCGACAGCATATTTAGTCACCCAAATAAGAGTATCAGAAGTCCCTTTCCAACATGACCAATACATGTTGTCTAGCCTTAGCAAAGGTTCCTCCTGGTGCAGCCCATTCCACTTTTTAAAAAATAGTCTTTAATATAATTTGTTTTTAACATTATCTGCATTCCCTTTTGTATCCTTTTCCCCCAGAAAGCCATTCCTCACAGCAGAGGAAACAGGAGCCAGTTCAACAGAACTAGCCACTTTCCACACCCACACCCACATCTTTAAGTTCTACAGAAGAGAGGCAGATGCCTTTTCAGAGTTCTGTTTTGGGAGGAAGCTTGGTCATTATATTTCCATAGTCCACGGTTTTATTTCTTTTGCTGATGTTTCTCTTTATATCTTCATGATCAGTGGGTGTATTGTTATCCTAATCTTGTTTGACTTCACATCAATTCATGTAAACCTCCTCCAGCTTAGAGTTCCTGAATTTTAAGTAACTAGTCTAAGGTCACATAGATAATTAAATGGCAGATCTGGATTTGAACTTAGTTCTTCTGACTCTTGAGTGCACTGTTTTTATGACTGTACCATGATGCAGCTTTTGAATAGCTGTAATTATTAAGAAATTTTCCCATTTTTACATTTTCCCTTCCAAATCCTCTTCTCTCTAACTTTCTCCCATTGTTCTGCCCTCTGGAGCCAAGGTCGATTCTAATCCTTCTTCAAACATGACAGTCATTCAGGTATTTAAAGTCATTTCATATCCCCTGCCAAGTCTTCTGTTCTCCAGAGTACCACCCTCACTACCCTAATCTTCCGCCCTCACATGGTAGGCTCCTAGGGTTCTTACATCCTGCTTACCCTTCTCTACTCTTTCCCACTTATCAGTATACCTCCTAAAATGTGGCAGCCCAGACTGTTACTATATTCTGTATGTTGTCTGAGCAGGGCAGGACACTGCTCCTCTTAGGAGAGCTTAAAACAAACATTTAACTTTTTTTGGTTACCATGCAGTCTTAAGTTATCTTGAGGTTGCTTTCCCCAAGATCATAGAGATAAGATTTGTATTCTGTTAAATGCATGTTGTTTAATTTGTCTTAACATTCTAACCTTTCAGGATCTTTTTTTGGACTGCAATTCAGTGTACTAAGTGATCGTTCTCAGCTTTTTCTAGTGTGCAAATTTGATAAGGAAGCAATTAATGCTTTTATCCAAGTCCATGTCATTGATAAAAATGTTAAAAAAGTAATAAGCAAGCTATTAATAGCCATATGAGAGAATACTCCAAATGACTAATAATAAGGAAAATTAATAACTGAGTTTCAAATTAGGACATTTACCCTCCATATAGTCTGTGGTGCCTCTGAAATCCTCTGCCAGATTTCCTAGAAAGCTTGGCATCTTAGCAGTTCTGTTCACTAGTTCTTTTAGTACCTGCTAATCTGGATGAGATGATTGAAACTCATTGAAGACAACTTGGTGCTTCCTTGAACTGTTTCCTTGATTTTCTTGGGTATTGACTTGCCTAAAATCTACATGCGTTCTGTCCTTTGCAGTCCAAAGATCATTGCCCTAGGCAGAGAATACAGAAACAGCATATAAATTCAGCACCTATGCCTTTTTCTTTGTAGTTAGCTGTCATTGCTATTTAACCTTAGCAACATTCTCATCCTTTCTTTTTGTTTGTCCTCTCTTTCCCCAGTATAGCTTTTAAAAATCCTTTTTCTAGTCCTTATTTTTCTTGCTTAAATTCAGTTCTTTCTGAGCTTGAGCATTACTGGCAGTATTATTATGGTACCGTACTGTGGTTTTGTTTTCATACTCTGTTATCTGCTCCTTCTTCCATCTTCAATATCTGTCTTTTAAAAATGTGAGTTTGTTAGGTGTTTTACCTGCATATCCATATCTATAGTGGTCTCTTCAGACAACATCATTTTCTCCACCAGATATGTTTATCTGCATGTCTTCAGAACCTTCTTTTTGCGGGTTTATCAGAGCAAATGTCTGTACTGACCTTTCCAAAAAAGCGCTTGTCTTATTTTCTTTCTGAGTTCTTTTACCTTTCTCTCAGGAGGTGAGTAGTATATTTCATTGTTAGTTTTCTGAAATCCTGGGTGGTCATCACACTAATGAGTTCAGCATGATAATAAAATAATAATATTATAATTCATCACATTTCTGTATGGTACAAGATTGAGAAGGAACAGAATCTAGTAAATTTTTCCGTAATTAAGATTTAGTAAGTTGCTGTTGAGTTGTTCAGTCGTGTCTGACTCGTTGCACTGTGGCCTGTGGTGCATCCGACCCTTCCATTCTCTACAGTCTCCAGAAGTCTGCTCAAGCTCGTGTACTTCCATGGCACTGTTTGTCCATTTCATTCTCTGCCGTTTCCTTTTCCTTTTGCCTTCAGTCTGCTGCTTCCCAGAGAGTCAGAGCACCCTCAGAACTTGTTCTCGTCTTCCTAGCTGGGTCACCTTTGGACAAATCATTTCACTTCTCCAGGCTTCAGTCTCCTTTTCTTTAAAATGAGGGCATTGAACCAAATGACTTCTGAGGGGCCTTTCAACTCTAGGTTCATGATCTCGTGATATCCTACCTCTCAATCTGTGATTTAATGGAATTCTCCCAAAACATAAAACTAATTTTTAGCCTTTATCAAAAACACATTTTACAGCTCCTTGGCAGAGAAGGCAGTAATAACTTTCAAAATTATTTTATTTCTCTAGTATTAAGCTCTAAAGTATTCATCATAAGAAAAAGAAAGCTATATGTAATAGTATAAGCTACATTTCTTTTAGGGAAGAAAGACTAAATTTAACACTTACATTCTTCATCTTCTTAGGCATAATTGTGACACCTAGTGGATAGCGTGGATACATGGGAAAAAAGAAAATGTTGAAAGATTAGAAACCCCCCAGTTGTTTCTTCTGCTTTCTGTAACGTGTGAGGTGTTTACTTAAGTATACTTCAATGTTTCTGATGCTAGAGTTTGTGATCTCCCAGGGAGAAATAGGCAAGAATAGAGTTGTGAACCTGACAGCAGTGTCCTCTCTCCGTTTACCTTAAGCCATTGCCAATAAAGCCTTCCTTTCTTCCTTTAATCATCTTTTTATTTTATATATGGAAAAGGCTTCTTCTTAGGCACTCAGATGAGAAACAGTTGTTACATCGAATCTCTTTGACACAGGAAACTAACACAATTTTGGTAAAAAGCTGTTCCATTGTGAATTAAGTGACCAAAAGATAGAAGCAGTTGTTGAAAGAATTGTGACATACAGAAGACTTCTTATTTTTAATAATGAAAAATACTCTTCAAAAAAAACTTTGAACTTTTACTTTATACCCAGCAAATTAACAGAGATGACAGAAGTTAGTGTTGGAAGTGTTTTGGAATAATGGCACACTATTGCACCATCGTTGGTGGAACTATAAACCGGTACAGTCATTATGAAAAGCAATTTGGAATTAGGCTAAAAAAGCTAACAAGTGCCTATACTCATTGGCCCAAGGAAGCCATTAATGGGCACGTATCCTGAAGAAGTCAGTCCAAAAAAGTCCCATATATAACAAAACATTTATTATTACATGACTTTTGTGGTAGCAAAGACCAAGAAACAAAGTAGACCACCATATATTGGGTAATGGCTAAATAAGGTATACTTTATGAATGTAATAATATTATTATGTTATAAAAGACATTGACTATGAAGAACACCAAAGATCACAGGGAGATTTGTATGAACTAATTGAAAGGGAAGGAAGCTGGGCCAGGAAAACAGTAACAGTATAAATAGAAAGAATAACATCAACAAAAAACGAATGCGATGAAAATTTTAATGTCCAGTCTCCCACCAGAGAAGAATTAGGAGAATGTGCTCCTCCCTTCTTTGCTCAGGTGTGAGACTGTGTGTGCGTAAAACTATATTGGTCAGACTTGGTTGATGCAATGAACTTTTTATTCTCTCTTTTTTCTTTATTATTAAGAATGTGTGGGGGGGGGAGGGAGGGAATCCAAATAATTTAAGAACTTAAGATATTGTACAAAACAAAAGATACTTTTAAAAACTTAAGTTTCAGAAACAGAAGAATTAAAAAAAAAACTTCTCCACTTACTAGCTACTTCTTAAACTGCTGTCCTGTTTCTGTGCTACCATTCATTTCTGAACTACCCCATCTCAACTACCCCAAGAGAAGATCCTCTCTGCCTCCCACCCTGCAGTGACCTTTTCTGCTACAGGCAAGGTACCCTCAGACTGCTACACCTCCATCTGTTCCTAACCCTCCTGGGACCTCAAAGGGCACAGCATTACCATCTGCCATAAGACTAGGCCTCAAAGGAAGAACAGTCTAATCATATGCCTCCCTCGCTGGACCTCTTTCCAAATAGATACTCTTTCTAAACTTACTCCTTAATAGACCTCTTACCCCCAGTGCCTTATATTTTTCTCATTTTCAGTTGCCAATTCCTTTCTCATCCATTTAATATTGCTTCTACCACCCCCCAATGTCCCTCTCCAGATCTTCTCGCCTTTTATCCTGTGCCTTCTTATATTCCTGTTCCAAAATTAATAACATTTCTTTTCATCGTAAACTTTTTTTTTTCACTCCTTCCATATTCTGTTCCTCACTGAGATCTGACTTCCTATTGATGACACAACTTCCCTTACCATTTCTCATAGTACTGGCTACATTTTCTCTTTTTTCTATCCCACCCCACCCCCCACTCCCTCAAACCTATTCCCCAGTATAGCTCCCAATTGCTATTTCCTAACTCTCCTGTTGTTATTGAGCAAACCTCTCCTCCTTTGAGGTTTTCATGATCCAGGTGTGTAATCTGACCAGATCCCTCCCAGTGGCTGTTCTTTCTGGAAGGTCTCCCTTCCCTGAACACCTCTGAAGCATTCGTACTTTCTGAGTTCCGTTTCAGGCCCACGGTCTTTTTTTCCTCCTTGGTACTTATCTTTGTATAATACTCTTAACTTCCTAGTTCCTCAGTCTACCCCTTTGCCCGCCTCTAGCTACACACAGAGATCATCATACCCTTGCTCTTGCCATTCCCCCCGAGTGCCCTGTTTTCATGTTTGAGAACTGAAATTCCTTTTTGTGGTCACAAGGCTTCATCTCTCACTGTGCCTTTCAACCCTTAAGCCGTTTTTGTCCTCAGTGCATCTTCCATTCCCTTCACCCTTCGAAAAATCCTACATCCCATGCCCTGTTGCTGATCACATCTCGACAAACTCCAGCCCTGAGTTATTTCTGCCATTTGCCTCTTTCTTTTCTCTTCATGTCCTGCTGAACAGAACTGAGCAGGTCACAAAACTCTCCGTATTGCGTAATCTCAGTGGACCTTCACTCTGATTCACTCTCTTACTTTGCACAGCGGCTCTTGTAAAGCTTCTCCTCTTTCCTGAGGCACCCCTTCCTCCGCCCCGTCACTCGGGCATCCTCTTTCCTCCTTCATGGATAAAACAGCCCATTTGCCAAGGGTTCCTTTTCTCTCTTCTTCCTCTTCTCACATCGCTCGGATGTCTTCCTCCCATTATCATCTTCACACCAGTCGTAGTTGAAGAGAGGACACTTCTCTTTGCCAAGATCAGCCCAGTGTGTGCCTTTGAGCCTATCTTCTTTTATCTTTTGTCATTGTCTCCCCCGTTGTCCCCTCTTTGTTTTGTCTTCATTTGCTCCCTGTCTATGAGTACTCTCCCAGCTGCCTATAATATGTCTATCTCCCCTTCTTTAAAAAAACTTTCTCGAGCCTTCTGTCCCCACTGTCTTTACATTCCTCCAGCTGTGAGTATCCCCAAAGACTTAGTCCTTGGCAGTTTGTTCTTCTTTCTTTATATCTATTGTGTTTCATTTTCCAAGATGATTCAGTTATTATAAGGAGTCCCTTATAACATAAGGACAGTCCTATCCTCGTACTCTTAGCACTTAGCTCAGGGCCTTGCACATAGTAAGTACTTAATAAATGTTTGTTATTTAATTTTAATCATAATAATTTCCCTGGTGATATTATATGACTATAAATCACAGAGCTTTTCAGAAAATCCAAACTGCAGGTGAGATGCAGGGCAATTGAAAGACACGTGGTCATTCTAATATGACTAATGACGTCGGCGTCAGAAGTTCCATAGAAGGAAGTGGTCTAGTCATGTGTCACAAATGAAAGTAGGATGGTCAAAAGGCTACGTTGTTTTGAGATATTTAAAGAACTAGGCAAAGACCTTTGTTGGATTATGTGGAGCCTTTCTAGAGAATTTATTAAAGACTGATGAAAATCTCTCAGTATGAAAAGACTTGGAGTGGGTCTGATATGATTGATTTGGAGGATTATCCTGGCTAATAAGATTACAAACCCCTCTAAGTAACAATGATAATAATAGTAGCTTACATGTTTATATTGCATTTCAAGTCTCAGAAGGCTCTTTTCCTCACAATAATATTGTTAAGTAGATAGTCTAAGTAATATTGTTCTCATTTTACACAAGAAAAAATTTAGGTTCCCATCATGTAGTTAACTGCAGTTAACAGTTGTCCAAGCTGGGAGTCAAACCCATTCCTTCTTATGCCAAGCACAACATTCTTTCTACCATTCCATACTGGCTTTCCTGCATTTAACACTGCCGGTTAGTTCAGCACTTAGATTGAAGTCCTTGCTCAAAAAGAACAATTCTCTTCGTGATAGGGTATGTGCCAGGCAGTTCTGTCAGATGCACCAGGGCTGATTCTTAGCCCTTCATCTTGTTATTTATTGCTTCAGTTGTCTCTTGATTCTTCATGACCCCATTTGGAGTTTTCTTGGCAAAGATACCAGGCTGGTTTGCCATTTCCTTCTTCAGCTCATTTTATAGATGAGGAAATGGAAGCAAACAGGATTAAATGACTTGCCTGGGGTCACACAGGTACATGTCTGAGGCCAAATTTGAACTCAGATCTTCCTGACTCCAGGCCCAGTACTCTCCATTGTGTTGCCTGGCTGCCCCACCAGGGTTCTGGGAAAGACCAGGAACAGAGCGAGAGAGAGAGACACTTGCCAGAGCTGGGGACAACAGGGGTTGCCAGGCAGCCTGCAACAGCTCTATGGCATTCTCCGGTTTGGTCTCCCATTGCTACCAGTGGTCAAAGCACCACTTCCCATTTGTAGTCCCATCACATGGCTTACTGCTTTGTATTAGTGAATCCTTAAAGTATTTTATTTTTTTCTTTAGTTGCAGTTATCCTGCTTTGGCTCAGTAGGCTATAACTCGATCATATCCTCCTTGCTGTCTGTTCTGTACTTATAACTGGCCTAGATTTTCATGTTATTTATGTGCATTGCTCCAGCTACTCCTTTTTTCCTCATTTTATATCCCCAGCTCTTAGCATGTGCTCATGACACAGAGTGGATGCTTAATAAATACTGGTGGATCTCAGGACTACATAGATGCTTTTGTTCTGCTGCTTGATAGTTAGTTTTGTTCTTTGTGGATAGAGCAGTGGGCCTGGAACCCATAAGACCTTCGTTCAAGTCTGGCCTCAGAAACTACCTGTGTGACTCTGGGTAAGTCATTTAAGCTGTCTGCCCGAGTTTCCTCGCTGCAGAATGGGGTTGATCATAGCACTTCACTCACAGGCT
This sequence comes from Pseudocheirus occidentalis, assembly GCA_028646575.1. Classification (NCBI taxonomy): domain Eukaryota; kingdom Metazoa; phylum Chordata; class Mammalia; order Diprotodontia; family Pseudocheiridae; genus Pseudocheirus; species Pseudocheirus occidentalis. The sequence continues at coordinate 217,118,701 of CM053597.1, forward strand.
TGTTCATATGAGTTCATAGTCACAGAGTGTATAGGCACTCCTGGCACATAGCAAGTTCTTGGTCCGTGCTTATTTCCTTCTTTAGTAGCTAAAGCTAGTAAAATGACCAAAAAGTTTGATGCGCTGCCATAGGAGGTTTGGGAATTTTAATGACTGCTTTGCAGACTCTGTTTTTTCTTAAGTTTGGTGTTAGATTCATGTCATGGCTTCCCATTGCATATTTTGAATTCTTTTTGTTAATTGATATTCCACTGGAACGTAGACTGAAACACAGAAGTAGCAGGAAATTTAGAGATTAACTGGCATGGCCTCATCATTTTATAATAAGGAGATTGAGGTTCAGAAGCGAAATGATTGCCCGAGGTTTGGTCACACAGCCAAGTAGATGGCAGAGCTGGGATTTGAATTCTGGTCTGGCGTGTAACGGAGCGTTCATTCAATGGGACTGTAGTAGACCACAGTAAGGTTCTTCTTTTTCTTTGCTGCATTTGTAAAGTAATCTTCATCTTTGTTCCTTCGTGGGCCTTGTTAATGCTCTTATATTCATCTATTATCTTTCAAATCTATATCTTAAAATATATTTGAAAAAGAAGAAAAACAAAACTTTTCATTTATATGCATAGTCAAGCAAAACAATTTCTACATTGACCATGTCCAGAATTAGGATATCTAACATTTCTTCTAGGCCTTTTTCCTAGGACATCTTCACTTTAAGTCACTTTGTTACCTGAACTTTGGTAGACTGAACACTGAGTTCTTTGCCTTCCTTGAATAGTCACACCGTATTAGTTTCTGAAGTAGCATCAGGAACACTGTTATCATTAGAATCCCTAGATTCAGAGCTTGAGAGTAATTTTTCTACTTATGTCCTTTATTTTCCCTTTACTTTGTCCCTCAAATCCTTTTCAGCAAGAATTCTGATTCCTCGTCGTGTCTTTCTATTCTGCCCTTCCTTTTAAGTTCCACAGGAGAATGGTCCTTCATCACCTCATATCTGAACTGCTTGCATAAGGTCGTGCTTAATCCTCCTGTTTCCTAGTCCTTCCCCCCCCCTTATTCTAATTCATGTTACATATAACAGCTAAAATGTTCTTCATATTCTACTTTATTTGTGATAGCTAGGGTCTCTTCCAACACTAAAGCTCAATAATAATTTTTTCATGTCCTTATTTAAGAACCAACAATACCTTATTATAATGAAATTTAAACTCCTTACCCTACCAATACTGGAATGGTAGGTATCCAGTATTTGACCTTTTATTATAAAATCTTTTTCTAATTATTTATTTAATAACCTTCCTTGAAGAAGCACGTGAATTAAAAAAACATTCTTGAGTCAAGATGACCTGGGCTCATGTACTACCACAACACACATACTGGCCCCGGGACCTGCCCCCTCCCACCCCCCCGCCAAAAAAACCCCTTTCCTTTGTCAGTCTAGTCTATGTAAGCTTGTGAGCCTGCCTTTGTGTTTTTGTCCATGTCATTCAGTCCACTTAGACATTCCCATAGTATCTGTTCCTCTGTGTTCCCCATCCCTAAAAAAGATTCAGTTCAGTGAAAATGTGACTTTAGGTGAAGTAGAATTATCAGTGTTATAAATAGAAGATATTTTCAAAACAGTTGGTACAGTGAACGGGCTTTTGTGACAGTCCTCAGGCATAAAGGACTACTTTCCCAGGACTTCTAGAGAACTTGGGTTCTGCTAGTTGGGTTCTTCTGTTGAACCTTACTTTCTACAGCTGGTCTCACAGTTGTAGCCCCCCAATGTAAATTTGACTGTCACTAGGTTAGACCTTATCCAGGCACCCAGTTTATGTCAGAGGAAAGCCATTAGGTCACTAGAGATCAGGGGCGGGGGGGGGGGGGGGAGTGGGGTGGGGGTGGGGGGGAACAATTCCTTAATGAGTTCAGGTGCTGAGAATAACAGGTAAAATGGTGGGAATCGGTTCATAGCAAAGCTTTATTGTAAGCATTGGGGAGGAAAGGAAAGTGAGAGCCCAAGGGAACCCAGTAAACAACTTGGGCATAAGAGCAGTGCTGTTTTGGGGAGCACAGAGACACAGGTCCATTCAGCAGGGTGGCGTGTGGGGGAGATGTTCCACAAGAAGGTATGGTCTTGCTGGAGGGGAGAGGGTGCTCCAGAGTACCCTTCTGAAAGTTGGGTTCTTACACTCTGGTTTTGGAGGGCCTCATTTTAGCTGGCCAAATTGCATATCAGGGCAAAAGATTGTTTGGGGTGGTTATTATTAGGGAGAAAAAAACAAGCTGGTAGTAGACAAAATATTATTTGGGAGGTTACATATCAGAGAGAAAACCAGCCTGGTAGTAGACAGACTGTTGTTTGAAGGACACATCTGTACTAAACTTCGAAAAATATTATTGTCATTTTCCCATGAGTATGTTCTCTATGCTTACAGTCTCCTTAAGAGGAGACTGTCAAGATCTCCTCAAGACCATTAGACTGAATCTTATAACAGTGTTTTTCATGCATAGATTTTATAGGCTAAAGGGAGAGTGTCTGGGTGGTCTCAAGACCCCTGGCCTAATCTTATAGCATTCATCTCTTAAAAATGCTCAGTTGTTTTTAGGTGAAACAGAATGAGCAATTTTATCAATAAAAGGTGTTTTAGACAGGCCAAATTCATAGGGCAGGTTATAAAAATCATTCTCTACAAAGAACTGAGACTATACTTTTGCTTAATGGTTCTGTTTGAATGGACCCAAAATGGGATGGATTCTTGTCATACCAAGTCGTCAAATGTACCTGTAAAGTTCATCATTGGTAGGCAGGAGAAATAGAGGGTGGGAACGCAGAGAGTCGAGAGCCAGAGGACAAGAAGAAAAAAAATCTAATAAGAGAGACTAATTTCTGCTCTCTCCCCTACTTACTTCCCCCTCCCCCAATATAGTTTAAGATCTACATGGAGAGATGATAGATAATTCTCAGATGAGTTTAGATACTTCTAAAAGTATAAACTATTGTTCACAACTGGAAAAGGAACCCATGTTGCTAGAGCAGAAATCCTTAAGCCCTTTTTGTGTCCTGGATCCCTTTGACAGCCTCAGGAAGCCCATGGCCCCTTCTCAGAATAATGTTTTGAAATACTTAAAATAAAATGCATGTACACAGTAATAGCAACATTGTGTGAGGATCAGCTATGATACTCTTAATTCTTCTCAGCAATACAGCGATCTAAGACAGTTCCAGAAGATTCAGGATGGAAAATTCTCTACACACCCAGAGAAAGAACTGGGGAGTCTGACTACGGATCAAAGCATGTTATTTTTATTTTTCCCCCCCATCATGTTTTTTCCCTTTTGTTCTCTTTCTTCTTTCACAACATGACTAAGGTGGAAATATGTTTAACATGATTGCACATGTATAACCTATATTAGATTGCCTGCTGGCTTGGGGAGCGGGGAAGAGAGGGAGGCAAGGAGAAACATTTGGAACTCAAGAATCCTGTGAAAAATGGATGTTGAAAACTGTCTTTACATGTAATTGGAAAAATACTATTAAAATAAAATTATATTATGACATAGGAAGCCAATTATATTAAAAACTGTCCAGATATATTTTCATAAAATCACATATTCCCAGGTTCCAGGTTAAGAATCCTTGGTTTCTAGGAATGCTAATGCATTTTGTATTCTACTGCTGTATTGAGCCTATTGTTTCAGTATCTTTGCTACCTCTCTAGGATATTGTGAATAATCCTTCATGTCATAGCAAACAGGAGTAGTTCTGTCTTGTCTTTGCATATGTTCATGCCTTTAATTTCTGTCTCTTGCCTTATTGCTCTAGCTAGCGTATGTCAGATCACCAAGGGGATAGGGCTCTGCCTGTAATAACCTCTTCCTTGATCTCCTGGTCTCCACTCTCTGCTCTCTCCACTCATTTTCCACACAGGGCTAGCCTTGGCATTCCTTGTTTGGTAACACTCCACGGGCTCCCCCTCTCCTCTGTGATAAAACATAATCTCCTTAGTTTGTTTCTTAAACCCTTTGTAGGCCGTCTCTACCCTGCTGTCCTCTAGTCTATTATATATTATTGCTCCCCTTCATAACTCTGCAGTCCAGCCAGACCGATGTCCTTACTGCCATCCGACTGCATTATTCCATCTCCCAGCTCTTTGCCTTTGCACAGCTTTCTCCCCTTGCCATGCCTAAAATATGCTCCTTCCTCAGTGCCACCTCCTCCAACATTCTTCTCCTGAACACTTCCCCTCACAGGCACTCTGCCCAGACATTTCTATGCATATGTTTTTACTTCAATTTTTCTGTCCACATGCTGTTTCCCCTGATAGGGAGGGTATGATTTTTTTCTTCATAGCTCTACTCTTGTATAGCTCCTGACATCTAGGAAGGACATTGTTGAATTGAATTCTCAATAAATAAATATTCACATTCCATGGCAGATAGTTGAAGAACTCTTGACTTGTGCCGTGTGAACCACTTTTCCCATCAGTTGGCTTTATAGTTTTACTGTAATACTATATATAATACTTTTTACTATAATACTATATGATACAATTATATATGATAATGTATAATAAAGCATAGTTTTACTCTAAGTTTGATAATACAAAGTCTTGAATATGTATCATCAGTTGTCCTTCTCTGTTCCTACCACATGCCGTCTCTCAGGTCTCACATTCCCACATACTGATCCATCACTGTATTGGTCCCGCTCTTTGTTATCCCCTTCTCACCAGTCTTGTTATTCTTTCCTGTCCAGCCATTATCTTCCCACATCCATCCTGATTAGTCCTATTTTTAAAAGCTAAAGTGAAAATTGTAAACGAGTAGGAGAAAGGAAAATTTCCTAATACCTTAACATTCTTTTTTTTTTTTTTTTTTTTTTGATCCTACCCAGCAGAGTGGTTTTGATTTGTCTTTGTGTACTCATTGACCTCTTAGGCTGAAACTGTTTTGTTGTGGGGTTTGGACTGTTATAAACACACTCAGTCTAGGAATAAACAATACTTGTTGGAGAACCAGGAAGGTTTTCGTTATCTGTATTTTATATTTATTCTCTCCTGAATAAATGGGTAGCCTCCTGAAAAGACTACAGAGATTCAGAAAAATGTAAACCCTTTTTATCCATTCGAATTTACTTCCTTGTTCCTCCCTTCAGAACTGGAATTGGTCCCAGGTCTTCTAGGTTATAATCTTTCTGACCTGCCCAATACATATAGGTTCCCCTAATATGTTCCCCCTATCCAGTATGAGCTTCATGTATACCATGATCAAATAATGAGACTCTAATTCTATTCGGGATGTGTCAGTTACTTTGCATAAGTGTGTTAATGAAACGTGTGTTAATGAAAAGTTGGTGACCATCCTTTGACTCCCGGCCGGTCAGAGCCAGCTTAGCTCAGGCCCCTTCCAAGAGTAAACTTATAGCTTTCTTCCAGCTCTATGATTGGATAGGGTCACTCTGTCCTTCCTCCCTTTTCCTGTTTTACACCTTCCTGCATGTCCTGTGCAACATCCATTGTTCCTATAGAATTTGTGGAAACCAAACTACTAGAATTTCTCATAGGCCTAGGCCTGTAATTTTGTTGTAGGAAGCTAGCAGTGAGGAACTTCCTGTATCAGTGCAGAGCAGGATCCTTCTCTAAGGCTTAGTTATGAGGGTCCCAGAGCCACCAAGCTTCACAGGTGGAAGTTGAATCCAGGCCTTGTTGACTGAGAGGCGGTTCTGTCTACTCTGCTTTGCTACCTCTCGAGGCTGTGACTGCTGAAGGTAATTAGAGTTTCCTTTTGGTGTCATAGAAACTGCTAATTAGTAAAAGAATCAGTGCTAGATAATTATGTAGACATATTCATTAACATGCTCTGGTGGAAAGTTCATGCTGAAGTCATAAATAGCAGTGAACTTCCAAACTTCATCGAGTGTCTGAATGAGTTGAGTATAAGCCAAACACTTTTTCCCTCTTCGTGTCTATAGGAGAAAAGCTGTTTTTGTGTGTAACTCTTAATTTCCTTCCTGAACGCAAAATGTGATTGTAAAAATAGCTCCTTTCTTGTTTTTGTTCTCTATTTTTAAATCACTCAGAATTTGCTTTTTAAGTGGTTGTTTCTTCAGTAGACAGTTGAAGCCTTACACGCCTTATCTAAAAGAGGTTCTTTTGCAGAACTCAGCATTTCTTTAAAAATACCATATATCGCCAGTGCAGATTTAGAACACCTAGTTGGCTTCTTCTTTTTAAGAGTTTGGCCATGTGTTTCTGTGATCTTTGGGCAGTAAATAAGAGTCAGTATAAAGTGAGATAGAATGGTGGAATGGTTTTATTGTTACATGACCTGAGTTTTAAACCCGGGCTCAGCTTTTTATTGTTATATGAAGTTGCATAACTTCTCTGAGACTCATTTTCCTTATCTGTAAGATGGGGATAATGATATTCACATTAATTGTGGGATTGTGAAGAAAGTGCTTTGTAAATTGTAATATTTGCTGCCTCTGTGGGCTTAGAAACTTGAAATATAGGAAGAGGGCATGATTTACTCTCTAATAAAGGCCTGGGGTGCTCTTCTGTTACTAAGGTGCTTGAGCAAGTACACATGAACTTTGTCACTTTTATTTGCTATTTCTAAGACCTTGGTGGGCAGATTTACTTCCTTATTCATGACTGTGTTGTAGATAAGCTTTTTTAGTTGTAAGAAGTGTTTGTATGCTAGGCATTGTATATAAAATAAAGTTCCTATCCCCACACTGTCTGTAATTTAGTCAGATGGACGACGCATAAACACATGATAAGCTGCCAGTACAAAATGGTAAATGTTGCCAAATGAGAGGTATAGTTAAATTCAGTAGGAAAAGGGAAGACATCGATTCCTATTGAAGTGCTCAAGGTAGGTGGCAGAGAAGGCAGAGAATCTAAACCGTGTTTTGAAGGACGTGCATAAATCCAAAGAAGTCTGTCCCCCGTCTTTATTTTTAATGGACCAAAGTGAGTTTGAACTTTTTTTTTTAGTTTAATCTAAGTTCCTAATGATTTTCAAATGCACTCACTCACCGTTGTATTAAAATAGCTCTCTCCATTCTCAGTAATAATGCTCTTACAGCAAAACCCAGTGGCCTTTTTTTCTGTCCTCAGTCTTATTTATTTACGTCTGTAGTATTTGACGCTGACCACCTTCTTGACACTCACTTCTCCCCTAGTTTTTGTGACCTGTATAACCAGTCTTCATGTTTCATTTGTTGATGTTTCATCCTTTTCTTATCCCATAAAAAGCAGATATTCCCAAAGATTCTGGCATTGGCCCTCTTCTCTTGTTGTCTTTTTTGCCCCCTGCACCATATCTCTCAGGGATCTCATTCACTTCTCCAGTTTCACTTTGTCACCCCTTTGGGGATAACTCTTAAATCTCTGCTCTCATTCCAAATCTTTCCCTGGAGCTCTCCTGGCCTGTATATTTAACTTCTTGTTGTATACCTCCAAATAAATGCCCAGCAACACGTCAGATTCAGCCTGTCCAGATCTCCCCCACAAAACAAAGCAAAACACCCCCATTCTTCCCCTGACTTCCCTTTGCCTGTTAATAGTGCTACTGTCCTCCCAACCTATTCCTACTGGGATAACCTCAAAGTTCTCTTTTACTCTTCCATCTTACTACTCACATAAAATCACTTGCCAGACCATGTTGATTCTGCCTTGGATGTATCTCTAGCCTTTCCACTTCCTATGCAGTCAGCATAGTTCAGGCCTTCATTACCTTTCATTTAGAGGGCCACCTTAATCTCTCCTTCCTCTAATCCAGCGGTTCTCAGTTTGTGGGTTATGTTCAATTTAAATACAATCTGCATATCAAATATTTACATTACGATTCATGACAGTAGCAAAATTACGGTTATGAAGTAGCAATGAAAATAATTTTATGGTTGGGGGTCACCACAACATGAGGAACTGAATTAAAGGGTCGTGGCATTAGGAAGGTTGAGAACCACTGCTCTAATCCATCTTCCTGCTACCCAGATGTCACTCCTCTGTTAAAAAATTTTCAAGATCTCCACTGCCTGCCAAATAAATATAAAGTCCTGATCCTGGTATTTAAGGCCTGCCACATTTTGAAGATGATCTACTTTTCCACCCTCATTCTGCTCCGCTTCAGAACCCTCCTTTGGGGTGTTCAGTGGTTTAGTTTGATTACTCTTCAGCCCTTATACTTACCCTACCCTCCTTTCTCAGTACGTTTTCTCCCCCACTGCCTACCATGCCTGAATGGATGTCTGATATGGGCCCTTCCTTTGCTCAAGGACCAGTTCAGGTTCCTCCTCTCCTCAGCTTTTGTCTCCAGATGTCAAAATGACCTCTTCCCTCCTTACACTGCTCATGGTTCTCTCCTTTGTGCATGTCATGCTTAGGATCCTTTGTATCAGTTATTTGTATACATTTAATTTCCCCTGTTAGACAGTAGTTTCTTTGAGAGTAGGATCTGTGTTATATGTTTCTATGTCTTTCTATGCCTTTCATGAATGAACAAATAGAATTTTGTTAAGCACCTACTGTGTGCCAGGTATTGTGCTGGACTCTGGGGGTAGAAATGCAGAAACAGTACTTACCCTTTAGCTTACATCCTAATAAAGTGGTAAAACACATATTCAAGAGTGGGAGTCAACTTTTGTGATTAGAACAGTACTATAGCAGATTGTCACCCTCTTGCCAGTAGCAGTGATTTAATTATGTTCCCAGAGCAGGATATAGAAGGATGGTTAAAGGGATGAGGAGGGATTGTACAAATGATGGGAAGATATCTGAACTGGTTCCTTAGTGAATTTTTAGGTAAGGATATAATCAATACTTTTGATACATTTGAATGGAGTTGTTGAACGAAGAAAAAATTGCAGGAGTTTTTCATCTTTATCAGTACTATAATTTTTGCACTTATTTTCTATGTATTAAGGGAGGCTTAAAACTTTAGATCAGTATGAGCAAAGGATGGATTGTGGCAGAAGTAGAAACATTCCTTGCTTTGTTTTTTTCATCTTAAAAATCATATCTTTTGCATATTACAACTGACCAAAAGATTTTCCTTTTGTTTGTCCCTCTTTTTTCCTATAAGGTGACATTATTTGATCATTATTACATTGGCTTGTTTTTATTTAAGTATAAAAAGTCTTTCACACTTTTCCCCCTCTAGGGATTGATTCCACAGTTCAGAAGGAACACAAAAACCAGACAACACCATCTGCAGCACCAACCTCCACCCCTTCCAAGTACCACCGAGGTCGATCTGGAGGAGCTAGAGATGAGAGGTATCGATCAGGTAAAGAATGAACAAGATTATTGGTTGAATGTCCTTGATGGTGTAAGTGTAGGCTGAATATCCTAACAGCTTCTAATTTTCAGTAATTTAGGCCCTAAAATCCTAACTGATGTGTAATTATGCATTTTGGGCATCCAGACCAGTGATTTCATCTGTGTGAGGAACTTCCAATTTGGAAACTCCTTCAGTAATACATATCAGCAACTCAGTCATTAGCTTAGAACTGTGGGCTCCCAAGTGAGGCCAGTGATATGACCCCAAGGGTTATGTGATTAACTGATCAGGGAGTGGAAAGACAACTTGGATCCCACTGCCTCAAAAGCCATCAGTCATGGAGTTTGTCTACAGCAGAGTCACTGAGTAACCTTGTCATTCCCCCACTTTCTACTTTTCTGTGTACTGCATAAAGCTCCCCACCTCTCCCGTCCTGAGCTAGGCTTTGAGAGTGCATCTAACCCAGTTGCTACATGGACGCCCACATTAGGAGCTGAGTGGGTGCAGCTGGACAGATCCCTGTGCCCCAGATCACCTCCTGCCCTTTTCATTTTGGGTATGACAAAAGAACAGGCATATGTAAGTCCTCATTGCAGATATCATTCCATCTTCTTCTGTCAGAGGCGCCGCCACAGCCCTTCCTGTCGCACAGGCTCATAGCCATGATGCCAATGTTGGCTCCTCGCTCTCCCTCACCCCACCGAGTTTGCTGCATCTGCTTCCACACCATTCCTTGCATTGATTCTCTTCTCACTATCTTCGTAGCCACCACCGGAGTTCAGATGATCATTGTTTTTAGTAATAGTAATGATTATTATTGCATAGCTAACATTTCTGTAGCTCCTAGGTGTTAGGCACTGTATACAAGCACTGTCTCATTTCGTGTTCACAATAGCCCTGCAGTGTGCGTGCAGAGCTTAAGTGACTTGCCTAGGGTAACATAGCGAGGAAGTGTCTGAGGCTGCATATAGGCTTTGATATTCCTGACTCCAAGCTCAGCACCCTGTCCACTGCTCCACAGTAGCCTCCTTATTAATATTTTGGTCTGTGTTTAACCCTTCTTCAGTCCATCTTGCAGTCATCTGCCAAAGCAGCGTTTCTGAACCACAGGTCTTAACTTCTCACTTTCTTACTCAGTGAATACCTGTGGCTGCTATTGACTCAGATTATTTTGTCTTTATCTGTCTTTTTAAATGTCTATTTTTTGTGTGAGTTTTTTTAAGATACGCTATTATTACAATCTTACATGTATAAATTTAACATGTGTTAGGGGGGTGTACATAAACAAAAATTTGGAGACCACTATCTTAGAAAGTTGCTTCCAGAGGTACTCTCAGATTTATTTCCTTGACTAAGGTCAGACAGCTGTGTGTCACAGGGGGAACTGGAACCCAGGTCTTCTGAGCTCTTATGCTATATAATAGTATAATGGAAATTGGAAAAAAAAAATAGTTCTCCAACTCATGTGTTCCCAAGCAGAATGGATGACCAGGGTTAAAGGAGCCAGATTAAGGAGGTTCTTCAAAAGTTAACAAACAAATTGTTACGGTCTCTGAGATCAGAAAATGTGTTCCTGTGGGAGAAAACATGGAGAAAGGCTGAAGATTTAAACTTGCAAAAAATAAAGGGTGGAGGGAGG
>CM053597.1:217130109-217168904 GCA_028646575.1 Pseudocheirus occidentalis
CATTCCTGAGAAAAGACCAGAGCTCAATAGAAAATTTGACTTTCAGATACAAGACTCAAGAGAATCATAAGAAGATAAATAGGAAGGAGAAATTATAAGGGATTCAGTAAGGTTAAATTGTTCATATTCCTACGTGGGAAAGTGATACTTGTACCTCCTAAGAACTTTCTCATTTGGGGGTATGTATATGAGTATACACACACACACAACACATATATACTCATGTGTATATAGAGAGCATGGGTGTGAGTTAAAATATGATGGGATGATTACCTAAAAAAATGAAATTAAGGGGTAAGAAAGAAGAATGCGCTGGGAGGAGAAAGGAAGAGGTAGAATGGGGTAAATTATCTGATGTAAAAGAGGCATGGAAGAGCATTTACAGTAGGAGGAAAGATGGAGGAGGCAGAGGGTTGGGAGCATGTGAGCCTTACCCTTATTGGAATTAGCTCAAAGAGAGAATAATATGCCTACTCAGATGGGTATCGAAATGTGTCTTACCATGCAGGAAAGTAGGAGAAAAGGAAGATAAGAGAAGTGGGGTGCTGATAGAAGGGAAGGCAGTTTGGGAGTAGTAAAAGAAGCAAAATACTTTTGAGAATGGACAGAGAGAGAAAGGAGAAAGAGATAAACGGCAAATGAGATGAAGGGAAATACATAGTAATCATGACTGGGAAAAAATTTACAGCAAATTTCTCTGATAAAGACCTCATTTCTCAAATATATAGAGAATTGACTCAGATTTATAGAAATAAGAACCATTCCTCAGATAATAAATGGTCAAAGGATACATAGGAATAGGCAATTTTCAGATGAAGTAATCAAAGCTATCTATAATCATATGAAAAAATGCTCTAAATCACCATTGATTAGAAAAATGCAAACTAAAACAACTCTGAAGTACTACCCCATACCTATCAGATTGGCAAATATGACAGAAAAGGCAAATGACAAATATTGGAAGATATGTGAGAAAATTGAGACATTAATGTACTGTTGATAAAATTGTATATTGATTCAGCTGTTCTGTAGAGCAATTTGGAATTATGCCCAAAGGATTATAAAACCATGCATACCCTTTGACCAAGCAATACTACTAACTAGGTCTGTATTTCAAGGAGATAAAAAACAAATATCCCAAGGAGATAAAAAAACAAAATGGAAAAGGGCCTACCTGTACAAAAATATTTATAGCAGCTCTTTTAGTTGTGGCAAAGAAATGCAAAATTAGGGAAGGTTCATCAGTTAGGGAATGATAGAATAAATTGTGGTATAGAATTGTGATGGAATACTGTTGTGCTATAAGAAATGAAGAGAAGAATGCTCTCAGAAAAGCCAGCAAAGACATATGAACTGATGCAAAATGAAGTGAGCAGAACCATAAAATCATTGTATATAGTAACAGAAATATTGTACAATGATTAAACTGTGAATGACTTAGCTGTTCTTAGCAATACAATGATCTAAGACAGTTCTGAAAGACTTATGATGAAAAAGGCTATCTCCAGAGAAAAAAGTGATGGAGTCTGAGTACAGATCAAAGCATACTTTTTCTTTTACCTTTTTTTTGTGTGGGTTTTTCTTTTTTTTGTCTCTGTTTTCTTTTACAACATGACTGACATGGAAATATGTTACGTATATCCTATATCAAGTTGCTTGTCTTCTCAGTGAGGTGGGGATGAGAAGGAAAGAATTTAGAACTAAAAAATTTTAAGAAAAAATGTTGTAAATTGTTTTTACATGTAATTGGGGAAAACAAAATATTCTTTTTAAAAGAAGGAAAGGAATGGGAAGGAAATTACTTAAAGGGCAATCAAATTTGCTACTTATGGAGCCAAGCAGATATTCCCAAGAGTAGTAGAAAGGATAGTTAGCTTTAGATCAGCATGTGAGGGTGGGGAGTGGACAAGGGGAACAGGGGGACAGGGAGGGGTTAGGTTAAGGTGGATGGGAATAAGGAAGCAAGCAGGATTTAAATAATGACATCTGGTGATTCAGGATCTCTGGGATAGGGAGGGTATGACAAAGTGAGAGTTAGTTCATCACTGATGAATGACTTCACCTTCAGGGTGGAGTCCTTTCAGGGTGTTAAGCAGCTCCTGTGAGGGGAGCAGTTGGAGGAGCTATTTCTTTATTGGTAAAACAGAGCTAACAGTACTTTGGCAGTGCCTACCAAATAGGGCTGTTGTGTAGAAAGGCTTTTGTAAAACCTTAATGAACCCTATGAATATTCTTTCTATATAATAAGAATTTTGAAATAATCTCTTTAAAAGGTAAATAATGCAAAATGTTATTAATTTTTCAGATATTCATACAGAAGCTGTACAAGCGGCATTGGCCAAGCATAAAGAACAGAAAATGGCTCTGCCCATGCCAACTAAAAGACGATCCACATTTGTCCAGTCTCCTGCAGATGCCTGCACACCTCCAGGTGAGTGTGCTAGTCAGGACTTGTTCTGGGGAGGTTACTCTTTTAGTATATTTTAAAGAACTTTTGTCTTGCCATAGTCATGCTTAAGGTGGCAGATGTCCTACCCTTACCCACAGTGCTTAAGGCATTCTTTTAATTGTCACTTCCTCCACAGTGTCTACAAATTTGGGCTCCCAAAGTAAGGGAGAGATTCTGTTCAATTCTATATCCCAGTTATTTAACATCTTTTCTGTCAGCAATGAAAAGGTACTAGTATAATCAAATTATCATCACAGACCAGTGGCTCAGGTCCTAAAAGAAAAACTTCTGTGGACAAGTCAAAATTTTAATAAATATCTAAAATACAGCTCTTCAAAAGCTATTATATCTTTTTAAAAATTCTTCATCTTTCTCACATGCTTCACCACTTTGACATTGTTATTAATAAGGAGGTTTAAGTTTAATTTTGTTGCCTAGTAGGTATTCTTCCCATCCTGACATTGAGTGATCTGTCAAGGCTCCAGTTGAGCTGGCAGCAAATTTTAAAATCCATGGGTTTGTGGAGGTTTTTTTTTATAATGGGACCATGAGACCAGCAGAAAGTAATAGCTTCATCCAAACCCTGTTCATTGAATATAAATATAAATTTTTTTAAGTGTCAGTTAATTGTTGAAGAAGCACAAAGACCATCCTCCCAAGATATTCCATTAAGAAACTCTTCCAGAGTTTTTGAAACCTTTTCTTTTGCACACCCTTTTAGGGAAGAGTGTTGAATGTAGCCTTCTGAAACCAAGAATAATAAATCTATTCTAAAATTTCACAATTATTCATTCTAAATTTGTTCACACTTGGTTGTTCAGTTTTCTTACAAGTGCCTGTCTCCCTAGAACTTCACATTATTTGGTAATAAGTCTGTTTTAGTTTTCCTCCTATGTTGATCCAGACTGTTTATCCTGTTTTTGTTTTGTTAATAGAAACTTTATGTTGTAATCAACTCATATTCATACTAGTTTAGTGGTTCGGCTTCTTAGCAGTGGTGTAAATCAATATGAGCAATTTTCTTTTATGTATTTGGCAACTTGCTAGGATATTTGGGTATGCAGTACAACCATTAACTGTGTGTGTTTTTCTTTCTTCTTCACATTTGTGGTGTCACTATGTTTGAGATAGAAATAGCTCTGTGGCTTCAAGTGTTTCCCCAAAAGTTAATAGAGGATGCCTCTGGTAGACCATTTCAGTAAACTACTTTGTCTCATAGTACTTACAATGAAACCCACTCAGGAAAATCATGAACAATTTTCATGTATTATTTGTGCTGTACTAGTTAGATTGCCATTGACAAAGGGGTTTTTCATTTGAGTAGTTCTCCCTCTTTGGCAAAGACTTTGCTGTATTATATTTGAAGGTTAGATTGTGATGAATGGCAAAGGGTCAGGATGAGGGGAGTGACACATTGGTCCCAAAAACAAAGTCCCCCATAGTTAAAGAAATCTAGTTCCAGAGAAAATAGCCTGAACTTGTGGTTCTAGTGTTAGGTGTGTAGCAAAGGAGAATTCAATGAATGAGGAGAAATTTTAAAATAAATTTTTATTTGTAATAGCTGCAACTGTATAGTGAATTAAAATTACAATAACATATCTTGGCTGTTGTCTTATGATAACGTAGTCATTTAGTACTCAACATAAGACCCAAGATTTCAAAATAATAACATTTTCAAGATCTTTCCTCTGCCTTTGAAAGATGTAACACCACTGTATTTCAGTATAGTGTGCTTTAGTGTTTGAGCAACTAGGAGATTGAGCCAGATCTCCTCAATTGGCAAGGAAACACATTGTCTTCCTCTTCCATTGCAAGAGGATTCCCAAACATTCACTTACAACTCAAAATCAAGGCATGCAGATACAGGGAGATCCCAGGACAAGAGCAGATGCTGTCTCTTCACCGTTAGATTAAGGTACAACCTTTGTGAGGGTTCTTACAAATTTGTGAGAATTCTTACAAATAGGGAGCTCCAAGCCCCTAAGTCCCTTGGCTACCTGTTGGAGTGCAGGCCATGGGTCCAAAAGGAATCAGCTTTCAGGTAAATACAAGCAAATAAAAATTGCTTCCTATGACTGTGCTCCTATTTAGTCCATTCACATTCACTCAGATAAGTATATAATTATAGTGACACTGCTAAGTGTAGACTAGGTTGGCACAAATTTAATAAGCTAATGGCTTCAGAATCTCTTCATGTTTGTGGTAACTAGCATTCACTGACTTTCTGCTAGAGAGAATTTAACCCTGATTTCTTTCTTGCTCTGAACTGTTACGTGTATATTTTGAAGGGAGAGAAACATTGTCTACATAGTTTCCGGGAACAGCTTTTGCTGTTTTTGTTACCTTATTTACTTTGTGACATTGACTTCTTTGTTCCTCACGTGAGATGCTTCCGTCTCCCAACTGCAAGCATTTTCACTGGCTTTCCCCCATGTCTAAAGTGCTCTTTATACTGCTCTCATCTCCTAACTTCCTGCACTTCTTCAAGTCTCAGCTGGAGTCCCACCTTCTATAAGAAGCCTTTCCTGATCTCCCTTAAGCACTTCTTTCCACTAATTATCTCCACTTTATCCTGTAAACAATTTGCTTGTACGTCGCTGGTTACATGTTGTCTTCCCTAGTAGACTGTGAGCTCCCTGAGAGCAGGGCTCCTTTTTTGCCTTTCTTTGTATACTTAATGCTAATGCTATGTACAATGCCTTGCACATAGTAAATGTTTAATAAATGCTGAAAACTGCAAAAAATTCATCGTTAAACCTTTTGAAGATGAGTAAATAACCATGGGATCACCTTTCTTCTGTCCAAAAGTCAAATTTAAATGTCAGACTCTCAGTTACCTCAAGGTTTATTTGAAGTGTATGTTAATTTATATCTCTTTGACTGAAACATTTAAATAATCTGCTTTGGTAGAAAGCTACATAATTCTCTGTGTCTTTGTTCTTGTTCAGATTCTTTTTTTAGAAAACTTTAATTACTGCCATCTTGGTTTTTGTTTGTATGCTGAAATAATTTACTAATATCACGAGGCAGTTGTTTCAGCTTCTCTTGTAAGAGTTCTTTGTGTAAACATACCGCTCATTCATAAGGCTTAGCATTGACAAAAACTTCATTTGAAATCTAGCTTCTTTCTCTTTCTCTTTTTCTCTCTCTGTCTGTCTCTCTCTCCTTCCCTCCCTCCCTCTCTGTTTCTCTCTCCTCTGTCTCCTCTCTCTCTCTTTCTTTCTGTCTCTGTCTCTCTGTGTGTGTCTCTCTCTGTCTGTCTTTCCCTCCCTCCCTCCCTCTCTGTTTTTCTCTCTCTCTCCTATCTCTCTCCTCTTTCTCTTCCCCCCCATCTGTGTGTGTGTGTGTGTGTGTGTCTCTCTCTCTCTCTGTCTCTCTCTCTCTCTGTCTTTCTGTCTCTCTGTCTCTCTCTCTGTCAGATTTCTACACTCTCCTGTACTATATGATAGGGGTGTTCTAATGCCCAAAGGAGTAACATCTCCCCAGAAAAGACCTTTCCCAAAAAATATATCTAGCCTTTCCATACCGATTTGCTTTTTGAGCAAGTAGTCACATTCCTGTGAGGAAAACATAAATTCCATTTCCTGGCTTATTCAGGCCCCTACTTAAGAGTAACACTTTTAGGTTAACCATAGTTAGTTTCCTAGTGTATGATGATGGAGAGACGGAAAGTTTAATTTTTAAACTTGAAAGTGAAAGAATAAGCAAAGTTGAAATGCTCAGTAACAAGCTGTTCCCTGTATTCTTAAGGTAATTAGTTGTCAAGTTCAGGAAATTTTCTTTATCCAAAGTGCTCCTTTATGTCCAGTGCAATTTTGGATGCCAATCAAAGTAAGTTGAATGGTCATGGTCCTTTGACTTTGGCTTCACAGATCACATTGGAATGGATAGACATATAGCATAAACTTCACTGATAAGAAATTTGAAGGAGACAGTTTGAATGGTAGCATTTCTAAATGCCATTTTATTGCAGATTTGTGCAGAAACATGAATCAATTGCTGTTAGGGGATCCTGCCATGTCTTCCTTGATGAATAGCTACAAGTTATTTAAGAGGAAGAGGGCAGGTAGGTGGCACAGTAGATAGAGAACTGGGCTTGGAATCAGGAGGACTCATCTTCATGTGGCCTCAGACCCTTAGTGTGATCTTGGGCAAGTCACTTAACCGAGTTTGCTTCAGTTCTTCATAAACTGCAGTGGGGGAAGGAAATGCAAACCAAATGACTTAGCAACAGCAAAAATTTAAGAGAAGAACCCCCCCCCATTTAATATATATATTTTATGGGTAATGGTTCATAATACTTAACCTGAGGCCAAAAGGGAACTAAAGCAGGATGGGATAGACGTTAAATATTCATCATATAAGATTTTTTTATTCTTCTGGTTTGATTTACTAGTTTATGAAATCAAAAGTATATTAATAGGTTGAGTCACTGTGGTTAATGTTGAGCATTAGGCCCTGTTTGATCATTCACTGTAATTTAGGATGATAGATTTAGTTCTGAAAGGGAACTTAGAAGCCATCTCATCCAATCCCCTTATTTTATTGCTGCCTATAAGTAAGTTTTACACTTTCTCTCCTCCACTCTTGTTTAGAGTAGTTGAGTCATTCTTTTTTGTTTCTAGTGGATGGTGCAAAGATCAATATCAGCCTGACTATAGTAAAAGTATCATATGATCAGAACTATAGAAGTTGTACTTACAGTAAAAAAAAGTTTTATTACATTCGCAGATGCATAAACATGTAAACCAATACAATGTATGTCTTAGCTAAAGATTGAAACTTTTCTTTCAATAACAGTTAAAAACACAGGAATTATCATTTATGCAAACATGGAATATGTTTAATCCTTAGCTTCCTTCAAGGCTCAGTTACAGCATTACTGAAACATTTCCTGATCCCCTTAGTTGTCATTATTTTCTTATATTATATTTATTTATATTTAGTTCCTTGAGAGCTGGGACTGTTCTTGTTTTTTGTCTTTGTCTACCCAGTTCTTTGCATATACTAGATGCTCAAATGTTTGAGTTGAATTAAATACATTGAGCCTTCTTAAGATTCCCAAAGGTTCAAAGAAATTTCCTGAGAAACTATTACAGTTGTTGTTTTTTTCCCTATATGAAATTTAAGCAAACAAAAAGCCCACTAAAAGCCCTTCTTTTTTTTTTTTTTTTTTTCTTTTTGGAGGGCAGTTGGGGTTAAGTGACTTGCCCAAGGTCACACGGCTAGTTTTTTTTGTGTTAAGTGTCTGAGGCCAGATTTGAACTCAGGTACTCCTGACTCCAGGG
Organism: Pseudocheirus occidentalis; assembly: GCA_028646575.1. Classification (NCBI taxonomy): domain Eukaryota; kingdom Metazoa; phylum Chordata; class Mammalia; order Diprotodontia; family Pseudocheiridae; genus Pseudocheirus; species Pseudocheirus occidentalis. The sequence continues at coordinate 217,137,847 of CM053597.1, forward strand.
CCGGTGCTCTATTCACTGCGCCACCTAGCCGCCCCTAAAAGCCCTTCTTAACCTAGCCCCTTCCTACCTTTCTGGGCTTCTTAAAGCTTATTCCCTTCTACCTCCACCCTATGATTCAGTATCACTGGAATCCTTGCTGCTCCTCAGACAAGACGCTCCATGTATTTTCACTGGCTATTTTATATGCCTGGTGTTCTCTACCTCTTCATTTTTGTCTCTTGGATTTCTGGCCTTACTTCAAGACTCAGCTCAGCTAAAATCTCACCTTCTTTTGTGAGAGGCCTTCCCTGGTTTTCTAACCTGACTCTTTGAGATCACCTCTCATCTACCTGAATTTATCTTGTCTGTACTTAATGACTTATGGTTGTCTACCAGCTGGAATGGGAGCATTTTGCAGAGAAGAACTGGGTTTTGCCTTCCTTTTTATCCCTGGTACCTATTGATTCCTTAAGAAATGCTTGTTTACAAACTAACTCCTCCCATGCCTTGGCCTCTCAGAATCCCTGGTTTCTTTCCAAGCTCAGCTCAGATGCACTTGATGCATTTATTTTATCTAACCTTTATTTTGTCATTACAAGTCTTCTTCTTAATTTATAGATGAGGAAACAGAACTTCAAGAGAAGTTAACCAGCTTGCTCACAGTGTCAAGATTTGTGTGGCATCTCCAGCTGCCTCTCAGACATCTTGAACTAGATGTCCAGAGATCTCTTAGACTCAACATGTCCAATACAGAACTCGCTGTCCTCTGAAACCCTGCCCACTCCACCCTCCCATCCCTTAGTCCCAGTGTGGGGGGCATTCCTCAGGATTCCTCGCTCTGCTTTCATCCCAGCAGTGACACTGCTGCCACTTCAGGGCAGGCCCTCTTCACCTCATGCCTGCCTCACATCTCTCCCCATTCCAGTCCATTCTGCCTTTGGCCACCAAAGCACAAGTCTGACTGTGTTACCTGCTCCCCCAACTATCTTCAGTCAACTCCAGTGGCTCCCTCTCTCTTCCAGAATCCTCTGTTTGGCATTCAGAGCCTGACTTCCACCTACTCCCCCCAAAGTGTGGTTTATTGTTGTTGTTTGTCCTTTGTTTTTGAAGAGGACCAATGACATCATGGGTGCTGTGTTGGCTTGTGGGTGAATTGGATTTAAGTGAGGCGGTTACACAGAGTCCTCAGCCTCACTCTTCCTGGGTCATTGAAGTCTAGTGGCAAGACAGAAGTCAGGAGGATAAGAGATGGCCTGGGATGCAGTGAATGACCTGGGCATCCTTGATGACTGACCAAGCTGTAAGCATTCTACAGCACCTGCTTTAACTGCCTTCATGGCCTTTGGGGGGAAAAAAAAAATTGTTCATGTCTACCCATTCTGCCAGGAAAAGTCTTCACACACTTGGGATAGACTTCCCTCTAAGTCACCAGCACGTTTGAAGCCTGCCAGTTACACTGCATGAACAAGACCCTTCATCTTATGGCTCCAGGCATTTTCTCTGGCTGTCCTTCATTCCTAGAATGCTTTCTCTTCTCATCCCTGCCTGCTGTCTTCCCTAGCTTCCTGTAAGTCACAACTAAAATCCATTCTTCTAGAAGGAACGTTTTTCCCAGCCCCTCGTAATTCTGTTGCTTTCCCTCTATTAAAATTTCCTTTTTATTTCTGTACATAACTCGCTTGTATATATTTGCTTCTTAGACTGTGAGCTCCTTGAGGGCAGGGACTGTCTTTTGCTCTCTGTATCCACAATGCTTAGCACAGTGCCTACCATATAGTGGGCACTTAATCAATGTTTATTGACTTACTGACTGAATTTCAAAGCTGAGGCTGTCTAATTTATTTAATTTAAATACTCTTTTCATTTCACCATGCTACAGTATGCGTGCTTGTAATTTATTTTACTAATTTGAAATATTCAAAAGAAGGGGGCGGCTAGGTGGTGCAGTGAATAGAACACCTGGTTCAGGTGCCCTGGAGTCAGGAGGACCAGAGTTTAATCCGGCCTCAGACACTTAACACTTACTAGCTGTGTTTCCTTGGGCAGGTCACTTAAGTAACCCCAACTGCCCTGCCTTCCTCCCCTCCAAAAAAAGCAAAAAAAATATTAAAAAGAAGATTCATCCATGTTCATAAGATCACAGTCCTTTTTTTGTAACTTGCCAAATGACTAAAACATGTATCATCTGGTGGCTAACCTTTTGTTGGTGACTTTCTCAGCATTAAAAAACTGAGAAAGGAAAACTCTTTAAGTTCTCTGAAAACTATTGTTCAGAAATTTTAAGTCACTAAAAGTTCTGCAAAGGCAGTTTAATTAAATTGAAATAATAAGCAAAAATTACGTAATTGACCAAAGAAAAAGACGCGAGTCATTTGGAAATCATATTCTGATTTTACACCCAAAGGAGTTAAAAAGATAGCTTTCAGATCCAGAGGAAGTCACTGGATATAAAGGTATGTTATAATAAAGGAAGGAAAGAGGGAAAGGGGGCCTGATTTTGAAGGCCATAAAGTCAGGAGCAGGTCCAGAAGGGGAATGAAAAATGATGAAAATGTTATTTTAGAATAACTGATTGATTTAGCAAATAAAGACAGATTTCTATGGAAGAGAAAATCTATTCTCAGCTTTTGGGGCATAGACCTGCCAGAGACATATTTATTATTTAAATAATTCTAACGTATAATGCTCTTCCAATCCACTCTGAATAGGAAATTACATGCTTTGGGCTTTAATATAGATGATGCTAATTAAGATAAAAAACTCTTTAGAGGTCATAATAATATACCAAGTACCATAATAGAATCAAGGGCATTGTCTTGAATATGTGGCAGGTACAGAAAGTTATGCAGTGGGTGGAAACAAAAGAAAAAAATAAACTAGTGTTCAAACTCACTTGAGACTTCTGCTGTTCAATCTCCTGAAGGAACCAGAAGGCTGGTAAGATTAGAGGGAAGCTATCAGGAATGGAGGCAAGCCAATTTAAGGACAGTTGGAGCTTAAAAGAAACATTGTTCTGCATACCTTATGTATCTGTCACAAAATCAATATTCAGTTTTTTCGAATTAAGTATTTACTATCCAAGCACCAATCTCTTGTCTGCAAAGTTTGCTACAGTACCGTAAACAAGCTCAGATTTCACCCTAGGCTTGCTCAGTACTTCACATATTGGGTTGTCCCATGTCCTGTAAGCAGTTATTTTACTGAGTCCTGTTATGCACATCAGATGGTAAATCTTAGCAATATTAAAGATAAGATGAAAAACATTTAAATAACAGCGTGGTTTAAATTTGTCAGAATTACTAGATTTATAATAATTTAAATATATTATAGATAGTTAATTTTGATTACCTTCCAAATATTCTTAGGCCTTGTGAACTATTAGTGTTTTCAACTCATGTGTAAATTTTTTTTCAGTTTAAAATTTTTTCAATTTAAAAAATAAATGTTCTTGGGGTGTTTGGCAGACTTGATTTTTTTCTTTAGTGGTTAGATTCAATGAGCCTACAAGAGGAATCAATGAGATAGGGCAGTTGTGCTCTTTAAACGACTTTTTATAAGCACTCAAAAAGTCCCTTACCTCTATTTAGTTGGCCATGAAAGTCTTTTAGAGCAGGTGGTCCTTAGTCATGCATGTTCCTGTCAGGTACTGGCTATCCTGAGGCCAAAGACGCTATTTAACTGGGGAAGAAAAAAATCGGTAATTTATATTTTAGGAACAAATTTGCAAAAATAAAGAGACTTTATTAAATAATTCTAAACAACTTAGAAAATCCAAAGGGAAAGAAATTCGTCTTACCTATGAAAATTTCCCTACCTAAACCTTTTTTGAGTTAGATATAATCAAGATCAGACTGCTGGGGACAGAGTCTAGGAGTCGTCATAGAGAAGAATAAGCCCTTAGTTGTAGGCACACCCTGAGAGAATAATTTTCCTAAATTATTCAGTTCCTTTTTTATCCACTGCCTTTTAGAGTTTCTTTTTTTTTTTTTTAATCCTGGTCATAAGTGAAGATACTTCTATTATTTTAATTATTCAAAGATTTTTGTTCCCTTTTTTTTTTTTTTAACCTGATGCTGAGGTTTAGTTTTCAGTTGTGTCTGACTCTTCATGATCCCATTTGGGGTTTTCAGGGCAGATATACTGGAGCAGTTTGCCATATCCCTCTTGAGCTCATTTTTTCAGATGAGGAAACAAGGGTAAACATGGTTAAGTGACTTGCCCAGGGTCAAACAGCTAGTCGGTGTCTGAGGCCATACTTGAACTCAGGAAAGAAGATTCATCTTCCTAACTCCAAACCTGGTACTCTATCACTTGTACCACCTGCCTGCCCTTCTTTGACTTGTCATTGCCCTAATTCAGTCAAGGCGTTTGTGAAAAGGAACTCCTGTTTTTATGTGGATTCATTAAAAGCTTCCTACTCTGGAGTAGTGGGTACCACCCTAATTTTATCTTTCCAAAACTTTGCTTTAGTTTCCCTTTTGTAAAGGATATTAGAAGAATTTTAGACTAGGATATTGATTACATGGTGACCAAACTTTCCATTCAGGGGGCATCTTTGACTAAAACATTTTCCTAATATTATTTTTTTTAATATTGCCTAAAGAACAGAATAAGTGTATTGGGGATAAGGGGAAGCAGGTGTCAGAATGCTTCCTTACCTGTTTATAAAAAGGCCAAATAGGCCTTTAGAATGGTAGCTTAGATTAGAATCTTGAAGATTATGGAAGAGGAGGTGAACTACTACTACTTTTTCCCTTATTTTTTCTTCTAATTTTTAATTAATAGTCCTTTTCTTTTTCTATTTTAAACTAATTAGTATATTCAAAACAAGATGCTCATTCTTTAACTTCCCGCCTTGCTCTTGACTTGCAGAACTAAGCTTACATATTTGACCAATTGAAGAGGAAGCCTGAAGAGTAGTTAGAAAGGTAGCCTTTGACGGGGCAGCTAGGTGGTGCAGTGGATAGTCTACTGGCCCTGGAGTCTGCAGGACCTGAGCTCAGATTGGCCTCAGACACTTAATACTAGCTGTGTGACCCTGGGCAAGTCACTTAACCCCAGTTGCCTTGCCAAAAAAGAAAGAAAAGTAGCTTTTACAAGAGGGTAATTCCTCTTACTCCTAGTGCCTTCCTTCTCTTAATTACTTCCTATTTATCCTGTATGTAGCTTGCATATTTATATATTTATTTTTGTGGTTTGTCTCCCCCGTTAGATTGTATGCTCCTTGAGGGCAAGAACTATCTTTTGCCTCTTTTTGTATCCTCAGTACTTGGCACAATGTAAGCAGTATAACACAGTATAAGTGTTTATTGATCGGTTTCTTTTTTTGCCTTCAAAACCAGAGAGAATGCCTTAATTATTCTCCTCACCCCAGTTTTCCAGGCAAATTTAAGGAAAGAAATCCAAAGTTGATGGAGTCTTTATCAGCAGATTGTGAAAATCTTACTATTTTTGTATAGTTCAGTACCTCCTGGTTGTTATCTGGTTCTTCCTCCTCAGATTAGGTACCTTACCTTACCTTACATTTGATATCTTTACATAGCTGGAATGTAGGTTCTCTGGGGGCAGGAACTGGTGTATCTTGAAACTGATGCTACCAGAGATGAAGTGACTTGCCCAGGGTCACGAAGCTAAGTTTCTGAGGTCTAATTCAAACTCAGATCTTCCTGCCTCAGGCCCAGCATTTTATCCACTGTAACACCTAGCTGTCTAAACCAAAGTTTAATTTAAACTACATTTTACATTTCTACACTTTCCCATGGAGTTGAGTCTTTATGTCTTTTTATTGGAGATTGAAAGAACCTTCTTTGTGTAAAAATTGAGGAGAGGTTCATGAGTAGTACTAAAAGAACTAAAAATTACAAAACATTCAGGATTGATATTGTATATTAAGCTCAAAACTAGAATTAGGGTAACTAAAGATTCAAATACTAAAAAAAAAATTAATAGGAATAACAATAGCATTAGAGGTAGTTTGCTTTTGTTCCTGTTTGCCTCTATGCATCTCTATTCACGTTGCCTTCTGAGAAAGGTGATCAACTCACAGGAGTTTTTTGCCCATTTAGAATCTAGTGATTGAACTGAGAGAGAAGACCGGAAGGTCTGTGTTCTAGGCGGGATGGAGAACTTCTTTCTGATTTACTTCATACAGACACATCTTCTGCCTCTGAGGATGAGGGCTCTCTGAGAAGACAAGCTGCTCTCTCTGCTGCCTTGCAACAGAGCTTACAGAATGCTGAGTCCTGGATCAACCGTTCAATTCAGGGATCCTCCACTTCTTCATCAGCATCTTCCACACTGTCCCATGGAGAGGTCAAAGGAACCACTGTGTCACTAGCTGATGTATTTGCCAGTACTCGAATAGGTAGGAGCCGAATCTCCCGAAGGAACCAATTATTTTCTCTTTGGTTAATTTTGACTATCTATATCCAGAGATTGGTTTATGGTTTATGTTAGAATTTTTCAAAATGACCTTAACATGTACAGTCAGGTAGAGGTTAACAACTAAGGGGGAAAGGGAAGAAGTACTCGCAGTCCAGTTAGGATGGCTACCAAGATCGATGATACTGGTCTCTGTTTTTGCTCACCTGAAGCCATAGCTATTTCCATAGCAACATTCAAGCTGTGAGAGACAATGCCAGTCTTAATGTGTATGGTGGTTTAGTTAAGACTGAAAATTTGTAATGGCCCAGATTCCATTCATCTTTGTTGTCATTTTTTTAACATACAAAAAGTCAAGTGAGAACTTTTTCAGGAGTATACCACTAGAGCCTTTCTTCCTACCCATAAGATTGGCCTTATTGTTCTTGCTGCTGTGATGTTGCTACACATCAGAGTACTCAGGCTAAGAATGTTGTGTTCTGTGTTAAGTTGCTAAGTGCTGTTAATTGCTACCCTAAGAAATAAGTTTTTGTTTGACTCTGCTTTAATTGTGTGCGTGTGTATGTGTCTGTTTAAGAACATATGATCTCCATCTAGAAAATTTATCTTGGTTATTTTTTTTGCATAGTTTGATGCAAATTATTATATGATCTGTATTAGCATTAGACTGTGATTACTTCTCCTTCCCTTCCTTCCACTGTTGATTGTATTTTGTTTTTCTTGTCACACTGATACTTTTTCTCTTATTCTATATATATTTGTGAGTCTGTGATTTCTGAACATAAAAATTTGTAAAACTTTTCCATTCAGCACTATAATTTTTTAAAGAATTCTATGATGGCCATGGTCAGCCAAGATGCACAGTCTCCAAATACCCAGTCTTTGAACTACTGGAATCTTTCATTTCTTGCTTCTCCTACTCCACTCCCCTCTTTTATAGTATAACCACAAGTCTGTGTGTTCTTCTACACTCTTTCTGTCTCCTACTTCCTGATTGTGGGAAAAACATCAAAAGTATGGTAGCTGGATCATGTTTTTTCAAAATCATTATTTGCATATAAAATTTGATTACCTCCTAATGGATTTCAATTAGACAGTTGCTTAACAGTGTCAAGTCTTATTTGTGTAGCTTTCTTTTCTATAAAAAGTCAAACTGGTGGTTGGATATGACAATATTTAGGTCTGGTTTTTACTGACAGTATTTTATGTTATGCGTTTTTTTTCTCCCTTCTCTAGAGAATTTCTCTGCCCCCCCTGATGTCACCACAACTACCTCCTCTTCTTCATCTTCTTCCTCGATTCGCCCAGCAAATATTGACCTGCCCCCCTCGGGGATAGTTAAAGGCATGCACAAAGGCTCTAACCGTTCCAGCCTTATGGATACAGCCGATGGTATGGCTGCTTTGGGTACAGATCCTTAACGAGACAGGAGAGCAAAGTTGAATTAGTTTATTTCACCTTATATTAGTGTCTCATTTATAATGAAAGTAATTGCAGTTTTCTGCCCAAGTTGCTAGCAACAAACGTTCTTGTATTGTACTTTCTAGTAACTACGTGAATATCTATTTATAATCACTTAACATTTCCCATGAGATACTTGGAACAAAAAATGACTGTGAGGAGCAATAACAGAGGTTATTAAACTTTTTTTTTTGTTTTATTTTTATTTTTCTGGTCGCAGACCCCATTTGCATTCTTATAATGCCAGTGGGCCCCTTCTTAGAATAATGTTTATAAGTGCACAAAATAAAATATATAAGATTTTAAAGGAAACCAGTTAATTGCAGTACATTTTACAGACAGGAAAACTTCAATAAGGTGTTTCCTAGTGGTAGGTCTAATAACTATAGTAGTTTCAAAGTAATTTCTGGTTATAATTGTAAGCATTATTTAAAGATCACCAACTGTAATGTGGTATGAAAATATCACAATTTCTTTTGGTGATAAAGTCATAGGTTTATGTTTGTTGCCTATATTTATCAATGAAAGTCAAAGGTTAGTGAAAATAAAGATGTCATTTTTTTTTCCCTGTTCAAGTTCATAGACCCCTTAAAGTCTATCCAGGGAGCCCTTGGGCACCTGCAGACCTCAGGTTAAGAAGCCCTAAGATAAAGGATGAAGAAAGAAATTAAATATTGGAGCAACATGCTAATAGTAGCATTTACTGTTTTTATTTTTTATTATGATCATAAAAAGTAATATGTATATATCTATAGCATATTGATGCTATTGAAATCAAGATTTTGGGAGAAGTTCATGTTGTGAAAAATAGAAGTGCCTATGATGAAAAATAAATTTAAAATCATTATATATCCAATGAATTCCACAATTTATCCATAATAATTTTCTTTCTTATAGGTGTCCCTGTCAATAGCAGAGTCTCTACAAAAATTCAGCAACTTCTGAATACTCTGAAACGACCCAAAAGACCTCCCTTAAAGGAATATTTTGTAGATGATTCTGAAGAAATTGTAGAAGGTAGTAATATGTCTGCCAAACATAAAGTATGAACTTGCTTTTTAAACAAAGGGTATCATCTCTGTTTTAAGATGTAATGATCTCACTTGGGCATTAGGCAGTTGGTGGGAGCTGGGGCGGGGCAGGGAGGTCAGGAAAGTTTTCATGTAGAAAGTGTTACTTGACCCTTTGACCTAGTAATACCACTTTTGGGGTTGTATCCCAGAGAGATCAAAGAAGTGGGAAAAGGACCCATATGTACAAAAATATTTATTGCAGCTCTCTTTGTGGTAGCAAAAAACTGGAAATTCAGGGGATGCCCGTCAGTTGGAATGGCTGAACAAGTTGTGGTATATGAATGTAATGGAATACTATTGTGCTGTAAGAAATGGGAAGGAGATGGACTTCATATTTACCTGGAGAGGTGTATACCAATTGATGCTAAGTGAGAAGAGCAGAACCAGGAAAAATTTGTACACAATCGTAGACACATCATATGTGTAACGACCAACATTAGTAAACTGGACTCTTCTCAGCAACGCACAGTTAAAAGACAACTCTACAAGTCTCAGGATGGAAGGAGGAGGTATCTACACTCAGAGAAAGATCTAGAAAGACCAGAGTTTAAATGGAGACTGAAGCAACACATGCTACTGTTCTTTTCCATGTTTGGTTTTGTTTCTTTTTTTCCCATTGTTCACTCCATTGGTTACAATGCTTCTATACAACCAGACAATGTGAAAGTGTTTGCAGATCCTATACATGATTGTACGCCACTATGGTGGCGGGGGGAGAGAAGGGAGGGAAGAAAATCTGAAACTCAAGTGATTCTGGAACTGAATCTTGTAAACTAAAAGTAAACAAACAAGTCAATTTAAAAAGAGATAAAAAAAATATATAAGTTAAAAAAAAAGTGTTACTTGAACTGAATCTTGAATTAAGAGATTCTAGAGATGAGAAAGGGATGAATTCTAGTTGTTCCCTGGGGAGTGTCCAGTGCAAGGATTCAGAGACAGGAGATGTATCTCTGATTTTAAAAAGGAGCTAACTAGAACACTAAATTAACACACAGTAGACAGCTAAGCAGTTTTTACATGTGGCATCAAATTTTGGGAAGGATATGAAATTTAACCTTAAATATTTAATGCTGCACCATCTTCCTTTGTTAGTCAATCTTCAAATACTTACTGAGTGCCTACTATGTACCAGATACATTGTTAGGTGCTCAGGGGGGAAGAGAAATACAACTTCTGACCTCAGAAATAGAAGACACTTAGATGTAAATGAGATAGAATTAATTGAAAAAGTAACTAATAAAACAAGCCATTAATAGTAACGGCCAAATATGGGTAAGTGCTGTTGTAGTTCAGAAGAGGAAAAGTCCTAGTTCAGAACAGACTGTTCAGGACTTCAGAAAAAGTAGCAGCGAACATTGATCATTTATTATATATCCTCATTAACAAATTTTTATTGAAAGCCTGCTATATTCAGGTTTTTTTGTCTTAACCAGGATTTTCTGAAACCGTCCCCTTCATCATTTATTAGCACAACAGTATTCCTTCGCATTCATATACCATCACTTGTTCATCCATTCCCCCAGTTGATGGGCATATTTTCAGTTTCCACTTCTTTTCTACCACAAAAAGAACTGCCATAAATATTTTGGTTCCTATGGGTCCTTTTCCATTTGCCTTGATCTCTTTGGGGATCGACCTCGCAGTGGACTTACTTGGTCAAAGAGTATGCAGTTTAATTGCTCTTTGAGTGTAGTTTCAAATTGCTTTCCCAAGCGGTTAAACTAGTTTACTAATAGGGCATTGGTGTACTTGTTTTCTCATAGTTTTTGTCATCTTTTTTTCTTGGTATCTCAGCCAGGGTTGTTTTAACTTGTGTTTCTCTAATAATTAGTAATTTAGAGCACTTTTTTCAAATGAATTTTGATAGATTGGATTTCTTTCTCTGAAAACTGTATTAATATCCTTTGACCATTTATTAATTGATTTATGATCATAAGAAGTATTGTACACAGTCTAGGGAAATAGTCTTTTTCTTGTCAATTTGACTTGGTTCCCTATATGTCTTAAGAATGAGACCTTTATCAGAGAAATTTGTCACTAAGATTTTTTTTTCCTAGTTTCTTTCTTTTCTTCTAATCTTAGCTCTATTGTTTTTGTTTGTGCAAAACTTTTTATATAATCAAAATTATCCATTTTACTTCATTTGAACTCTTGATCTCTTGTTTGTTTACCATGATATCTCACTGCTCTTTATTGTTGAAAAAGGTTTTGACCAAGGTTTTCTAGACAAGTTTGGAATGCCCCCCCTCCTTACCTCCATCTGCTAGAATCCCTGGCTTTGAGACTCGGCTCAAGTCCCACCTTCTACTTGAAACCTTTCCTGATTTCTCCCCTAAACACCTCCTGGTGCTAATGCCCTTCCTCACTGAACTTTTCTGAATTTATTCTGTATTTAGTCTGTATATGCTTAACATGTACATGTCATCTCCCTCAGTAATAATTAGCTCCTTGAGGACAGGGGCTTTGTATTTCATTTGTTGCGTCTCTGTCCCCTAAACAACTAGGACCTACCCGACACATAGTAGGAGCCTGATAAACGCTTGCTGGCACAGAATATACAGCTGTTCTTTTCTGAAAAGAGTCCTCTGAAACAGACTTAACTAATCTTCACAGAGAATGGACAAATAAACTAAATCTACTTTGAAAATTAGTATCTATAGCTTCATTTCCTTGGACATTTATTAAAATGTTAAAAGTTGAATGGAACCCTAAAGTGAATTTATAACCAAGTTAGTGCAAACAGTAGGTTTAGCTCTAAAAGTAATGAGTTAATGTCCCTTAAAAATCTTCTTGCTTATAAATCTTGCTGTTACAAATGCCAGTTCAAGTACTAGTTAAATCAGCTATTATCTGAGGTCCTTTCTGATTCAAAGATTTTGTAAGAAAGGAAAAATTCAGTTGCAAATAGGGGCTTCCTCAGCATTGTGGTTCTTTCATGTCTCCTTTTAATTTAATATTGTTTCCTTCTTTATATACAGTACCTCAGCCGGACCCAAACCAGCCCAAACCAGAAGGACGTCAGATGACTCCTGTGAAGGGAGAGCCATTAGGAGTCATTTGTAACTGGCCCCCTGCTCTAGAATCAGCACTGCAGCGGTGGGGGACCACTCAGGCCAAATGTCCTTGTCTGACTGCACTCGATGTTACCGGGAAGCCGGTTTATACTTTAACATATGGTGAGCTTAAGAGATTTCAGTTCCTGTTTGTTCTTCTGCTTCTGCAGTATAATAAGATACATGAGCTTGTAGCAAAAAAGACAGTTTTTCCAGAATTATGTGTGGTAGGAGGTTTGCAGACAAAAATAGCGATGTTTTTAGCATGATATTTGATAATTACTAACCCTGGTATTTCAGCAGCCCTTTTAAAGTAGGTTGGCTCTTCAGTACTAAGTATATTGTCAAGCGTTTCTATTCTCCACAGTCATAGTTGAAGGCCTGCCAGTATTTTAAAACTATAAAGGTTTGGTAGCAGGGGAGAAAAGAGACTTCACAACAGGCGATGTCCTGAGCACCAGGAAGACTGTTTAAAGACAGAAATGCAACACTGATAATATTCCAGTAAAATAGGTCATTTATAGGACTCTTGACTTTCATTCATTCATTTTTACCATAAGTAGTAAAACCCCAAACTAACATTATTTGTAGTAGAAAAAAACTAGAAGTTTCCCCAGTAAATTCAGGAAAAAACCAAGAACACTTTTTCCGCTCTGTTATTTGACATAGTTTTAAAGGTCTAGTGATATCAGTGAGACCAGATGAAGGACTTAATGGCACAAACACTGGTAAAGAAAAAACAAAATGATCTCTATTTGATGATGACATAATAGTTTACTTAGAAAACTCCAGAAAATCATCAAAGAAAATCATTAAAGCGTTGATAGCTTTAGTAAGTAAAAGGATATAATGTCGGTGCCCCAAAATCAATAGCTTTTCTCTACACTAATAACAAAAGCTAGAAGAATATAATCAAAAGGGATATCCCATCCAAAATAAAATACATAAAAATATCTGGAAACTAGTCTATCAAAACCCTTGAGATTTATAAAAACGCCATGACAGAGCACTTCAAAGAATAAAATTGTTTTTGCATCAGTCATTTCTAGCTGTCTTTTCACCACTGTTGCAATAATCCCTCCATTGTAACAAAGAAAGACAATTATGTACAATCTGCTAGCATACAGACTGTTCTTTATTTTTTGTTACCAGGAGTGGCTCATAAAATAAGGGATTTGGGAAGGATATATTTGAAAATGAATGTGATACAAAAATAATTTCAATAAAATTAATAGTTTTAAAAATTCAGATATTTCTTTCTCAGTTCACTGTTAGCAGACATACCAAAGAAGCTTTGAGATCATCCTTTACCTCAAGGAGCAATCTTATTAGACAGATGAAATATGCACATGGGAAATAATAGAGACCAATGATTCCAGTAATCATGAAGATACATTTTACAGTATCATTTTCCTCCCAGAAACCTTGGTGCCGGTGGAATATAAGCTCCATGAGGGAAGGGACCTTTTTGTTTTTGTCCTTGGCTAGCACCTAGAATAGTGCCTGGCAAGTACTAGGCAGACCTAAATACATTTTTGTTTCATTAAATTGAACCAACTTGAGTTTGCTTTATTGTCCCATCACCAGCCTATTCAGTGCCTTCATAGGAGCACTGCCATTGTATTTTTTCAGTGTGAAAACTACATTGATTAGGCACGAGAGGAATTTGACCTATGTAGTCCATTGTAAAATTGTCTTTTTCTTTCCAGGAAAATTATGGAGCAGAAGCCTCAAGTTGGCCTACACACTGCTTAATAAATTGGGGACAAAAAATGAACCAGTATTAAAACCTGGAGATAGGGTAATTTTTAAACGTCTACTTTCTTGTTTCTTTCTTTAAAATGAGAGGAATGGTGCTGGGTCATCGAAGTGACAATGATATTTTTAGAGAACAGCATCACTAAAGCACTTATTTTTCAGAAAAAGACAGTCCTATTGAGGTTTCTGTCACTGCTTATTAGAATCATGAAAATTGTTTGCAGCCATTCTCCTCCCAGGCATAATACTTTATTGTAATTTTAGTGTTCTTGGATTGAAGGGAAATGATGACTTTTTACTTTAACCTTTTACTTTAACCAGTTGTTTTGCTTCATGTATCCATTCTTTACTGGCTAATCGATGAAGCGTTAGTCTGCCAGAACAACAAAGAAAAGAGCTTAGATCTTTCACAGACTAACTACCTTCAAATAGAACTTTGAGATTTATTCAGAATAACAGAAATAGTGATTAGACTACCATTTTATTTTTTTATTACAACCCAAAAACCTTTGTCAGTTTTCTGTTGGCTTTTTTTTTTCCTGCTTCATATATTGCTTCCTAAGAGGAGCCAAATTTAAAACCTTTGATACACCTTTAAGTTGCAAATGTCTCTTTTTACCTTCTATTTATTGAATTGGAAGTGGTTTATTTTTTAAATGTCTTAATTTCTTGGCAGCTAAATATAACTTTCTCTTTATGTTAATTATTTGTGCATTTTGAAATTATACAACTTTATGTCAAGCTTCTGTTGAGAGCGTGAATACAAGATTGACTTTTTCAAGAAGATCAAAAAGTCCATTGGATTAATGTTTTCAAAATTAAGTTTTTAATTTGGCAAGAGACATTTGGAAAAAAATTATTCCTAGAAACATCCAAGTCTGTACCTTTACTTTAGTGGAATGTGGGGTGATTCCTGAATTCCCAAAATGTCTTGTTGTTGTTGTTGTTGTTGTTGTTTCTCAATGGAATGAATTTTCTTCTGTAGGAGGGAGCAGGTTGTTCCCACTATCCATTTTATACCAGCTGATATTAATGTTTAACACTAAGAATAGTTTCCAAATTTCTCCTGCCTTGGGAACAGGGATTAGAAATGACCATTTCTTAACTGTCCACCAAAATTGCCTTTTATGTAATCATGGGAAGGCTAGTATGTTTATAAGTATTTTGCTATCCTATTTTTGTTAACTAAATGTGTTCCAGAGTAAACAGCTTACTATTTATATTTGAATTTTGCATTATAAGCAGTCTGACACTGTGGAGTGGGACATCAAGAACTTTCTCATTGTTTCCTTTCTAATTGAATGTCACCATGAATTTTAGGTGGCCCTGGTCTACCCCAACAATGACCCTGTCATGTTCATGGTGGCTTTTTACGGATGTCTCCTAGCAGAAGTGATCCCTGTACCTATAGAAGTGCCACTTACAAGAAAGGTAACATTAACAAAGCCAGAAGGCATGATGGTGGGCTAGGAGACATCAAAACGTCAGCATTTCCTTTGGATTGTGTATTCTAATAACTCTGAGAGTTAAGTGCTTGCTTTCTGGCAGTTTTCCTGAGAATTCAGACGTTATAGAAACATACATTTTCCATACGTACACAGGTTCATGTATATAGAGCCATAAGAGAGGTTTGAGGGGATCATCTCATCTCCTCTTTTTGCAGCTGGATGTGCTAAGGCTCATGGAATTTAAGAGATGTATCCAGAGTCATGCACAGAGTTATAGAAGAAAGTCTTGAATCCAAGCCTTCAAATTGCAAATTCAACTAAACAAAGGAGGTGTTATTCCTTTCCTGTACTTCCGTTGTCATAAAAGTAGCATGAATCATGCTTGACTTTTTCCGTACTAATACTACTGCTGCTGCTGCTGCTGCTACTACTACCAATAATATGTATTTTATTGATTTATTAATATTATTAATACTTTTGTTTTATAATGATTAATAACATTTAGTATTATTCATGTAATAATATTAATAATAATAGATAGTATTTATATAGAACTTTAAGGTTTGCAAAATACTTTATGTAAGTCCCACCATGCAGGCATTTACTATTTGAGTTACATCTTGCTTTTCTGAGCAACTAGTCTAATTCCCAGCATTTAACAGATACTTATTGATTGGTTAATTAACTGGGATGTTGGGGACAACTAGTCCTTTAGCGAGCAGTACTAGTATTTATCTCAAGTCGGATTGAAAGAGCATCCTTTTTGATCCATGAGTAAATGGGAAAATTGGGGAGATTAGGATTAATTTTCAGCAATTTGTAACAGCTTGGTATAAATGTTTAATTTGTTACTTGGAAGATAATATTTTCCAGTTTTTTATAAAAAAGGTTGTTACTGCTTAAATTCCAAGCTGTTGACAGATTCTGGCATGTCTCTGTAACATTAGCACATAACTAACACAGAATTGGCGTGTGTTAGACTTTTGGTAAGTGTAAGGTCTGTTTTGCTTCTCTTAGCAATACTGTCTTATTCCCCTCCACAGGATGCTGGAGGACAGCAGATTGGCTTCTTGCTGGGAAGTTGTGGTGTTACCTTGGCCCTCACCAGTGAGGTTTGTCTGAAGGGGCTTCCAAAAACTCAGAATGGAGAAATTGTACAGTTTAAAGGTTAGTGGAAAACTCACTTGGGTTCAGAAAGTCAATTTCATTATTATAAGATAGAAGAGGCATAGTTAGATATATCTGAAAAGATTTGGGGCATTTAGTCAAGAAGTGATTATGGTGGTCAGAAAAATACTGTCAGCATCTCAGACTGCATTGAGAAAGGAATAATGTTCCAGATTAGAAAGGTACCCCATTTAGAGACTTTAAGAAGTACCACATCTTAGCTTTAGTCTAAGGGAAGGACATTGATAATGTAGAGAGAGATTTCCCAGAGCAAGGCATTCAGAATGGTGACTATGTGGAATGATGAAAGGAAATAAAGATATGTAGGTTAGAGAAGGAAAGGCTTAGGGAAGAAATGATAACCATTTTAAAGTTTTTGATAGGAGGCTATCACATGAAATGGGGATTAAAATTGTCTTACTTATCACAGAAGGCAAAACCATGAACAATTGGCACAAGTTTCAGAGGCATAAGTTGGCCTGATGTCTCTCAGATTTGACCTTTTTTCTCCGCTCACACAGCTCCCACCTTAGTTCTGGCCTACTTCACGTCCTTCCTCAATTACTGCATTAATCTCCTCTGTGGTGTCCCTACCACAAATCTCTCCCCATTTTAGTCCATCCTATGCAACATAATTTTCCTTAAGTGTAGATCAGAACATGTACCTCCCCTATTGAACCAATGCCAGTGACTTCCTATTGCCCATAGGACAGAATGTTTATCTTTAACCCTACCTCATAGAGTCCCTCTCTTCTTGTATGACACAGCTTAACACCATCTTCCACCTCAAGCCCCTCCTGAGCCTCAGGGCCCACTCTCCTTCCCAAAAAAATTTTTTTTTGGGGGGGGGGGGGAGGGCAGTTGGGGTTAAGTGACTTGCCCAAAGTCACACGGCTGGTTTTTTGTGTTAAGTGTCTGAGGCCGGATTTGAACTCAGGAACTCCTGACCCCAAGGCCGGTGCTCTATTCACTGCGCCACCTAGCTGCCCCCCAAAATTTCTTATCTACTTTATGTGTATTTTTGTTTGTTCACTTTATATCATGCTACACATGTGTACATATGACCATTAGAATATGAACTCCTTATGAATAGGTCATGTTTCATTCTTTGTACTTGTATTATCAGCAGAGTGCCTTAAACTACTAGGTGATTAATAAATACTTGCTGATCAATCAGTTGATTGATTGATCCAAACTGTTCAGAAGTTGAATGGACTGCCATGAGAAGTAGTGAATTCCCCTTTCCTGGAGGTCTCCCAGCAAAGGCTGGATGACCAGTTATGTAGTACATTGTATGAGGAATTCTTAAGTTGTAACATTATGTACGGTTTGGACTAGGTGACCTCTTAGGGCCCTCCCAGCTCTTCTATTCTGTGATAATAGGTGCTAGCTGTAAGTTAAGACAACATTAAAAGGTAATCAAGTTCAGATCAAACACAAAAAAAGTGTTAGTTCTAAATTCTGAAGTTGTTCTTTCCTTTAAACAGTAAACTACAAAAAATGGGGTCTTGCATGTGCTGTCAGTTGCAATAACTATTATTAGATGGTTTAGCTTAACTTCTTTTGTGGGCAGTTACGCAGTGAGCATAGTGTGTTTATTGGAAAGTGATTGTTGTGTCAGTAGAAAATGCATCATAAAAATTATTTTAGACGAAGAAAACAGATTTTTAGTCATCTGAAATAACTAAAGCTTTCATTTTCTGTTCCCCTAATATGTTCAGATTTGTATAAGTGATCACCCTGTATACTTGAGTTAAGTATCTTATATAGTGACCCAATACCAATCACTGGGTATTGAATGCCAAATGAGACTAGCAAAAGAGAATTGCTTGAGATTGTTGAGGTGACAGTTCCTTGAAAGGATTAAGGTTCCACCCAACTTTGTTGTAGCCCGTAGTATGTTCCTTGTTTCACCCTTCTTCCTGACATATTACTATATAGTAAAAATTCCCAGTCCAAGAATAATTTTCATTTGTTGTGCTACAGTAATTTGTTTCGTACAAAGTAATGAAAAGGTCCTAAAAATATCTAAGGAGATGCTCTCTGATCATTTCTTCCTCTTGACCCTAATTTTCTGTTCCTTACTAGGAACAGACAGTTTATTTTTGAGTCTGATGCAGAGTAAGAGGAGCTCAGACTGACCTAGCTCCTCTCAAGTTTTTCCTAGAAGATTGTTTAGATTTTAGAGGCCTTTTACAAAACTTGGGCTGCAGTTTTTTTTCCAGAATGAAAACAAGAGTTCTAAGACGTTAATAGGAAATACTTCAGATGAAGTACTGTTACTAATTCTGAAAGGACAGTTTGCTTCTGGAAGCAGTATGGATCTATGCTGAGGCAACTGTGTTTGTGTTCTATCTGTACCTCCAAATATGAGCGCAAGGACCACATCGTGCCTCTACTGGTATGCAGATTGACTGAGGTAGAATAGAAAGATTAAATTGATTGACTTAGACAGTAAACTTTGGGAAATTTTTATATTTTTAAAAAACTGACATGCCACGTGCAGCAGTCACTTATATTACATTGCTTAGTATTGAATTAAGAAGATTTTGACATGTTCTTTAGTCATGAAACCACATTTTCATGAATTTGAATATTGTGTACTTTTAACAAACAGTACATTTTTCTAAGACTGGCTCTCATTGTCATGAATAGGTTGTCAGTGAAGTTTAAGTCAGACAAGTTCTCAGGTTATTTGAACAAGTTTATCTTCATCTCCTGGATAAATGATACCTGACACGTTGCATGGTTATATTGCATCATATAAAGTATTCCATCTCCATCTGAAAATTCTATTTCTCAGGAAATGAATATATTTATTATTTACTAGGGAGAATAAAATGTCCCACTGGAAGTAAAAAAAATTCTTTCCCCCACATTTTGGGAGTGCGTGTTTTACAGGCTTAAGAACATTCCCAGATCTTCTAGACTCAGCTGGACTTCTTCTGACAGTAGTTTGGAATAGTTTTGAATAAATGAATAATGTTTCATTAGTAGAAATTACCTTTTTCCCATCTTCAGAACTCTCATCTTTGTATTGTCTTACTTTGACAAACATGTTTTCTTTATAGCAACAGTTAGAAGCCATTTGTTTTGCTTTTTTAAATTGTTCTTCTAACTGTGAATAGTTGAGTAAATCCCCAAGACTTCTAAAACCATCTTGTCAGTAGAAGAAACCTACTGTCAGAAGCACATGTATGTGACCATTGCTGTCACATAATGAAGCCATAGAAAAATGATTGCTTATTTCAAATAACATGGATGTAAACTCTATAAGCCACTCAACAGTCTCTTGCTTTATTCAAAAAGAAATACTCACTAGAAAATATTTGCTAAAAGAAAGGACCACGTGCACACCCTGAACTGAGGAGTTGGGGGACCTGGCTCTATTCTAATTCATTGCATGAGCTACTGAACCTTTCTGGGACCTGAAAATGTCAATTCTTTGTTCCCTTCCATTTATAAAATTGTATGATCCTTTGATAAAAGGGTGTACTGCTATGAACCATTTCACATAAAGACAGGTGAGTGGGGAAGAAATTTACTTTTTTAAATGGAAAGAATAATCTTCTCGTGTCAATAAAAACTGGCAGAATCAGCCCTTTACTAAATCATATCAAGTTTTGCAAGTAAGAATCTGGATTTAATCTAAAATGAAATAAAATTTTTTTAAAAAAGATCTGGATTTGCAAAGAAATCCAGTTGAGCATGAACTATTTCCCTAACAACTAAAACCACTAATTGCTTTCTTTGGACTTGATTTAGGTTGGCCTCGGCTCAAGTGGGTGGTAACAGATTCCAAGTACCTTTCCAAATCACCTAAAGACTGGCAGCCACATATCTCACCTGCTGGCACAGAACCTGCCTACATAGAGGTAAATTCTGAAATAGGTTTGAAAATGTTAATAAACTTTCTGCTGTAAAATAAACATCCAAAAAATAAGTCATTTTGTAAGAGTTTAAATATTAGTAGGGACAGCTTCTCACTTCTGTGTCAAATTTCTATATAACTGAAATGAAAATGCTTTCTAATGGTACAGCTGATGAAGTGTTTCTTCGTGCCTTTCTCTCCACTGATAGAAACTACTAAGTCCTGGGGCAGAATGTGGGATTCACATGACGGAGCCAGAGAGGTGGCAACAAATAACCCCAGGCATCCAGCTTGCAGTGAGCCCCAGAAGGACAGATAAGTTTGAGGGAGGATATATGAAGGAACGAATAGTGAGCAAAAGGGGAATGGCTCTACTGTTTCTGCTTGACCAGAAAACTGTAAAGAAGTGAACAAAAGTAGGAAAGGCTATGCAGTGTAGAGGAAAGAACCGTTTTTGGAATTAGAAGAACTAAGTTCAGATCCTTCCCTGGTTACTCACTGTTCACTGTCTCTGTGACTGTGGGTAGGTCATTTAACCTCTTCAGGCCTTGGGGGTCAGGGGAGGGTGATTGAATGAAATGACCTCCTAGGTCCCTCACAGATACATAGCACAGAGCCTGATAGATAGCTGGTAATTAATGAATGCTTATTCACCCACTGACGTCTAGTTCTAAAAGTGTAAACTATAGGAACTGATAACAAAAAAAGTAGATGGGGCAGGAGGATGTCGATGGTGTGTTGGCAGAGCCTGATGTGTGAGGTCAGTTAGGCACTAAACATTTATCAAGTACTCACTGTGAGCCAGGCACTGTGCTGAGCTCTGAGGATACAAAGAGAGGCAGGAGACAGTCCCTGCCTTCAAGGAGCTCCCAGTCTAATGGAGGAGACAGCAGGCCAGCAATCATCCACAAACCAGGTGTGGACAAGACACATGAGGAAGAGCTGGCTGTCACCTGAAGCTATCCCTGCACTTCCCCCATCCTTCACCTGCCAGCTAAAAGCATTGGGGTAGATCTAATCTGAGATGCTAACTGGTAATCCACAGTTGTTTGTTTTCCAAAAACTGTATTCCATTTCTTTCTGGACATTCACATTGAACTGAAATGTCTAGGCTCCGTTGTGGAGAATCTTTCAGAGACTTATGTAGCACTTGGTCTTTTTCTGACTCCGTACTTTAAGAAAGAAGAAAGAAAATTATTTTTAAGAGAATTGTTAAGAGATGACATTATTATTTTCTTTATTAAGAATGCTCTTTTATGGCTTTATAAACTTCAGGGTTAGAAATCACTCTTTAATTATGCCCTTTTTTTTTCTTTAGTATAAGACAAGCAAGGAAGGGAGTGTCATGGGAGTTACAGTGTCCCGCATTGCCATGCTGTCTCACTGCCAAGCCTTGTCACAGGCCTGCAACTATTCCGAAGGTCAGCTCACATCCCACGGCTCCTCTCCTTGTATTGCTTTCAAGATGTACTAACATTATCACAGAGGCGAATCAATAACCCCCTTTTGAATGTTCACATTTAGAGTAAAATATTCATAGTTTGAGCAGCTTCACTGTTATACCCATCCTTGCCTTGATTTACATGGTGAGTTTGTTTTTCTAGATATATTATAGTTTAAATAATAAGCCTAATTCTGGATATGCCAGATAAGAATTATTTTGAGAGATTTAGTGAAGCAAAAAGAAAAGTTTTAGTTTAATTCCCCTTCTGGCTGCATGACAACATGGACTTTATCTAACCCTCAGTCAGAAGTCACTGCACTTGTAAGTCTGGCAGAAGAGTCCCAGAACTTTAACCCAAACCGAATAGGAGAAAGATTTTGATGCCATCCACATCCAAAGAAAGAAATATGGACTCTGAATGCAGATTGAAGCAGACTATTTGCTCTCTTATTTTATTTTGTTGTATTGTGGTTTTCTTTCTCATGGTTCCTCCCATTTGTTCTAACTCTTCTGTACACAACATGACTCTTGTGAAAATGTGCTTAATTATATTTGTATATAATTATATACAGAGCCTGTATCAGTTTGCATGCTGTCTTGGGGAGGGGAGACAGGAAGAAGGCAGAGAAAATGTAAAACTTATGGAAGTGAATGTTGAAAACTAAAAATAAATCATTTTCAAAAAATAAATAAACAGGCAAGGAACAAACAGGACTGTTGTAAGGCCATCCGGTGGCTTTATTACTACAACCTTCATCTGAAAGAAAGTTAGGCTAGGCAACAATGCCACTCAAAAGCAAGTTACAGGATTTCAAAGCCAATAAAAACCACTTACTTGTAGCGCCCTCTGGTGCACACAACAAATGGATAACTAGCTAGCTATTTCGGACCACAAAAGACTATTGGGAGCCTTGAACAATTCCTGGGTTCCTTCTGGACACTAAGCATATTTCTTTGGGCGCAAAAATTACTAAGAGATGACATATTATCATGTTATTGTGATTATTCTTAGTGTTTTCCCTTTGAGAGTACCTCCAATTTATCATATATACATATACCATATTATAATGTAAATGATAAATTGGGATAATCTCAGAGCAGGTGTATGTATGTGTGTGTATAATGTATGTATATATGTATACATATACATACATATCTACATGCTTGTATACATACATGCACAAAACCTTTCTTTCTCAGCTGAGGTAAATGCTATGCCCTCCACCTTTGCAAAGTAACTATCCAGGGGTTGAAAATTGTCACTCAGGGCAGCGAGTTCAAACAGCTGGTAAATCGGGTGGTTTAATTCTATTACATTTTAACAGTCTATTTTGAGGTGGCATCTCAATGGGGCATGACATAAAAAGAACACCATGTGACTTGGTTTGTGGAACAACTGCCATGAAATCATGAAGGGGAAAATATTTTATTCTGGAATGTTCACAAAAAAGACTTACTTTTGGTGAAGAAAGATTTAGCAATATGGAGACACAGGTTTTGTGGTGGTGGTTTTTGTCATACGTACCATGTGGTCATTAGGTCCCCTAAAATATCTTCTCATAGAAGCCAGATACCAGTTTGTATGGAACACTTATATGTTTCAGTTACTGAACCTTTAACAAGTGTGGGCATGTCACCCAGTGATCGCAGTCCACCTTGAGGTCCGTTTGTGTGTGATAAATAGAGCCCCAAACCTGAAGCTGTGAGATGGATACAATCATAGCACTTTCAGTTAAGGAACTGTTTGAGTTGGGGAAGTGGGATGGTATTGCCACGTTGGCTCCTTAGTGATTTTTTCACTTGAAGATATCACCTACTGTCAACTTTTTTGTTTCATTTTTCATCTTATAGGGGAAACTGTAGTAAATGTATTAGACATCAAAAAGGATGCTGGGCTGTGGCATGGCATATTTGCGGTAAGCTACTCTGAGTAATAAACCTACTGTGTAAACTGAGTAACAGAATTTATAAAACAACTCCCATTAGATTTGTTGCTGTGGATTAATATCCCAACAGTGGTTGTTTTATTTGGAATAGCACTTTTAGCTAGCCATCCTGTTTTCCAATGGCATTTTATTCAGATGTACGATGTAAATGTTAATAAAAATAAAGAGGAATGTACTGCTGCTATGACTTGCTTATGTGGTTGACTATACCCTTTACATAAGAGCACATATGAGAACTTAGAGACAGAAATAAAAAGCCCATCTGCTGTGATGGCTCTTGTCCCGAAAGACACCATGAATGCCATATGTAGACTGTTGGCTTAGACAAAAGACTTCTCAAAGGCTTACCTCATCTCTTTTTCTACTGTTGGTGGTTATACATAGTTGCATTTGGAATTTGTCTACTTTTGTGTTTTTGTGGTATGAAATGATCAGTGTCTAATTGATGTTATTGGTTTGTATGTTTTGTTGCTTTTCAGAATGTAATGAATAAGATGCATACAATTAGCGTTCCCTACTCAGTGATGAAAACTTGTCCTCTGTCTTGGGTCCAGCGAGTACATACTCACAAAGGTAGTCACATATACCTTCTAAAGTTTAGTCATTAATCTTTAAACTTCTAAATCATAGTCAGAATATCCAATGACTGGCTTTGGTGGATGGGGAGGGAAGATAGGGCTTATTGTCTTAGTGATATGTAGTCTGAGAGCATAGCAGTTTGGCTGAAAGGTAAGGGTTTTGGTAGTCATTAGACTTGAGTTGATTATTTACTTCCTCAACTTCCTTGTTCATAAATTGAGATGAACGCACCTTAATTTAAGTGCTTACAAAGAAATATTGAGCTGAAAATAGTTGTATTGGTAGCAATACTGTGATTTGCATAGAGGCTGTTGTTGCAGTCATCTCCTTATGACCATCCAGTCCTCTGTATATGACACCCTACAGACTTGTGAAGACAAGACACAATTTACTTGAATAATATTTTACAAAACATTTTGGAATCTTCATTAAATGTAAGCTATACATCCCAAAAATAGAAGTTGATTTCAGCAGAGTAAAAAAAAAAAAAAAACCCTTAATTTAATTTTTTTTTCTCTGCTAACTTTTTTCTCTTTTGGACTTACAGCCAAGGTGGCGTTAGTAAAATGTCGAGATTTACACTGGGCAATGATGGCACATCGGGACCAAAGAGATGTGAGTTTGAGTTCTCTCCGCATGCTAATCGTGACTGATGGAGCTAATCCTTGTAAGTATTTCTGTGGTGTGCTTTTTAGAACTGATTTTCTTCTAACTTATTTTATTTTCCTGTTATAAAGTATAGTCGCTTACTTCTGTGTGACATTTTCTTTCATGGAATAAAAACCAACTGGTTCTCTGCCAATCAAGATTATCTTTTCATTACAATATGATATGTAAATTGGTATGTACGGTACATAGATATTCTTGATTGAAAAAAATCAATATCATTTTGTTTGGGGATAATCAGATATATACCAAGGCTTTCCTAATCTCTCTCTTTTACAGTCAGGTAAAATCAGACCTTGGTAGGGTTCTTATGCCAGTTTCACATAAACGAACTCATTATCAATAGGCAGGTTTAGTAGTCAGTTGTATGATTAATGTTTAAGAATAAAAAACTAAGAGAAAGTCAGTAGAGCATGATACTGAACTAGTACATAATAGAATATGTGTTTCAGTTACTGTATTTTTTAATTGTATTTTACTTTCCATTCCAAATTTCTCCCTCCCCCACCCAATGAGAAGTCCAAAAAATTAAAACCCATTACAGATACTTATAATTATTTAACACAAAGTCTAAAAAGAAAAAAGCATATGGTTTGAGCTGCACTTTGAGTCAATCACTTCTCTGTCTGGAGAGAGGCAGTGTATTTCATCATGAGTTCTTTGGAATTGTCCTTGGTCATCATGTTGATCAAAATTCCCAATTCTTTCAGAATTAATTGACATCTTGCAGAGATATAATGCCCTAGTACATGGCCATGGCCATGGTTTCATGATCATTTATTTGTGGCCAATTCTGATTTTCAAGAAATTATTTTCTTCAGTGAGGTTTCATACCTCTTACCAAGCCAATAATTGTCTTTTCATATCTTTCTTCCAAAGCTCTCACTTGGCAGTTTTTTTCTTTTTTTAAAAACTCTTCTAGGAATTCTTGTACTTTTATCCAAAATGCTTTTTTTTTCCTTTGAGGTTTTACTTATGAATGTCTTCAAATCATTCTCTTCTGTGTTTGAGTCTTGAACTTTCCTGTTACCATTCTGCAGTGCTTCTGGTCAGGTTCTTTTTATTTATTTCTTCATTCTTTTAGCTTCCTTCTTGACTTTGTATCTTATATTAGTGCTAAGCTCTGCCCCCTTCTGCAGAGGAGAGCCTCCATGTTTTTATATCCTTTCCCTGCCTTCACAGCTCAACCTGGAATCCCCCTAAGTTTTCACTGTTCCCAAAGGGATGTGATCCAAGGAAAGGTCTGTTCACTGCCCCCCTGGTCATAGCTCTACAAATTCCTGACTCAGGTTTGAGTCTGTTGGCTTCTAAGTGGTTGAGATTCTGTAGACTGCTTCTAGACTCAGATACTATTAGGCTGATGGGAGGTTCTGCAGATTTACAACACTGAACTACTGGCTTTCTTTAGGTCTAGTTCTGCTGCCCTATTTATTCCGCTGTACGCTTATGTACCAGGCAACAGGCTGCAACTGAGCGGCTGCTTTGCTCTGGGCCTCAGAACTATGCAGCTATGTCTCTAGAGCTTGTTCCTTCCTCATTACACAACTAGACTCCATGCTCAGCTCTGACTACTTCTCTCCACCCTGCCTCTGAAACCCAAAACTTGGTAATGTGCAATAGAACTGCCATTCGACACTCATGCCTATATCCAGTGCTGATTCAGGGATTTCCTGGGATTTCTTTCTGCCTGGTACTTCCTGCCCTAGTCCTGTTTCCATCCTTGGGCACTGGAATGTCCTCTACCACTGCCACCACACATGCTTCTGGCCAACTTCCTTCTTCAGTGTCCAAAGACTGATGTCTCTCTCTCTCTCCCTCTCTCCTTCCTTCCCCACGATTTCTGACCTTACCTGATCAAATTTCAGTCTGATACATTTTCTACATCATTGTGAAGGAGATCTGCTGGGCAAGCTAGGCAGAAATGCTTCCTCTCACTCCACCATCTTACCTCCTACTATTGAATTATTTTAGGAAAGGTTGTTAAACTGCTGGAGCATCTCCTTTTAGTGTGCCCTGATGGTAGACTTGTCCTTGCTGTGGCCTTACCACTCCATCCCTAACATCCCTACTCAGTGGTCTTTTCTGCGTCTAAGAACATTGCAGCAGTTTTATCAAACTGCCCTGCAGAGTTGCTGATGTCAGCCTGGCTACCTAGAGGCTCAGAATGAGATACCTGGCTTGATGAAACTTCAGCAGATGTACTTAGCCTACAAGCTACTGAAGGTCACCCAAATCACTGATTGCCTCCATGTGACTGTGGAGACAGTTGTCTTCATTGAGATGCTGATGGCCTCGTTACAACATACACTTTACTTGGGACCATGCAGCAACTACCATTTCCAAAACTGTCATTCCTGTGTATGCCTGGAAGGGGAAGAAAGATAAAGAATACCCCTGGTACACTGAATAGATTCTCTACTCCAAGAACAGACAGACAACCCCTCAAGCATGATCCAGCATGATAGTGGAGACCTTACAACTCTCATTCACACCATATGCCCTCAGCTCCCGAAGGCATCAAAGGTATCTCAGAGGAAACTACCCCAAGTGTCCACAATCTATACAAGATGAAGGCCAGTGGAGTTCTAACAGTGCCAGCCATCAGTGGGAATAGTCCTGTCTCCAAGAGTAGTCTTATCACCGTATTTGGCTGACTGCCTTGAGTTCTTTATTGATAGTATCAAAGACACCACAAATACAATGATCTTAAGGAATGTGACTGTAGCAGCAGGACCCAGGGATGTGAGCAAGAACTGCTGCCCTCATTCAGACCATGTGGGGCTTTGGGGCATGTAGGAATCTTCATCCTAGAGACAGGCACCAGTGATGCATTTGTAGGCTTCTATGGAGTACTGTGAGATAATCACCATGTATGAGGCCTACAGAGAGGGAAGCATCTTTGTCACTCTTTAGACATCATCTTGGGCAGGTATTTGAGCAAAGAAAGACAGTGCCATTGTATATAACATTGGACTCTTAGATATGGAAACGGATTCACAGTGACTGAGCAGAAATGCAGTGGAGAAGAAAAAAACAAAATTCCGATGGTTTGCTTTAAGCTAAAGAATGTACTGTTGCAGGGCCATTTTGACTTTATCTTGAACAACTCCTTCAGTAACCAGATGCTGGCCCAATTTGAGCTATGGATTCATGGAGGAAGTATTCTGTAGACAGAGGTAGACTTCTGCTCAAGAAACTGGATGAGGCTGTGACGGGGGACTGTCCTCATTAGCTGAATGGGAAACTGGCAAATCTGAGGGTACCTGGGCCTGCCTAAGTAGGGCCCCTTCAAACTGAACTGCTACTGGTACCGAGGTCTCTCTGACGCAAAGACTCCCAGTGGCTAATGATGTCTTCCTTCTTACCCAGGGTAATAAATGGTGTTCAGGTTAAGAAATAAGTAGACTTTACTGGCATAACCAGACTTTGTCTGTACCATTTACATGTGAATACTAAAGATGAGATTTATGACGTTTTGAATTTAATTTGTATATATTGCTAGGCATATCCATTTTTACCTATTTGTATCTTTAAATGCTGTCCAGCTTTTTCTGAGATAAAATTTCATGGATTTGTCCTTGAAATTTATAATTGTACCTTGTGGAGCCAATAAAATAATTTTAAATAAATTTATGTACACAAATATTTGGTATTTGTTTCCTCAGTTTGTCATTAGAACATTTTTTTAAATTGCAGCAATGAAATTCACCATCATCAGGTTTAAAGTCGGTCTGTTCTGTTTGCTTAGGGTCTGTATCATCCTGTGATGCTTTCCTGAGTCTGTTTCAGAGCCATGGTCTAAAACCTGAGGCCATCTGTCCTTGTGCCACATCTCCTGAAGCTATGACTGTAGCAATTCGCAGGTACTGTTCAGTTTGTCAAGTACAGAACAAAAAGTTGTATATTACAGCAGAGAAGGACTATCTGATACGTGCCTGATACTTCCTGTGGCTGCTTCCCTAATGCTGTTTATTCAGATAAAGTGCTTTACTGGTTTGAGAAAAGGGGTTTCATTTGTTTTCTTATAGTTACCATTACTGTTAAGCTAAACATGCATGCCTGCTCTAGTCTGCTAAAATAAGGCTTTTTTTCATATTATTTTAATTTTTTTTTTTTTAGTTAGGTAGCATTATGGACTTGAAATAAGCTGTTCTTGATTATAACAGATGTCAGGAAACTGCATCACAACAGTCCCTTTCTGTGTTTGCGACTGCTCTCCTCACGTAGGCCCTTTTTACTATCCTCTTGAACTATTTCCATAGCTTCCTAACACGTTTTTGTGCCTATTCTCTTCCCCCTCCATGCTATCCTTACTTCCACAGGGTTTGTTTTCCAGATTCCTGTATTTGGTCATGTCACTCCTCTGCTCAAAAATTTTCAATGGCTCCATATTTCCTGCCCACTAATGTTCAGATTCCTCTGCTTGGCATTCAAGATTCTTTGCTTATCTGATGCTGCCCCATCTTACAGGCCTCACTTTACTCCCACCTTCCTGCCAAGACTAGAGTGTCTCCATTCCCTCCATATTTCCATTTCCATTCATTTACTGGTGTGTACTTTCTTCTCAATCTCCCTCTCCCCTCCCCCCCATTATCTATTGAATTCCTCATTATCCTTTAAAGCTCAACAATAAAGATAACTTCCTCCATGAGATCTTTCATTTTCCCACTTCAACCAGTCAATAATAAAACTACCCCCTTGGACCTCACTTTGCGTTTTGTTGTACATCTCAGTAATGTGCCTATTATAGATATCTGTGTGTATCATATATAAACTTTGTTTCCCCCACATTCCAGAGCTCAGTATATTGCTTTGCATATCCGTAGGCATCTCATAAATCATTGTTGAATTGAAATCGAGAGTTTTTTCCTACACTGATGAAAACTCACCTTTTCTTCTGGCCATTCCTTATATTCTATAAGTGTGATTCTGTAAAAATATATTGGATTTCTGATGTACTTCAGTCAGAAAGAATTCAGGTTTTTCTTTCAGACAGTTAGTGTTTTACTGCTATAATTAAAAAGTATTGGACTTCAAATAAGTTTTTTTTTTTTCTTCTCAGACCCGGAGTTCCAGGGGCCCCTTTGCCAGGACGAGCTATTCTCTCAATGAATGGCTTAAGTTATGGAGTAATTCGCGTCAATACTGAAGATAAAAATTCAGCTCTTACAGTACAGGATGTGGGGCATGTAATGCCTGGAGGTAAGTCACAAAAAGTTCCATCTAGTTGTTTTAAGGTTGTGGCCCTGGAGCTTGTGGGGTCTGATAAAGTCAGAGTCTAGGAGCCAGGAATCCTGGATCCACTTAGGACCTTTGTCTGTCAAGGTGCATGTGGCCCCAGGCAAGTTTCTTTCATTCTCAAAGCTTACCTGCTTTTAAAGGGGGGGTAAATTAGTCATCACTAGGAAATTTTAATTAGGTTATGTTGAACAGAAAGAGTTCCAATGGAAGGAAGGGCCTCCATAAGAGCTTGTTGCTGGTGAATGTGGTTTTCTTTGTATTGGCCAGAAGTGCCTATCCAGTGCAGGTGAGATGTTGTGGTAATTAGTCACTCTTCCAAAGCCCTCTTCTAGAGCTACTCTCCCTAGAGCAGCATCCACATAAACATTCCCCAAAGGAAATAAAGCAGCTTCTTAGGATAGGAGGTGAGGTAGAGGAAATGACTGATTCCTAGGGGTGCAGAGGGTTAGAGGCATTGTTTTCATGACTACAGACTTAGCTGGATAGGTAAGGCTCAGTCAGACCCCCGTTTCATTTGCTTTCAAAGTTAGTTTTTCATCAATAGTGACACATAGTAGTTGTAAGATCTAGTGTGTGTTAAGTAAATTGAGTGTGGCAGATTTTACACATTGTAATTGTGCATGTAGTAATTGAATGTGGTGTAGTGTTAAGTGGAAAAAGCACCAGATTTGAATCATGAGATCTAGGTTGAAATCCCGGCTTTGCTACTTCACTTCCTTTGTGACCTTCGCCAGTTACTTCTCTTCTCTGGGCCTACAGTCTTCATCTATAAAATGAGAGGATTGGACTAAATCAGAGGTTAACTTTTTTGTGTGTCAGGGACCCCTGTGGCAACTTAGTGAAACCTGTGTACCTCTTCTCAGAGTAATCTTTTTAAATGTATAAAATAAGGGTCAGCTAGGTGGCGCAGTGAATAGAGCACCAGCCCTGGTGTCAAGAGGACCTGAGTTCAAATCCAGCCTCAAACACTTAACACTTACTAGCCGTGTAA
>CM053597.1:217169404-217196089 GCA_028646575.1 Pseudocheirus occidentalis
GAAAGCCATGATCAAAAAAACAACTTAGAAAACATCCTTCAAGAAATTCTCAAGGAAAATTGCCCTGATATTTTAGAACCAGAGGGCAAAATAGAACTTGAAAGAATTCACCCATCACCTCTTGAAAAAGATCCCCAAAAGAAAACTCGTAGGAATATTGTTGCCAGGTTCCAGAGTCCCCAGATCAAGGAGAAAATATTACAGGCTGACAAGAAGAAGCAATTTGAATACTGTGGAAACATAATCAGGATAACCCAGGATCTGGCAGCTTCTACTGCCAGATCAAAGGACCTGGAAGATGATATTCCAGAGATGAAGGGAGCTAGGATTAAAACCAAGAATCACCTACCCAGTAAAATTGAGTATAATGTTCCAGGGGAAAATATGGTCATTCAGTGAGGTGGAGGACTTTCAAATATTCTTGCTGAAAAAACCAGAACTGAAAAGAAAATTTGACACTCAAATACAAGAAGCATGAGAAGGTTAACATGGAAAAGAAATCATAAGGAACTTATCAAAGTTGAACTATTTACATGCCAACATGGAAAAGCAATAATTGTAACTTATGAAATTTTTCTCAGTATGAGGATAGATGAAGGGAACGTAAGTGTATATATATGTATACATATATGTCTATATAGGAGGGTTTATATATCCATATGAATACATGTCTGAATATGTGTATATATGTGTACATAGAGGACACAGGATCAATTGAATAGGAAGGGATGATACTTTAAAAGGTGAAACTCTGAGGTGGGCAATGATTAGAATGAGAGGAGACAGGGAGAGACAGAATGGGGTTAATCATCTCATATAGAAGAGGCTAGGGATAATTGTTACAATGGAGGGAAAGAACAGGAAGGCAAAAGGGAATGGGTCAACCTTACTCTCATTGAATTTGGCTTAGGGAAGGAATGACATAAACTCTAAACTAGGTATCTTGCCACACAGGCAAGTAGAGGGTAAGGGGATGAGAGGTAGGATGATGGAGGGGAGGGTTGCTGGAAGTACACATCTCTGTAAAGGAACAAGGACAGGGTAGAAAATTGAACAAGGGGGTGGGGTTGGGATAGGAAGGAGGGAGGTATAATCAGTCTCTCACAATATGTCCATTGTGGAGATGTTTTGTGTAACTACACATGTACAGCCTGTATTGAATTGCTTGTCTTTCCAGTGGAGGTGGGTGACAAGGGAGGAAGTGAAAGAATCTAGAATTTAAAGTTCTATAATCAAATGTTTAAATATATATGTACATATATAATTATTATTATTAACTACATGCAACTGGGAATTAAGATATACAGGCACTGGGGTAGGGAGACCCATCCTGCCCTACCTCTTCCAGGAATTCTAGTTGTTTCTGCCCCGCCTAGTTTTTTTTTTTTCTGAGCCATTGTTTGTCGATGATTTGGAGTTTTTCTCTTTTGTGTTTGTGTCTTGAGTATATGTTAGGTCCTAATTGGGAAAAAGTCATAAAATACAATAATAAGTTATAAAAGCTTAAACTTTGTGAAAGTGGAAGCCCAAACGTGGTAACCTATTTACAATCATAACTTAGATACTTAATTATATTTTAGACACTGAGTTGTAACTTAAGATGCTATAACCTACGAAAGCAAAAACAAGAGTATCTTGACCTACATGTGACAAAGACATGATCAATACACAAACATGTTTGGGCATAACATTGGCTTAATTTCCAAGTTCATTAATAAGCAGAAAACTAAAAAAAAATCTAGCAATCAGTAGGGATGTACTCTCTAGCTTCTCCTGCCTTTGTTTTCTATAATTACCATGAGGATTTTGGGGGTTCTTTGTCAGGGCTTCACTGAACTGTCTGGCAGATGCCCCAGATTGCCCCTGTTTTGTAAGTATTCATAATAATTTATTAAACTACTACCTGTAATCAATCTGAGAAACTTGGCCTCTGCCTTTGGTATTAGAAGAACATCCCATGGTTATGGGGGAGGTACAGGTTTCCCCAGTCAGGGGAATTCCAGACCTTATAGTTGGCACAGTTGGGCAGGATATCAAAGGAAGGCCAAGGGGGTAAGGGATAGGCCAGGGGAGGAGAGGAATACCTGGATGGCTTTCATATGGGGGGTAGTGTGAGTAGGGTGATGCCCTGAAAACGGCCCTAGAGTTCTTCTGATCAAATTATGTTCCATCAGGTTGGGAAAAGGAGGAAGAAAGTAGTGGCAGTAGGTTAGTCCCTCCTCACAGCATTAAAAAAAAGCCACTACCAAGTTCCTCCTCACAGCATTAAAAAAAAGCCACTCCCAAGTTCCTAGACTCAGAAGCAGATAGAACAGAAAAACTAGAATGGAATTCCAGTTAGAAGAAATAAGTAGAAATGTTGGTTTGCCACTTAACCAGGTTGAAGGGAGTTAAACATATAGACAAGAAAGAGACAAGAGATGTAATTGTGAGACATTTCTTTCTCCTTCTTTCCTTCCATCCTTGGCTGACTACAGTAGCCTGGGTGGACAGGAGAGAGAGAGAGAGAGAAATAAAAAGCATTTCTAGTGAAGTGACAATTATCTGAGTAGGATCAGAATTTGAAATAAACAAGATAAGTGCTGACAAATCTTTGTGTCTTGCTTTTCCTTCTCTCTCCTCTCTCTCTCTCTCTCTCTCTCTCTCTCTCTCTCTCTCTCTCTCTCTCTCTCACCTTCTCTAGCTATCTAGCTATCTATTCTCTCCCTCTACATTCCTTAATTGGGGCCAGCTTCTGGGGTGTAAAAGGACAGACAAGAAAACAAAAGGATGGGGGGAAACTTTTCCTTTCAGATCTAAGAGACAAAAGTCACGTCACTGATTATAGAGAAACAGGTTTGGGGGCTGAGTCAGTGAAAGTTTTAAGACTTGCACTTTGGAATAAAACTGGCATTTAACTCTTTCCTGGATCACAAAAAGGGGAAAGGTTTGTGTGAACTGGGAAACAAAAAGTAATTGAGTTCCATTGGAATATCTAGCTAGAACTTAGGGAGTCTTACAAACTAAAATTAAATGGTGCTCAATTTAAAAATAATTTAGAATTGGGATGTGTGTTAAAATTGGAGACTTGACTAAATTACATGAGACTCCTATTCATAAGAAGAAATTATAGAGAGGTATGGGGTCTTTCCAAGATTGTGAAACTGAGAGTTGAACTAAATTAAAACATTCTCTTAAGTGTGATAATTGGGGTAGATTACATCTTAATATCAGATTTCCATTTTTACAATCTTTGGCAATGGATTGACTGGAAATAATGGACCCCATAATATAAATGACTGTAATAAATAGCATATGTGTAAAATATAATACTACAGTCAGTATTAAAATCATAACTCTAGATTCTGTGTAATATTATTGGAATATAGATCAAGGTAATTAAATTCATTCTGGTAACATTTTAATTTAAATATTATCTCTCCTAATTTGATGCTTAAGATAAATCATAATTTATTATACTATTTGGCATTAAGACAAATTGGGAAAATACATAGATTTGAAATTTGCTAACTGGGTGACTGTAGCATCATGCAACATTTATAGCTCCCACAATCATGATAAAGACCATGACTGTAAGTATCGCATGATGTTCAATTGCAAAATATATCAAGCTCTTCAGATAGAGGAAAGAACTGAAGCATTTATTTAGATACCAGAAAACCGAATCCCAAAACCAGTAAGCTGATTCCATCATAGTACCAAAGCCATTAAGAAGTCATAATAATGCTGAGAGCCACAGCATCCTTTAGCCTTCCCACAAACCAATACAAGATCCATAGCTACTCATGAGCCTATCTGACTCCTTGCTTGAGCATCCTCTCTCCTCCACCATCTTGCTAGCTCTGATCAGCTTTCCGAGGACTCTGCTTCTCTTCAGCAAACTTCTCCCACCACAGGCTCCATGTGACTACATTCAGCCTATCAGGGGGCAGAGTTTATCTTCACAGCAGGGAAGCTTCCTGTGGGCTCCGCTCCACCCTTCAGCAAATTCCCTCCACAGGCTCCATGTGACTACATTCAGCCTATCAGGGGGCAGAGTTTACTTTCAAAGCAGGGGAGGTCTTCAAATTCCCCCCATCTTTTAAGGGGCAGGGAAGATCTTCTGATTCCCTTTCCCATTACAGTGACCCTAAGCAAGTTACATCAGTTTATTTTACATGAGGGTAAAGTGCTTAACACAATGCCTGGCAGAGGGCAGACACTATAAATGTTAACTATATAATTAGTTCCTTAATTAGATGTGACCAATGTACAATGCCAATGGTATTGACAGGACTGATTGACACTGAAGACACAATGAGATGACTGATTTTCTATGTAAGGTAATTTGGAAATGAATTCAACAGAATTGAAGCCACCTGATTGATAATGGGTTTATTTCAGGTTTCAATTACATAATATTGTTTCAAATTGGCTAATTTTTGTATCAGTCACGTCAAACAACTTTTCATAATCTGTATGCTATTAGAGTATGAGTTGAAAGAAACTGAAAGACAGCAAAAAATAGTTTTAAACCAGTTACTTTATTTTATCAATCCTGTTAACCCTGTCTTATAATGTTTTGTAACTGCCATTTCCATCTTTGCCTGTAGTTAAGAGGTTACAGCTAAAGCAAGTTGACTATCACTTATGAAAGTTGTAACATTGTTAACTAAGTTATTTGGCATTATTGTTTTAATGCTAAAACTTAAAATTAGTAATTGATTGCAGTTTGTGGAAAGGAAGTAGTGAGATGAAATCCATATCCAGATTGGTTCTGTTCATTCAGAGCAGTCTTCCTTGGGGTATGAGGATGTACAGCAGGTTTAGTCTATTCTACCTCAGGAAGGAGAGGGGTGTCAAAAAGCACAGCCCATAGTGGCTCTGAGGGTAGATGGGGTGGATACCCCTGGCTCCCTTCCCTTAGGAAGATGGCCAAGGTTGCCTCCAATGTGGGGCTATAGGTGGGATGACTAAAGACTCTATGTGCCAGCTACCATATGGGTCCTAAAAATAAACAAAACATTACCAATCTAGTAGGTACTGGTGTAGAATGCATGATAATATATTGTAATCCCAAAATACTTCCTGGCAAGTGGGTAGTCATAAAAGGATACAGGAGAAATTTAGTCAAGGCAAAACAGACTAAATTAAGACTGAAAATAGGGGACTTGCCCCACAGAGAGTATCAATCCAGAGGAAGAATATCATTGACTGGGTGGGGAGGGGCACCAGGATCAGTCCCTTCTCTTCAGTCCCTGTGGATTCCCCTTATTTTGTAAATTTTCCAGGTCCCTAAAAGCTATCTATGTATGTGGCCAAGGTCATCAGCTCAGGGAAAAGAACTTGTTTGGGTTATAGAGTTACTAACCAATGAAATTTACTTGCTGAGAACTTGCAATTTTATGTATAATATAGAAATGCTTTCTAATGATTGGTCTTTACACCAGGATATATTTAAATTTGAGAAGGAAAAGAAAAACAAGTCAAAGATGCTAATTTAAATCTTTTATGTAAGTGACTCCTGGTAAATTGTTATTGCTTGTTGCAGCTCCATACGAGTAAAGAGAATTGTATCTAGCCCTAAGCTGTGATTAGTGAAACTTGCTGTTTGAGGTAAAAGCTCCTGGAACGATACCAGACTTTATTTTGAGGTTTGAGGTTTGAATTTAGGTATAGTTGTCTAAAATGTCAGTAATGCACCATTCCAGAGAAATGCCACAAGCTACTCAGAGGGAATATGATCTTGAACTGTTACAGAGAGATTTGCATCTGGGAAAAGCAGAGAGTACAACTTTGGCATCAGCCTAAAGTGGGATCCTCCTGGCTCAGTCCCATTGTGTTCCTTTGAACAGGAATGTTTTCCGCATCCCTATTCCCAGATCTGGCTATGAGTTGGAATTGTTACTGCATGGCTGGTTGCCAAACTATGACTCTTACCTGAAGTCAAATACAGCTAAGGATACTTTATCCCAGTGGTTCTCAACCTTCCTAATGCTGCGACCCTTTAATACTCATATGTGGGCGTATCTGCATGTGGGCAGACCCTCCTGGAGACAGATAGAGTAGCAGTGTCTCGGTTCCTAAGACCATCGGAAATGTGTTTTCCGATGGTCTTAGGCGACCCCGTGACCCTTGTGAAAGGGATGTTCAACCCTCAAAGGCGTCACGACCCACAGGTTGAGAAGCACTGCTTTATCCTGTCATATATATGCCCTTAGGCTTGAGCCTGAAGGACCAGGTTGATGCTGGTATAATCATACCCCTACTTTTTCCTTTTACAGCAAATTTCTATAATTAGAGCAAGTGGTCAGTAGATGATGTAAGCACAGTGCAAGTATGTAAGATCCTGCTGTTTTCAATCTGAATGGGCACTAATTTCATATTCCAAATATCTGCTTGCCTGCATGGTCCATGTGAAAGATTAAGTCCCTGAAATTGCTCATTATTTCAGAATAATATGGGAGTAATTAGGCAAAGATAAAATAAAATCCTTAAATGCTTCAAGATGGTGTAAGAATAATTGGGTATTGGTATAACTGACTGAAGGACCTAGATCATTGAAACTAAATCAGAAACATCATCAGTTTGGTATGGGGGAGAGAATTTCAGTGCAATCAGTTTTCTTAGAGGGAGGTAACTTATGGAATATTTTGTGTTACCTTAATGGAAAAGTCAATTTCATTTTTAAGTTTATTACTAAAGTGGGAAATAACACTTATTTGTATGATTTATCCTGTTGTACAAATACATTTTATTATAAACAACTTATTGATATGCACTGTTTTGGAATTAATTATTAAATATCCTCCCAAGTCTTTTATTATAATTGGAGTAAAGTCAGTCTCTTATAAATAAATTCATTTGTGTAACTATTGAACCTAGTGGTGGAAAGCTTCTACCTGCAAGGGTGTTGTCACTTATATTTTCATGTACAGGGTTAAATTCCCAATAGCATCTGATTCCCCTAATGTAACTGGAATCAGTGGAAAAGTTTTAGAAAGCAACAAGATAAAAAAATCCTGTGTATCAAATGTAAATGATTCTAATGGGGCATGTAAAAGCCTAATTTTTTTTAATTTTCAGTCAAACTAGGTTGCTACTTTGATGTTACCACTTATAGTTTTATTGTTAACATCAGATTTTAAAGTTTGATCCGGTCTTCACAATATGAACTGGTGATTGGAGAAGGAAAATTTAAGAGACTATACTAAATTTGTATTGAGATCTGTTTAGTGAAAAATCTTAGCAGGAACATCTTAAGGAATCTCTACAAGTAACCTGGAACCAGAAAAACAATTCTACTGAAGAATTGCCCCATAGGACAAGACATTTTCCAGATGATCCCAAGAAAAGATGTTCCAGATACTAGACAACCACATGGGATATTCCAAGATGAAATAAAAATTTAATAGATGTTGGGGGGGGTCAATAATCATCATTGTGTATGTCTTTCCTTTATAAAAAGGGGGAAATTTAGAAAAGAATAAAATTGTTCTGATCAAATTTTGCAGTTGATTCTATTCTGTTACCTCCATTATGTTGTAAAATTGCCCAAGCCATGTTTATTTGTCTCTGAACCTAGTTAAGATTCTGTACTAAGTTCAGAAATGCAGCTTACCCATTGATTATTATTATTGATTGGAATTATCCCTTAACTGCCATTGGTTCTTCCTTCACCTGCCCAGGGGTGGGTTAGAAGAAAACTGTAATAATTATTGTAATTTTCTTATTGGTCATGTTGTTTTCTGATCTGTGATTTTATAGCTTATGTGAATTATGCAATGAGATCATCCTGGCTGTACTCCCCCAAAGCCCTAACCACTCTAGTAAAAAGCCACCCTAGGGACCATGCAGGTTTTTGGAAAGAATGTGTGAGCAGCTTTTCAGGGGTGGATTGTGGAGTCCTGATTGAGAAAAAGTCATAAAATATAGTAATAAGCAAAAAGCCATAAAAACTTAAAACTTTTTTTTGAGTTTTTGAGTGGGGAGGGCAGGGCATTTGGAGTTAAGTGACTTGCCCAATGTCACACAGCTAGTAAGTGTTAAGTGTCTGAGGCTGGATTTGAACTCAGGTTCTCCTGACTCTGGGGCAGGTGCTCTATTCACTGTGCCACCTAGCTGCCCCCAAACTTAAAACTCTTGAAAGTGGAAGCCCAAACATGATGACCTGTTTACAGTCATAACTTATATACTGAATTATATTTTAGACACTGAGTCATAACTTAAAATGCTATGGTTTATGAAAACCAAAACAAGAATATGTGTGACCTATACGTGACCAGGACACGATCAATACACAAACCTGTGTTTGGGCATAACATTGACTTAATTACCAAGCTCATTACTAAGAAGAAAACCAGAAACATCCACTAATCTGGTGGTGATGCACTCTTCTAGCTTTTCCTGCCCTTTTCTTTTTATAATTATTGTGGGGATTCTTGGGGTTCTTTGTGGGAACCCACTGAACTTTTTGGTAAATATCCATAATGATTGATTAAACTACTACCTGTAATCAATCTAAGAAACTTGGCCTCTTCCTTTGGTATCAAAAGAACACCCCACACTTACGGGGGAGGTACAGGGTTCCCCAGCCAGGGGAATTCTGGACCTCAAGCATTCCTGCCTGCATAATAGCGCATTATGGTGAGGTTGTTTGCTCATTCTTCCAGCCTGCTTCCTTACTTAAGACTTGATATTAGGGCTTAGCTCTGCCACAATTTTCTAGAGGGAAGGTTCTGATGCTACTTTCTTGCAACATTTTTATTGAATGTTGTGTCTAAGATCTCAGGGACAAGCTGAAAACCTGCCAGCTTCCAGTGCTCCTCTGGTCTGAGCTGTGCAAGTTCCTGACCTGGGTTTGGGTTTGATCAAATGTGCACTGTTGCTGAACTCAGTCTCTATCAGCCAACTTGTAAAGTTCTGTTGATTAAGTGTGGCAGAACTGTAGGCTGGGGGAGGGGGGAAAGAGAAGCACGAAGGGAACAAATCCTTGTAAAAAATATTCAAATAAAATAAACCTAAATATTGATCATAAAAAAAATTAAAAATTAAGAATTTTGGGGGTGGCTAGGTGGCACAGTGAGTAGAGCACCTGCCCTGGAGTCAGGAGGACCTGAGTTCAAATCCAGCCTCAGGCATTTAACACTTACTGGCCACGTGACCTTGGGCAAGTCACTTAACCCAAATCGCCCCTCCAAAAAAAAAAATTGTAGGTGCCCCTTTGTTGTGGAATTTCTGCCCACATTATTCCTCTGCAGACTGTGCCAGATGCTCCAGGTCTGGGGTTTGAGCTACAGCTGCTGGCTTCTCAACATGCCTTCTTCAGGCTCAGGGCCTCCCTATTAAAGAATATCACTTTGGAGGATAGTCAGTCTGTGACCACAAACTGGGTCTTCCTTGGTATGCATTGGGCATTTCTTTTTGTCCTGGTGATAGTCCAGGTATTGGGGTATTTCACTTGCAGCACTTTTCTGGCCTGAACCAATCCCTAGTGTCCACAGACTGCTGTTTCTCTTCCTATGCTGTGCAGTTAGACAAGTAACTCACTTTTTCTGTGTTTTCCCAACAGGATTATATGTAGTACATTTCCCAGATTTATTTAGAGTTTTATTGGAGGAGGGCTTGCCATACTGTTTCCTACCATGCCACCATCTAGGTCAGTGGTTCTCAACCTTCCTAATGTCACGCCCCTTTACTACTCATATGTGGGCATATCTGCACGTGGGCAGACCCACCTGGAGACAGAGGAGTGGTGTCTCAGTTCCTAAGACCATCGGAAATGTGTTTTCCGATGGTCTTAGGCGACCCCTGTGAAAGGGTCATTCAACCCCCAAAGGGGTCACAACCCACAGGTTGAAAACCACTGAAGGTGATGACCTCATTTGCCTTTTAAAGGATTGACCCCAAGCTCGTAGCTCTGTAAAACTAACATAGCATAAGCTCTGGCTTTTTGCTCTCCTAATGAACTATTCCCCCTTACTCAGTCTTTTTTTCCTTCCTCCTTCACCATTAAATTTGATAATTGCTAATGTGTTTGATTATCACTATTGCTGGCAAAGTCCAAGAAAGGTTCAGATTTTTCTTTTTTGGGTCAAGAGACTGAGTTTTTAAGTGGGGGGGAGGGAAGTCAGAAAGAACAGACTTCATTTGGAAGTCACAAGTTTAGTTGAGGTAGACAGAATTTTTTTCCCTAAGCAAACATAAATTGTAAAAATTTACAGGAACGCTGTAAATAGATTTGTAACATAAATGTAAGCAAATCTCTAAACACAGCACAGGCAATAAGCTCAAAGGAAAAGCAAGCCAGACAACAAAGGGGTATATTTTAAGGGTACCCTTAAAACGACATTCCAGTGTTAGAAGATAAAAAATAACCTCCCTGTACAGACAGATTAACTTTACTAAACCTACCCTTGTTCTAAGCACTAATTATACTGGCTCCATACAGTTATCCCTTGCACATTGTGACTTTCCCCATCGTGGTTTTGATAATATGGGGTAGGCATAAGAAATTAAGTACTAATTTTGGTGATTTTGTGGAAGACAAAGACAGAAAAATAACCCAAATTTTACAAGGTACTGTGAACTCTCCATAAAAGAAAAAAATTCAGACTTCCGTGTTATGGAAGGCCAAAAAATTTTATGAGAATTTTCCATGTTGTAAGGGTGCCATACCCC
The DNA here is from genome assembly GCA_028646575.1 of Pseudocheirus occidentalis. Taxonomy (NCBI): domain Eukaryota; kingdom Metazoa; phylum Chordata; class Mammalia; order Diprotodontia; family Pseudocheiridae; genus Pseudocheirus; species Pseudocheirus occidentalis. The sequence goes on from CM053597.1 coordinate 217,180,064, forward strand.
TAACCCTCACAATGTGTAAAGGATAACTAAGTACTCAGTATAGGATCAAATATGAATTCCTAATTGGCATTTAGAATTTTTCACCGACTAACTGGCCCTTTCCCATTATTTCTGCATTGTTTTGCTTCATGTACTTTTTCTCACACACGATGGTGCACTTTGTGCCTCTCAAGCCAGCAGTGCTCTCCCCTTCCTCTTTGGACTCCCTGGCTTTGAAGACCCAGCTCATATGGCACTTGCTGCAAGAGGCCTTCCTATTTGAGGTTAACTCTGATCTGCTCTGCATCTTTTTCATGTCCATGCAGTACTTGGCCTCCCTCTCCCCCCATTAGTGCTCAAGTGCCTTTTGGTCACCATCTAAGCACCAGCACCGCTTAATGCTTTTCCACCTGACAGCATTCAGAATTCCTAATAGAGTGTCAATGAATAGTATCTTGGAAACAGCTGGTGAGGAATACCGCTCCCTTCTGGTGGGTGCTTAAGACACTCTAAAGTGCATACAAATCACAAATGAAAAGCAACACAATACAGTGGATATGTCAGCATGATATTCTCTTGGCCACTTCTCACCCCACCCGGCTTTCCTGTGAAAGCGATTTTACTTTTTGAGGCTTCTCATGATCTTCACAAAAACATAATAGAAGAAAACAGTAAAAGACTTTGTCTCAAGTTAACTTAGCCATAAAATATGTGGCTTTGCAATACACTGGGCAGCATTTAGTTGGGTGAAGTAATCTGAAAATATAAATTGTACCAGAGATTAACGGAAAAATTTTGGGTAACGTATAGAAATTACTTTTGTACTAAAAACTTATTACAAAACTCCTATATTTGGAGAGACTCAAAGGTAATTTAGGGTTGGATATGACTTTTCTGAGGTCATATAACCTGGTCTGCTTTTTGCTATTTTCTGATTTCCTCAGGTGAGGAAACAGGCTGTTTCACCAAGGTCACAAGTGTTAAGTGTAAGGGCTGGGATTCATATCCAAACCCTGACGCTAAATCTTTCAACTATGCCACACTGCCTGATACTAAAATTCTCTTGGTATTCCCTCTAGCCTGGCATTAAATTCTTCCTAAATACATCTTTCACAGATTAGAAAACTGGTCGCAATGATTTTTATGTAACTAAAGTTATGTAGGCTCTTTGGTCTCCTGGCCACCTAAATGCTTAAGCTTAGTGATGTTCTTTTCATCATGGTATACTACTTGGTTTAAATTTTATAAACGTGACTAGAGAAAAGGGGTGAGGAGCAAGGAGAACTTGGTCAAAGTGTTTTACCCCGTCACATAACCCATATTAGTGACCCCTCCGAACCCACTTCAATGACAATGGCAAGAACACAGTAGTTGCACATGAAAGGTATACCAAATAAACGACTAATACTAAAGTTATAATCTCTATGTATCACTTTACATGTGTGGTCTTAGAGCCTCCGCAACTCTACTAGCAAATACCCACTTTCAGTCAAGTTAAAGAGGTTTTTTTTGGGAGGGGAGGGGGGGAAGGGTGGTGGTAGTGGTGGTGGTGTGAAGGGCTAAATAAAGTGGTTCTATTTCCTCTTTTGTAATGTACCTGGCCCTTCATGACATACTTAACTGATAGCAACTAAGTATACACTGAGAATTATTAACCAACGTGGAGTATGGAGAGAGGAGTATTAGCACTGCAGAAACGGAAACCAGTCTTGTTTTTAAATAAGCTTTATTTTTTTCTAATTTTGTGTTATTTTAATTTCCCATAGCACCTTGGCAATGTCAAAAACAAAAATACAAATACACGGATGTAATCAGTTTAACATTTAAAGCATGAGCCTATGTCACACCATATTGTTTTGGACAGTCTTGACAACAGGAATAAACCAGAGCAATGGACAAAAGTAGAAGCCAGATAGTGGGTTTTGTTTTTTCCCCCCAAACCCCTTTCCACCATTTTGTTAAGAGATGTGAATGCCAAGGGAAGTCTGAATCATTTGAGGAAAAAGTTGATGGGCACACACATATGGGCATATACACACACATGCACATATACGGAAATACATATACATATGTACCTTATATATGTAAACATACGTGTGTGTATCTAGAGATATGTATTCATCTATTTTGAGTTCAATAAAACTGAAAACAAATCCCCTTTAATGTTTGAGTTGCAATTTTGGAAATGATCTGTAATTGAAGAGCCATTTTAAAAAGTCTTCAGTTCTTCAATATACAATTTTAAATTGTTAACAGGTCAATGATCAGATGAATTTTCAGAGTGGGTTTACTTCCAAGTACACATTAAAACAAACCTTTTTTCATGGAACTACTGAAGTGTCCAAATTCAGAGTTAAGCAAAACGGAAACTACTATGTACCTTCTTAAAGGAAGCCCAGACTACATATAACATACACAATAAAGCATAAGGTATTTATATTAATGGCAACCAGGTTACAAGGAAATACATATAAAAAAATCCCAAAAAAGATCTATTGCATATCTGTCGTAGTTATGAATTTATAAAAACCTATTAGAGGCAATTTCTCCCCTATGGGTATTTCTGTTGCATCTTGTCTTTAATAAAATGGTGCATTTTACCCATTTGTTTAACATGCCAGCACAAACATTACAGATTTAACCCAGGTGACTGCTCATGTGTATCAGACAGTAAAACCAGTGAATAATGAAGCTGACAGACAAAGCTGTAAGGCTGTAACTGAGAATACTACAGTAATGTATTACTTTTAAATACTATTCTGTTCCAGCAACATCCTTCCTATTTCTCCCTTCCAACAGTTATAATGGGTTGCTTTATGCTTTTATATCTATTGCTAAAACTGCACCTTTAAACCTTTCACCAAGCTAACTTGGTTACTTCTTTAAGAAAAACAAAAAAAGGAATGTAAGACAATACACTCAAGCTACCTTAATTTTAGGAATCAGAAATTTATATGCTTACATTTGTTCACATGCAAATTTAGCATGTAACACAAAACAGAAACAAAAAACCCTGAACAATCAAGTCTTCCTTCAAAGACTGAATGGGGAAATAATTTAGCCATTAGATCCCTGTACAACTATTTTGAAAACCAGTGTTGAAATTTGCTAAAAACTGAAACTGCTTTTGCTAGAGGAAAAACTGTAGTTGTTTAAGGAAACTGAAATGGGCAAAACTAAAAAAAAAATGCAGAAATTTTGTACTGTCTCCATTCCTTTCTAAAGGAAAAGAAGCAAAATGACAGGTGAGGAACTTGCATGAGCATTTGGAGAATACAAAGATAGCTTACTTCAGTCAACCTATGCTATGTGCACTTCATGCAACAAGTACTGCAGGAGTAAATTCATGGTCACACAAAGATGTACAATTTTCACAGCAGTTTGTATTTACTTTTACTCTCTCCGCCCCCCCCCCAAAAGAAAATGGGGCACATTGGTGAGAAGAGAATATGTTCTTATATCCAAGAACCAAAAAAATATGGTAAATTCCCTTAATTTATCAACTACAGAATAATGCTGGAAAAAATTAACAGCTTCACACGTTTAACAGGCACCACCTGTACAGAAACTGTTATTTGCTGCTGTGAAATAAAGGCTCCACACCGAGTTTCTTAGTACCTCACTATAAAAAACTTACTGCACTAAGAAGCTGCAATAAAGTAGATAAAAAAAAATTCCATAAAGGCCTATTATTTTATGATAGTCCAAAATGCTGAAATGCTCTTTTGATCAAATGCAAGCACTCCCTGAACATTCAATCCCTCTGCTGGTTAGAATTGTGCAAGACAAAACCAATGAATAAAAAAGCAAGACTTGACACATTTGCCTCACCAACTTGTGTTCCTCAAAACAAGTTCTTTCCATTTGTCAGAATTAAGACATCTGAAAATTTTAGAAATTAGGTGGCTTTATATGCATGTTTTTACTTAACAATCCATACACAGCATACTGGTAAACCTAAATCTGTGAATATATTGTAAAGGTTATTTTTCAGTTTGAGTGCAATAATTAAGTTTATAATCTATATCAAATGATTTTATAAAATGTTTATTCTTTGAAACTCAATGCAGTTCACAGTGTTAACACTTTTAAATGTTTGCCATTTCTTTGCCATTTCCACCAAATGCAGCATTATCTAAGTAAACTGATTAAGCATTTTTACCATAGATGTGATCAATGATTATCATTAATTATTTTTCTTTTAAAAAGAACCTAAAACTTCCCCAAAACTCAGCAAGGTAGTTTTATTGTATGTTTTAGTGAATAATGATTTTTTAAAATTATATGAACAAATGAACAGTTTTAAACTGCATAAATATATTATACAGAATTATCAAGCCGTTAAATCAAAAGCAACTGCCAAGCTGAATAAGTTACAAAGAAATGACAACTCTGGCATGCATATATATATATATATATATATATATATGCAGGAAAAAAGGATGTGCAGTGTTTTAAAGTGATTTGTTAACAGTTACCTACTAAATAAGAATTTCCAAAGGTTAACCGGCTAAAGTTGAAAAATGAAAAGTTTCACAGTAATGTAATTTAACCTCCACTTACATTCATTCTAATGTCATCACTAGTATATATTACTAAGATGTTTACTGTATATGTCACAACGGTGCTTTCCAGTGTTTACAATTTACAATTTCAATTTGTACATTTGCAATTCACTGAAAAAGGTACAAGTCTTACTTTTGAAAACTATTCCTAAAAAGAAAAAAACTTTTATACAGAACTTTGAACTTGGGGTCTGACTTAGCAGATTAATGCAACATGGTTTTTTTTTCTTTTTATATCTGTCGCTTTCCTGTAATTACTAGCACAAAAACTCATCCATCTGTTCAATGTACAACAGAGCTGCAAATGTAGACAATGAGAACCTACACAGATTATTTTCTTAAACTACCTTTCCTTCCTCAGCCTTTCCTCAAAAACTTAAAATTTTATGACCTTCCGGTGTATGTCTGAGTTAACTCCGGAAAAATAATTTTTAAGGGAAAAAAAAAGACTCAGGCATTATATGCACTGTAAACAGAAAAGTTCCCTCCAAATTATAAAAATTTGACTTCTACAGTACTTAACACTTTAAAGAATTAGTTACAAAGTCTTATCTTTAGCACTAACACAAATTACTGTAGGGGCAGCCTGCCCTTCCAACCTGGATCCTAAGCATTTGAATACTTAAGCAAAGTAAGGAACAACACTTATTTCAGAAGCCATGTTTAGAACACACCTATATTAAAATCGTACTAGACCTGTCTAATGCAATGAGAAACATAGGTCTATCGTAGGTTGGGGAGAGGATGCACAGAGAACAACACTGAAGCAACAAAAATGAAAAGATGTTATGCTCCCCTTATTAGGGAAAGAAAACAGGGCAGTTTTAACCTCTACAGTCTACTAGACCTGAAAGCACAGGTCTAAGACCAAGTTTTATATTTATTTGCTTTTTTTCCCCCCATTTCCTTGAGCTTCAAACTTATTCTGACCTACAATCAGATCTCCAGTAAATTCAGTTAAAAAGCTTATTGAATGAAATATTAGTAAGGTCAAAAGACAGACTAAATTTCAAGCTGGAAAAAAATTCTACTTAAGTAGTACATTCAGTTTTTAAATCAGTTACTAAGTTATGACATAACAGAATTGGCTGCAACCTGTCATTCTGGCACATACACACAAACACACACAAACCAAGCACACCAGCCAATGATCTGATTTGCAACACAAGGCCATATAGGCAAAGACAGCATTCTACAAGCCTAACTTTAAATAGATTAAAAAAAGTAATTTCTAATTTTACAGAAATGCTTTGTCAAAAAATATTTTTCTCTCACTCCCTTACCTCCTATACTGAAGGACATGTAAATATGCATTTTTCCAGCTAATTTTCAACCCCCAAAATTAATTTCAGGCAGGAAACCTTGCAAATTAAAGACAAACAAAAATACAAAAATTATAATATTTATATTTATATATTTATACTGATTGGAATCCTCCAGCATTTTAAAATCACTATAGAGATGAATTCTGGGATTCCACTTTTCACAAACTCCAAAGACCCACAATGGTTCAGACCATACCTTCTCTCCTCTCTCCTTCCTGGCTATACCCCCTTCCCCTCCAACAAAGCTCATTAATCAACAGTTCAAGTTTAACTGAAAGAGATAGGAGTTTTGAACAGTTTTTTTTGTTGTTTTGTTTTGTTTTTGTTTTTTACTTTGGTGATCTGGGTGGCACATACTGCTCCTTGCCATTACGCCGAGTCACTCCCTGAGGTGAAGACCTGTGGCCAAACTGGCGTCTCTGTTCCCTGATTTTTCCAGCTGCACCTCTGGGAGTAGTATTGCCACGAAAGCCAGGATAATCCTTAGTGGCCCTTCCTTCTGGCTTTTCATGGGACTTCTCAGGAACACCATTCTCTTCATTTTTGGCAGGGGATACAACATTGGAACGAAGCTCTCGTAGTGGCTGCACGGAGACTGAAGGAGGCTCCTTAGGGGGCTTCTGGCAAACTTCGGCATAACTTAACTTCCGGGGCTCCTTTAAGGGGACAAAAGACCAAAAAAAAAAAAAAAAAAAAAAAAAAAAAAAAAAAAAAAGTTTGTTTGCTATAGAATCTTATAAGCAAGTACCACATGAGCTAAAAATTAACAACAAAGATGAAGAAAAAATAACCCCTACATTGGATGGCTCCAAGGATACTTTACACAAAGTCTGCAAGGGAGTCATCTAGGACTCTACATGGCTCATCCTAGAAGACCAGATATTATCATACCAGTTATTATTATAGAAGGGAGGGAACAGGAAACTTGTATAGCAAAGATAGCTGTTGTTTACTGTTAAAAGGTCAAAGGTGCAGATCCAGGGTAGCTGCTTCCACACTATTTTATGCTGAGATAAAGGAAATGTTATGTTGAAAAAGGAAACCTGAGAGCAAAACCCAGACTACTAAAGAATGGAAGGTTTCAATCTCAATTTTTCTTAGTATACCTATAAAGAACATGGCAAATGTTTGAAACTTAAGGCTGAAATCCTCTATTTAGGAAAGACAACACCATTAAATTTATCTTAAGTCTTGTACACGATACGCCAACAATGCCGCCAATACAAGTAGTGCAAGATTTACTTGGAAATCTTCCTCAATCACATGAGAACAACAGCCAAAGAAACTAAGTTAAAGACCTTGGAAACAGAATTATTTCTCTATTCTCATTACTAAGCAATAATTTAAAGCACAATATACCCCCACTCTGATGAAGTTTTGATATGTGACCTGATGGTGAGTTTCATTCTGGATCATTTGTTCCCAAGTAACTTGCACCTTCAACTTAACAAGAGGTTATCTTAATTCTAGGGGATATGTGGGGTAAAGAATGGCACTTTACCCACACATTGAGTGCCTAGCATAATATAGGAGACACTAAAAAACTTTATGAAATTTAATATCAGTCCAAAAGTCTCATACCAGGGCTCCAGCAAATGAAACTGTTAGTCTTACCTGTACGACAACAGCTGTGGCCATATTTACATTACTACAAGGTGAGACGGTGTTTATCCTTGGTGGTTTTGCAGCATTAGGGGAACAAGATGGTAAAACTGGAGCTGTCTGGTCAGAAACATCCTTCTGGGCAGGGCAAACCTCCACAAGATTTTTTTCCTGCTGGGTTGTGCTAATAAAGAAAGGAAAAGAGCTTGACTGGATTTTATGAAAATAATTAAAAGCTCACTGTCCTAACAAGCACTATTAATAGGAAAGAAACAATCCTGACATTGCAAATGGTTAGAATATTTAAGAATTTCCATAAGATAAAATAAGAAAACTGAGAGAAAAAGTCTCTCAATCTTAACCCAGATTTTATAAGGAACAGACATTTCTCCCTTTTCTTTCCTTTGTTTCATCTGTACTATTTTCAAAGAATGCTGAAACTGGAAGGGACTGGACCTCATATCACCAAGCCCAGTGCTCTCATTTTACAAGAACTTCAGACTTTAAATGTCAAGGACACACATCTAACTCCTGACTCCAAGATCAGGGTTTTCCTAACTGGACCATATACCTTTTTTTATTTGTTAAAATAACAGAAGAGAAATTCTCAGCGTTTTCCTTAAAAACAAACAAACCAGACTCTTCTACATTTTGTACCTTAACACAGGAATCTCAGTTGTATTTGGAGAACTTGCACTCAAGCTTGGCAGCTGAGTATTGCTGTCTGTCTGTCTGTCCTCAGCAGAGGTTGGGCAACTGGCAGGCAACTCTTTGCTCTCCTGAAAAGAAACACAGAAACAAAGCTACAAAGTGATATTGGAACTTGAAACATTTTACTATATAGTCCTCATTAAGGATTCATTAGTCCCCCAGTCAATGAAACAGAAAGAGTAATGGGAGAATAAAAAAGTTTTGGAAAAAGATTTTAGCAGTAATGGAGCAACAATATAAATTTAAAACTTCAATTGCTTTAGAAGTCTATTTAAAATTAATATTAAATAAAGTCAATATAATGATGGCTAGGCAACAGGACAAGGAGAAAGAGGATTTGATTATTTACCAACTTTGCAACAAAACTCACGTTGTATAAAATATTCTTGCTAATGAAATATGTAATCAACATTCTATTATTTTTTTCCTATAAAGGACTGACATAGTACTGATGAACAAAATCCAAATAATTCTAAACTCTACCTAATGTTTTTAAATACCCCTAATGTAAAATGCACAGTTACTAGTTTCATATTCTGTCCCTCTAGTACAGGTGTTAGTAAGGGGAAATCATATTCTGCTGCAACAGTAATGGTCAACTATAAGTACCTACCCATGAGATAGAAGGTTCCTGATAAATGAACAAAACTTTATATTTTACACAAGTCAGTCTGACTGATAACACTCAAAGAGGTTGCTATTTAAAGGAACCATATGATCAGGAAAGCAAATAAACAACCACTAAATTTGTTTTTTTTAAACTTAGGTTTTCCAAAGTAAAAAAACAAACAAACAAAACAAAACCAAAAACTACTATTTCTACAAGCAGACTATACCCAATTCTACCTACTGATTCAGAAAAAAAAAAGTTAGGCAAAACCACATAAATGAGAATAGTTAATACTTTTTTTTTTGAGGAGGAAGGCAGGGCAATTGGGGTTAAGTGACTTGTCCAAGGCCACAGCCTAGTAAGTGTTTAGTGTCTGAAGCCAAATCTGAACTCAGGTCCTCCTGACTCCGGGGCCGGTGCTGCACCATCTAGCTCCACCCCTATGAGAATAGTTAATTTTGCAGAAAATTTCATATTGGTTAAGTTATGTTAAAGTAGGATTTGCGAAATCATATGACATTAGCTTATTATCATCACTGAGACTTTATGAAGAAATCGAGGTTTTGAAAAGCAAAGTTTATGGGTTGACTGTGAGGTCTGACTACTGTATTATATACTACATTACTCAAGGAGTCCTTTTATCACCATTACTATTCAATATGGTACTAGAACTGCAAGTTATAAACCTACACAAATCATCAGCATGCTTTTGCATATTACCAACAAAACCAAACAAAGAAGAGATACAAAGGGAAATTTTATTTAAAATAAATACAGATAATATAAATTATCTGTGAGTGTACTTGTCAGAAATATAAAAACACAAATGCAAACTCTTTTCACACAAATAAAGATGGATCTAAATTACTAGAGAAATATCAATTGCTCTTGAGTAGGCCAAACCAACATAATAGAAGTAACGAAAATGATAATACTACCTCAATTATTTACTCAGTGCCATACCAAACAAACTACCAGAGAATTACTTTAGAAGAACAAAAACAACAAAATTCATCTGGAAGAATAAAAGGTTAAGAATATCAAAGTAAACTTAAAAAAAAAAAGGCGGGGGGAGAGAAGGGGACCTAGCAGTACCAGTCTCAAACTATGTTACAAAGCTGTAACGATCAAAATAACTTAGGATTGGGTAAGAAAGAGAGGTTGATGAATAGAACAGATTAGGCACACAAAAAATATAGATGAAAATAAGCACAGTAAACCCATGCTTGATAAATGCAAAGATCCCAGTTATTGGAGCATGAATTCAATGACTGACAAAAATTGTTGGGAAAACTTTAATGCAGTTTAGCAGAAACTAGGCACGGGAGCAACAACTTACATCATCTACTGAGACAAACTAAAAATGGATTTATGACTTAAACATAAAAGTTGAAATTGTAAGAAAATTAGTGAACCCCAGAAGAAATTATTTGTCAGATCTATGGATAGGGTAAAAGTTCATGACCAAATGAGAGATAAAGAGGTTCACAGGAGGCAAAAAAGATAATTTTGGTTACACAGAAGTAAAATATTTTTGCACTAAGAAAACCAATTCTGTTAAAATTGGGAGAAAAATCTTTGCAGCAAGTTCCTTTGATAAAGGCCTCATTTCTTAAAAATATATAGGGAATTGAGTCAAACTAACAAGAATAAGAGCCATTCTCCAGCTGTTTATAAAGGAAGAAATCAAAGCAATCAATAACTATACTACATTAATTACAGCTCTCTATACTTGGGAAAAGGAAATTATTCAAAGTTGAAGGATACCATTATTCCACTAGTGGAATATTTTAGGCTCTTGAGAGGAATGAAGAGATAGCTCTTTCAATTCTCAAATTTCTCCAAAACAGAAATTATGCAACAAAGGTAAAGCAACTTTAGCTGTTTCTATGGTCTAGGAAAACACTGTGGGTCACAACAAATTTGTCAACAGCAAAAGGTTTCTGAATGTGTAACTAAAAATATGAAATCAAAAGTGAAATGAATCCAAGGTGTTTCTGGCAGCACTTGTGTTGCATTGTCCAACTTCACTGCAGCCTTGGTTCTGAATATATAACATGTGTACATTGCATTGCACATGGCTACCATGTCATGCCAAAAACACCTGGGTTCAGATTCAAGACTCTTGTTATGTTATACATTACAGTGTTTTTTACTGCACATACAAAATCATTAAATGAATCGCCGACAGTTTCTGAAATGGCCCTAAACATACTTCTGCTATTTTGTACTATGTTTTTAAGCCAAGTGACATTCTCAGCATTGATGATTATAAAACCAAAATATCAATCAACTTTAAAAAATATCCTGCTCTATGTCCTGCAGTATCAAATATTCCACCAATTCTTAGCACATCTATATTCATTAGCATGTAAATTTGCTTGTCTTTAATAAACGGTAAGATTATATGTATGCCAAAGAATTGTTTTGAAATAAACTTCTTTATGATTTATTATTATGTGATTTATATACCTATATATCCGAGATCATGTAAAAATTTCTTGGGTGGACGATGAGTAGAAAAAGTTTAAGAAGTCCTGTCTAGGATACTCAGAAAAAGGCTTATTAAAAAAAAAAAAAAAAAGCTCCCACTTGTCTCCGAAACTAAGGAAACTGAAACTCACATGTTCCTGAACTTACCTAGTAACCCTCTCCCACCTCCAATGCTACTGGCACGGAGGCAGCACTATAAGACCCAAGGACATGACAGAGGAGCACATCAAAACCCACTCCAGCACCCTAAATACCCCCTCCTACTTTCTAGTGCTGGTGCCAGGTCAGAGAAATAAGGAACAGAGGGTAATGGGAAATATTGGGGAGAGAACATAGCTCCAGCAGAGGTCAGTTCTCACTACCCCCAATCAGCCCCTAAGAAAACTTCAATCTGAGTGGAGGAAGACAGGAAGAAAAATAAAGATTAAAAAAAAAAAGTCAAAAGTATCCAAGATTTCAGGAAGAAGAAATCTCAAAGACCTTGGACAGAAACAGATAAATCAAAGAAGAAAAACAGTAACAGAAGGAAGCATGGACTCTATATCTAATAAGAACTAATAAAACCCTAAAGGGTAACTTTCTTTCAAGAGAAGAGGGGATCTGGGGTAAGAGAACCAGTAGGAATAGGGTAACCTTAAGTAAAGATTAAAGTAAATGAAGTAAAATAATACTACATGTATAGCAGAAGAGGGGGAGGAAAACCCCTGTAATTTTTTTTAAAAAACCACTTAATTTTAGAGACAGAGGAAAATATAAACCTAACTCCTCTAACTTTAAATGTGAATGGATTCAACAGTGTAATAAAGTGAAAAAGGATATCCTGGATAAGAAAACAAAACCCCAATCAGTTGCCTAAAAGAAAAGTATTTTTTAAAAAAACCCAGGACACAAACAAAATAAAATAGAAGTGATGGGAAAATTTTTACTATGCATCAAGTAAATCCAAAAAAGAAAACACTTGCCATCACACTATTGGAAATGATGCAAAAAATAAAATGGGATAAACAAAAAAAAACCCCAATGAACTGTATTATGCTGAAAGGAACCATAGAAAACAAACCTATTAGCAATTAACTTATATGCTACAAATGTCTTATTACCCAAATTCATTAAGAAAACAGCTGAGCTTTAAGAAGACAGACAGTGACACAACAGTGATAGGAGAGGTCAATATCGCTCTATTAGTTTTGGATAAGCCCAACAGAAGTATAAACAAAAGAGAAAATACAGAACTGAACAAATTTCTGGAGAACTAGTCATAAGATTTTTGGCATCTTTTAAATGGGAAGAGCAAAAATCATATGCAAGTTTTATAAAAACTGACTATGTTATAGGGCATAGAGATACTGCAAGCAGATGTAAAAAGGAAGAAATGATCAATATATGTGTCATAGACCATAACATAATACAGTAAGAACAGAAATTGGTTTAGGGACCACAAACAGAAGCTACAGACCCAAATGGAGACTTAACAATGAGATCTTTAATAACGAGTGGGTCAGAGAACAAATTCATATAAACAATGAATAACTATGTAAAAGACAATGATAGTAGCTCTTTCCCTTGTTTCAGAGCTATCACAGGTAAGTAGCTGAGTCAGGATTTGTATAGGTTTTCTGAGTCTAAATTCAGTGTCCTTTCCATCTGTGCTATTGCAGATCTGAGATCTCAAATGCTTCTTTTCTGACCAGAACTTCCCCACCACACTCATACAACCTTTTTTCTCTACTCTACCACAGAATCCAATCACTGCACCCTATGTATCCTTACCCTTGGCATCAGACTCCTTCTGGTGACAAGGTATCCCTCCCCACCTCCATTCTCTCCCCTCAGACCTCATGATGGTTTGCTGCTTCACTGTGGCATTCCCTACAATCTTACCTCCCTTTCTCCTTAAACTTCTCCCACCATATTTATCAAAGACTAATCATCCCATTGTCCATTTTCTCAGTATCTGACCTAGAATTCACAGCACTATTAGAGAAAGAGAATGAAATCTATGTGCCTAATTTGATCCTTTATGTCTTTTTTTCTGTAGATCTGTTTTTCTCAACTAGGCTTGAGCACAATTTCCTTAGCAAATGGCCTTGTAATTTAGGTTCCAAATTATGTTTTGAGGTATACTATATATATGGCTCAGTGAATATAGCACAGGCCCAGGCGTCAGAAGGACCTAAGTTCAAATCCAGCATCAGACACTTAACACAAAAACTAGCCGTGTGGCCTTGGGCAAGTCACTTAACCCCAACTGCCCTACCTTCCCCTCTCCAAAAAGCAAATAAATAAATAAATAAATAAATAAAGATGCTCATGTCAAAATTAGCTGACATTTTTGAGTGTAGACCCTTTTTTGTGTGGCTTTTTGTAAAGGATGCTCTGGGATTGTGTTGAGGAGAGGTTAAAAAAGTAGGCTTGGAATTACAAATTCCTTGCACATAACTGGTAAAACTAATAAAGACCAAGTTAACCTCACTCATATCATATACTTTTACAAAACAAGTATAAAAAGATAATAATAATAAAATTAAACTCAATTGGCTAGCCCTTTACTCTTGCTCAAAGAGTCTCCCTTAAAATTACAATGAGATAGTATTCTTCAATTGTACATTTAGGACAAAACAGCAAAATTTGCAAAATAGATGGGATTATACTATAGCCATTTGACTGTACACTTGGGTATAATTTCTAATATTCTGTAGCCGCTTCCAGTCGAGAAACAAGATAGAAAAACATCATACCAAATGCTCCTAAACATTTCTGAAGAAAATTTAAAAGAAAATCCTGGCATGTCTACTAATTTGAGGTGAATTATAAAAGCAATAAATTCTGTAGGATTAACAGAAATTAAAATCGGTCACAGAGAAACATGGCAAAACTATGTTAATAATTGAAATTAAAACCTGATAAAGGATCAAAATATGGACCCAACCTATCTTTCCATTCTTATCTCATACTGTCTCCCTTTATATTTCAACCCACTGTCATTCTTTCCATCTTTCTGCCTCTGTTAGGAGCTGGAACTAATTATCCTTACCCACCAAGTTCCTCGACTTACTTCATGTAAATCTTCCTCAACTTATGTCCCCTACTAAAGTGCTCTATATTTAGTTTTGCATAGCACCTCTCCTTGACTGTTCCTTCGAACTTATTTAACTGTCCTTTGCTAATTATATATATTTTTCTGCATGTCTTTATTATCTATATTAGATTGTAAACACTTTGAGATCATGGTCTGAGATATCTGAGACAACCTTGCACTCAGCATGAATTAAACAATTTTAACTGCTGCCAAAGTGAATGGAAGATCAGAGACAAATCACTATTTGGGATTCTATACTACTTACCTTTTCTTTGGAGATTCCCTTAACAACATCAGACATTCTGCTTTCCAGAGTAGGTTCACCTTGTGTTCTTGATGTGCTACCAGGCAAAGGAGGGAAATTTGATGCTAACAAGTCAAACTTTGGTGTAGGAGCCTTGGTTTCCACTATAGGATGGGGTCGCTAGAAGACACAGATAAGAGAATTCACTTGGTACTAGGGGTTATACAAATGGCATTCAAACACAAAACAACATGAACGGGTGGGTCAAAGAACAAACCACAGAGCTATCCAATACTCATTAAAGCAAGTAAGGATTTAGCCTGGTTGGCTGTATGCCACACTCATCAATACCATAGGTAAAAACATTTTTCAAGTCAAATAAATAATGACTACCATATCATTTATCCTGAAATTTACTGTTTATTTACACCTTATTTTTCATCTTCCTGGATAGTAAAGAATAAGAGCGAGCAATATGAAAAAACTAGAATTCAGCTTAAGAAATATAAGCTTTAGAAGAAACCACACAGGCACTCAATTAAGGTGGTTTTATTTTCAGATTACATATTCTCAGTTATTAAAATCGGAATATTAAAATGATAATGGTCTTGAGAGGTTCAACCTCAGACTGGTGATATAAAAACCAGCAGTCTCTCTAAACTTAAAGAGTATACAGAAATTAACTACTTTGCTATTTTATGCATAATGGAATCCTAAACAGAAGTAAGATAAATCTCAGAACAACAAAATCTAAATCCCACAAACTATACTAAAGAGAAAGGTCACTTACTGAAATTCGGTCATCATCTCTACGTCTCCGGCCTCTGTAAAGGTTTCTCCTTTTAAAAAAGAGAGAGGGAGGGGGAGGGGGAGGGAAGAAAAATGTGGAAACAGAAGAAGTGAGAAAAGAAGGAGGGGGAAGGGAGAGAAGGAAAGGGAAGAAAAGAAAAGGAGGAAAAAATGAATATCCAAATACTTATTTTTAATTAAAAAAAAAAAAAGGTGATATTCTAATATCCCCTTAAGGTCTAATATCCTGGTTTATAGCTATTCATTTAACAAACAAATGAAATATACACATGCAACACAATACTAGGTAATATGGGAAATATGGAGGAATTTGAAAACAAGGTCTATTGTCCTTAAAAAACTTCCATGGGAAAATAAAATATAAAATGCAAAAATGTTTTCAAGCCAAGCATGAGGGAAAATAAAAATTAACTCCCAACAAATGCTGCTAGTTCTGTTCTTTCTCACCAAACAGAACAAGTTTCTTTCTTTTTTAAATTTTAATTTATTTTCTTGATTACATCATTCATTTCCACAAGGTTTTGAGTTACAAATTTTCTCCCCTTCTTTCCCCTACCCCCAAGTCCCAAACAGTGATCCCACCATAAAGCCCCTCCCACAATCTGTTC
>CM053597.1:217196189-217219819 GCA_028646575.1 Pseudocheirus occidentalis
TCCCTCTCATCCCCATCCCCCCCTACTCTCCTGTGTGGCAAGATACTCAGTTTAGAGTTTATGTCATTCCTTCCCTAAGCCGAATTTAATGAGAGTAAATGAAAGTAAAGTGAACAAGTGTCTTTCAACAAAACAACCTTTCAAACACTTGAAGATCAATACTGTGTTCACAGTCTTTTTAATTCTCACTTGGTAAAATTTTGAGAGTCTACATCATCCGGAATGATGCACCGTGGGATGTTTTCTAGGTGTACTAATGACTTTCCTAACTTCTGGTGCCCTGAAATGAAATGTGTTCATCCCAGATAAAGTACCTCCCTAGTCCTACACAACACAGACATCAAACTTATGGCCCATCCACAAGCACCCTACACCAGATTAAATGTAATTGGGAAATTTAAACAAAAGAAAACACAATACAATATAACAATGTTTAATTTCTGGTTTTCTATGTTAAAATGTGGTCTGCAAGGATCCATTTATATCTGAACCTGATACTATTTTTGTATACTAAACCTGTCTTATGTACAGTCTAATACTGGATTAAATTTTTGGCATGCTATCACACTTTATGACTCACATCAAGCCTGTGTTCTTCTAATTCTCAGTACATTAAAAAAAATTGCACCATACAGTACTGTTAAGAGTAATTTATACAATTCAAGACATTGAAAAAAACTAAAAAAACTAGAGCAACTTACCAAATACAGGTAAAACCACAACCTAAAGTACAAATCTGATTTTGACACAAGTCAAAATATTACTCTTATTTACATAGGGACATATATCACACCATTAAGTCCATGAAGTTTAATACCAAGGTTAGCCTCCGCATTCATTCCCAGGATTATAACAGGGTTCCTACTATATTTCAAAACCCTAATATATTAGGGTAACCATTACATATTAAGGGTTCAACTAATGTATTTTTGGCAAATTGAAGATTTCTTTGCTTCACCTCCTTTCAAGACTAGTGTTAGGATATTATTACTGAAGGCTGTGAACATAAAAAAACAAAATATTTAGAATGTTCCAATTGATTCTAGGATAAAAATTAGACTGTCACAGAGTCATCAAGAATCATTTCTTTAAGGGGACCAGCTCTTATGAGGAATGAAGGTAGAAATTTTAGAAAAGCACTGCTGCAGAATACCAGTTACTATCAAAGAAACTGGTAAACTGGAAACTGAGTTTGGTTATTTATTTGTGTGAATGTGCATGTGATTAAAGTAGACACTGTTAGACATACCCAACATCTTGATTTGGTTTTGCTTAACAATGCTACTGTATGACAAGAGATTAAAAAAAAAAACAACCATTGGGGTGGCTGGATGGTGCAGTGAGCAGAGCACAGCCAAGAGGACCTGAGTTCAAATTCGGCCTCAGACACTTAACACTTACTAGCTGTGTGACCTTGGCAAGTCACTTAACCCCAATTGCCCTGCCTTCCCCCCTCAGAAAAAAAGTAATTAATAAAACATTTTAAAAATTAATAAATCTCAAAATTCTATCACCATTACAACTTTTTTGATCCTATAATTTCATAACTGTTGGGAACTCCTGCTAGTAACTGGCTAGGTTTGGTGATTTGCTTAGGATCAGGGAAACTGTATGTATCTGAGGCAAGACATGAGTGTCCTTCTGACTCTGAGATAGGTTCTCTATCCACTCAGTCATTGCATTTCTCAAGAATTCCCATATTCCAATAAAATGGGATTTCTGCAAACAGATTCTTACCTGCCTCTACCAACACCATAGTCACCATTCTGCTCCATCTGTGATATGGGAGACTCCTTTGGAGATAATTGTTCTTGGTTCCCAGATAGTGTGTGGTTAGGCCGTTCAGTCTGAAAGTTCCTTGAGCTAGTTCTGTTCAATGGTCCATCACCTAATGACACTGATCCAACTATAGTCGATCCTTCCACTGAGTGTTCTGAGCTACTAGATGACCTAAAATGAGGCTTCATGCTATAAAAACAAGATTGCAGATGGAAAGGCAAAGCAAGAGTCAAATAAGCCTTTAGTATCCACCCTATGATTTTATGCAAATTAACCTCATGAATAAGGCATAAAATATAAAAATGTAACTAGATCTTTCATGTCACAAAAAAGAAAAATTGATGAGTCTATCTATTACCAATATATGTTTCCTTGGAAAGTGACAGTGTTTTAGAGTTTGAGAATCTCTAAAATAAAGTGGCTGGTCTTTCTGAAGATCCTTTTAGCTCTAAAATGCTACAATTACTCTATTTCCTTTTCAAAATTAAGAAGGAGTGGGGAATTTCTCAGGAATAGGACTTCCAAGACATTTGACAAATGTTCATTGACTGATTCAGGTAAAATGCACCTCCGCCCCCCCCTCCCCTCCTTTGTTAGAAATCAAATGCACATCAGATGGAAAGGGCATTTGGTTCTGAATCAAAGGGTTAAACTCAGCTCTAGTTCTCTTTGCCCTTTATTAGTTCTGAGATCTTTCTTGGGCAAGTGATGGCCTTCTTAGTTACCAGTCTTACAGGTAATTTGTAAGCATTTACTACTGAAACCTACACTCTGCTGCTTTTACTGTTCTACTTGTAATTGTCCAAGGAATACTGACTGGTGAAGTAAGGAGAAAAGGGAACTTATAATGATTTTCAGTGTCTACAATACAAGGTATCACAGAAAGATAACTTAGATATATCAGACCATTTCTGACCAAAAATTATCTAGTATAAAATTTATCTGGCAAAGAATCAGATAATGGCCCTTGTCCAATGGAAATGGCCACTACCAAGGATGATAGGAAACAAGCAAGGGAACTACAGAAACACACCAATACCTCACAAGGTAGATGTCGAGCAGAAATATGGGGTATAAAACCTTGGTTCTATTTGAGAATACTAGAAATGCATATGAAACAAAGTCTAGAATAGAATTATACTTTACCAACATGTTCTAATTTTAGGATAGCTTCTTAAACTGAAGTTCTAAACATCAACTACTATATAACTAAAGTAGTTTATATATTCCTTTTGTATTTTAAGGTTATTCTACCTTTAGTTAATGCTACTTGTTTTCTTATTCAGATGAGCCTCTGCGCTGCATTTTGACATATAAGCCAGTAATGAATTTTAATAGCCCTCAGATCTCATAATCTTAACCGTCATTGAGAAGGACACACAATCTCAGTCCAGGCAGGAAAACAAAGAAAAAAAGTTGAAGGAAAGAAGGAAGGAGAGAAAAAAGATAGGGTAAGGAAAAGCAGAGAAATGCCTGGACCTTGAAATGTTAGTCCTATTCTCTCTAAGTGCGTCTTTTGATCATCACTGGGCCATCACTAATTCACCATTCAGCTTCTAACTTGATAATGAAATGAGAAAAGAGTTTTCTCAAAGCACCTGACACCCAGTGGTTGTGATCTTCCTTCAAAAATGAAGCTCTTAAAGCATAACAGAACCAATCCTTAATTTGTATTTCATGTGGCAGAAGAATTCTTTTATAATGATTACTCTGCTATAAATCATAATCCCAGCACGCAAGATTATAGAGACTCTCAATCTTCTTTCCAACTAAATTATGAATTACAAAATTAAAAAGGGGGAGAGGGGAAGAAAGATGCTGTACCTTAATTTCCACCCCATTTCTAGTTCCTAGGTAGTATGTTATTTGGAAATTGTTTTTCTCTTGTAGGTGTTGGTTCAAAAGAAATTATTGGGGGATCTGAGAGCAACTGCTAATTGATGTGCAAGAACTTAGAAATAGCTATTAGAATGCTTTTATTTTTAGTATTTTATAAAGTTCAAGTAGAATTATAAATGTAAACAACTACCACAGAATGATAGAAAGTCAATGTTAAAAGAAATAGTTAATACATTTTTTATAGGCCACAATGCAATAGAAAGTCAATGCTGCAAAGTTACAAATAACAAAATGACCCCAAACATGTATGAGAAAGTATCTCTGCTCTACCACATTGCAGAGGCAGGAGGTCTGTTAAAATCCAGTACACTGGTCCTGAATTTGAGTGGTATGATGTGAGAAATCAGCAGCCAGGATAACGTTCCTGGTTACTTTAATGCTTTAAATAATTATTTATACGCACCATATGAAATAAGATGCAAACTTTGCTACATGTAACAAAGATTCTGGGCAAAGAAACATTTTCAATGCTGATGTTCTGAGTTTCACTTGTAATGCATGATAATATATTCTTACCGATTTCTATGGAATGGTCGCCCTATACTCAATGCAGCAGCATTTGTTTTATAAGATCCTGGTGAGTTAAAGCCATTCACAAATCCACCATTGGGAAAAGGGGCCTAGAAGAAAAGTGAGATAGTAAAGTGACCACTGTCAGTTCTGTTTTTCATAAAAATTAAACGTCGCAAATGTCTTGCAATATGTGCCTCAGAGACCTCAAAATCCATTAGCATTAGATTAAGTAGCAAAATTCCACTATCTCGTTGCTTACTTAATGAAAAGACAACAGTCCTTTCAGAATACAAAAATTTCACTTCAGTAAAGAATGAAATTATTCATATCAAACTAGTGGACTCAGAATAGTATATTCAAATGTTGTTGAGAACCACAAATATCAGTTAAATTGATAAAAACTACACATGCTTTCAAATCTCAAGTAAAAGCAACTTAGTTTTGTGCAATTACTTACCAGTGGTGTTTCAAAGTAAGGTGCGGGGTTTGGAGACCAGGGCTGAGGCACAATACTATAGATTGAGTACTGCTGATGAGGGCTATATACAGGCTGCATAAAGAGTGGAGAGGCAAACTGTGCTTGAGTCTGAACTGGCTGAGTATATACAGTGGAATCCATTATGCGGTAACCATTCTTAGCAAAAAATGTATTGATGGCTTTTATCCTTGCCTAAGAAAAGAGAAAGTATTTTTGTCAAAACAACAGTAAAAAACTGAAAAATCCTTTGACAAATGTGACTAAGTTTATTATAAGGCCAACCCAAGCAGGCCAGGCAGAGGTAGTGATATGGGAGAGTGCTACTTTTAATCTTTAGGCAGCCTTTCCACAGACCAGCTTATTGAAAAGCAGGAGCCAGCTCTGAGCTGCAGATAACTAGTCAGAATTGCTTTGCAAACTTTGCCTATTAAGTTCTAAAAGATCATGCTGCTCATTCATTTTAGTCCTGCCTGATTCTTCATGACCCCATTTGGGATTTTCTTGGCAAAGATAATGAAGTGCTTTGCCATTTTCTTCTGTAGCTCATTTTACAGATAAGGAAACTGAGGCAAAGAGGGTTAAGAGACATGCCCAGGGTCACACAGATAGTGTCTGAGGCTGCATTTGGTTTTCCTGATGCCAGGCCTGGCACTCTGTCCACTGTGCCACCTAGCTGTTCCTCTAAAAGACCATAGCAAGCAATGATTTAATCTACTCTTTTAAAATAATCACAAAATCTTCTTTGTGTGTTGAGACCTAATATTTTCCTTTCTTCAATTAATGTTCCTTTTTAGCACATCCCCTCAATAACTTCTATTACTTTTACTCTTTCAAACCCTTAATATGCTTTCCAAATTTATTGCATATTCATTCTTATGGTCCCATTCATCAGGCTCTGATATACTGATCTGGTTACAACCAGTTTTAGAACTAAAATAATAAAAAAGGGAGACCAGTGCAATCAAAACATCACTCTCTAGTAAAGGAACATATGCTTAAATTTTGTTGAAATAACCAGAAAAATTTGCCAAAAGAACTTTCTGGCCATTACCATAATCTAATTATAATGTAGGAAAAACTATAATTATTATTCTAAGTATGTTTATCTGTATTTAGGCTGAACCAAAATTTGGTGGTTCCATTTCAACAGGCTGCAAGCTTCCAAGTCTGCTTAGTGAGGAAAAAATGACTAAGGCATTTGAGAAGACTAGTTCTACCCATGTAATCTCTTTTTTCACAGAGAGGTTAAACAATTTATTCAAAGTGATCTAGCTTACTAACAGATGAAAATCCCTCTTTTCCAGGCTAGTTTTTCCCATTGCTACAAATTACAAACATTTGATAATTCTCTTATTTAAGAAAAGAATTATCTTACCATGATTGGCTTGCCCTGAAAAGTTTTAACTTCTTCCCTCAAATATCTAAAAGCCTGCAAAAAAGCACATTAGAAAAATTCCTTAGCACACCATTGAAAGGAAATCAAGAAAAATAACATAGGTTATAAATGCCATGCTACTTACCTCCCACATCCCAACAAAAACAAACAAAAAAACCCCAACCCAAACAAAAAAACAAAACAAAACAACGCAACAAAAAAATCCCAACAAACCAAAACCCACAACACAACAGAACCCAGACTTAAGGTAAAAAGATGAAAAAAACCATCAGTCATTCTATTAATACATTGGGTGCTTTTTTGAGAATAAAACACACACACACAAAAAAACAAACCAAAAACAACCCCCCCCCACATTTATTCTAACTAAGATCTTAGTCTTAGTAAAACTTAGTAAATAAATACTTACACAGATCACCAAGTCATGCAGACTAACTATATAAACTGATTTCTAAGGGGGAAAAAATGGACAATTTCAAATGCCCAAATCTTACAAGTGAATCCTTTGGTTAGGGTCATGGCCATTATTAAAAAGAATAAAACTACCATTTATAAATCAAAGCACAAGATAAATACTGAATTATGAGTACCAGGGACCTCAATTAATCCCTAGTTTTAGCAAAAGCTACTAATTGTGCATATCTGATAAATTTTCAATGGGTAATGTAAAACTACAAAAAAGAGAAAAAAAGAAAAAGTGAGAAGCTTCTCAAAGAGTTAGATTACAATGATGAAAACATAAATGGCCAATCGAGGCAATACTAAAAAATATTTTCTTACCTGTTGTGCATCTGTATCAGACTGGAATGTAATGTACCAGCTGCTATTGTGAGCAAACTCACAGCTTATCACTTTGGGACAGTTTTCATTTTTGAAGAGTGCTTTAACTTCCTTAAAATACAAGAAGAAAACCCAATTAGTTCTAAACATACAGAAATTTAACTACATATTTGAAGATTCAGATTATGAACTGAAAACCTAACATCTGTAATTAATTAAACTGCTAGGGTTAGAAAAAACTCTGTATAATACCTCCTTCACTTATATAGTTATTTAAGGGTTACAAGGAAGGGTATACTGGTAACCAGCTCTCCAAAAAGGAAAAAAAAAATCTGACAAGTTTATCCTGTATTATTAAACATTTTCTCCATTACTTTCTTAAGTCTAGACAAGCAGTAAAACAATAAATTAAGCCATGATTTGTAATGTTCATAAAGAAAATTTAACAATTGCTTCTTATGAGCTGGTTGTAGTTGGCTCCAGCACACATTTTGTTACAATATACTTTAAATAGACAGAGCATTTTATTAAGCACTTAACAGGCAGAAGAAGTGTTTGGGATAAAAATTACAATGTAAAATACAAATAAATACAAAAACAAAAATGCAATAAGGTAGGTGCCTTCTCCAAAAGAGCTTACATTCTATAAATAAGAGGACAAAACATACTGTCATTTAAGAACAATATATTTGGAGCTGGGGATCCAGGTTCAAATAATCCTTCTGTTACTATGTTACTTCAGGCAAGTTACTTAACATGAGTTCCAGTATGCTTATCTGGGACCTGAAGAGATCCCAGTGATATTATCCCCATTTAAATCTCAGAAGTGTCACTTACGTGTGTTAAAGGTAAGATTCAAATAAAGATTTTGCCTGACTCTCTCCACTCTTATTACAAACCCACAATAAAAACAGAAAAACCCCTTTAACAACAATTTTTAAAATCATATAATAATATTCATGGAAAGAGAATCTACAAAAGAAAGAATTGAGGTGCCTATTTTTGGATCAACTTAGCCACACGAAGAGACTAATAATGAAACCTGTTCAATTAAGAACCCAATATGAGCTGTCAGCCTTTTGCCGTGTGTGTGTGTGTGTGTGTGTGTGTGTGTGTGTGTGTGTGTGTGTGTGTGTGTGTGTGTGTGTGTATAAGTTATCTAGAGGGACAGTAAATAACTACCACCTTTTGGACTGACATTCTATGCTAAAAAAAAAAAAAAGAATCTTAAAGTCAGGACTTTGGGAATAAAGCTAGCAACTGCTTTATAATCATCAATTCAACGACAGAAATGAGAACCCCTTCCCAATCTTCTGGCTGATTCCTTGTTACTGAGTGCTGTGCTGCGCTCCTTTAACTTCCAATTTCTGATGACAATTGTCTTTGAGAAAGACAATTCGGAGGGTACTTTTGAGAAGCAGGTAACTCTATAACCCAAGAGGCAGAGTTCACTTGAAAAGTTTCCAGCTTTTACTGAGGATACAAAAAGATTATGACTATAATCATAAGGGGACGGTTTCTCTTCTTTCTCTAACACCTAAAATAGCCACTTTACATTCAATAGGTGCTTATTAAGTACTGATTGATCGAATATCAGATTAGCTTTTATTTTATGAAGAGTAAAACTTATTTCAGAGTCAAAGAGTTTGGAGTTTGAGGGAATTTTAAACATCATCTAGTCCAGCCTCAAAATTTTTACAAGGGAGGAGACTAAAGACCCAAAGAAGTATAAAGATCCAAGTCCTGATTTTAAATCCAGGGCTCTTCCCAGGCAATTTTTCCAGATCGGGATAATGTTTATGGCAAATATAGTAGATGAAAACCTAAACATGAAAATTTACAAGGAATGAATGCAGATATTTAGTGAGCAACATCCAGTCATGATTGGAAAATAGTAATAAAATTTAAATCATTTAAGTGATTTAGAGATGCGAAGTTGACATAAAAATATGACATTTGAAAACTGTTATAAGGAAGGACTAGAAGTAATTTAAGAATTAATGAAATCTTCCTAGTCAATGAAAGCTTGGAAAGTAAACATTTTCCACTATGAAAGTTAGAATAAGCCATTTTACTTAAACTGTAACAGATGAGTTTAGATGATGAAAGCAACTGTTAGCTCTCTTCAAACGTCCCAAAATATCAGTATGTTGGGAAAATCTCACTAGTGCATTGCAAGCATCAATGATGCTACAGAATAGCGTATGATTTTAGTTCTCTTGTCCATTAAGTCATTCCTCCTCCAGCCTGCTTCATCCCTCTTTCTTTACTTCCTCAAGGCAGATAAGTACTATCCCTGGCCTACTTTGCCCAGCATCCTACAGCAGCTGTGATGGCCACAAATGGTTCTGGCGCAAGGATTCCACACAAAAATATTCTTTCTTTAATAAGGAAACATGGAAAATATGACTTTGGCTGAGAGGGCAGAAGACTAAAGGATTAATATAAGGAAAAAATAGGATGAATAAAGATAACGTTACCTAGAACAGCAGCAACTAAAACTCAGTTAAAAAGATCACTCCTTAATGTAAAAAAAATTTAGAAGGCATCTTTTAAAATGTACACCCTTATGCAAAAATGACAAGACTGAGAACACTTAAAAATCCAAATGGTTTGAAACTATTTTTTACAAGTTCCACAACTTGTTTATATAGATGAGCATCTGAAGACAATCAGTTTTAATGGATTTCTCTTCCAATTCAATGTGGAAGCAGTCTGTCCATTTTACCTATGTTATTAATAGCTGACTCCTCTCAATCATTTTAATTATGTAGCAAGAATAGGCACTGCCAACTGGGGCAAGGTTGTCTCCCTCTGTTCAGCTTATCAGTCATGCCCAATGCTGTGACCCTGTGGACCAACTGGCCATGGAGTTTTCTTTGGCAAAGATAACTGTAGTGGCTTGCCATTTCCTTCTCCACTAGATCCTTTTATCAGGCAATCAAAGGTTAAATGACTTGCCTAGGGTCACATAACTAAGAAGTGTCCAAGGGTAGATTTGAGAACTCAGATTTCCCTGATTTTAGGCCCAGTGCTCTGGGTCACCAGCTGCCTCAGTCTCCCTTTACATAGTATTATTACGATTATACAAAATATTCTCGGCTCAGCAAACGCAGGGCAGATCTTAGCATAATTCAATAAATTCCAAAGGCTCTTTGTTGCCTCTAAGAGAATGTACATTGCCCAGTTTGCCTAGTAAACTCTTTCAAAACTTGGTCCACCTTTCTTTCCCCCACGTATCTGAAAGACTTGGATTGATCCAATGAGAATTATGATTCCAAAGCACTGCTGATAAATCATGCTGCTCACTAACTCAGGATGCAGTATAAAACATTTTTTTAAAGAAACGTCCAAATTGGGAATTTGGGAAATTCTCATAGTTAGGTGAACTATGGATAGTCCAGCAAAGAGAACTTAGACAAGCAGTATGAAAGCCAAGAAGGAGCAGTTTTTTTGAAAACTCAGAAGACAGTGTACACAAGGAGAGTGCAATTAAGAATTGTATCAAGTGCAGCAGAGAGATGTGAAAACAAACTGAAAAAAAAAGTCATCAGACTTTACAATTAAGAAGCCACTCCTACTTTGGGGAGAATAGTTTCAGACGGCCATGGGTTGAGGAGTGCACGAAAGACTAGTAGAGGCAAACAAGCGTTGATAGCTTTTCCTAGGAGTTTTGAGTGACAAAGGTAGAAGAGATAAGTAACCACAGTTCAACGGGAAACAGATTTAAGGATAGAAGGGGCTTTAGCACGTTTAATAAAAGGAAAGGAAGGATAAGGAAATAAAGAGAAGAACAAGATTAGAAAGAGAAGGGATGATAGAGGGGATGAACTGGAAAGGCATATGTAAAAAACTCTGGTCTTAGGAAAAAGGGCAACCTCATTACAAAGACAGGTATAAAAGAGAAAGTGGGGAATGATGTCAATGGGATTTTAATAAGAGAGTTCATTATAAATGGCATTGTTATTATCAGTGAATTAAGTGGCAAGAAACCAGGCTAAGAGCAGGAATATGGGGAAGTGTGGGAAGCCTGAGGGAAGAGGTTTGGAAGAGTATACATGGCAAGTGAGACAGAGACTCATGCAGCTGATCCATCACGGATTCTGCATCTGCACCTACTTAGCCCTCCACCATTTCTTACCTCTATTGGGGTAGTCTCAGGGATTTCTCGAAGGATGATGATGCATCGTTTATGATTTGGTCTCACTTTCTCTCCCTTCTCATCAACTTGAACCATAGGAGAGGCTAAAAATGTATTAAAGAGTTAAAAGCTATCAGTAAAAACAATGCTATAGTAACACTCCATTAACAAGAAATCAAAATAATCACTTGCAGAGGTTAACTACTAGGTGAATATACGTTGTGAATACATTATTTATTTATTAAAACCCCAAAGTCACACCTCTCAGTGATTACTGAATGTGATATTCTTATATAAACACTATGAAAAAAGCACAAGAGATTATTTTCCTTTTCTAAATCAGTAAAATCTTAATTTAACAAATAAAATTTATCATTTGCATTTAAAAAAATCTGTTATATATGTAACTTTGGACTAAAACAGATAACCTGTAAGAAAATTCCACTTAATAGTATTACAAAATAAATTATGCCCAAAAAAACTGATGAGGAGTTTGAACAAAAGAAATGCCCTCAGATGGAGATTTATAGGCTATAGTCAGCATTACAAAGTAGCTTATAAAAGAGAGGTCTGACTAATTATAGAATGAAAACAATGAAATGTTACCAGTGAATTAAAATAAAGTCAGAAATATATATTCTTTACACTTTATAGAGATGTGAGAAATGTGGTCATGAACCTATAATTTAAGTGCTACAGAAAACTACCAGATAAGGGAACTCCCTCTGCCAATTAAAGCTGGCACCTTCTTATATTTATTTGCTTGTTGCCTCCTATATTAGAGTGTGAGCTCTTTGAGGGCAAGTATGCCTCTTTTTGTATTCCCAGAAATTAACACAGTGCCTGCCAGGAAGGAGGCAAATAACTTACTGAGCTAGATGTTGTGACACAAACGGTAAAGTACATTTTAAAAAAATATTAAACTAGACAGCTATTCATTTTTCTTGAAGTGAAGCAGTAACAAAAAAAAGCTGTGGGACTAAAAATTTCCTTCTCTTCAAGTCATTCAACTTAAAAAGAAGCAATAACATACATCTTAATACTTCAAGAATAAGATCCAGGTCTGTGGTCAACTTTTTTATTTCTTCCATGTTGGCAACTGTCCAAATTGGGACAAACTGGTCACTGTCCATTTGAGACATCAAGTAGAGATCCTTAGATAGATTCTCTCTGAAAGAATTAAAGAAGCATGAGGTTAAAATTACTAGAAAGGTCATTTTTCTTAAATAGAAGACAATGCTTATGAAAAACACAAACTTAGAAAAGTACAGAATTATGAAGATGCTGAAAAGATAAGGCTGGAAAATGCCAACTTACACATGTTAACCATTTAGACCAATCTGGGACAACAAAATGGTTCCCTTCAATTAAAATTTTATTATGATGATAAATGTATTGCTACGGCAAAGAAAGTATTGATTTAAATCTAAGACTGGAAGTCAAACAGTTATGTTTTTTGGAAAGTAATAACTTTTTATTAAAAATAATCTTTTTATTGATCCCGCTTGTTTTGCCATTACTTGCATTTCTAAATTTATTCTGCCTCCTCCTCCTCCAACAATTCATCTCTTACTTGTAAACTTTTTCATTACATTATTTTCCCTACCTCTTACCTTCCAACTGAAGAAAGAAAAAATACAAAAATTCATGCGCCAATATGTATAGGCAAGTAAAACAAATTTTTGCCTTAGTCATTTACAAAAATGCGTGTCTCGTTCTGAATATTTAGTCTACCACCTGCAAGGAGTTAGGTAATATTTCTCTCCACTGGTCCTCTGCAATCATGGATGATCACTGGGTTATCTGAGAATCTGTCTTTCAAAACTGTTCATTTTTTACAAGGTTGTTATTTTTGTATAGACTGTTTTCACACCGCATCATTTTGTGCAAGTTGTCCCAGAGTTTTCTAAAATTGTCTTTTAACATTTCTTGCAGTCCAACAGTATTCCATTACAATAGATAATTTGTTCAGTTCTTCCAACTGATGGACATGCCCTTAGTTTCTTTCTAGTTCTTTGCTACCTCAAAAAGAGCTGCTATAAATATTTTTTTGGGTTTTAATTTTTAAAAATCATTTTACAGGACATGTTAAATTAAACAAATTTCACTGAATTTATATTAAGTTCACCTAACTCTAAATCTTCATATAAACCTAAGATTCTTTTTCTATTAGTATAATATTTTTAACTATCTGAGAGAACATGCTAATAAAATCTACTTCTAAAAGGTATTATTCTTTCCCTCCAGTTTCTACTATTCTTTCCACTGACTAAGCAATTTTCTTAAAACCGAGAAAAAACACTCATATTACCTTGAAAAACAGAATTCTAACTGTTTCTTTAGGCATTCCTTTAAATCTTCAACAGAAACTGTACAACTGCCTTCACCTGTTTAGAAAAGAAAAAATTAATTTAGTGCCAAGTCACTCAGGAATGATCAACTGTCAGAAAGCTACCATAACAAATATTGATGCTGAAACTAAAGGTTTTTCCCTGAGAAATGTAATAATGACACTTAAAACTTAATCAATATCCTAAATAACGTATCCTTCAAAAAATTAATTTCCTTATTAGTTTTAAAAACATCCATTCAGGTTTACTATGTGCCAAGTACTAGAGATTATAAATAAAGGCTAGATGCTCCCTGCCATCTAACAGGGGCAGAAGACACATGAGTGGTAATCAGGAAGGGGTATTTTTAAGTATAGGAAGTATGGTGGCCTCACAGGGAAACTGATTTACATACATGCCTTTTCCAGTAGTAATGGAAATACTGATTTGATTATGATTTCAGAGCTAAAAAGGGGAATGCCCAAATAGCATAGAAAATACCTATGGTAAAATTCTGACCAACTGAAAAAATTTTTTTTTTACCAAGGCATCAAAGCATTTAATTCAGAAATCCCCCTCAGTACTCTCTCTCTCTCACACACACGCCCCCTTGGAAGGCCATAACAAATATTTATTTCCTTTTCTTCTGCTAAATCACCCATTTATTATGTGGTTATTGCTATTTGCCAGGTGCTGTGCTAAGCCCTGCTGATCCCAAGAACCTTCAAGGCCTAGCTTACATTTTGATGGGGAAAATATATAATAAACTGTTTATAAAATGATAAGATTAAAGATAAATAAAGAAATGAAATGTAAAGATTTTCCTTCCTCCCTCCCTTAAAGGTAATCTCAAAGGAAAGATTGTGTGTGTGTGTGTGTGTGTGTGTGTGGTCCTAGAAAAGCCCTTAAGAAAGCCAAGAAGTGGAGGTGAGAAAGGATGGAACAGGTAGGGGCCAGGTTGTGAAGGGCTTTAAAATCCAAAACAGAATTGTGTATTTCATTAGAGGTAAAACAGGAAGGTACTGGACGTTACTGAGTGGAGCAGGGAGGTGGGGGTGATATGGTTTGACCTGAAAGCTAGGAATGTCATGCTACCAGGTGAGTAAATAAAGGAATAGACTGGAAGAGGGAGAGGACTTGAGGAAAAGACCAATCAGAAGCCCAAGAGTGGTAACAAAGATCTAAATCAGAGGACAGACTGTGTGAGTGGAGAGAAGGGGATATTTTTAAGGTAGTAACAAGACTTGGTGAAAGATTTGATGTGTGGGATGAAAAAAGTCAAGGATAACACCTTGGTACTGAGCTGGGAATAAGACAGAATATTAACGACCTTGTAAAATGGGGCAAAGGAGAATATCTACCTCCCAGGGTTGTTGTGAAGGTAAAATGAGCTATTTGAAAAGAATTTTACAAACCTTAAAGCACTATATGAATATTATTATATAAGCTCCGACTTTTGTCTCCCAAGTGTTTGCTGTAGTTTTGGCACCAAGTAGGTGTATAATAAATGCGTTTTCATTCATTTATCTACAGAATTTTTCTCTTTAAAGTTATTGTTTGGGGCAGCTAAGTGGCACAGTGAATAGAGCATGGGCCCTGAAGTCAAGAAGGCCTAAGTTCAAATTCAGCCTCAGACACTTAAAACAAAAAACCAGTCATGTGACCTTGGGCAAGTCACTTAACCCCAATTACTACCCCTTCCCCCCTTCAAAAAGACAAAAAAAACCCATCAATGCCAATAAAGCCTAATTTTTAGCATAGTCTGAAAAGCAGTATAAAAAGTTGTTTTTTCAATAATTTCTATATTGACTCATTGTAATTTTATTCAGTTGCATACCCAAAGAAAAATACCTTCCCTAAGATTTAAAAGATGACGAATCTCAGGAATTTTGCCTCTGACATTATACAGCCTGTATTTCTCTACATGGGAACACAGAAGGATCTATAATCTCATAGATGAGGCATTTCCTTGTACCCTTTCTATCATATAATAATTAAAGTCTAGGCACATGTTTAAGGCATTTATAGGTTAAGTGATTTGTCAATGGATAAGTATCAGAGACAAAATGCTTTCCAATCCCAACATTAGCACTCTTAGCAATCACTATATATTGTGCTGATCTTTAATATGTCTATCAAAAGGCTGATTAAATTTACAACCAAGTCACATTCCACATACTCATTTCAAGTAAACATTAAAGTTTACCACATAGTTTCTAGATACTTCATTAGTAATGATTTCCCTAGGACTCTGCATGTTTTGGTAATTGCTCCAGGTTCTTATAAAAAGTCAGAGATAGAAGGAGGTTCTTCCCTTTTAGAACTTACGTTTAGCGATCTCACTATTCTAACTTGCTCCTTCCTACAGGCCAAAAAACAGGCCCAGAATGAGTAAATGGTTTGCTCAAGCTAACACATCAAGTGATATCAGAAAATTCTTTCTGTCCTGAAAAATTATAAAATTGCAATTTTTTTTCATTTTAATTGCCTTGTACAGTATTTCATTAAACCTCTAATCTTGTAAAGCCAGAAGCACTCACTTTACAAATGGACAAAGCTTTATATGGAGTATTATGTCCATTAAAAAAAACCAAAACCAAAACCAACCACTCATTTTATTATTTAGAAGGGAAAAAAAAAATAAATCCAGATCACAGTATCACCTGAAGTAAAGATGCAACTGCTTTTATTCAATAGCAAGTCAAGAGAGTTCACAGAAGTGAATCAAGATATTAGAGGCATATTTATTCCTCTGAGATCAACAAATAAAAGTTCTAGATAACTTAAGGAATGGGGAAGCAGAGACTAGGTAAACACTTATAAAAACTAGCTAGAAAATGACTAGCACTAGACCATGAATGGCAGGTACTCTTTGAAATGATATTATTTACCAGATATATCATAAATTTGGTAACTCAGGTCCTCTGGAGACAAAACCATTCCATCTGCAGGTACTTCTTCAACACCTGTGTTACTCTGCGAAGCTTCACAAGATGAATACATTACATCATACTCTTTACAGCTGTCATCTGGAATCTCCAAGGTAGCTGCACAGAAGAAAACAATACATGATAATCAAGGATAAAGTATAGTCTTTTGTGGATTTCAGTAGTGAGTAAAGTGGTGGCAATGAGTTTGAATATGAGTTTACCTCTGCTTTTAGGGAAATGCGACTGTGAATTAATGTCAAAGAAAATTATAATCATGGATCAAATTTTTGCAGACCCATTTAATTCCTCAAATTTATGATTATCAAAGTATTTTTTTTTCTTTTAGAAATCTGATGGTGTATGTGGTACATATCCAGCTTTAAAGATAGGAAAATAAAGGCTCCCATGTTATACTGTTCCTGGTAACAAAGCTAACTGTTAGAATCAAACTTTTGATTATATTGAACCAACTTGTAAATACAAAGATATATTCCAGACTCCAAAGACTCCTTATTATATTAAATATTTTCCCCAATATATTGACAGAACTAAACTGTATATAGCAAAACCTGTTTTCTAATTATTTTTTTTAAAAACCAAAGGATGTCATGCCTATCTGGATATTATTATAAAGGAGAAATAATGTAAATGTATTAAGATTTTTCTACATTACAAGGGGGAAGGGACTACTTATGAGGACTATAAGTCCATTTTTGTTAGAATTAAGTCAAACTTGTCATCCAAACACATAAACATCAAGTTTAGTCTACCAAGGCTATTTATGCATTTGAAATTCTACTTTAAGGCCTGGAAAGCACAAATTATAATGAAGTCATAGCTATTCTAAGTATAGGGAAAGTTTATCATAATTGAATGTTATTACATGAAAGCCTCTGGGGAATAGCAGGATTGTCACCATCTCTTAAGCTTGTTCTAGATATACACATAATAAAAATATGAATCAGACTTTGACATTTATAATATATCTGGGTTGTGAGGATTTTTTGTTCTTGAGAAAAAACAAAAACAAAAACAGTTTGATAGTTCTATCAGGGATATGAAAATGGTGTTCTCTTTTTGTAGAGGCTTAGTGATCAAAAGGTTTTCACACAGCTTCTCCCCAATATTCTTTTCTGGGCTTTTTGCCCTTTATCTCCACGGGAGCATTACTGATGATAGCCTTGCAACATTCCCATTATTCTCAATCATTTACCTATCTTGGTATTATTAAATTTCCTTTAATGTGTCTCTCTACTCCCTTGTGTCCATTCTTAATTAAAAGGAGCAGGAGGAAGTAATATGTGGCAGGACCATGAAGAATCAGAATGAAATGAATTCATCTTTTCAGGGTCCAGGAAAAGAGGGAAAACAGCACTTTTCTGTCCTTAACCTGGCCACCACATGGACTTGGTTGGGCCTTCTTTAACTCCTGTGGCCCATCCCCTGCCTCTTTCCACTAGACCAGTAGTTCTCAACCTTCCTAATGCCTCAACCCTTTAATACCACTATGTGGGCGTATTGGAATGTGGGCAGACCCACAGCTGTGCCTCAGTTCCTATGATGGTCTTAGGCGACTCCTGTGAAAGGGTCTCAACCCACAGGTTGAGAACTGCTGCACTAGACCATCATCCCCAATATTGTTAGATCTTATATATTTTTTGTTACTAATTTTTCATTGTGAAGTGTTCTTTATTTTAGTTTATTTTAATGCCCACCTTTCAATTCATCAAAATACAGTCCTATATATAATTTTCAGACTTAAGATTGAATTACGAAGAATACTTAACAGCGAAATATTTTCTGACATGTTGGTACTTACTCAGTTCAAGTCTTCAGATGAGTTACTTTCCCTAGTAAATAATCTTGATACTACAGAGTATGGAATGCTTTGAGGTTTAATATTTATCGTTTAACTCACAAATTCTGGTCTGGTCAGGGACAAGTGTTGAGGTACAGAATACCTCTTTTTACTGCCAAATAGAAAAAGGACAGCTGAGGATTTTGGGAGTGTGAACGGGAAGGAGAACAGAGGACACGGTCTGAGGAAAAAGTAAGTTATGTATAAATAGCATGTATAGTGTGTGTGTGTGTGTATGTGTGTGTGTGTGTGTGTGTGTGTGTGTGTGAGAGAGAGAGAGAAAGAGAGAGAGAGAGAGGGAAGAGATCTTAAGTTTATTCAGGTACTATAAACAGTTAAAAAGCAACAACAAAACTTTTCTTATGGTTAGGACTTACCATCAGGATTAGGCCCTGCAGTAGCTGCTGTTTCTTGCCAAGAACTCTCAGTTCCATGAGTAGATGAAGGAGCATCAGTGCTTCCTTGGGGAACTTCCTGCCATACTTTGGCATTAGGATTTAAACCAGCACCTTTAGATGTTACCTGCTAAATGAACAAGGTAACAAATATGTTAAGCCAACATTTCTAAAACATAATTTTAAGTTTTTAACAGCCACTGTTTTTGAGTATATAGTCTAGTAGAAATAGTGTAAATGAAAATATTACCAATAATACAATGATGAAGTACATAGGTTCCCACCAAAAAGACAATCCTACATCATTCCTACCTGCTTCCTTGTCCCATTTTGCCCAACTTTCTCACATTATTTCCTATCAGAAAGTGACAAGGGCTTCCATTTCTCCTTCAAGAGCCTAGGCATATCATGGTCTTAAAACAATATCAAATGAAGATTTGTTTAATGGAATTAAATTTTAAAGGAATAATACTATTGAGAGGTAGGGGAATTGCAAAGGTGGACCTCAGATCGAGAAGAACTGAAACTTGTTCTGCCCTCTGACTACTGGCAGAACTTGGGCCATTTGGTGAAAATTATAAGGCAATTTTCAAATCTTCTCAAAAATGAAAACTTTCAATTATAATGGGCCAGGGGTTAGGAATGAGTTCCCTGTTGCTGAATCTTCAAGTAAATGCTGGATTACTATTTATCGAGGATAAATTCAGCCTTTAGTATAGGGAGGAAATTAAATTAAGCTCTAGGCTGCAGTACTTTTCTGAGACTTTTTCTTTCAGTGCCCTTAGAAGTTCCCTATACAAATGGAATCACAAATACAGTCCCAAGCAAACAAAAATAGTTATAGCTAAAGCAATGGAATTGGATACACCCCCCCTTAGAACCTAAAAGAGGACAACATAAGTTAATAGAATATGAGAGCGTGAACTAACATGGGGAAGCAGAAAGAGCCTCCAAGGCCAGGAGGTTTGTTGTTGATTGTCCTTCATTCTCAAAGAGGACCAGAACATCAGGGAGGTGATGCCAAGAGACAAGTGAATCAGATTTAAATGAGGGAGTCACCAGCCTCACTTTCTCCTCCAAAGCCATCTCGGTCTATACATAGATCAGCATGACTGGGGATGGACCTCCAATGGCAATAAGGTAAAGGAAAAGAATTCTAAAAGACTTAGGAACTCAATGCAATGACTAAGCATGATGTCAGAACACTGATGATGAAACATGTTTCCTACTTCTTGGCAGAGAAATGAGAGGTGAAGAATAAGGCATTTTCATACAGAGGCAAAGAATGAGTTTGTTTTGCTTGACTACACTAATTTATTACAAGAGCTTCCATAGGAGTCACAGGTACTCAAGAGTGATGCAAAAGAGAAAAAGCTTAAAAAATACACAAAATAAAGCATAAATTCAAAAGGAGACAGGTCAGTTGTTACTATCATGTGAAATTTAATATATACACAAAACCTTGTACTAAAACAAATTCACTTTCTACATAATCTTCCTTTTCTGTACCTTGTATCCTTATCATTGGTAAAATTGCAATTAATTTTTAAAAACACACACACACATAGTGAAACTTTGTTTCACTACAACAGATAATTCCCAAACAAACCTTTCTACTTTGTCAGAGGCCTTACTGAAATCTAGGCATAAGGAAATCTCTATATATCGGCATAGTAAATATATTACAAAGAATGTTATTTTGAAATGATCTGTTAAGAATATTTCTTCCTTGAAAAGCTGCCAATTATTCATTTAATGTTTTCTTAATTCCAAAGTCCCGAATAATTTTATTTCCATATTTAAAACACCACCTCCCCTTCTCTCTAGAATAAATCCTACTAAAACTTAAATCTAAGAATACTAGTGATTAACTTTGCACTCAAAATGGCTTTACACTTTTTATATAATTCCTCAGCATTTATTTCCTAATCTCTACCATACCACAATGTACTTGGCATACACATTATCATTAAACTTCTCTTTAGAGCATATGTATTTTTCCAACTGTGATTAAACCCAAGAATTCTGGGAATAGTTGTCCTCTCCCCAAATCTTCCAGCCCAGACACCACAGCCATTGTTGACAGAAAAATAATTGTAAAGAAGGGGGCCCACCTTGCTCACCACCACCAATTGCCACCAACAGGCAGATGAGCACAAGAGCCCCAGGAGTGGTAGTATGCCTCAGTCATGTTTCCAGACTAGCTTTTCACAGCCAGTGTCCCTCCTGGAGAGGGAGACTTAGCCATCCCCACCAACTGCCAACCAACTGCCACACACAGGGCAGGCAAGCCAATCTTGCTGAAGTAGCAGATTTCTCTGAAGGAGAGAGGAGATGGAATGCACCAGGCAAATCAAACTCCCACCATCATTTGGACGACCATTTAATCTTCCCTTGGATGAAGACAGATCCTGAACCCCAAAGCCTTGAGATTAGGGAGGCTTCCAACACAGTGCTAATGGACATCCTCTTGTAAGTGACACAGAATGGATACTAAAGACTCAGAAAAAAAGTTTCTGGGGGTAGCTAAGTTGCACAGTGAATAGAGCTGGCTCTGGAGTCAAGAGGACATCAGTGACCTTGGGTAAGTCACTTAATCCTCAATTGCCTTGTCTTCCTCTCCAAAGGGGGGAAAAAGTTTCTGTCACTAATGTCTTTGGCACTGTGAAATGGTTCTACATCAGAAATTAGTATTATTTTATCAGTGAAAACAATATTTTTTAAAAAGGTATCATTTGCACTGTCACTGCATTCTAGATACCACAGGACCTTTCCATTTAATTGCGGTTGAAACCCCTGTATGTTGATCCCTCAATTAAAATTTGAGCACTCTTTGAATGCTGGGATTATTTTTTTTCTATTTATATTCCACATGCTTGGCATAGTAAGCACATATAGTAAGTTTTTAATAAATTTTCTTTTCATTCTTTCATTCATCCAATTTCATTAGTAAAGTTACTTCCCTCTACTGAATTTAAATCCTTCCAAGTCTAGCAATCCATGCACATTTTGTCTTCGTCTTCCTACAAATCCTTCATAAAGTATCCACCTAACAACCTGGAGGGCGCTCTCTCCAGCAAGGGTGGCATAAAATGAATGAGCAGAACAACGGAATATTAAGTAATGCTAGGTTCAACTCCTGGCTTTGCAACTAAATCACAGAGTGACAGGTACCAACGCACAAACTTTAAGGCTCAATTTACTCAACTGCTAAAACAAAAGCCACTGCTTCCCCAATGCCTTATATTATAAAGGTCTCTTTCTACAGAAAATCTCCCAAGTGGATTCAATTAAATCTTATTAAATCTGGAAGGTCTCCAGATTTTGTTTATAAAGCTCTAAGTCAAGGGCTGTTAATCTTGGGTCAAAGGATCTCCAAAGAGTCTGGAAAGATTTCAAGTGTCAGTGAAACTAGATTGGGGGGGGGGGGGGGAGAGAAACTTTGTTTCAATAATTAATGTCTGTCTTTTGTAATCTTATATATTTTTATGTTGTGCATTAAAAAAATTCTGAGAAGGGGTCCATAGGTCTCAAAAGACTATCATAGTTTTTTTCTAACACAAAAATGGTTAAGAACTATCACATTAGACCAACATTTCTCACTACAGAACTCTAGTACTGTATATAATAACAGAGTTCTTGATGCTGACAAACTAGACTTCAAATAACTAAAAATAAAATTATCTATCACATTGCTTGCCGTCAGGGAGGAGGTAGAGGAGGGAAGGAGAAAAAAAATTTAAAAATTATCTAAAATAGCTATAACAAAAGTCTGGGATGAGGGAGCATGAAACAACTTTATTTCTATTATTTTGCTTCTGGTATCACCCCCCACCCTTATCCTATGGGATTTATTCTACACCCAGACAATGACCATGACCAGTATATTCAAACTTCAAAGCATTCCAAGATTAAATTAACTGGGAAATTTCTGACTCAGATATCTTCCAAATTTTGAATTAGATGACAATTTATGGCCTGACAGTATATTTAGAGCTTTTCTTTTAAGTAATAAATGCAACATATAACTTTCAAAGCTGTTCTTTTGGTCTTTCATCTTTTCACTTTTTTAACTGAAAAACTTTTATCTATTCCTTCAATGTAAGGGAATACAAAACCCCCCCAAAACTCATGTAATACGTGTTGTGAAGAAAAACAAATTCCCACACTGGCCATATTCAAGAATGTCAGAGTATGCTTTAGCCACTGTCTTGGTTGGTCACTGTATTCATCAGTTCTTATTAGGTCTTTTGGAGTTCTTTATAAGGTGGTGGTTGTGGTATAAATTGTCCTTGGGCTCACTTCATTCTGCATTTATTCACAGAAGTCTTTCTCTTTCATCATTTCTTATGGCTCAATATTATTCTATTATGTTCATATACCATAATTTGTTTAGCTACTCCAACAGATGGGAACCCCATTAATTTTCAATTCTTTGTCACTACAAAAAGACAAGAATATTTTGCGTGTATTGGTCCTTAAGAGTGATAAGGCTGGGTCAATGAGTATGCAGGCTTTTTTTTTTTTTTAAAGCAGAGTTCCAAATTGCTTTCTAGAATGACTGGACCATGGGGTGACTAGGTGGCGTAGTGAATAGAGCACTGGCCCTGGAGTCAGGAGGCCCTGAGTTCAAATCCAGCTTCAGACACTTAACACTTACTAGCTATGTGATCTTGGGCAAGCTGCCTAACCCCAATTTTACTGACTTTCCCCCTCCAAAAACAAACAAACAAAAAAAAATCTAAACCAGAATGACTTGCCCATTTCCACTAAGTGCACTGATTGGTCTGTTTTTCCCAGTCTCTCTAAGAAGTCATTTTCCTTTTGCCCTCTGACAAATATGAGGTAAATTCCAAATTTCTTCAATTTATATTTCTCTAATTGTTAGTGATTTGGAGTTTCCTCGCACAGTGTTTGTGGATAGCTCAGAATTCTTCTTTGAAAATTGCCTACTTAACCAAGATTAAGAGAGAAGTGGGAAATTGGGAAAAAATATTTACAACCAACGTCTCTGATAAAGGCCTCATTTCTAAAATATACAGGGAATTAAATAAAATTTACAACAACGCCAGTCATTTCCCAATTGATAAGTGGTCAAAGGATATGAACAGGCAATTTACAGAGGTAGAAA
>CM053597.1:217220319-217245867 GCA_028646575.1 Pseudocheirus occidentalis
ATGCTATCATTCTTTTCGATGTTCGGCTTTTGTTTCTCTTTTCTCATTGTTCACTCCATTGGCTATAACACCTATACGACCAGACTATTGTACAATGTGAAGGAGTTTGCAGATCCTATACATGATTGTATGCCACCATGGGGGGGGGTCGAGTGGGGGATGGGGAGGAAGGGGAGATTAATCTATAACTGAAGTGACTATGGAACAGAATCTTGTAACCTAAAAGTGAACAAACAAGTTAATTGAAAAAAAAAAAAAGTAAATAAAAAAAAAAAAAAGAAAATTGCCTACTTATATTCCCTTTTGATTGTTTATTTATTGGGGAATGGATCTTAAATCTCAGAGATTTGGATCAGCATTCTATATAATTGTAAATGAAAGCTTTATCAGAAAAAAAACACCTTGCTACAAATTTACACAAAAAGCCAAATTAACTTTCCCTAATAATCTTATTTGCACGGTTTTTGTGCAAAAAATTCAAAATTGCTTTTTTTTTTATCTTTCTTCATCCTTCCTCCACATCCGTAGTTCTAAAAGATAGTTTCATCCTTGCTCCTCCACTGTGTTTAAGACATGACCATCTGGAGCTTATCCTAGATCTTGATATACAGTCCATACCTAATTCCTGCTAGCCTGTTTTTAGTGTTTCCAGCAGTTGTTGATTAGCAAATCCTTAACAACAGCACTGCGGCCTATGGATTTATCAAACATTTTACTATCCAGGTTTGCTTTTGCACATTTATATATACCCAACCTGTTCTATCGGTTGACCTCTATTTTTTTTTTTTACACAGTACCAAATCATTTTTATGGTCGCTGATTTGGAGCAGTCCAAAATATGGTAGCCCTAGGCTCCATTCCTTTCCCACTTATTTTATTATTTCCTTTGACATTTTGACCTTTTGTTTTTCCAGATATATTATAGTCATGTAACTTCCATGACTCAAAACATTGTGATTTTATTAGTAACCTCATTTTCATTTTTTTTTTTTGTTGACAACTGTGGACATTTGTGGCTATGTGTAGTAGAGAAAAAAATGAGAGAGGCATGATGTATGCAAGTCTGCTAACCTAGTAGGTGTTTCACTGGTCTTGTTCACCCTACCTTTGTAGAGAGCTCCCTGAACATTTATTACATATATTCATTATTTGCTTTTTAAACTCAAGTTTTGGGTTTCAATTATGCTCCCAATATGTAACAGTAAAAGTCCTTTGGGCTCTAGGGTGATGACCACTTCACCAATCTCAGTTTCTTCCAACAGCAGTGACTAAAGTCTCAGCAAACTCTCCCTTAGTTTTCCAGATGGTGTCTAAGGTAGAAAAGTTTATAATAGTATACTATAAGATTCAGGTTAAAAATGTTTTTAGTTTTAAGCATTTTATTTGCCGTACAGTATTTAGGGTACTGTAGATTTTTATGTATTATGAAAAGTGAACACCATCTGAAATCTATGTCTTTTTAAACTGAGAAGATAGCACAAAAAGTCATAGAATTCTAGAGAACAAGGAGTAAAAATGTTTTGCATGTTAACAATTTTATTTTGAGTGCTGTATTTTATGAGTTATTTTATGGTTACTGTGTTAAGCAAAAGCACAAATTATCAGAACTAATGTTTTGTTATGAAGAATTTTATGCAAAGAATGTATTTTCATCAGTTTTGTGAAAGATTGTAATTTTTGGTGCCCACAGGAATCTAACCCTCTATTTCCTACAGGTTTAATATATCAATATTTGTATTTTTGACTTTCACATTGCTTTCTAGGAATGTTATCCATGCAAAAGTTAAGGTGCTGACTGTATATCATTACTTTTTTCTAGCTTGGTTTGATTGGTATGGTAACTAGGTCTTTCTTCATACTACTCCCCTTGCCTTGGAATGACTGTCTCTTCAAATTCCAACCGTTCTTTCAAATCTCATTTCGTCCAAAGTCCTTTCCCTGATCACTTCATGCTTACAGAACTACCCAATATTTTATTGGCTTACATTACTAAATTTTTGTTATCTTATATTCCCCAAAATATTAACTAATTTTGATTACCAGAATC
Source organism: Pseudocheirus occidentalis (assembly GCA_028646575.1). Taxonomy (NCBI): domain Eukaryota; kingdom Metazoa; phylum Chordata; class Mammalia; order Diprotodontia; family Pseudocheiridae; genus Pseudocheirus; species Pseudocheirus occidentalis. The sequence continues at coordinate 217,222,367 of CM053597.1, forward strand.
CATCATTTATTCCGTAACATCCAGCACAGCGCCTGATGCTTAATAGAAATTCAACAATTACTTAACTGATGACAACAGGTAAAACAAGGATAAAAAACTGGGCATTTTTCAATGATACGAAGCTTAGTAAATACCAATCTTAAATCACCACCTATCAACTGAGTTGGAGGACATGGAGACAGATTTCAGGGAAAATGATCAGAGAGCACAAAGGAGTAGTAATGTACTGCACAATCAAGGACACCGAAAATTCCTAATGCAGAGCAGTAAGACCATCCTCTTTCCCCTGAAAGAACCGGTATATCTGAGACTGGAGTGCAAAAGAAAGAGTGGAAGGAGAAAGAGCTACAAGGCAATGACACAGAGATTGTTTAGAAGAAGAAAACGAGGCAAAGAAATCCTTTCATTAGAAAAGGCTCAGAAAACGAAATAAAAAGCTAAAAAAACAAAGTTGAAGGGGAAGAGATAAAGGGAGAGTTTATCTTACTATTTAACTAAGAGGAAAAAAGGAAAGAATTAGGTAACTAGATAAAGAAAAAGTTAAGCAAAATTCTGAAAAGGGTAACAACAATGGGAGACATGGGGGGAGGGGTAGTATAGAGGGAGAAGCTTGCCAGTCCACTGGAAGAGTTGACAGGAAAAGTATTGTTCTAAAGTATATTAGGGAAAAATACCTTAAGAAATAAAGCATCGAACTGAATATTGTAAACTAAAAGTCAACAAACAAGTCAATAAAAAAGTTAAAAAAGAAGCAAAGCACATTTTTTAAAGACATAGGAGGACATAGGAGAAAAGCCCCAACAAAACCCCCATTTTCATGACTTTAAATGTGAAAGGATTACACAATCCAATAAAACCAAAAGGTGATAAAATTCCACAATATGTTGCTTAAAAGAAACACACCTAAAAAACAAATATTTAGAATAGTCAGTAAACATTAAGTTCCTACTATGTGCCAGATATGGTGCTAAGTGCTGGGGATAGTTAAAAAAAAAAAAAAGGCAAAAGACAGTTCTTGTCCTCAAAGAACCCACAATCTAATGGGGGAAGATAAGTAACCCCCCACCCCCACACAACCAAAAAAAAAAAAAAAAACAAACCCAACCAAAAACTGAAAGAACAAGCTATACATAGGATAAAAAGGAAATAAGAAGGAAGGCATTAGAATTAAAAAGGTTTGGTTAAAGCTTCCTCTAGCAAGTAGAATTTTAGCTGAGACTTGAAAGAAGCCTGGGAAGTGGAGATAAGGAGCATTCCAGGCATGGGGAAAAGCCGGAAAAAAAAAAATGCCTTGGCTGAGAAATGGAACATCTTATCCAAGGAACACCAAGGAGACCAACGACAATGGATCAAAAGAGTATTGTGGGGGAAGAGTATGGTCTAAGAAGACTAAATGGATGGGAGAATGAGAAGGAGATGAGGTTATGAAGAGATCTGAGCATGGGAGGATTTTCTGTTTGATCCTGCAGGCAACAGAGAGTCACTAGAGAGGGTGGATGATGGTGGTGGTGGTGACAACATTGGTGGACCTGCACTTAGGGGTTGGGAGAATAAAGACCGAGGGAAAAAAGGTCATTGGATTTGGCATTATAAGATCATCGATAACCTTGCAGAAAGCAGTTTGCATGGAACAAAAAAGTCAGAAGCAATACTGAGAAGAAAAAAAATCATGGCATTTATTGAAGAAGGTCTTATGAATGAATTTAGAATGCTAGTGAAGATGCAAGGTTCAAGTGAGGGCTTTTGAGGATGGTGGCAATATAGACATGTTTGAAGGTGGTAGGGAAAGGATCAGGAGACAGGGAGAGTGAAAATAAGTGATAAGAGTGGGGATGACAGAGGAGGCTATCTGAGGGAGAGGATGAGAAGGAATGGAACTTCTTGAGTAGATAGATAAGCAAGTTAGCCTTGGTGAAGAGCACAGACTGCCTGACTGTGAGATAGCAGTGAAGGAGATAGTGGCAGAAGGCACCTGAGTGATACAACATGGGGAAGAGTGAGCTTCTGGTAAATGGTTTCAGTTTCTTCTGGAAAATATGAAGCAAAATTCTAAACTGGGGGGGGGGGGGGGGAAGAAGAGGAGGGAGGGGAAACCATGTGAGATTTGAGAGGAATGAAGAGGAAGAGCCATTAAGGAAAAAAGGACAGTGAGCTGATAAAGGAGGTACACTCCATTACTGACTAGAAGCAGTGAAAACCCAGTTGAGGCCGTATAACACAGATTTGTAGTGCATCCAATTACAACAGTTTCATCAGTGGTCTAAGGCTCAAATAAAAGTAAAAGTGTGAAACAAAATTTAATATGTATCAGGTATACTTGAAAAAAAAAAAAAAAGGTTGCAACCATACTATCCCACAAAGCAAAACCAGAAATTCACAACATACTAAGATAAACAAGGAAATGACATTATGCTGAAAAGTACCATAAAGGAGTCAAGAGGGGCAGCTAGGTGGCGCAATAAATAGAGCACTGGCCCTGGAGTCAGGAATATTTGAGTTCATATCTGACCTCAGACACTTAACACAAAAAATTAGCTTGTGACCTTGGGCAAGTCACTTAACCCCAATTGCCCTGCCCTCCCCCCCCCCGTCCCCCCAAACGAAACAAAACTATGACAAGTGCATGACTGCATATGTAATCTATTTTTAACATTGAAATATCCATGATTGTTCATGAATGTTAAGCTTAAACGGATTTGTGATCTAATTTATTCAGGAAAATGGGTATCCTCCGAAGACATAGATCATAGTCCACTTCTGACTACCTTTCCTGTGTGACTCTCAACAAAATCCTCCTCCAGCCATCATATGGCCATCATATCTTCTCAGGTTATATAATTTGTTGAGAATTATCTCTTCTTCAGAGTCCCTCACTGGTTAGAGATGACATCCTGGTCACATCTCCACTGTTTTGCCTTGCCTCTGTGTGATGCTTACCTTTAGTTCTTTGAAGGTAGTGGTGATTTACCAAGTTTTGCTGACACAGAGGAGTATCAAATAGGTTTTTCTCTTCCCCAGGAGCTTTCAAATAAGGAAAAAGAACTGCCCGTAAGTTTGTGAGTAGGGGAAAGAAGTTAGCACCAGTTGAAGCAAGCAGTAGGATGGATGCTCAGCTGCTTTAGGTCTCCACACTTGGCAGCCATGAAACGGGGAGAACAGCTGGGATCTTGTGTTGCTGGATTGTTGTTATTTTTTTTTTGGGGGGTGGGGTCCTCTTTGTGTCTTTTCTTTCCTGATCTTAGGTGAATGTGTATCAGAGGCTAAACATATCAGGTGAACTTTGAAAAGTCACAAGAGCCACCAGAGGTCCAGTAAACTAGAATCCATAGCAGAGCTTGCAAAAAGCCCTAACAAGGTAGTAAAGCTTAGGTTTTGAATCTGCTCTTCCCAAGGACCAAAGTGACTTGAGGGAATTGTGTCATGGCTCTGGGGGATGTTTCTATAAATCTGTCCTAGCTGCATTCTTATTAAATATAAAAGCTACAAAAAGAAAGAGGAAAGCCTTTGTTGCTATGGGAAGCTTGGGATCAGTAAAAGTGCTTTGCAACTTCCTGAAAGTAATCTACTTCTTTGTTCCATTTCATCTCTAACTAGTTCATTGTCCATCTGTCGCAGATGAACATGCTTTATAACATTCTGTCTCTTCAGATGCACACTGAAATGAAAGCAACAGCTAATCTTCATCATCCACTTGATCTTTCTAGCACATTTGGACAAACCAAAGTACACTGAATAATACTCTCTTCGAGGAGGTTCTGCAATTTCTTAGGGCTTGATGTAATCAACACAATGTCATCCAAAAACAAAGAATCTAGAGGACTGGTGAGGTCCATTGGGAATCCTTCCTTTAACTGGGTCTCTACACTGGTTCTCATTCATTAGAGCTGCAAACACTTCTGGAGACCATAAAGCCCCTCATTTTATGCCTTTGCTATTCATCAGAAGGCCAACTGAATAAGCTTATTTCTGTTCTTTCCTCTTCCAAAAATTTTGAATGATCTTGATATATAAATGGGAGACACAATGGACCATATATCTCTATATCCCTGAACTGAAAGATGTAGAGAATATAAGATCCCTACTGGAACTGTGAAATAGTACAACTATTTTGAAAAGCAACATGGGATTATGCAAACTAAAATTTCCCTGCCTTTTGAACAAGAGATTCCATTACTGGGCTTATAACTCAAGGCAGCCCCATAGACTCCAAAGTGGATGTCCATCAACTGGGGAGTGACTAAACAAAATGTAGCATGGGGAACATAATGGAATGTTGCTATGCTGTAAGAAATTGGGTGATGAATACAGAGAAGCACGGAAAGATCTATATGAACTGGTGCAGGTAAAGTACAGAAGTAGCAAGAGAACAAAAAAACACAATAACTTCTTGTTGCTGATCAGTAGTTTTCAGTCATGCCTGACTCTTCATGACCTTATCTGGGATTTTCTTTGGTTTGCCACACCTTCTAGATCATTTTACAAATAAGGAAACTAAGGCAGAAAGCCCAGGGTCACACAGCTAGGAAGTGTTTTGAGGCTGGATCTGAACCCAGGAACGTCAGTCTTCCTGAATCCAGACCCAGTATTCTATCTCCGGCGCCAGCTAGTTATCCATACACAATGGACATCAGAAGAATATGTAAATGGAAAGAATACACCAAAAAGTCCAAAGTAAATGTAAGATCAGCTGTGCTGACTTTTGTCCCTCTCGAAAAAAACAAAAACAAAAAAACCATGGTCACATAGGATGGCTCTCTGGAGGGAGAGGGATAGGTGTGGATATATAACTATTAGGATAACTATGGTGATTTCAGAAATAGAAAATACCAATAAAACTTTTTAAAAAGATCACACTGCTTATTGTTTGTTGATTAGGAGCATTTGACTCAATACAACAAAAGTCTTCACAAAAAGCATTGCTATTCTTCTGTTGTAGCTATACTTTATGATACACAGTTTGATGGAGATACACAAGCAATTCTTTTTTTTTCCAGTTCAAAATTCTTTTGGTTAAACTTGCAAGACTCCAGAAAAACCTATTTTTAGTTCCAGACAAACCTATTTTTAGTTCTTATTAGGTTAATTCTCGTTTCTTTTTTTTTCCTGAAGGAAAGAAGGCAAGGTAATTAGGGTTAAATGACTTGCCCAAGGTTACACAACTAGCCTGTGTCAAGTGTCCGAGGCCACATTTGAACTCGGGTCCTCCTGACTCCAGAGCTGGTGGTATTCTACTCACTGTGCCATCTAGCCATCTCCTATTAGGTGAATTCTACCCTTGGTTAATTCATTTGTGTATTTTAAGCCTTTGTCCAGAAATCCAAATCCTGTTCTCAGATACACTTAATCTGTTAACTTCCCCAATCTGTCTTCCTTGTGAAGACCCTGCTTAATCTTGGCAGCAAACAATAAAAAGACCACCTGTGCTCCCAAAGTCTTGTTACTTGCCCAAAATTTCATTTTAGCAAGAGAAATGGGATGAAATCCTATCTCAAACATTTACTGAGAGTCAATCACTTTAGCAATGAAGTCTTAGTTTCATCTTTAAAATGATAATTATACTTGTACTACCAATTTATGGGACTGTATAATAAAGTGCTTATACAAAACCTTAAAAGTGTTACAAAGTAAGCCATTATTAGTTGAAAATAAACCAGTTGTCATATCTATAAAATCAGAAGTGTATGACTGTAGTGTGACTTCAAAGTCCCTCGATGTCCTGTATGTAGATCCTTAAACTAAACATGCCTCAAAAACTGGGCCAATTATCTTCTTGGACTTCCTAGGGGATAAGAGGAGGGCAGGGCATGATAAAAGGGAGGGTAGATCGGGGGAAAGAGTAGTCAGAAGCAAACACTTTTGGAAAGGGACAGGGTCAAAAGGAGAAAATAGAATAAAACTCTTGACTTCTTCTGATTTCACCCTAACTGTGGAGTTAATTGACTCTTCTCTCTTCTGTACACACTTCTAAAGTCACTCCTGATCTATGTCAATTAAGTCCTACCATTCTATGTTCTTGTATCCATCCTCTCCTTCCTATGTCCATTTCCATCATCCTATAACAGGTCCCAGTTAACACATCCCTTAACTAATGCTAGACTCTTGTTCTCCCATCTCCACTGTTTTCAGACTTTCCTTATAAATAAACTGTTAGCCCTTTGCACAAACCCTCTTTTTCCACTATACTACCTGTACCCTACTTGGTATGTGCCTTCCTTTCCTACCTCCATGCCTTTGTGAGTGTTTTTCCATATACTTAAAATACCTCCCCCAATGCTACTACCTTGGTTTGTTGAACTCTTAGCCATTTAAAAAACCCAAATATCACCTCCTCAAGGGAGCCTGCCCTTTCCACCTCCAATCACTTTTCCTTTAGGACTATAAAGAAATCTGCTTATACCAATCTATTTATGATGTTATTAGCTTGCCAAAAATTTGGTCTACCTTTGGATATAATTTAGTAGCTTCTTCTCATGAAGTTTTTACCACTTCTACAGCAAAATCCAGTGTAAGGCTCTTTTACAGATATGTAGGAGTCATAATTATTTTTCAACATAAAAGTGTATCAACAGACCAAATACAAAAAAACTTAGCAGTGTAAAAACTGCAGCTCCTACAAACCCCTCCCCCCCAAGAATAGCATCCTTTGCTACCAGTCCTGAACAAGCTAACTCTTTATTAAGTCAGAAATGATTATGTAGGTTCTAGATTTATCTCCAAGAGTTAGAGCTGAAAAATACCTTAAGGGTAATCATGAGAAACCCTTTCCACTCTTTCACTTTATAGCTGAAAAAACTATAGTAAGATTCAGTAACTTGTTCAAGGTCACACTGCTAAAAGTACTTTAAGTGGAATTAGAATTCAGGTCCTTCTGACTCTAAATTCAGCACTCTTTCCCACCAGTTTATTCATTCTTAAGACTCGTCTGTGTAATGGGGGAGTGGGGTAGATGAGAACAGGTAGTGAGACAGCAAAAAAGAAAAAAAAAATTCTATCTCATGACAATTTCTAGCCGCCCCAGTATCTGACTCTTTATGATCCTCTTTTGGGACTTTCTCGGCAAAGATCCTGGAGTGGGTTGCCATTTCTTTCTCCAGGGTAATTTTACAGATGAGGAAACTGAGGCAAACAGGCTTAAGGGGCTTGCCCAGAGCTAGCAAGTACTGAGACTATATGAGAACTCAGGAACATGCGTTTCCCCACCACCAGGCCTAGCACATGACACCACCTAGCTGCCCATGAGAAAAGACGGCCAACTTTCATCTGTGTATCTGAAATTAGGATGGGCATAACCACCAAACTTCTAAAAAGCACTGTTATGGCTCCACAAAGTAGTACTATCAAACTTAGTACTGAAAATAAAGGACACTTCTCATCAAGGTTCACACTGTCTCCTCCATGAAGCCTTCCTGATCTTCCCAGATGGAAAGGCTTTTTCCTTTCATTAATTTCTCACAGTGGGTTTTTTTGGGGGGAGAGGGGAAGGGGAGTTCTTTCTTTTGACTTACAGTTAAAAATATCTCAGAGGAAGCAAATTAATTATCAATTGGAAATTGTTAAAAAAAAGTTTAATAAAGAAATACTAATTAAAACAATTTTGAGTTATCATTCCCTTATACATCAAATTGAAAAAGGCAAGCAAAATAACAAAAATCATTATTATTTGACTGTGGGGCAAAAAGGCACACTATTATCATTGAAGGAGCTGTGAACTGCCACGAAAATTATGCTCTCACCTTTGACCTACTGGTTCTACTAGGACTGTATCCTATGACTGTTAGTTAAAAAGAAAAGGAAAAAAGGATGTATTAGTACACAAAGATAAACAAATAGTTGCTTTCTTTGCAATAGCAAATAACTAGAAGTAGACCAGTGTATATGTCCAGGCTGATGGCCAAAAATGTGGTCACATTAACGTAATGGAATATTACTATACCGTAAAAAATATGCAGATTACCAAGAAACATGGAAATACACAAGTGATTCTGAAGAGAGTTAATAGAATTGGAATAATCATAACTATTTAGAAAAAACAATAAAAGGAAGAGAGTGTAGACAATAATAATCTATTATTTTGTTAAATTTACATATTAAAAATCAGAATGTTAATTAGCTTGAAGCTTAAGGTTTTACTGCTTTTGTTGACATTATTCAATTTATAATGAAAATAACCATACACCTATAAATGTTCTTTGAGTGCAAGGAACTTAATTGTTTTTCATCTTCATGTCCTCAAAACACACTACACTGCCTTCAACACAGTATTTAATAAATGTTTACTGAACTGAAGTAGTTAAATAAGAGGAAGAGAAGAACAGGCCCTGTTTCTTACTTGAGGTAAAATACAAGGCCATCATGAAAATAATCATTAAGTCAACCTCCCTAAATTCCAACGGTCCCTCAGCCCTAAGCTTTTTTCTAAAACATCTCAAGGAAAAACCTCTGAAGTTGGAGAAGTAATGGATTCAAGAGACATCCAGTAGACGGAATGGCACCTCCAACACCCACAAGGCTTAAGGATAAAAGCCAAAAAAGATCCACAGGTAACTTTCCACTCTAGGGTCAGGGTCCAAATGGCCACGATGGTGGAGAAAGATAATGCTCCCATGAACTTATGCAATAAGCAAAAGACTACCTGTAAATCCTTCCTGTGTTATGTTGAAGTAGTTTTTCTTCTTCTTCTAAATATACAGGAATCTATTCTCCATCCTGTACATACCATGAAATAAAGGAGGCTACTTCTGCATTTCTATCAAACTGGGGTTCCCATAATGTTCCATTAGCCCCTTCAATCTGATTGGTAGTCCCAAAACAAAACAGACACTTCAAACACCTACTAGTTTCTGTGGCTATTTTAGTATTTAATTAGTAAATCATTAACAGTACCCAAAATACTGACCTGACCTGTTATTTTCAATTAGTTCTCTGGTAATGAAAGTTGACTGGCCAATTTCTATGAGCATATGATACTTCCAAGTTTCCAGGTACTTCCAAGTTTCATATCAGAGAAGTACGCACACAATGTCTGAACTACTACTTTTTCCTGAAAGGACATCTTTTAACTTCTGGTGTGCAAAGTCACATCAGATAGAAAACTATTAAATTCAATTTACATGACGGAAGTTAACTGAGCTAAGAGCAAGATATGTAGATACCACTCTTTCACATAGCAATTTTACTAAGACTCAAGTAAAAACACTTCAGTTCTTCTGAAAGTGTTAATCCAGTATCACTGTTTCGTAGCCTTCTAAGAGGGAGAGGTGGGCAAATGCATTCTAGGGACACAAAACTGGCATGAGATAGGAGACAGAATACCAAGTTTAAGGAACCACAAGTAAGTCAATTTAGGGGGAATGCAGTTTGTGAAATTAGGCTGGAGAAGTAGGCTGGAATTTGACTGAAGGGCTTTAAATGTAAAGCTAAGGAGTCTTATTTTAGTACAAGAGAGAATAAAGTACTGAAGTTTCTTAGAGAAGATTCTTTTGGCATCCCTGTGGAGAATGCATTGGAGAGGGCAGGAAGTGAAAGAAGGGAGAACAATTAGGAAGTTATTACTATAAAGAGATAGAAGAATACAGATGTTATGGACATAAGTGACAAGATTCAGGGAGAGAGAAAAAGTCAGAACGATTCAAAGGTTGCAAAATGTGCATGACTTGAAGGATGGAGGTACTCTCAACAAAAGTTGGGAAGTTGCAGAGGAAAGATAAGATTAGAGAAAAAAAGAGTTTCATTTTGGACATATTATGTTTGAAATGACAATGAAGGGATTCAGGACTGAAACTTAGAGATTAGAGCTGTATATAAAAATCTGGGATTCATTTGTTAACCCAATCCATGAGATCTGATTAGAAAGTAAAGAGTACAGAGAACAGAGCATTTAATGGGAACACATTTTTTGCCTTTTTTTTGGAGGGGGGAAGGTAGGGCAATTGGGGTTAAGTAACCCGCCCAAGGTCACACATAGTAAGTGTTAAGTGTCAGAGGCCTATTTTGAACTCTGTCCTCCTGACTCCAGGGCCAGTGCTCTATTTACTTCACCACCTAGCTTACCATGGGAACATTTTTTGCTGGATCATAATCCAGCAAAAGATACTGAAGAGTTCTCAGAAAGGCAGGAGAGTCAGGAAAAATGGAAAATATCTAGAAGGAAGGGTTAGTCAACAATACCAATGTTGCAGAGGTAAGAGAGGATGAAAAGTTCACCAGATGTAGTAATTAAGAAATTGCTGCTAACTTTGGATGGAGCTATTTTAATTGGGCAATGAGGTTCAAACCTGGACGACAAGGAGTTGAGATGTCACTAAGTAGAGGAAAATGTATTAATGTAACTTTTTCAAAGTGTTGGATATGAAAAAGGAAGACCACAGCTTTAAGGAAGAACGAAGTTAAGAAAAGTGGTTTTTATTTTTTTTAGAGGGGGGAAGGCAGGGCAATTGGGGTTAAGTGACTTGCCCAAGGTCACACAGCTAGTGTTAAGTGTCTGAGGCCAGATTTCAACTCAAGTCCTCTAGACTCTAGGGCTGGTGCTCTATTAACGGTGCCACTTGGCTGCCCCTGTTCTTTTTTTAATTTTTATTTTTAATTAAAAGACAGGGAGACTTTGACACTTTGGTAAATAAGAAAATGGGAAATTAAGGAAAAAGTTACTTCACTCTTTCTGGCCTCAGTTTAGCCCCACTCTAGCAGAATCCCCTAATAGCAGCTATCACTGGAATCATTCAGGAAGAGACTGGAACTCATACATTCTGGAAAAAGATTGGCAAGATTTCACCCACAACAATTTAAAAACGCACATGCAATAGTGAGCCAAACATAACTAAATATGCAATAGGACAGAGGGTACAATCCCTACCAAATAATTTACAAAAGGTTTAAGGAAACAAAATTTAAAATACATACATGTTCCTAGAAAATATAAGTCAGTACATAAAAGCTGTTTCAAATGTGTTTTGTCTTATTACAAGTTCTCTGTGACCAGTCACATCTACTCACACACCCCTACCCACCCATACTCAAGTACACAATGTAGTAGCTTGAATAGATTAAAGATTATCTGATCTGGACTCTAAACCTTATGGGTCTGGTCCCCAGCAGTATCCTGTGGTTCTATCTTCACTCCCAAGAATATGAACAAAGCTCTTAACACACACCAAGTTTAAGTTTAAGCTTTGCTTCTTTATATCCTCTTTAATATTTAATTTTTTGATACCAACAAACTTTCTCTCATAAATACTGTCCGAAGTACTATTTATAGCCAGTCAAAGGTGTCAGTTTCAGCACATGGAAACTAAGTAAAAAACTTGTCCACTTAAAAAGAAATCTTAAGAAATATATTTTTAGAACTTCTATATATTATTCATTTATACTGCAACATTCACTTATATTGTGCTATTCACCAAATACTTACAAGTAAAACAAAACAACCTTGGACAGGTCCAGTCTTAGAAAAATTCTAAGTTAAAACCACACTGTCATCTTCAAACTGGTCATATCCATCAGGCTGGGGGTGGACAATTTGGGCAGAGAAGGAAAATATTCAGGGAAGAAAAGAGTAAGACTGCTACGAACAGGACCAAATCTAGAAGTCTAGTTTCTACAAGGAATCCTCAGGGGTTAGTAAGTCTTGATGGGAATGGGACAGGAAAGAGAGGATTAAGTATACAGTTTAAAGAAATGACTCTGCATTTGCCTTGTGAAAGGGAGAAGCAAAAAAAAAAAGTTGCAGGCTAATTTTAAAATATGTTATCTTTTAGATAGGAATTTAAATTTTTTTTTTTATTTTTTTATTTTTTGCTTTTTGGAAGGAGGAAGGCAAGGCAAAAAATAAGTAACCCAACTCAAGCCCAAGATCACATCACAGGCTAGTGTTAAGTGTCTATTAAGTAGTAAGTGCTAAGTATCTGAGGTTAATTTGAACTCAGGTCCTCCTGACTCTGGGGTCAGTGTTCTATTTACCAAGCCACCTAGCTGCCCTATAGATAGGAATTTTAAACATGAATTACGATAACTTTATTTTAAAGGTGATTAAATAGCTTACCCACAATACAAAAAAGTAAATGAATGTTATAACAGATTAGAATGCATTCCCCATCAGTTTAGCCATGTAGTCTCATTAACCCGTAAATTATTGACAGGAAACAAGGGCTTTACACTATTATTGGCATTATCAAACTATTATGTAAACTCTCCAAATTTTTCATTCAATATGATTTCAAAACTGGGGGAGGAAAAAAGAGATAAAGAGTGAATTAGTTATTTTGCTGGTCTATGAGACTCATGGAGCCAATACTTCTAGAAATGCAGATTCTTTTCTATAACATATACTCTTCAAGTGTTGCCTAGAGCTATAGGTGTGAATAAGGTTAAGTGATCAACCCAGAATCACAGCAATGATCAATTAGGATTTGAAATCAGGTATCTCTGCCCTTAAAGCTGCTTACTACCTACCTGGCCTCTTACGCAACTCTCCTCTGAGAGGCTATTATAAACAATATGATCCATTTAAGAGAGGTATCAATTATTCCCTCAAAGAAACCAAGACTAACCAAAATTAAAAGATATGGGAAATTCACTAAGTTAAAATGCTACTATGGTTTTATAGCCATAATGTCATATCTTCATTTAAAGCTATTTTAGAGAAAAACCAGAAATCTATCTATGGCTTCATAATGGTGACTAGGCCAACGCTGCTTCAAACTGTTCAGTTTCTACTCTGGATTAGAGTCCTGTTACATTTCAAGACCCATGGGATTGTCCGGAATTTCTGCACAAATTTTGATGCACAGTAGAAAAATTTTGCTTGGATTAAGTGAGCCAATAGCTGGGAGTTAGGTTTTCTGTTGCAGTTCTACATTATGTATGTGTGTGTGTATATGTACACACACACAGTTGTTGACCCATGCTAGGATATTATTTATTTATTTTGCAGGGTTGTCATCTATCTATTTCAGATCAAAGGTTCTTACCCTTTGTGTCATAAATCTCTGCTGTAGCCTATGAACCTCTTCTCATAATATTTTTAAATGCATAAAACAAAATACAAAGGAAACTAATGATACCAAAATATTTTAAAATGCTTTTTTAAAAAAAGAAACCAAAACAAAAAAGCCAAGTTTCCCAACCATTTTAATATTCATTAAAAGGATAACCTTAAGAACCCCATATAAATGGTATGCTCTCAGGTAGACTGCTCATTTCCATTCTGTCCAAGACATACAAGGATTATAAAGTCAGTACACTTTCAATGGGGAAAGACTGTTTTATCAAAGAAATGGTTAAAGATCTTTACCCATGCACTGCAGTTATCTGCCTCTCTTTGATCATTACCCATTACTACTGTAAATAACAAAGTTAGCTCTATTTTCTAACAGCACCTGCCAAGATAATTCCGAACTTTTTTGAGAAGCACCAAATAAGCAATGGGGCATGCTGATTAAATATTAATGCCATAAATTCTGCCCTAAGCCTTATGAGAACTACTAAATTTTAACCAAACTAAAAGTAATCAGTTGGTAGAAATGGAACCCAATAAAAACCCCAACATTAATTTACCATAAGCATCCAAAAGAGTACAATAACTTACAACTTTTAAAACTGCTGAAGCAGAAACTTTAATTTTCTGTAACAGCTCTGTGAGTCAAAAGATATTCTCCCTTTATGTAGATAGCAAGCAAAATCAGGGTGGAAACCTTTGGACACAAATGTTAAGATATTAAGATCAAAGTTCAAAATGTACATTTTCCAAGAAAAGAGGCTGTAAACATTAGAGAAATCACGTCCCCAATTCTTGTAATAATTGCTAATAACTAGCATTCTTACTAAAACCAAAATCAAAGCCACACTAAAAACCAGGCATCTACAGGGTTTAAAAAAAGGCCTAAAATACGTACAACTCAATTTATAAATGGCTTTTTTACTCTGTATGTCAGATACAAATGATGATAGCTTAAAATTTATCCCTCAATTAACTGCCATCCAAAGAATAAAATTCATAAAGCTGAGGGATGAAAAGCAGTTAATAGAAAAACTTCAATTTCTAGTACTACAAAGTTTAAATTCCAACCAGTTTAAAGCCGCAAAAATCCAAGTCCCAATGAAATATTAGCTATTCATTAAAAAGGCTAAATGCATTTACTTATCTATAAAACCAAACCCCGGCTCCCCTTGAAAAAGTCTTGATTTGTAACCTACAAAAAACTCCTTTCCCCATGGGGGGAAAAAGTCTTTTTTAAATGGGCACAGTTAATAAGTGCCAAGTTGCTAAGTTGCAACTTTGCAAGGTTGACGTTTCCACAATGCAATTAACAATATGATCTGGAATCTACTCAAACCATTAGCCTGGCAGTCAGCTGATGCTGCACACAAGAGGGAGAGTAATAACAAGGAAAAGGGGGAGCCCCCTCCCTAAAAAAAAAACTACCCCCCCCAACCAAACTTCATCGTCTGCCCAGAAAGAAATTGCCATAGAGAGGCTGGAAGAGGCAGGCGCAGGGCGGTCCAGGTAACGGGAGGGCCTCCCCTGGCCCCTGACGCTGGCACCCCGAGGCGCTCGTCTCCCGCTCGGCCTTTTCCTCTCCCCAGGCCTTGGCGGCTCCAGACCAATCACCGCCGCGCAGCAGGGGCGGCCGTGACGCCGCCAGAGCAACTTTTACAAAAGGTCATCGCGGTGCCTTTCACGGCACTCCCCTCCAGGAGTCGGCCCCGGCCTCCCTCGCTCTGTCCCCGGTATCGCCCTCCCGTCCTTCTCCACCCATGGAACCTTCCAGAGAGCCAGGAGCACTGCCCCAAGGGAACGGGAAGGGATGTGGGGTTAGGAAGAAAAAGACTTTCTATTTTCTTTCCGAAACGGCCCCCTTCTGCCCCCCCAACCCCACCCTCACCTCCGTCCCTCCGCGGCCCCACATGTTGCTCATTCCCCTCCCGGCGGGTCCCTCACACTGGCCCCACGTTGCCCCCTCCGCGAAAAGAGCGCCCCCTCCAGACTGCCCTCGGCTCAGGACGCTGACTACTCCTCCCCCCAACCGCCTCCCCCCGCCCCCGACCTCCCGAGGACCCCCCCGGGCGCTGTCCTTTTTGCCCCACGCGGCGCCCACCGTCTCCCCTTGGCCCCGGCCTGATGAGCCCAGACTCCCCGGCACTTCGGCCCCGGGGGCCCGTCCGCCCTGGTTCAAGCAGCGAGGGGGGCCGTAGGCCGTGCTGCTGTGTCAGCCTCTCCGCCGGCTCGGCGGCGTGTGCGGCCTGGAAAGTCACATGGCGGCGGCGGGCTGGCGGGCCGGCCGGCACTGCTCCCCTCTTCCTCCTCCTCGGCGCCCGTGGGCCAAGGTCCCCGCTGCCTCTACTCACCTCCACGAAGAGCAGCATCTCCGCCGCCGGGTCCTCCTGGTCTCCGAGACTCCCGCCCGTTCACAGACCCCCCCCCACCCCCCCAGGGCCAGCCGCTGCGTTAAGGGCACTCAGTGTTCCCCCTCCACCCGGCTGAGGCCCCGGCTCCTCCTCAGCTCGCAGCGGCCGCTACCAGACCCGGCCCCTCAGGCTCCACCTCCTATGAGACAGCAACTACTTCCGGGGCGGACGACCAAGCGCTTCCGAGGGGAGGGGAAACAGGGTGTGGGACGTAAGGGTCAACGTTGCGCCCGGGACGGTGAATGGGGGAGGGGCTCCCAGCGCGCCCAACGGAACGCCCTGCCCCCTTTTTCCGCGCCATGGAAGGAGGAAGAGCGGGCCAGATGGCGGGCAGAGAGAGCGAAGGCGGGCGGGTCGCAGTGCTGCTTCCTCTGCCGGTCTCCGGGGCGGCTTCGCCGGGAAGTCATCCCGCGCCTGTGCCGTTTGACTAGCCGAGCCGCGGAGTCGTCTTTGGTCGTGCTGAAAGTTTAAGGGACGGCCAAAGCCAGCCGTGCTCCGGATGTCCTCGGACCTGGGCCTGTGGGAGCGCAGCGGGGGTGGGGCGGGCCGCGGGGGATCTGGTCTAGCACCCGGGCCCGGGCCCCTCCCCCACCTCCACTCCCCCCGCGCATCGTGCTGCTGACCTCAGTGCCCGGACCAGAGAAGCGAATGCCAGCTATCACCTGCAGTTATGTTAAGTCCAATGTCTCACGTGCAGTTTTAAAACCCCAAACACACCCCTTTCTTCCTTCCCATATTCCCCATGACAGAAAGCAATGCATACTGACTCAGTTGGAGAGCATTCGTCCAGTCCCTGCCTCGAGTTGTTAGCATTTCACGTCCAATAGAAGGTTTGCAAAGTGTCTTGTAAATTCTTAAATCATTTATTCTTCATAACAATTCTGGGACATTGGGGCCTGTTATTCACCCTGATTTTCCCCATGAGGAAATCGAGGTAAACAGGTCAGATGACTTGCCCAAGGTCGCATAGCCAGCTAGTGCGGAAAGGGAGAGTTGAAGGCTTGGCTTCCTAGCCCTACTCTATCCGCTTGGCTCCACCTTGTTTGCAAAGTTAATCTAAGGAAATGCAGGCCCTGCAGCCCTACTGGAATCTACAGCTGGATGGAGGGATGAATATTTGGCCTTGAAGTGATATTTTATCAATACTGTGACTTCAGCCAGCAAGCATTTATTTTATGCCTGGCGTCTGTATCTGTGCCTGAAGGAGTTTACAATGTAGGTGGAAGGTTACAGGTCTATGACAAAATAGCTACAAACGATTTGAGGGAAAGGGGGACCCTATGGAATGGAATGGAAAACTGTCCATTGCTTAAGTGCTGGCCATACAAATAGGGTAAGAGAGTCTGTCTTATGGGAGTATTCTGTCCAAGTGGGGGAAGACAGCACCCAAAAGGTAGAGCTGCCAGGTGGACAGAAAGGCCCAGTGGGTCCTTAGAACCTACAGAGACACGGATGGAAAGGGCCAGGGTCTTTAGGTCAATAGGGAGAGATCCTGGTAGAATCTGAGCAGATAGGGCTGGAGTGCAGCTAGGGTCAGAAGGAGGCCTACAGTGGTTCTCATACCAAGCTCTCTTGGCTTTCTCTGAGTAAGAGGAGATCTAGCTGGGATGTTTGGTTTAGGGGAGGAATTACAGGGAATCTGCTCTTTGGGGTCCTGTGATAGTCTCTGTGCTGCTGGGGTCGAGGATGAGGTTGGAGGAGACATTAAAAATGCTTCTTCCTCCAGTTACTCTGAATTTTGTTTCAATATTGTGAATTTTGGTGTGGTTTTTTTTTTTCAGCAGTGTTTTACAGCTAACTTGGGGAAAGCCTTCTTGTTTTGGACATTTGATTCAGTTTTTGGAACTCCCAAAATATCATAGTGATTTTCCATTGTCAGAATTAATTCTGTAATCATTAAAATGAATATTGCAGAGGTGAAAACCAAAAGTGAAATAGCTCCCATTCCTAGTCTCTTCAGATCTTTGGATGTCAGCTTCTGTGTGCATTGGTAGTTGGAGAAGGGGTAGAAGGGGGTCAAGAAAGACAGAAAGTGTGTGCTTAAACGGAGGCTTTTAAAAATTATTTATTCTTAGTTTTTAACATTCCTCACCCCAAGATAGCAAGCCTACTGCATACTCCTTCCCCCAATCTGCTCTCTTTTATATTCTCCCCCATACCCTACAACTACAGGAGTAGGGCAAGATGGATTTCTGTACCCTAGTGCCTGTGTATCTTATTTCCCAGTTGCATGTAAAAAACATATTTTTAACGTTTGTTTGTAAAACTTTGATTTCCAGATTCTTTCTCTTCTTCCATCCTTGCCCACCCCCACTGGGAAAACAAACAATTCAATATAGGTTGTACATGTGTACAAATCATTTTCATAGTAGTTATATTGTGAAAGACTAACTATATTTCCTCCATTCTATCCCACATCCCCCCTCCCCCTACTTATTCTATTTTCTCCCTTGACCCTGTCCCTTTTCAAAACTGTTTGCTTCAGGAGTGGCGCAGTGAATAGAGTACCGGCCTTGTAGTATGGAAGTATGGAAGACTATGGCATATGGAAGACCTGAGTTCAAATCTGGCCTCAGACACTTAACACAAAAACTAGCTGTGTGACCTTGGGCAAGTCACTTAACCCCAACTGCCCTCCTCCCCCCCCCAATTTTTTTTTAAAAAGTGTTTGCTTCTAACTACACTCTTTCCCAATCTGCCCTTCTTTCTACCATCCCCCCTCTTATCCCCTTCCCTTCTACTTTCCTGTAGGGTAAGATACCCAATTAAGTGTGTATATTGTTCCCTCCTTAAGCCAAATTCAATGAGAGAAAGGTTGACCTTTCACCTTCCTGTTCTTCCCCTCCATTACAACAGTTTTCTCTTGCCTCTTTTATATGGGATAATTTACCTTATTCTATCTCTTCCTTTATCCTCCCATTATATTCCTCTCTCACCTCTTAATTTTATTTTTTAGATATCATCCCTTCCTTTTCAGCTGATCCTATTCAGCTGTCTATGTATACATGTACACATGTATACACACATTCACATATGTATTTATAGACACATATACCCTCCTATACATACATATGTATACAAACATATATACATAAATATATATATTACACACAGACACACATATATATTCCCCTCAACTATACTCATACTGGGAAAAGTCTTGTGAGTTATAATGATCATTTTTCCATGTAGGAATGTAAATAGTTCAACTTTACTAAATTTCTTATGATTTCTTTTTCCTGTTTACCTTTTCATGGTTCTCTTGATTCTTGTATTTAAAAGTAAAAATTTTCTATTCAGCTTTTGGTTTTTTCATCAAGAATACTTAAAAGTACTCTATTTCATTGAATGACCATATTTTCCCCTGAAGTATTATACTGAGCTTTGCTGGGTAGGTGATTCCTGGTTTTAATCCTAGCTCCTTTGACCTCCAGAATATCATATTCCAAGCCCTTTGATCCCTTAATGTAGAAGTTGCTAGATCTTGTGTTATCCTGATTATGTTTTCACAATACTCAAATTGTTTCATCCTGACAGCTTGTAATATTTTCTCCTTGGCCTGGAAAATCTGGAATTTGGCTATAATCTTCCTAGGAGTTTTCTTTTGGGGATCCTTCTCAAGAGGCAATGAGTGAATTCTTTCCATTTTTTTTCCCTCTGTTTCTAGACTATCAGGGCAATTTTCCTTAAGAATTTCTTAAAGGATGATTTCTAGGCTCTTTTTTTTATCGTGTCTTTCAGGTAGTACAATAATTTTTAAATTATCTCTCCTCGATCTATTTTCCAGGCCAGTGGTTTTTCCAATGAGGTATTTCACATTGCCATCTAGTTTTTCATTTGTTTGGATCTGTTTTATAGTATTTTGATTTCCCATAAAGTCATTAGCTTCCATTTGCTCCACTCTAATTTTGAAGGAATTATTCTTGTCAGCAAGTTTTTGAAATTCCTTTTCCTTCTGGGTAACTTGGCTTTTTAAGACATTCTTCTCCTCGTTGGCTTTTTGGGCCTCTTTTGCCATTTGAGTTAGTCTATTTTTTAAGGTGTTATTTTCTTCAGTCAGGTTGTTGACTTGCTTTTCATTATTTTCATTATTTTATTGCATCATTCTGTATGGGAGGGAATGTGGTTTCTCAGGTGGAATATCTACTGGAGTTCATTGTTTCCTGTCACCACGCACACTTTCAGGAAATTAGATAGAGATTGAGAGGAACAAATGAAAGTATTCCCAAAAAAGTAAAAGAGACAGTCACTAAACTTGAGCTGGGCTTTAGCCTTGACAGGCCCAAATTTTGTTTTTCTGTAATGTGCCTACCAGGTGCCTGTCTTTGGTGAACAAGAAAAGCAACAAGTGATCTATAATAGCCTACTTTTTGCAACAAGTAATATATTTGACAGAAAACAAGAGAAGTTTATGTAATCTGTGATAAGCCAACTTCTGATAAATAATTTTGTATCGGGTAAAAGGATTGTAAGGACACCTCTTCCCACCAATGGAAAGGAAGGTCCAGTTATTGAGGAGGGGATTTTGGGAGGGGTTTTGAACTCGAGTTCTCCTGACTCCAAGTCCGGTGCTCTATTCACTACGCCACCTACCCACCCCTGAAGCAAACAGTTTTGAAAAGGGACAGGGTCAAACGAGAAACAGCTTCTGTTTCTGTAGGGCAACCTCCTCCCTCTGGTGTTCAGTGGTGTGGACCGCCCTCTTCTTGCAAGATTCTAATAAAGAAACCTTTCTGCTTTCACATAGAGAAATATCTGAGTAGTCAATTTGGGTAGGGTCTTTGCACCCCACACAATTCTAATTTCCCCGTTTTTCCTCTACTTTTCTTACTTGATTTTCAAAACCCTTCTTGAGTTTGTCCATGGCCTGTAACCAATTCATATTTTTTCTTGGAAGCTTTTGATACAAGATTTTTGACTTTGTTGTCTCTTTCCGGTCCCGTGTTTTGATCCTTTTTGTTCCTGAAAAAGGATTCTGTGGTCTAATTGCATTTCTTCTGCTCGCTCATCTTGCCAGCCAATTACTTGACTTTTGAGCTCTTTGCTTCCAGAGTGCAGAGCTATGTCCCAAATTGCTGGGGCTTTGCAAATATTGGCAGAGCTATGAGGAGGGCACCCTCTCTATAGCCACCACAAGCTCTGGCACACTGGCCACACACCCCAGGACCACCACCCAAGACTGTGGCCCAGATCCAAGCAGGTCAAACCAAGAGCAATTACCCTCTGAATGGTCGCTTGGTCCCCCTATGATCTGCAGGGCAGGAGCTCCAGAGGCAGCTGTGGCCACCACTAACATTTGTTTAGAGTCATATATTACAGGTATTGGAGGTGGTTGTAATGGAAGCTTAAGCAAGTTCTTGCTTTTACTCCTCCATCTTGGCTCTGCCCCCTAAACTGAGTCTTAAAAAAAAACAATTAGGTATTTTAAGAGACAGAGTTTAGGAAGGATAACATGCCAGGCTTGGAGGAGGCAGGGAATGGGATGTCACGTATACAGAATAGGAAAATATCCAGTTTGGCAGAATAGCAGTATCTTTGGAGGGGAAAAATGTTGAAAAGTTGGTGGGGCCCTAATTGTAAAATCTCTACATACCTGAGAAGTTTATATTTGTTTCTTGAGGTAGTAGGGAGCCACTGGAGTACATTGAGTTTGTCAGAACTGCACTTTAGAAAAATCATTTTGGTAGCCATGTGGAGAATGAACTGGAATGAAGAGAAATGAAGAAGGGAAACCAATGAGGAGTTTATTGCAAGAAACCAAGTGAACTCTGATGTAGATCAGCAACCTTTTACAGTTATGACTTTTAGTCTTGGTGCTGGTGGTGCTAGTGCTTGGTCCCTGGGTCATGAGGAGATTAAGTAATTTGTTCACCCCAATTTAATTAAAACAAATATTTATTTTTTTAAATTAAAAAAGCTTTATTTATTTACTTTTAGTTTACAATATTCAGTTAGTTCCATAATCCCTTGAGTTTCCAATTTTTACCCCTTCCCTCTCCTCCTCCCTCCCCCCCCATGGCAACATGCAATAAAATATAGGATCTACAAATACCTTCACATTAAACATCAGTCAGGTTGTAAAGAAGGATTATAGCCAATGGAGAGAACAGTGAGAAAGAGGAAACAAAACAAAACAACAAAATACCTGGGGGGTATTTTCTGGGGTCATTGCTAGCCAAACAATCCCCAAATTTTGGGGCTTGTTCCTAGATTGTCCTCTTCTCCTCAGTGGAACAACAGGTAGAGAAGAGGATATGCAAATCACCCCAAGAAAGCTCAAATTGTAGGGTTAAGTCCCAAAAGCTTTCAGTAAACTTTATGGGGTTTTCAGAGAATTTACCCAGCTTCTCTTTAATTTGATTAAGAGAATGGGACATGGACTCTTGTCCCACCAGCTGAGAGAGCCCCTTCTCTCAAGGGAAAAAGTCCTAAAGGTGCTGTGGGGACAGGGGCTTGAGAAGGGAGACTGGAAATCCCACTTCCTGTGAGAGAGTGACTGGGTGGTGCTTCCTGAACTGGATCAGACTGCAAGACTGGGGGATCCGGCTGGCAAGGGGGAAGGTCAGCTGGCACCTGAGGAAGGGAAAGGATCAGAAGAGAAGAAACCCCTAGTACTGCTCTGGGGGTAGGAAGTGAGGCCTGAGTGGTTGTTGCTTCTGGGGGAAGGGATACAGAGGGAGGCACTTCAGCAAAACCAGTGGCTGGGACCTGAGCAAGGGTCCCTGAGGGGGAAGGAGCCATGCTGGGAGATGCAGAGTAGTAGATAAGGATGGTGTAGGGGGCAGGAAATGAGAGGTGTTAGGCTAAAGGAAAAGGGAAGGGAACCCAAGGGGAAAAGGGTTGGGGTGCAGCAGAAGGGGCTTGGGGAGCAGACTCAGTAGGACTGGTGACTGGGACCTTAGTAGGAGTTGCTGAGGGGGGAGGGGCTGGGGCCAAAGGCATAGTAAGGGGTTCATTTAATTGGTCTCCATTGCCCCTTTGTGGAGAGGCTCTAGCTTCAAGCTTCTCACAGTCTTTCCTGAGAACCGTGTTTGGAGAAAGTTCAATGAAGACCATTAAGTACGCAGCTTCAATCCATTTTTCTTCTCTGTGACAGTATAATTCTTTATTTTTTTTCTTTTTGATTTATTTTATTTATTTTCTTGTTTACATCATTCATTTCCACGAGATTTTGAGTTACAAATTTTCTCCCCGTCTTTCCCCTACCCACAACCCAAAAACAGTGATCCCACTGTAAAGGCCCTCCTCCAATCTGTTGTCTCCTATGTCCTCCTCCATTTCCCCTCTAACTTTCTGGTAGGGTAGGGTGGGTCTCTCTGCCCCAGTGCCTGTGTATCTTAATTCCCAGTTGCATGTAATTAATAATAATAATAATAATATATATATATATATATAATTTTTTTAAACATTTGATTATAGAACTTTAAATTCTAGATTCTTTTGGTTCCTCCCTTGTCACCCCACACTGAAAGGACAAGCAATTCAATACAGGCTGTACATGGGTAATTATGCAGGACATCTCCACAGTGGACATATTGTGAGAGACTGATTATATGTCCCTCCTTCCTATCCTGCTCCCCACCTTGTTCTATTTTCTACCCCATCCCTGTCCCTTTACAGAAGTGTGTGCTTCCAGCAACCCTCCACCCAACTCTGCCCTCCCCTCCATCATCCCACCTCTCATCCCCATCCCCCCTACGCTCCTGTGTGGCAAGATACCCAGTTTAGAGTTTATATCATTCCTTCCCTAAGTCAAATTCAATGAGAGTAAAGTTGACCCTTTCCCTTTTGCCTTCCTGTTCTTCCCCTCCATTGTAACAGTTATCCCTTGCCTCTTCTATATGGGATGATTAACCCCATTCTGTCTCTCCCTGTCTCCTCCCATTCTAATCCTCTCCCACCTCAGAATTTCACCTTTTAAAGTATCATCCCTTCCTATTCAATTGATCCTGTGCCTTCTATATACACATATACACACATGCTCAGATATATATTCGTACACATATATACCCTCCTATATAGAAATATGTGTAGGTATACATATATATACATTTGTATTCCTTTCAACTATCCTCATACTAATAAAAGTTTCATAAGTT
>CM053597.1:217246367-217268421 GCA_028646575.1 Pseudocheirus occidentalis
GGTAAAAAAATTTCTAGAAGGTCACCTGTAAACAGATCGCCACATTGACTCTTGATCCAAATGTCGTGCTGACGGCCCGTGGAGAGAGGCCAATATCTTTGAAAAGCTTGGAGAAGGAATGCTGGAGGCTGACACGAGGTCGCTCCTCAGCAACGACCACACAGGTCCGGACACAGGACAGATTTATGCCTCTTGCCTGTAAAAACGTTAGATCAATAACACATAGGAACATGCAGCAAATAAATACCTAGCTATGCCTTTCTTTCTAGCCAGGTGCTAGAGGTCTAAAGGGCTCCAATTCTCACTATAAACATTTTGAGGAAAAGCAAGAGGTCTGGGAAGAGAAAATACCCAAGCAATATTGATTAGAGACACTGTTCCCAGCTGATAGAATGATGGTGTGTTTTTATTTTAAACTTCAAATCTTCAGTTTCTTGGTTGAACAATGTCTTGCTTTCCCTTCCTGTCCCTTTTTCCCTTTTTCTTTAAAAAACAAACAAACAAACAAACAAACAAACAAACAAACAAATGTAGAATCCTTGAGTACGGTTTTCCAGTCTCCCATTCCTGTTCTTAAAAATAATACTGTCCTGGGGACAAGAGAGAAAATTATGGCAACATAAAAGTCTGAAAGTCGACATTTCATGCTTTCTCCCTTTTAAAATGCTTTTCTGATGCTCTTTTGTCACTTCTTGATGATTCCCCCATCAATCAGACACATGATACGAAAACACATAAACAGTGAAGCTGTTGTCTGTTGTCTTTGCTTCTTGCACCTAAGACCTCGAATGTTATCTGAAGTTGTGGTGCTCTCGCCTTTATATAAGGTGCCATTTCTACCGAGCTTTCCATGGACCCTCCCAGCTATCACTACTCTTCATCAGAAAGCAGGGAACTGAGAAATAGCTCAGGGATCACTACGAATCTGCTTAATGGACTTGCCAGAAAAGTGGGAAGAGACATGCCAGTGCTCTGTGACCTGCTGACTTTTCAGGGCCATCCCTGTAATTAAGATGGAATGGATGACAACCTTGGGTGTCCCTTCTTCTTCTCCTGACCTTTAAAAATGTAGGTCTTCTTTAATTCTTATAGGACCATCTCGTTGGTCACTTTTACCACCAATTTTGATGTCAGATTGCAAAATCACTTACTTTTAAGACTTCCACTTGGTTTCCGAGCCCCTTGGTGCACAGCTCCATTACTGAGTAGGAACAGAAAGTGTCCCTTATTTTGTACTGGTTTACAGTAGAAAGCCAAAGGAAAAGGTTGTTTTCTAGCTCCATGGGAGGAATTAAAACAGACTGGTGACCTGAATATACACTGTAACAGAGAGAGGATTGAGAAGATATGTCTGAGATTATGGCAGAATCCTAGAAACCATTAATGCAAAGGAATTGGGCCCAGGGTTGCTGTCATTCAGGAACCAATGTCCCTAGGGAGCACGTACCTGAGAGGAGATGGTGATTATCCCTAACACAGGTAGTTCTCTGACAAGAAAAGGGAGGCTCCTTTTCTACCACCTACTATCACTTCATCTGACCATGTTCCCCAGTGCCAAGAACATGTCTGAGGGGGGCACATTCTGGTCGTCTGACCACGTCCTAATTTATTTGTGTCATCCTCCAACTTGGCACTACTTTTAAGAAGGGGATTATTGGGTAAGAGAGGAGGAAGGTAATAACAGACTATTCCCTTCCTACAATCTTAACTAGTATGAATTAAACAACTCAATGGAAAAAGTCAGGATAAAGACTAAATCTATATTTATGATGTATTTAGCAAATAAATATCAGGAACTTTAAAAAATGACTAAAATCACAGTAAATTAAGATGCTTAGTTAAGGGTAGGAGGCAATAACTGAGTCTACCATCCTCCTTCTGACAGTTTCTCAGTCTGAGGCCCTTACCTGCAGAGGCACCAAAGTGCAAAGCCAAGTCCACAGTAGGGGTCAAGGCAGATGGCTATCTGCCGAGAGGAATACAGCTCGCACTGGAGTTTGATGGCCCTACAAAGAGCGTTTACAGCAGAGTGGGACATCTGCAAGGTATGAAGCAGAGACAAAGACAGAATGGTGATTCCAAGGGTGAAATGACAGGTTTGGCTGGAACAGTCGAGTGGGGCAGCCCAGAGTTGGCTGCACATGAATTTTAATTTTCCCAAACATTTGAAAGTGTAAGAGTGAGAAATGTGATTCCCATTACCTGCCCCACCCTGGACTTCAAAGAACTGTTCTGATTCTCAAGCTTTAACGTATCTCTTAATTGCCAATACTATGGAGAAATTAAAAAATATACATCCTCTTGGCATAAATGGAAATAAATCCTCACTTCAAAAGCTCAACTTTTTAAGACTTGGAACTATAGCCTCTTATTGGTTGATATTCTCATTATCTAACTGGCTACAACACTTCAAAAAAACTTATAACTACATCAGTATGGATACTTTCTTTACTAAAGTAGATTTATAGCTCCTCCTGCAAGCTGTTGGATGAGATGTTGTGACCAAAAAGATTGATGATCTTGGGGCCGACCTATCCAAACCTAGTTAGGCTGGTTCTGGAATGACAGCGACACTGGGCCTACATTCCAAACCTCTGTAGCTAGGGAGCATTTATCAAAGCTATATGGTGCTGACATAGCCTTTTAGAACCTAAGCTAAGTTCTACACTATGATAATACAGGAGTAGGACTTTGGAAGTTTATCCACAATATGCAAGGGTTAGACTGAAGTGTGATTCTTGAGTGAATGACTCCCCAACAGCTGTAATTCTAATTATCTAACACATCACACCATTAGCTACTATGCTAAATTGAGAAAACTGGCAATTTGAGGTAACTTGGATTACTGTAGAGGGAATAATAATTATGATAAATGTCACCATTTGGAATAATAAACCTGCTTTAGCTCCAGGCTTCTGAAGAGAGGGTCATTCAGTCCTTTTTACAGTGAAGAGAAGGTCCTAGGGCAATCAATTAATCAATAAACAAGCATTTGTTAGACACCTACTACAAGCTATACACAATGCTAAAGCTCTGGAAACACAAAGATAACAAGAGAGTTCCTGCCCTCAAGGGCCTTAGCTTCTGTTAGGAGAAACAACATGAACATATAACAAGAGCACAGAGTCCCTTACAAAGAAAATGCAAAGTCATTTTTGAGGGAGTACTAAAAGCTAAGGAGGTCAGGAAATATATGATGTAAGAGATTGTACCTGAACTAAATTTTGAAAAAAGCAGAGGATTTTAATGGGTGAAGAGAAAAAGGGGGGGGGGAGAGAGAGAGAGAGAGAGAGAGAGAGAGAGAGAGAGAGAGAGAGAAAGAGAGAGAGAGAGACTGAGAATGAGCAAGCGAGTGCACTTTCTAGGCACAGGCGACAGACAGCCTGTGCAGTCAGAGGTGGGAGGTAGAAGGCCGTTGACTTTGACAAGAAATAGCAAACAAGCCTGTATGGCCAGAATGTAGAGTTCATGAAGGGAGTAATAGGCAACAAGCCTAGTAAGGCAGGTTAGAGCCAGTCTGTAAAAGGCTCGAAGTGTCCTGATGAGAAGTTTGCATTTTATCCTGGAAGATGGCAGCGTAGCGAGAGCACAAGAATTATCCTTTAGAATGGCTGCAGAGAAGGGAGACTAATAGGAGACTTCTGCAGTAGTGGAGACAGGAGGAGCTGGGGCCTAAACTAGAGTGGCTGTGATGTGAAGAAAGAGAAGGAGAAAGAAGGGAAAGTTGTTGTTGGGCTGCACATAAAAGAGACTTGGCAACGTACTAGATATGTGTGGTGAGTGAGAGTAAGGACCTGAAGAAGACTTCAGGTTGTAGGCCTTTCTGACAGCCATGAAGGATGGCGGTGCTCTTCATAAAAATGGGGGAGCTTAGAAGTGGGGTGGGTTTGAAGATAAAATATAATCAACTGTTTTAAACATAACTAGTTTGAGATACATTTGGGTGGTGGAATCAAGGGTAGAAGTAGAAGAGTTGCCTGAGCAAGAATTTACCTGTTGTTTAGAGAATGAAGTAAAGGAGAGAATGGGGGATGATGACAAGGGATTAAGGAATACACAGTTGTGGAAAAGAGGGAGCTCACAGATTGTGATCTAAGTATAATGAGAATTTTTCTGCTGAAAGGAAAGGGAAATGGAATGTGAGAGATGTAAGGAGGCACTGTCGGGGACTAATTGTGGGGAACAAAGAGTCAGGGAAAAATAAAAGAATGGCCATGTGGTAATGAGGGATTGATGAGATTAGCATAAATCCATAGTAAACCTAGTTTATACATTTAACCAAGTGGATGGTGTTGGGAACACTCCTGGGATTTGGAAATAGGCCAAGGAAGCAACAATTTAAGACTGAACTGGTTTACTATCTGGTCATGATCAGGAAGGGAGGAAAGTCAGGGCAGGGATTGTATTTAAGTGCAATTTCACATAATCAGAGAATTTTAGAGTTGGAGGGCACCTCAACAGCCATCTACCTACTCCTGAAAGAAATCTCTCCTATCCCATACCTGACAAGTTGTCATTCACCTTCTGCTTCAACTGAAGCAGCCTATTCTTCTTCGGAACACTTCTACCTTGTAGTAACTTTGTTCGCTATCAAGCCTAAATAAATTAGCCTCTGTATGACTTTCGCCCTTGCTCCTAGTTCTGCCTTCTGTGTCCAAACCAAACAATTTTTTGTTGTTGTTGATACAGAGCAAGCATTTGAACACGATCCCTCAACTCTACCTTCACTCCTGTAAGCATGCCGGTTGTGGAAACACTAAAATCGAGGTATGCCAACATCTCCGGGGTGGGAGGCTTATACAGTTGAGGTAACCGCTTCCTGGGCAAATCATCTGCAAAGAAATAAGCCACACAGGTCATGAGTGTTAGAACATGAAAATGACAGTCCATTTCTTTCTCTGTATAGGCTGCCCCCACATCTGGAATGCACTCCTTCCTCACCTCTTAAGAAATATCTATATATCTGTTCTGTTGTGTGATTTACTCATGAAAGCAATCATGGTAGGAATAACCACAGAGACTGGAAGAGTGTGGAAGAGCAGAGAGAGCCAGCCTGAGTGAGGAAGAGCAGAGTCTGTGCTGGACAAGTCACAGAAGAGCTGAGCAAACCACTTGGCCTCAGGGCCTCCAGCACTCTCCAGCCTCTACCATGCACAACGACTGCAAATCTGTATCAGTACAAGGTTCCTGCCAGGTTGTGCTCTAGACTAATGGAATCACAGGCCTGGACAAAAAGCCATTCATTAATGCCCCCTGACATCTGAACATGTTCTACAAACTACAGAATATTGACACATCTCAGTTTTTGCTAACAATCAGTACCCCTGGAGAAAGAACAAGCTGGAGTTTATTTTCGTTGGTGCTGGAGTAGTTCTCATTACTGTAATCGTACAGATGAGGGAAACTGAGGTCAAGATTTAACGATTTGCCTAAAGGTACATGGTCAGTAAGCCATGGAATCAGGACTAGAAACTGGCTCTTTCAACTCTTCCTCAAATCATTTTTCCGTTATGCCGGATCAGAAGGAAGGCTAAGATCTTCTTAACACCTTATAATCACCTGGAGCATCATCTTGCCCAGAGTGAATATAACACTGCTGGTCAGTGACGGTGGTGAGTTACACATGTCTTCACAGAACTTTTTAATTTTAAATTATTTTTTGAACTTGATATTCAGAAATCTTTGGATTTGGGTCATTATAATTTCTTGGGCTTTCTGTGCAATGCAATTTAGAGCAACTGAATCTGTCTAATGAATATTTAATGTCTCTATATAAATGAAATATGCTACAATACAAGTACAATAAGTACATACAATAAGTATAATTTATATGTAAGCTAGCATAATCCTTTGGGCTTTCTTAGGTAGCCCAGCTGAATGAATGAGTAGTATTTCCTCCCTCAACAAGACTGGAAGAAAGTGCCTCAGAACCGTGCTTGGAGGTCTGAAGTCACGATGATCCTTCACCTGTGTCGATGATGGTTGGCCATGTTTTCACATCGACAGCTGCTGCTGCCTCTCGTGACTTCAGCAACCTCATCAGGGTTTGAGTTGTGAGGATGCAGGCTGCTTTGCTGACCTAGTAAACAGGTGTGAGAAAAGAAGAAAAAAGAAAAAAGGAAAAAAACACCTGTAAGCAGTAGTGATATCAAACACATTACTGCCTAGGCAAGTACTCTTGTATCAATTTTTCTCCTAGAAGCTCATGGGGGCCTCAGATATCTGGGCAAAATTTTTCATTTCTCCTTTTACAATAAAATAAGAGAAAACTGAGGCCCAGAGAAATCATGACCTGCCTAAGATAACAAAGGAAGTTAGTGGAAGAGCTGGAACTTGAAGTTAGGCTTTCTGAAGTCCAGTCCATGAAGCAAGTATGAAAAAAACGTTCTATCTCCCTTACATTTTTTTCTTCCTGAAGCATATAAAAGGAATTTGTTGTACATTTCTCGACTCAGAACACAATTAATTCCAGTAGTCTTAGTTTTCTCACATACTGACACACAGAAACAACAATAAGGTCTGTTTATCCAGCACCTTAAGGTTTGCAAAATGCTTTCCATACACTTTCCTCATTAGGCCCCCCCGTCCCACACAATCCTGGGAGGTGCATTCTATGGGTATTAGTGCCTGTTTTACAGGGTCATGTGCTTGAAAGTGGAATTTGAACACAGGACTGTCCTGACTTCCAGTCTCATGCTCTTTTTTCCATACTACACTGCCTGATATATTTGGAAAGCAGAATTTTTGTTTTCTGATCTCCACTATCCAGACAACGATGAAGTTTTTACAGAATTTACCTGTTAGTACCACAGAAAATCTAAAACAAGCAGGCCTTGAACATAGGCCATTCTCAGAAAAACATTATATACATTTAAAACTAAAACTGCCCCATGCTGCAAAGTGCAACAGGATTCAATGCAACCAAATTTATTTCTCTTAGGTCTTGTGACACTTGGAAACTAAATATTCTATAGCACCTTATGTCACTAGGGCCCTTTGTTTGATTAAAAAATAATTTTGTTAATGCCATGGGAAAAGACTGTTCTACAAATATACTAGGGTGTCCTTGCTGGACCAGATCACGTTCGAAAGTAACAAAATCAAGAATGAGGCAGGATAGGGAAGAATGAAGAGGTTATGTGGAAAAGAGTAAGACAAGCTTCATGGGGTTTTAAGTAATAAAAATTATACATGCCCTGCAACAGGCACCACATACACTTAAACTCTCTAACTCACTAATCATCACTGCAATACAGCACTCCTATATCTTCAGACATTATATAAAAGCTGAGAAACAAGAAGGAGGTGAAGAGATCTAGCAAAAATTAAAATGAGTTTTCGTAAAATGCTTAAGCAAACTCTGGTCATTTCAAAGTGAAAAACAATTCGGAAAACCCCTGAGAAGCATCAGTTGCCCAAACCCAGATGGGATGGTGATCCAAACAAAACAAGTAGCTTGGTTACACTTAGCGCTTACATCGACAATCATGCGGACAGTGGGTAGGGTGGCAGTAAGGTTCTGAGCATGAGGAGGTCGAACTGTCACAGGAATGCAGCCAGCATATAGACAGCCATAGAACGCGGCAATTAACTCAATGCCTGCAAGGCAACAGGAGGGCACATGGTCACAGAGTGTCATTGAACATGCCAAGTATCAGAACTCTCAAAAACAGATAATTTAAATACTGTTCATCAAATCGTATGCCAAATGGGTAATTCAGATACAATTCCGGCAGTGATGTTAATGAGGAAATTCAGAAAGTGGAGAAAAGAACAAAGCCAAGAGAGAGAGGGCTCAAGAAAGTTAGTAAATACATTTTATGGGGAAAAAGACTGAGGTTCAAAAAGAAGCTCAGTGATAAACTGTAATGTAAATGCCGTAAAGTCCTGTGCTTAAGTTCAACAAAAGCACTGGCACAAATGCTATCTAAGGCAGTTTTGATTTAACAGCAGTTCATGTGAAAAAAGGCCTAAGAGGCTAAGCTGAAATCTTTAGATCAGGGGAGGTAACAGTACTGTGTGCCTCACTCTGGGTCAGGTAATGCTGGAAGTACTGTGTTCAGGACTGGCAACTACGCATTAAGAGGGACGGAGGAAAAGAGAATGGAGAAGAATGAAATGTGTGGGAATCAGGCCCTCGGAGCAATGACTGAAGGAACGGGGAATGTTGAGTTGGTGGAAGGGAAGACTGTAAATGGGGCTTGTGCTGTGTTCCAACATTTGAAGGATCATTAGATTTTGTAAAATTTCGGGAGGCAGAATAAAGGCCAATTACTAAGAAGGACCAAAATTTAGTTATCAGGAGACAGATTTTCATTTAATATAAAGAACTTTCTAATAATTATAGGTAATCCAAAAGAGAATGGACTGCTTTCCTAGTGAGGTCATGTTCCCTGGAAATAGTCAAATAAAGGCTGGATAATACCTGTAGAAGGGATCCTAAATTGGGTGGGCATCTGCTAGATGGTCTCTCAGGGTTTCCTCTTACTCTAAGACTCTATGCCAGTGGTTCTCAACCTTCCTAATGCCACGACCCTTTAATACTCTCATATGTGGGTGCATCTGCATATCGGTGGACCTGCTTGGAGACAGACAGAGGAGCAGTGTCTCAGTTCCTAAGACCATCGGAAATACATGTTTTCCGATGGTCTTAGGCGACCCCTGTGACCCTGTGAAAGGGTCATTCGACCCCCAAAGGGGTCGCAACCCACAGGTTGAGAACCGCTGATCTATGCAATGAAGAGAGGAGTATAAAGGAAATGGAGTATAAAGTGATAGGGACAGAAACAGGGCAAGAGACAGGAATAAAGCACAGTGCAAAGAATAATAGAACAATCTAACTATTTCAACTAGTAATTTTGTCACTGTGCATACCAAACTGTCATCAAATAATTTTGACTCTCTTTTACTACGAAGAAGAGGTTGCTGGAGTAGTGGGGAGAAAAACCACACAAGAATTGAAAACACAGCAATAATGAAAGCAATTTACAGTTTAATCAGACCATGAAAATTCTTTTAAACAAATATCATTTCCAGGACACTTTTGAGTCATGGTGATTTTAGAGATTAGCGAGTTAGAAATAGCAGATGAAATATTCCCTATTCCTGAACTTGTACACATGCAGTGCTTTCAACGATTCAGAGGTTAAATGACGAACAAGTGAAGCTTAGGATTAAAGAAAGATTGTCCAAAATCTTACCAGGTGGATAAAGAAGTACTACATTGTCCCCTGCATTGAGGTGTCCCTTGTCATAAAGAACCCCTGCAATTCTCTCTGCTCTCTTGTGAAGCTGAAGGCAGCTGGCTGTACACACAGTGGTTCCCTTTAAACAGAAACATAGTCAATGGAATGGAAGCGGAGCTGAGAAGCAAAATGAAAACAAATCTGAAAGCAGAAAAAACAATACAATCAATTCTTAATCTAGGTGTAGATTATGCCTTTGTAGATTATCCACATCAAATTTTGAATTCCACTTCAAATTCCCTTTGTCAACCAGTACAGAGTTTTGTGTTTCTTTTCTTTCCCCTTTTTAATCTAAGTTTAGGAAATGCAAATTAATTTCATGTTAACTCAAGTCAAACATAATTAGAAAAGTGTGATTCTGGATGAAAGAAAGCTTATAAATGATGCATGCCAAACTCCTAAATAAAAAAATTTTGGATAATCTGTGCTACTACATACTTCCATTAATTGTCTATATTCTAAGAAGAGACAGTCGAATAAATTTTGCTGGCAAATAACAGTTTCATCCTCTAGTAATTTTGAAAATCATTCTTATTTGTTACCAAAAAAAAAAAAAAAAGTAGATTTCTTGTGTAGAGTTTAAATAGAGGACACTTTACTGAAAGAATGAGAACTCTCTCAAAGGTACTTAGAGTAACATAGCACAGTATTCAGTGGAACTGTTTCATTCCTGATACCTTGGCATTCAGCAGGAGAAAGAGTACATGGTCAGGAGTGGCCTGGGCTCTCCACTGTAATACCTCTGCCAGAAACTGGTGCTGTAATCATGAAAAAGAGAAAACAAGGGCATCACCCTGGGTCTCCTAAGCTGCCTCCCGTTCTTTCGCAAGTCTATCTACCACACAGCTGCATCTGGAACACTCACCTTTCTCACCAAGTCATTCTCTTCAATTTGTCCAAGGTCTCTCCCTGCAGCTTGTGCAATTCGTTTTCCAGCAACCAGGTTCCCGACCATCACAGAGGCAGGACCTACAACTGTAAGCAAGGACAAATTCATCTTGGAAATCCCCCTCAAATTGCACTTCTATGAAAGCCTATCCAAACTAAACTGAACTATCCAAACCGATTTATACTGAGCACTAAATTAATCTGCATGAATCGGAGCACAAAATTATAAAGATACCCAACCTAGAGGCGTAGATCTGGAGAGAGAATCTTTTAGGAGGAATAACAATGACAAGAGGGATTTAAATAAAGCTGCAAAGTTTACAAAGTACTTTCCATATATGATCTCATCTGATCTTCACAACGATCTTGGGAATAGGCAATCACTGGTATTATCGTTCTCAGTTTACAGAGAAGAAAGATGAGTTTCAGAGAGGCTGAGTAAGGAACTTGCTTGTGATTACACAGCGAGGGTCAAACGTCAAGCCCAGGTCTCTCCTGACTCCGAGGGGAACTACCTGTCTCCTGGGACATAAGACTTACTAGATGAAATCAGAATTGAGCAAGCTGCGGAGAAGGTATTGCTGACTTTTGGGTAACTCGAGCAAGCTCGTCAGCGTGTATTTGCATCTATCTTCATCATGCATCTCCTGGGAGGTGACATTGGCAGCAGTAACCAGGCTACCACGAGCACTGTACTTATGCCTTACTATTCTCACCAGCTCTGCACAACTCCTCCATCCATCTGTCCCTGTTAAATGAGAACCTGGCCACAGCATCGCCTCCACTTCTCGCAACTACGTCACTATGTTCATTTTTACTACTACACACTGAGACCTTGTACTACGCCTTCATTACTGTCTCCTACTGTCCCTGGAATAGTTTACAAACTACTTCATCTCTACTAATCAAAGTGCATTGGCTTTGCGTTCTGAGATCCTGGCACATTATTTTAGGATTAAGTAGCCTGAATGGAAATTAAGGAAAGAAACAATACTGATTCAACACAAGTATTGTTACTTTGAGCATCCAAGAGAATATGGTGACAGTTTCCCCAAACAAGAGTCCTTCATTTAGAAGGTATTTATGGTCTCAGCTTCAATGTGATAGGATTTGGTGTGCAAACTGTGTGTACTTACTTAGGAAGAAAAGCGTTCTGTAAGCTTCTGTCATCACTTTTATTTTTATTTTCCTTTTTTCACAGTTGTTTTTATTGTATAAATTGTTCTCTTGGTCTCTGCTCACTCTACTCTGTACCAGTTCATACAATACTGCCTACATTTCTTGGAAACTTTCCCTTTTATGATTTCTTAAAGCAAAATAGTATTCTATTACATTTAAATATCGTAATTTGTTCAGACATTTCCCAATTGATGGATATCGCATTAATTTCCAATTCTCTGCCAACACAATGAGAGTTACTACAATATTTTTGTATTTCTGGATATTTTTTTTTCTCTCTTTAATGGCATAGGCCTGGGCAGTAGTAATTCTGGATTAAAAGGCATGCAATTTAATAACTTGGCACAGTTCCAAATTTCTTTCCAGAATGACTGGACCAATTCACAATTCTCTCAGCAGTGCATTAATGTGACTATTTTCCTACAGCCTGCAATTTTCCCTTATTTGTCAGCTTTGTCAATATGAAGGGTATTTTTAAAATTTATTTTATTCATTTGCTTTTAGTTTTTAACATTCACTTCTATAAGATGCTGAGTTCTAAATTTTCTCCCTCTTCCCCCACTCCCCTGTCCCCAAGATGGCTTGCAATCAGACATAGGCTATCTGTGTACAAACATAATAAACATTTCCGCATTAGTCATGTTATAAAGAAGGATTGGAATCAAAGGGAAAAAACACAAGAAAGGAGAAACAAACAAAAAAAGAAAAACTAGTTTGTCATTACTTTTAAATGTGAGTAACATTACATATATATTGTATGTATTTTGATCCATGAATCCTTTGATCAGAAGGATATAGGTTCATCTATCCTACCTTCCTGAATACAGGGATAGTGTCTTCATCATTAACTAGAAATACCAACCCTAGCACCTAGTAAATATGTATGTCCTAGCTAGGTGCAGTGGGTGTTCAGTAAATGGTGATGAGTAAAAATGCAAGTATGTATCTAATTGGGATAAAATCTTCATTCACTAGATAACTATGGTTCATATTACTAGAATCCACTTTATGTAAACATCTTAATAGACAAATAAATCTGCTGCAATTTCCCAGAAAGATCGAGAGGTAGTGGAAAGAGCTTTCAATAGTTTACTGCTGTACTGGGCAATCTTTTTTTAGCAAAATATTTTACAGTTTTTATCATAATTAAATATTACCATCTGCCCACAAATTTAAACAGGTGCCATTGAAAGAAAAGGGACTAGAGTATATTTTTGAAATATTTTGCTTTAAAAAACATACTTCTGGGATGGAAGGAAGTATTATGTGGTGGCAAGAGCATGTGGCTTGTGACTCTGAGGATATGATTCCAGTTCTAAGACCCTGAGCAAGTTACTTCAGCATTTTTCATCACAGTTTCATCATCAGTAAATAAAGATGCTATTCTAAATCATGTTTTCAAGGTCTTTTTTGCTTTAACATGTGACTTTCTCAGGCATGTACAAATATGTGGATCTTTTATGCTATTAGCAGGAAATAAAAACACCTAACTTCTCAATGAAAATAAATTATTAATAAAATTTGAAGCTATGGAGGTAACATAGTAATAAATGCGGAATCCCATGACCTGAATCTGCATCCCAGTTCTGCCACTTACTTCCTACCTGTGGGACAAGTCATTCAACTTTTATGAGTCTGTTTCCTCATCTGTAAATGAAGGGATTACTTTGGACCAGGACTAGAGGTTCTTAAACTGGAGTCCATGGACAGATTTAAAGACTCTGTGAACTTGGATGGACTAATCTCTAACTGAAACTTAGCATTTCCTTCAACTGTGAATTAAAGCAAAACAAAACAAACCCATTATTCTTAGGTGTCCATGACCCAGAGAAGGTCTATCAGCTCTGGTCTGAATTCAAGATGACCTTTAAAGTTCCTCCCTGTTCTGTATCTATGATGCTATGTAGGATCTAATCTAAATCCTAATGATCATATGTTAGAATGGCAAGTTCAAGAAACCAGGAATTCCCTTATCTAGGTTTGCCCTGAAAATAAACTTAAATTCAGCATGCGTGGATTTCTTGATTTGGCAATTCCGAGTCTATTAGCTTTATGGTGACTTGAGCTCAAGTTGTATTGAGAGACATTTTTGTTAAATGTTACATCCCGCTAGACCCGTAATAGGTTCAAAACCAGGTACTTGAATATGAAAAGGGGTGAACAATAATCTCAGGAAAACTATCTCCCAGGGGACAGTCCTTCATGTCAAGCTTACCTTGCTTAGGGTTTGTTTCCCCTTGGTTCTAGATGTAGGCTTCTGGTCACAGCACCAACTCCAGTGCTGCTCTCAGACCCCACTGTGATGTAGGAGAAATCCTATCACTGAAAGGTGAGTAATAAAGATAGCCAGCTACAAACCCCAAGAAAGGGGCTTGTATTGGTGCTTTGTTACCCTTTGTGTTATGGCTTCTGCTTAAGTCTTGTCACCCTAAACTAAGTGAAATGAAGAGAACCTAAATTATGGCAACTGAAACAGGCTCGAATCACCTTTCTTTCTCTAAGTTACAATTTAGGCCTTTAAGTCAACACGTTACCTGGTTGTTTTTGCCGGGGTTTTGGCAAATTGGTGACACATGTATGTGGACACATAAGAATATTACAAGGATGCAGAGACCCCTCCAGAAAGTGCTGTTTTGTCTGAGATATATGGATTCCTCCAAGTGGAGTTTTTGGCAAAGTATTGGCTGGAACTAGAGCAAGACAGTATACCCCCACTTGATGAATACTGTCAATTGCCTAAACAAACACAAAGAAAAATTGTTAATTAAGCAACTTTATTATATTTAAGACCAGATCCTTCTAACACATTTTATCACCCCTTACTGCTCTGGGTCTTTTCCTTTCTCCCTATTATATTTTTGGTCTAGCATCAGGAGATTAACACGATAATGGATGGAAAGGAAACAGTCCTCCTTCCATTAAGGTTTCATAAATCAGTATTTGGGGGGAGGAAGGAAGGAATCAAGGTTGGGTGGATAGCAGCAACTGCATATAACTCAAGAGACAAGTGGCTTATATACCCAAAGGCCCCTCACTCCTTTTCAATCTGTGGCAGAGAAGCAAAAAGCAATGCAAAAGCAGTCTGAATGAGCACACAGATGGTTGTAATCTGCTAAATAAGCTCCTATGAGTCTGTGGATGAGTCACAAACTGGACCAAGCCGTTATGGGCTCTCATTTGGCAAGCTGAGGCAGACTACCATTCCCCAGCCTGGCTAGATTTAAGCAAAATGTTTCTGCTACAGCAACTGCATATGCTGAGTTTAAGGATGAGGAGATGTGGCCTTGAAGGAACATGAGTTAGCAAGCAGAAGCAAGAGCCATCTTATTGTCCTCTTCTCATTCTTAATAGTAAAATAACAAGAAAACAGAGGAGTGGTCTTAAAATGCCTATTTATTCCTAAGTATTACTCAACAACATAGGCTGTACAGAGGGGAAAGGATCGAAAAATCCCTCAGGTTCTTGTACTTCAGGGTCTCTAGAATGCCAACAAGCCTGTGTTACGAGTGTCTGGGATCTTTCATCTGGAAGTACAGTTTCTGGCACTATGCCACCTTTTAGGGATCTTTCCTTGGAAGATGCTGACTTAGGTGCTTACCACATGAGTACTTAAGCGATAACAAATGACTGTATGTAACAAGTATAGTCGCTGCTCTAGCTTTGTTCGTGCGCCATGTTGTCTGTGAAAACTTCCCTGGCTTTCCTAGCTGTTAAAGCTGTCTCCCTCCTCCTGGTATCACCTTATATTTATTTATCTGCCTTTCCACAGATGCATGCTCTCTGGGGGAGTGGTTTTATTCTTGTCTTTAAATCCCCAGTACCTTGCACAAAGGAGGCACTTAATGTTTACTGAACTGAATGATTTCCTTGGATCACCCATTTATGAGAAGTGCCTTTTCTTACCCACTCCACCTCAAGCCATTACTATGACTCCAGAGCTCTGAAATATGAGAAACACATGGGATACGGGAGAGCCAAGCCACTTGTGCGCTCTAGGCAAAGTCTCCAAATTAGCTCCATTTGTATGCTACTAATTCACTGGGGACTGTGAACCTTCATTATAACACACGCAACTTGACTTGCCACAAAACAGAAATAGCTGAAAAAGGGAAAGGAAAAGGGAATTTTCTGTTATTAAAAATGTGTATTTACAAATCAACAAATAAGCCTTTTAAAGGACCTACTATAGCACTTGTGTTTAGACACAAATCATTTTTGTTAGGTGTTATATCCCTCTAGACTCGTAACTGGCCATATTAAGTACTGGGGATAAAAAGACAAAAAAGGGCAAATCTCTGAGTTTATACACTATCAAGAAGAACATGTGCACATATAATTATGTACAGAAAAAAACCAAACAAATGCAAGGTAGCTATGTAGCATGATTTCATAAATCAACAGGCAGAGAGAATCATTCAATCCAATGTAAAAATGCTCTTCCAGGGTCATGACCCAGTGCCTGCCTGCTTTAAGGCCAAGCCCTGCTTCTGTTGTCTGGTACCTATTCTACAACAGGCACGATGTTCCTGGCACTGGGAAAACAATGATCCTCATCCATATGACTCAAGTCAAAAAAGTATGATGTAATTACCACCCCCAAAGTTTCATTTTGCTCTGTTCATGGTACATTTGATGGTTCAGTTGGATGGGGGTGGGGCTTGGGGATGACCGAAGTTTGGAGGACTTCCTAATAACTGGAGTTGTTCAAAAGTGGTACTGGTTGTGTCAGGAAGGATGTGCTGAGTCGCAGAGCAGGTTTTCGAATGAGGATTAGATGACCACTTGTTTATGAGGTTGTAAAAGGGAGACTTAATAGGGGAATGGGCTGGACAGGATGATCTCTGAACTCCCTTCCCATTTGAGGTTCCGTAATTGCTTCCTAATTCTGAAATGATTTAGGCAAAAAGGACATATTTCTGCTTCTCCAAGTGAGAGTCTTTTCAAGTGCATTTTTTTCTTAATGCCTCTTTCAAGGCTTAGAAGAATGAGGTGTAGAAGAGGCACAGAGTTGGCACACACAGACCAATGAAAGCAACAGAGGACAAAGGATAAGGAAGCCAACACTTACAGCCAAGCCGCTCTGGAGAGTGGGAGGTGGGGAAGGCAAGGGAATTGATGCAGGTTTTCACTGAGTTTCTGCTCTATGCTATGCATCTTTCATTCTATGTTAAATACACTCTGAATAGTCTCTTGATCAGCCCAAATCCCGCTCACTCGTTCTCTGAGGCACAGCTTAAATATTATCAAGTGTTCTCTGACAGCGCGGATGGCCAGTGACCTAGCCCATCTCTGAACGTTCCACCTTCAGAGTGTACACCTGACTGTGTGTACAGGCTGTTTACTGCTACTTCCTATTTCATACAACTAGACTAGCTCCCTTCTCCTTGAGGGCTGGAACCATTCTTCCCTGGAACCCGCTGAAGCTCTCAGCACCCTTCTAGGCACCTAGTTGTTGTTCAATAAATAGCCACTGAC
Organism: Pseudocheirus occidentalis; assembly: GCA_028646575.1. Classification (NCBI taxonomy): domain Eukaryota; kingdom Metazoa; phylum Chordata; class Mammalia; order Diprotodontia; family Pseudocheiridae; genus Pseudocheirus; species Pseudocheirus occidentalis. The sequence goes on from CM053597.1 coordinate 217,263,155, forward strand.
TGGTTCAAAACTAAAAGTCAAAGACAGGTAACCGTATAAAGACCATCAATTTTATGGGCAGAAAAACAAGGAAAGAAAGATGAAACTGTGTAACTCAAACTCACATAAGAAAGAGACAAGAGTGAGGGTGTGTGGAAGGGTCTTGGTGAATTACTCTGAACACAATGAGTGGTACCAGCAGCCCTCTAACCTTTGCCAGAAGTACCCCATCTATACAGCTGACCAATGTAAAGGACGATGTGGGGGCCACAACGTGCAGTGAGGAGAAACATCCTCATCGTGGCTAAGTAATGACTGCTCTCTCTCTCAGAAGAAACCTTCCAGCCCTACCTCCCATGGCCCGAGAGGGCGCTTTACCTGCAGCACGCGGCTCATCCACTGGAAGCTATCTTCCTCAGAAGCGTCGGGCCGCTGCTCGGCCACCACTACGATGCGCTCGTCATAGAACACAGAGACAGAGAACACAGCGATCCTGAGAGGAGAGATCACAAATACAATGACACATTCAGCCCCTATGGACGTGAAGTGAGGAAGCACGAAGAGCCACAGGAGCCCAGCCCGAGCTCCAGTTATGTCACCTGCGAGCTGAACGGCCCTGAGCAAGCAGTGGCACAAGGACTTACACTGGCTAATTCACAGAGCTATCATGGGGCTCACTTGAGATAAGGATATAAGAGCTCTGTGACCACAAAGCATATATAATAATAGCACATGTAGATGTGGGCTATTGCTATTACAGAGAAAGGGGACATCAATGCAACACAGACCAGTATTAAGTGTTACTCATCAAACACTAGGATCTGAGGATACAAAAGAAACAGAACAGTCCTTGAGAAAATTACAATACAACAGAGGCTGTACAAGAAACAAAAACAATCATACTTAACATGTTACTAATGATGTATATTCACAGGAGAGGGCCAAAGAGTGCAGTATAAAACATTTGAGAAAGACATAAATAAGGAGATGAGGGAAGGCTTCAGAGAGGGAAAGGCAATGAAGCTGGGTAGTGAAAAATTTCAGAAATGTGAGGAGACCATGCTGTGAATAGGAGCCATAGTGTACAGAAAGTAGGGAGGCTGAGCGTAGGCCTGGAATGTAAACTACAGCAAAGCAGTATTTTAGACAGGTAGGTTGGAGTCAGATGATAGAAAGCCTTAAATCCTGGGGTAATAAATTTATATTATACTAGAGATTCTTCACCAAGGGGTATGTGAATAGTTTTCAGGGGTCTGTGAACTTGGATGGCAAAAAAAAAAAAATTACATCTTTATTTTCTCTAACTTCTAACTGAAATTAAGCATTTCATTCAGTTTTTAAGACTTTTATTCTGAGAAGCGGGCCACATGCTTCACCAGCCTGGCAAAGGGGGTCCATGACCCAATAAAAGGATCTATTTGTAAAACATATTCATAGCAGCTCTTTTTGTGTTGGTTGAGAACTGGACATTGAAAGGATGTCCACCAATTGAGGAATGGCTCAAGAAGCTATAGTGTATGATTTAGATGGAATAATTATTGTGCTATAAGAAATGATAAGCAAGATGATTTCAGAAAAACTCAGGAAAACTTACATGAACTGATGCAAAGTGAAGGGAGCAGAATCGGGAGAACACTGTACACAGTAACAGCAATATTATACAATGAAAAACTGCAAGCGACTCTCTCAGCAACACAATGAACCAAGATAATCCCAAAGGACTCACGATGAAATATGCTATCTGCCTCCAGAGAAAGAACTGATACCATCTGAATACAGACGGAAGCAAACTTTTTTCACTTTCTTTCATTCTTTTTTAAAATTAGAACCTTCTTGTACAAAATGACTAACACAGAAATGTTTTACATGATTGTAACACGTATAAATTATATCAGATTGTTTACCGTCTCAGGGAGGGGAGAAGAGAAGGAGAGAGGAAAAGATAGAATTTGGAACTCAAAACTTTTTTTTAAATGTTTAAAAAAATTGTCTTAACATGTAATTGGGGAAAAAATAAAATAGAATTAAAAAAAAGAAAGAAACCTTTCCTGGTCTACTCCAAAGCTAGTGCCTTCTCTCTGATGATATCTTGGTGGCACAGTTTCCTCCTCTGTAAAATGAGCTGGAGAGGAAATCAAAACTACTCCAGTATCTTTGCCAAGAAAACCCCCAAATGGGGTTATGAAGAGCTGGACACAACTGAAAATGATTGAAGGTAGAAAGTGGAATTCCATTCCCAGAAGGCAGGAACTGTTTTTTGCCTTTCTTTGTACTGAGCACTTAGCTCAATGCTTGGTACATAGTAAACACATAAATGCCTGTTCACTTGACTTCATTTGGGAACAGGGAATTCAAAACTTTTAAACGTGTATTTTTCAAAGTTAGTTTTCAGTTCTGTGTCACAAAGGTAACTTAATTACTATGAAAAACCCAACTCAATCATTCTATCCAGAATTCTTAGCCCTGATCTAATGCACCAAGCATATCTGAATTTTCTACCACTCACCTGCCCCTATAGACAGTCTTTATCGATTCAACTGCCAATCCAGTAGCAACAATGTCATCAGCATTATGTCTTCGGCCACTAACTATCTGCAACCCATCCATTTTTCCAACCACAAATACGAGGCTACCCTGAAAAGTAAAACACAGCAGCCAATGGGTATCTGATTTGAGGAAACAAACATGTCTCATTAAGAACTGCCTGCTCTAGTCAGAAAGCATTCCCCCTCCTATTTGTTTCTAGGGCAGAATATTAAATTGAAACCTTCTAAAGTTTTGTATTTTGTAGTTTGTATTTTTAAATACAAAAGAACAATGAATGACTCCATCTTATTTTCCACGTTAGCCAGGTTGCACAATTTATTTTCCCATTCCAGACTATATGTTAGCCTATTTTTGTTATAAATTTTCAAGGAACACACTCATTGATTTACATGTTACCGTTATGTAACATGGGTTCTCTTCTAGGAAGAGCAAACAGTCTCAGGTGGAGTTTAGTTTCTTGGTATTTTAAAAGACAAAGTACTTGTGTTTGGAAAGAAAACAAGAGATACTCATTCACTTGTTGTTCAGAGATCAGTTTGTAAGGATCAAGGCAAATGGCAAAGTCACATGCTGTTGTTTTGTGCAGGTCAATCAAATTTTAATTATAAAAAAATGAATCATTTATCTTCACTGCCAGCTTTTCTGAATTTTCCAAACATACTTCAATCCTGCTTATAAAGGGCCATGCTATATATAACATATAGTAATTACTTTATCATGATAGTACTTCCTCTATTGCTGAATCGGTAATTCTTTCACTACCTTCTTATAAAATGGAATGTGTTAATCAAATCAAATTTGGCAAGTGTAACCGTGTAATGACAACTCTGATAATTAGAAATACTTTATTTTATGGAGCCAAATAAACTGGGTAGCCAAAGCAATACAATCTCTCTCATAAAATAGGTTATAATTTTTACTGAAACAATTTTAATTAATAAGTCATATTTCACAGTCCCACCAAACTACTGAAACTAATAAAAATCTGGTCTACTCAGTATTTCATCTTGAACGCACAGAAAACATGAAAACTAAAATATTACTTACTGGTCCAACAAATCCAAGTAATCCCGATCGGACAAAGGGCACTTCACCAATAGGGGACCCTGCAGCATTAGTCGGAATTACCTTAAAGGAAAAAGGGAGATGCTGAAAGTAACATAGTAATTTTTAAAAATATTTTTTTTGATCAAAGTCACTAATAAATTAGACATTTTAGTAAAACACTGGCTTTACAGGAAACACTCCCAAGTTTTTTTGTTTTGTTTTGGAGGGTGGAAGGCAAGTCAACTGCAGTTAAGTGACTTGCCCAAGGTCACACAGCTATTAAGTATATCAAGTGTATCAAGTGTCTGAGGCCAAATTTGAACTCAGGTCCTCCTGATTTGAGGGCTGGTGCTCTACTGCACTACCTAGCTGCCCCCTATTCCCAGGTTTTAAAGTAACATGGAAAGAGAAAGGTAATTTTGATTTATAAATTCAAGGAAGTAGTTTTCTTTCTTCTAATTACATTTTTTAAATGCTATTTTTCTATCATACATTCATTCATTCATTTACACATCACTCAAAATCAAGTAACCCATGCACAAAATCCATACCGGAGAACTGAAAAATTTTCATCATCTCTAACCTGGCGGTTTCATGTCTAAGAATTGATTCTTCCCCAAAACAGAAAGAACTACTGTATGAGAATATTGTTTTTAGGAAGTTAGGAAGACAGTAGGAATAAAAAATACAAGGCAAGATAAATACCTCAAACGTGTTTTTGGTTACACCAGCAAGCCCAAAATACATCATGCCTCCTGTTCTGGAGCTGACACAGATTTCTCCAATTTCATCTGTTTTGCAGAGGTGGGGGGGTCCATCTGGTTTTACAATGCACATCATCCCTAATATGTGGAAAATATGGTTCATAAGCACAGATCACCAAATATCTTAAACTTTATTCATGGAAATGTTGGCATAGTTGAAATCAATATTATCCCATTCTCTTTCATAGGATTACAGTCTCATAAACTGAGAGCTAAAAGGGACTTCTGAGGCCATCTAGACCACTGGTTCTTTACCAAAGGTCTATGGACAGATTTCAGGATGTCTATGAACTCAGGTAAGAAAAAATTGCATCTTAACCTCTATATGGAAATGAGCATTTTCTTAAGTAATAAATGTAATCAACAAACCAAAATTATTATTAGTGGTACCTATGACTTTGTTATCAAAAGAACTCACAGATATTTTAATATCATGTTATAATTGGAGAACTCAAAATACTGTTTATGTTCATCATTATTCTGAAATAACTAAAGTTATTAGACTTACTGCTCAATCACATGTCCGCAATTTTGTCTACAGACTATATTTCAATATAAGTCATTTCCTTTGCAATTCTATGTATCTTATTTTATGCAATTTTTTTTGCCTTTTTTTTAGAGCGGTGAAGGCAAGGCAATTGGGGTTAAGTGACTGTAACAGCAATCAGTTTAGCAGACTTAGGGCTAAGCATGGAAGGTGTGAGCTCTGTATGGAAGGTATGAACCCTGTCTACTGTTGAGAAGGTGTGAACTCGCCTGTTGGTGGAAGAAGGGGATTGGCTGAGACAGGAGGCCAGCGTGTATATAAGAAGAATTCTAGACAGAGAGACAGAATTGGAATTTTCCTGTGGAGGAAGCAGGATTGTCTCAGCATCTGGGAGTTGGGCTGCTGGACTGAAGAAGTGAGTTGGAGTTTGAGAGAGAGAGAGA
>CM053597.1:217268921-217290702 GCA_028646575.1 Pseudocheirus occidentalis
AGGGCAGTTGGGGTTAAGTGACTTGCCCAAGGTCACACGGCTAGTTTTTTGTGTGTGTGTTAAGTGTCTGAGGCCGGATTTGAACTCAGGTACTCCTGACTCCAGGGCCAGTACTCTATCCACTGCGCCACCTAGCCGCCCCGCATTGGGGGTTTTCTTGACAGAAATACCAGACTGGTTTGCTGTTTCCTTCTCCAGCTAACTTTACAGATGAGGAACTGAGGCAAACAGGGTTAAGTGACTTGACCAGGGACCAGCTAGTAAGTGTCTGAGGATTTGAACTCAGGTCCTCCTGACTAGAGCCGGTATTCTATCCACTGCACCACTTAGCTGCCCCCTCAGCCCTTAACACCAGCATTATAAATGGGTGCTAATGTTTATTGTTAAAGAAAGACTTGGTTGCAGATTCCCCAAGGTCCACGAATATAGGAGATTGCCTTCATTTGTAAATGATCAAAATTTCATTATGTACATTCGACAAATGACAGTGTTTAGATTAGGCACCAAACGAAACGTAGAATAAGGATCCCTGCCTTGTTGAGGTCCCTTGTTTCACTCCTCTCTTCAGACAGCATTCACCAATATCAAGGAGAGTGGGAGAGTTGTGGAGGAGTTGGCACGTGAACACGTCAGTATGAAAGGGTTAGAAGAATCTCCTGACAGATCAGTTAAATCCTCTTTATTTAGTCAGCTCTAATTTTTGGAGCAGATCATTTATTCTCTCCTCAGCTAGATTGGAGCAGTGAACAGAATGAGAATGAAACCAGACGAGAGCCGCATTGGACCTTGGCGCTGTTTCGAACATCAGTGCTGGCGTCTCTGTAGTGCTGTAAGGTCGGCTGATCAGTGCACATTCATCATCTCGTTTGAGCTCATTGTAACCCTGTGAGAAAGAAGCAGAGGCTGCCCAGAGTCAGCGTCCCAGACACTGTCTGAGGCCCAGCTCTTTCTGGCTCCAAGTTCAGCTGTCTTTCCTTGACACTCTTGCCTCTTGTTATTCCTTTTGCTTTAGTAAGTTATCCAGAGGTAATAGAAGAGAAAGATGTTCTGAGATTCCCAGTAACAAAGATTTTCACAACCTTACTCAGTAATCCTTTTACCTCTAATTCAAAGTGAGGTTTAGCTGCAATGAGCTTAAAAAGAAAGAATTTTTTTCTTTAAAAAAAAATATTTTTTTTAATTAGTCTGAACTCATGAACAAACATGTATGTTTCAAAGAGCAGAAAAAGGGGATTGTATATAAAATTGCTAATCTCATTACAACTTGTTTTCTTTAAAATACATACTCAATGGCAGATTAATCTAAAGCTGTCCATGTCTCTGTGGTACTCTAAAACTCCTGGTCTCTTACAGATGTTTTGTTGACTCTGGCCTCTCATCAGAGTTAGTTGCAAATGTTCAACTGTTAATACTGATCTGTAATGAAATTTTACATATTTCATCTCTGAAAGTGTCTTTTCACACAGCTAGGTGCTGCCAAATACTTCCGTCAGCCCTTGAGCATATGATCTTAATTGAACATTTTCATCACATGGAAGGCATTTGTAAAATTCTCCTAGATTCTTCTCTTGACATTTTTGCCTTTTAGTGTGCATTATATTGTAGATAATTCCAGTTAGATGTTAGTTCCCACGGTTAAGTGGATTTTGAAATACGGAAATATCTTTCACATTTGCATCAAGATCCAAAAAGATGCTGTTGGAGCTGTAGTTTAAACTCTGAAAATCTCTTTGTAGCAAATGTGTGCAGGAATATAGATCCCGCTTAGCACTGTAACTTCTGATAGCACAGCAAGTGCATAAAGTGGCTTGACGTTGCTTATGACTCAAACTGTGTTTGTGTTGAGTCATTTTTCAGCCACGTCTGACTCTCCTGTCCCCATGTGAGCTTTTCTTGGCAAATACACTAGAATGGTTTGCCATTTCTTTCATCAACTCATTTTATAGATGAAGACAAACAGTGTTAAGTGACTTTCCCAGGGTCACAAAGGTAATAAATATCTGATGCTGCGTTTGAGCTCAGGAAATTGAGTCTTGCCGACTTTAGGCCTGGCCCTCTATCTGCTGCACCAACCGTAGTTGCTCTTTTGAGCAATGTTAGTTGTTATCTAACTGATTACTGAAATAAAATTTTGCATATTAAGTGCTCTTTTGCCTTATAATTTTAGGCTGATTTCATTAAAGAAACATTATTAAGCCTGTAGCAAAAGCTAATTTCCAAAGCCATTCAGTGGTAGTGGTTGAGGATGATTCTTTTCTTTCCCCCAAAAAAAGTCACTCTTGGCCCAGAATTCAAGAAATCATAATAAAACTTTTTTTCTCTTCTCGTTTTGACGTTATGGATATGCACTGGTAATAAAAACAAAGTAAAATATTAACACATTATAGTATGATACAGCAAATTATGACTTTCTCACTACAATTTGTAGTGCACCAAGAAGCAACGTGAAGCTATGAGAGCCCTTCTGTCTTTTTTTGCAACCACTAAATTCGAGCCATTGTAGTGGGAACACTACCATTCACAATATACAAACAAATGAGTGTGGCTGTGTTCCATAAAAAATGTATTTTTGGACACTAAAATTTGAATTTCCTATCATTTTCACATCAACAAGTATATTCTTTTCATTTTTTTCCCAACTATTTAAAAATGTGAAAACCCATTCTTAGCTCATGACTTTTATAAAAATGAGACATCAGGCCATATCTGACCATGGGCCATAGTTTGCCAACCTCTCTTCTATTATATATTCAGCCAGTTCCCAGCTGATAGCCCCTCTTTGTTGTTCTTCTAGTTCTTTAATACAACAACAACAAATGTTGCTGTGACTATTGTACTCGAGGTTTCTTTTTCACTTTCTTTGACTTCTTTGTAATATAGACCTAATAGTATTGTCACTTGGTCAGGGTATATACACAGTTTAGTGGTTTGGAGGCTAGAGTTCCAGATTCCAAGCTAGAATATTTGAAGGATAAGCTGGATTAGGGCACTCTGATAAAAGGCAATGGCTTTTCTCTCCAAAGCATCCTCTCTTTTTAATCTTCAGTACCCAATGATCTAGCAACTCCTTTCTTTTGCCCTCAAATATATACCTCTTTCTCATCCTTTCAAAACAAAACAAAACAGGGCAGCTAGGTGGCACAGTGAGTAGAGCACTGGTACTGAAGTCAGGAGGACCTGAGTTCAAATGTGACCTCAGATGCGTAACACTTACTAGCCGTGTAATCTTGGTCAAGTCACTTAACCCCAGTTGCCCTGCCTTACCCCCCCCACCCCCACCCCGCCAAAAAAAAAAATTTAAAACAACCTTCAATAGATCTAACTATGCTCTCAAGCTATGAGCCTTTTTTTTCTCAGCCAGATTTCTAGAAGAAGCTGTCTGCACTCATTGCCTCTGCTTCATCTTCTCTCCTGAGCTCTTTGCAATCTGGGTTTCAGCTTCATTACTCAGCTGAAAATGTCCTCTCCAACATTACCAGTGATTTCTCAGTTTCTACATCTGAGGATCGTTTCTCAGTGCTCAGCTTTCTCAGCTTCTCTATTGTATTTGACACTGACCACCCAGGGTAGGGGGTTTTGTGACATTGGTCTCTCTTACTCTTCTGTATATGTATGTGTGTTTCTGTGTGTGTGTCTGTATATACTGTCTCTTGGGGACCTCATCAGCTCCCATGGACTTAATTATCGCTATGCTGACAGTCCCAGGTATCTACCAATAGTCTCATTTCTTAACTGACACTGATATTTCCATATCATCAACCCTCTGTTGGACATTGCAAACTAAATGTCTCACAAGCATCTTGTATTTTTTATGTTCACAACAGAAACCTCTTCTAAATTTCCCTATTTCTCTCAGAGGTTCCACTGTCCTTCTGTCATCCGCTGAGTAATTTTCTCAATACATAATTCTGACCATGTCTCTCTCCTACTCGGTGAACATCAGAGGCACACTCTTACTTTGTAGATCAAATACACACCATTCTTTAGTCTCACATACTGGTGCTGGCCTCTCTTCTGATTTTTTTCTCATACACTACAGTCCAAAAAGACTAGCCTTCTCACCATGCGTTAAACACAGCCCTACATCTCTGTGCTTTTGAATCGGTGTCCCGTCCCTAGAATGCACTTCTTGCTCATTTCCACCTCGTGGAATCTCTCAGCCAAAGTACCACCTTCCACATCAGTTCTCTCCTGATCCATCTCAATGCTAGTGCCTTCCCCTCAAAATCATTTTGTGTCTGTTTTGCACATATATTTCATATACCTACGTATGCGCGGGTTGTCTCTCGTATCTAGATTTTAATTCTTTGATGGCAGAGACAATTTTGTTGTCCTTTTTGTATTCCCAGCACCCACTGCAGTGCCTAGCAAACAGTAGATGTTTAATAAATGTGTGTTCATTGAGCTGAGTGGATGTATTGAACTATTTTCAGGCTCCTCTACAATTAAGTCTTTATATAGAGAGAGCTTTGTTATTTGTTAGGAAATATTTTGGCTACTAAAATATCACAGGTTCCTAGTCAAACATTAAGTATGAACAAGCATCCTAGAAATCATCCCTGCTTCCTTTCCCTCCTAAGTTTATTGTCATGTTATCAGTGCCTGTGTTAATTCAATATTATTGACATTTCAGTGCTGTGTTCACATGGACCAACTTGCTTGTGGTGGTCGTGGAGCTGTGTGGCTGCGAGCAAGAAGCCCTGGACCTGGTGCCTTTGGTGACTAACGTGGTCTTGGAAGAGCATTACCTCATCGTTGGAGTTGTGGTCGTGGTGGACCCCGGCGTCATCCCCATCAATTCCAGGGGAGAGAAGCAGCGGATGCACCTCCGGGACAGCTTTCTGGCAGATCAGTTGGACCCCATCTACGTGGCCTATAACATGTGATTATGCATTATGGGCATGTAGCCAGTTCCTCAGAACCACGAAAGCCAAAGGCCTGAGACGGGGTCACTATTGCCATCTTTAAAAAAAAAAAAAGAAAAAAAAAAAAAAGCTAAAAACAAGTACTAATACTTACTGTAAAATTATTTGAGGTGGATATTTTATTTCCTTCATCTCATCCTATGGGATTCTTCAATCATGTGACAAACAGGAAAGGGAAATTCATTTGGTAGCAAATGGAAAGAAGAAAAGTTCACAGTTTACTTGGGTGACCTTTAACATGGACAGTGTGAGCAGCGCGTTACTAAAGCCTTGGCTAAACGGGTGTTACATTTTTCATCTGTTGTACATACTTGCATTTTTATCTAATGCTGTTTTAGAATTTTGCAAAGGGATTTATTAACATAAAGGAAATAGTCCGAGTTCCACAGTTCTCCATCAGTTACTGTATTTTGCAATTATACTGTAGCTAGCGCTTTGGGACTTTGTTAACAGGGTTATATAAAATACAGTCACACCGTAAGCAAAGTGGCTGACTAAATCTAAGAATAACATCATCATATATACACATACATGCACACGTCTAAAATTTAAAGGCTTTTTTGCTTATATTTTTAAACTGTAAATAATAGTATGCATAATTCAGCGCAAAAAAAAAAATGGCTCGTGTAACTACAGCCACCAAAGTAGAAACATTTAGAGATTGTAACTTTAAGATTCTTAACATTTAATTGGTTAGATAACTAAGAAATGTTAAGTTGTATGCAGGTTTCCATTGCACACTGTACTGTGACTTTGCTGGCTGGCATGTTTTATAAGATCAAGCTGCCTCTGTTTGTATTTAAAGCCCATTTCCCTTTAGAGTGAACTTAATTTTTAAGCATTAATCCTGTTTCTTCTGCAAGTTGACCAATTAAAAGTCTCACTTTACAAAAGAAAATACCCAAAGTACCAAAAAAAGTTCAAGATTACTTTATCCTAGGGAGATACCACTCCCTACTATCCCCAATTTTGAAATTGTGTTTTTGAATTTGGTTGATTGGGTGTCAGAACTTCCTGAAGTCAGTGAATTTACTCTTCCCAGTCCATTTGCTCCTTTGTAGTGAAGCTTCTCTTTACAATTTCTGCATACAGTTTCTCTTTTAAAACTGGAAAGTTCCTTCTGATTTACCACTCGATGGGAGCCAGTGCAGGGGGAGGGTAGTTTATCAGGTGGAGACTATGCATACATGGTTGGGGGGGAAGTTTAGAAGGGAGTAAGTAGCCAATGCATTGCAACAGAAATAGAAAGTTCAATGTTGGCCAACTCCTTTGAATGCTATCATAGCCAGCCTTAGAAAAATACTCATAAGGGAACCCTGTTTTATGCAAAACACTGTTTTGGACTAACTGTGGTGCCCAGGCCTAGCAGACTAAAAGACAGAGCCAGATTTGCCTCTGGCTCAGTTTCCTTTTTTGGTCTGATCCTTCATGTATTCGAACATAGTTGGATTCTATTATTTTTTTCTTACAGAAATATTTTTTAAAATTAAAAAAAAAAAAGAACCACCAAACCCTCAAAGTGAAAAAGACTTCAGAATGGTTCTCTTGGATCCATCTAGTCTATTGTGTAAATACTTACTTACTCTATTTTAATAATGCATATTATTTACCCCAGTGTAACATCATGTACACTAAGTATGTTTTTAAACAATTTTTAAGACTTGTATTTACCCTGAAAATAAGGTTTATAATGCAGAGACAGACCCTTCTCTATTGCAGTGCTGTCGAGTGCTGCATAAACAGTCCTACGACTTGAAGCCACTTTATTACCACCCTTTTCATTGTCCTCATTTCTTTTCTTCTCATTCTCCAACAAGGGCAGGCCCAAAAACATTTTCCAGTTGCAGATCTGTTTTTTAATATTTTAAGTAAATAAAATTTGTGATGTGAGAGGCTCTGGCATGTGTAGGAAAAGCATAACTATCGAGACAAACATGAAATCGCTGTGTCTACAGTAGCTTGCTAATGTTTGGCATGATTTAAAAAGATATATACATATACATATGTGTGTATACATGCATATGCATAAATATATGTATATGTGTATATACATAGGCACACATACATGTATATGTATACATACACATCAGAGATTCATTCTGGACAAAGCAGAGGGCCATAGCAACTGTTTTAAAAGAGCTGCCTTTTTCTGTAGTCTCCCCAATTCTGAAGAAAAAAAATAAATAAAATAGTATAAATCATACCTGCAGAAGTTAGAAAGGAGACATGTAGACTCAGGCCTTCACAGAAGATATTCCATTCATGAGCAGAAGGGTACTGGCAACTTTGAGGGCTGATTAGTCAGGTTTTGAGTTGGATAGATTTTGTGTTTCTTCAGGGCTGTAGCTTTTCTTTAACAATCCTGCTCCTGCTTTTGTGGCGTTTCACTGCTTTTGATCAATGTCTGCATTATTCTATGACTCTCCCTTCTGGTCATAGAATTAGGAAATCACATAGCTGGAAGGGACCTGGGAGATCATGTGCTCCAACCTCATGCCCATTAGATGAACCCTCTGTACGACATCTGCATAGAGGGATCATCCAACCTCTGCCTGAAACCTCCAGCAATGAGGAACTTACTACCTCATGAGGCATCCTGTTCCATTTTTGTACAGCTCTAATTTTTAAACAAGTCTTCCATAGATTGATCTGCCTCCCTTTAGCTTCCTGGGGCTTTCTTCCCTTCGGGTAGCTCTACCCTTAGGGCATAGTCCCAAGCCTTTGTTAAAAGAGAGTTCTTCTGGAGCTGAGCAGAATAAGTCTGATCTCTTACACATCCCTTCAGATACTTGGAAGACAGCTGTCATGAGATTCAATTCAACTCATGGTATGTTAGTTAAGCACCTATTATGTACAGAGCACTTAGTGTCTCTTTAAATCTTCTCTTTTTCAGGCTGTGTCCCTCATTCTTTAAACCATTTCTTAGATGATTGGATTTCAAGTCTTAAATTCAAGTTACCCTCCTTTGGATACAGACCAGCTTATTAAATCCCTCCTAAAAGTTGGTGTAACTGAGAATTTTCAACAGCAAGAAAATTTTCCTCTTATGATATACTCCTACTCTTGCAGTAATGACATCCCATGGCGTCACTTGACTTTGTGGAGGGATTTGCTTATAAACTTTTATGTGTACAGACCCCTTTGGCAGTCTGATGAAGCCCGTGGACCCTTTCTCAGAATCATGCTTATAAACACATTAAAAAAAAATACAGAGAACTGCAAAGGAAAGTAATTATATTTAAATACAGTTATCAAAATACATTTTCAAGTTCCTGGACCTTAGATTAAGAACTCCTGCTCTAAAAGCTATTATGGCAATTCATTTTCCTCAGTGGTTTTTGTGTGTATACATACATATATGATGTATGCATATATATATATATATATATATATATATATATATATATATATATATATATATATACTTTTTTTTTAAGTCACATACTGCACATAGCCTTAGCAGGTCTCTAGGAAACACTGCAGGTCCCATTTGCAAAAGGAATGTATATGGAAATGGTGAAGAAAATTAGTATTTTCATTCACCAAATAAATGAGTTTTCATCTCAGTTCAAAGAGATCCATTCATCAAATTGAAACCCTTATTGTTAAACCTGCAAAATAAGGCAATAGAGGCAGCTTCTTTGGAAGAGTGCATGGAAATGAACATTTACAGGGAGCTAAATAAGTTTAGTATCTATATCCTTAGGAGCACTAAAGCTCTGGAGTTCAGTGACTAGCATAGCATGATTGGCATTAACAATGCTTCTTGCTGCACAATGGGCTATTTTCTCCCTAGTACGAGTCCTTCCTTCCCTCAGATCCTTTGAAAGTTGCTTTGCTTCTGGTTATCAGGGACCATAGCCTTCCTACTAGTTATCACTTTAGGATAGTCCTTGGGAAAATTTGGCACAGTGCTTGGCTCAAACAAAGAACTTCAGACCCTAGCATTTGTGTTATGGTATTTGCCCTAGGCATGGTGCTGGATCTCTTGGCCAAATAAACCACTTTCCTTAGGAATCCAGGAATCTTTCAGACTAAACCAAGGAGGGGTCATGCTAACCTCAACCTTCTTGCTCTCAAGCTCCAGAATGATCTATGCCTTAGCATTGTTTTGTTGTCTGCTGTAATGTACTGGTGGCGAGAGAAATTGGAGCATGAAGCTACAATACTCTTAAAACACAAGTCTTTTCCTTTATCATTTTGTGACCTTCCTGATTTAGTCTAATGTAGATGGGCCATGTTATTTGTCCAGAGGATGAGATTGTAAAGATATGAGAATAATTTTTTTAGTCCTAAATGCAGTTTTTGTTTACTTTCTGTCAAATATTTACCAGTGTCAAATTCAAACTATAATACTATGTAATTATGTATAAAGTTTTTTTTATTTATTTGAAATTAGACTAGATATACATTTTTTAAATTTAACATCTGGCTGGACAGTGTTCTATTAATTCATTGAATGTGTTTCCTTTGTCTTGTGTTAATAAATATTGATGCCTGTTTGTTTACAGAATCACTTCATTGGGTGGGAGGGTTGTCTGGGTACCTTCAGTCTGAAGTTTGCAGCAAAATCTCCCAGCCATTTCTTGAAAGTCACAAGTAAGGCAAGAAATTATAATGATAGTAGTACCTTTTATTTGTATAGCTGCAAGTCTACAAAGTACCAAACATATTTATTTGTGGTCCTTACAATGTTCCTGGAAGGGAGGTAGTACCAGTGTTGTCATCCCCATCATGCTGTGGGAATTTAGATTAGATTGCTGAAGTGATTTACCCAGGGGTCACTGGTAATAGAAATAGGGCTTGAGCCAAGATCTTCTGATTACAACCACGTGGTTTTAAGAGAACTGGACATAAGAGATCCCAAAACTGTTAAAAGAAGAGTGGACAAAGAAAGCAACAAAAAAAAAAAATCATTATTTTGAAACCAGGTGATCTCATGCTAGCTCATTAGAGGGGAGCAGTTTTTAAATATTTTAAGTATTTATTTTTAACATCCTTTAAAGTTTTGAGGTCAAATTCTCTCCCTCCCTCCAACCCTTCCCCACCCTCTGAAAGGGTGAACAACATATCAATTTCACATGTCAGTTATATGAGCAATATGATATCAGTTACACATAAGTCATGCAAAAGGTATTTCCATATTAGTCATGTTACCAAGAAGAAAAGAAAAAAAAATGAGAAAATTATGCTTCAGTGATTAAACTTGTATTATATATATATGAAATTTGTTACTGTCTCAGGGAAGGGGGGAGGTGAGGGAAGAAAAGAGAAAATTTGGAATTCAAAATTTGTTTAGAATGAAAGTTAAAAATTGTCTTTTTTAAACAAGCACTCAATTCATCAGTTTTCTCTCTGAAAGCAGATTAGCAGTTTTCATCATGAAATTCAGGATTCTCTTGGATCATTGTGTTGATCAGAATAGCTGAGTCACAGTTAATCATCATTACATTATTGCTGTTACTATGTACAATGATCTGGTTCTGTGCACTTCATTTTGCATCAGTTCACATAGGTCTTCCCATCTTTTTCCTGAAACCATCCCCCTCAGCACAATAGTATTCCATCAGTATAACATACCACAGCTAATTTAGCTATTGCCAAATTGATGTACATCACCTCAATTTCCATTTCTTTGCCACTGCAAAATATTTTTGTACATATAAGTCCTTTTTCTTTTATCTCTTTGGGGTACACACCTAGTAGTGATATCACTCTTGGTCAAAAAGTATGCACGGTTTTATAGCCCTTTTGGCAGAGTTCCAAATTGTTTTCCAGAATGGTTGGACCAGTTCACAACTGCACCAATAGTTTGTTAGTGTATCTGTTTTCCCACACAGAAAGGGGAACAACTGATGACCTACTTTCCCACTCACATTAACAACATACCTAATTTTACCTCCTAATTACTTTTCTAATAGCATCTGCAGGATTTCTGTTTCCCTATATGAGTTTATTTTGTCTGTTATTTCCTGGTTTCAAAAAGGAAAATCATAGTGAAAGCTGTACAATCTACCCTCTTCCTTCTATTTCCCCCCCCCCAAAAAAAAACCCTATTTCTATCCTGTGTGTATAATAAAGATATGCCATTTCTCATCGTGGCTTTGGAAAAATAACTTAACCTAAGCCTTCTTTTTCAGTCTGCAAAATAAGCATTTTCATTTGAAAGAGAGCAAATCTGACCATCTTTTGAAAACATCAAAGTATCTGTTTAAGATTTTTCAGGAGCTAATGGGGGGGGGAGGGTTGTTTATACTCACTTTGTTCTTTTAACTATTCATTTGTGCTTCTATCAAAGGATCCTGGGAGTGAGGCAGAAACCTCTTAACATTTTTTTAACACTAATAGATTTGGTGGAGAAAGAAGTTGAATCTGACAAAAGGGAAGATTAATTTTAAATGATCTCAGTTTACAGATAAATTGAGATGACTTATCAATGATTTGCCTAGTTTAATCCTGTGTGAAACTGGTAAATGCAGCATAGAGACCAGCAATTTTGGTGTTTTAGTGTTTTGGTTTTTTTTAATACTTCTTGTGTCTTTCCCTTTAGTCAATTCAGTTCAGCAAATCTCTTAGCATCTATTGTGACCAAATTCCGAGTTTAATCAGCACTGTACTTAACACCTAGTAGGTGCTTAAATGATTGTTGAAGTAAATTGGTGCTAAATTAACAGACACAAATGGAAATTGTGAACTAAATTAGATACTCAAGAGCATGCTGGAAAGCTAGAAATGTTAAGGACACCCTTTAAGTGTCCTTTAGAGAATTCATAATCAAGACAGTCCCACAACACCTTGTCACACTAGTAAGAGTAGTCTGAGCAGCTTATCAAACTGATTAAACTCAAGATCTTTTTCATAGAGAAAGAGAATAATCATTTTGTTAATATATAACGGTTATTCATATTTTGTAGCACCATAATAGTCACTAAATTAAAGACACAAAGCCATTTAAAGAACAGAAAACAGTAGTGATGTTTTTAAGATGTTTTAGAAATACTGAACTCCCTTTCTAAGAGACAATAGAACTACTTTTGCATTAGTGTAGCAATTTTTACTTTTTCCATATGCTTCCACATAAATTCTCTTATTGTATCCTAACAATAATATGAAGCAAATGAAGTCTCATTTTGCTTCTACCTCTAACTAGTTGTGTGACTAATTAAATCGCTTAACCATTCAGGTCTTCAGATTCCTAATCAATCGATCAATCAACATGCCTTAAGTGCCTACTATTTGCCAGGCAGTATGCAAATTGTTGGGGATACAAAAAGAGGCAAAAGACAGTCTCTGCCCTCAAGCGGTTTACGTTCAAATAGAAAAGACAACATGCAAACAAATATATACAAAGCGAGTTATACATGGGATAAATAGGAAATAAAAGGAGGGAAGACACTGGAATTAAAAGGAGTTGGGGAAGGTTTCTTGCAGAAGATTGAATCAATCAAATCAGTAAATTGAAGTACAAAATATCTTAATATCCTTTCCAGCTTTACATTGTATGGTTCTATTATATTGTCTTCTAACCTTTGGGATCCATTCAGTGGCTGGAGTAGTGCACCCACTTAGTGTTCTGGCATTCATGCATGCAGTCTGAACCCAGTTCAGCCCTAGAGGAACCTACTTCTACTGGGAGGGAGCTCTCTGTTCTCACAATCTCCAGCTCATCAAGCTCATCAAATCTCCCATCAGAGCGCACAAGGAAAAATTTTCCTTTTATGTTTTGGCTCACTTCTAGGACCTCCCTAAACGGAGGAAATACAAAGGACACTAAATGCACTGAATGAATCGGTTATATAGCAGGTAATTATTTCCTGTACACAAAAGGAATACTAAACCACAACTGCAACAGCTAGCTGGGGAAGTGTATAGAGCCCTGGGCTTAGAATCAGAAAGACAGAGTAAATTAAACTTGAACTCATGATTTCAAATCCCACCTTAGACACTTTCTAACAGGGTGACCCTGGGTAAGTCACTTAATTATGATTGCCTCTGTTTTCTCATCTGTAAAAATGAACTAGAGAAGGAAAATGGCAGATAGTATTTAGTAGACCACTATTTTGCAAAATAACCACAACAAAACAAAATCCAAAAAACAAATTGGGCCACAAAGAGTTAGATGCTCCTTAATAGCCAAAATCAGCTCTCTCAACCACTATACGTTTGATAAAAACTTAGATAATTCTGATTCAGAAACAATTTATGTAGCCCTTGTTCTAAATGTTCATCACAATATATGGATGCTGACTGTAGCTTGAAGAGCCAGACAGAGCCTGAATGGAATGTTGAGAAACTTAGTTTAAAAAGTCAGTGTAAAAAAAATGGTTTGACAAACTTTTCCTTGTAGAGTCCTGGAGAGTCTGTTTTATCTTTTATTCTTAAGGAGCTACGAAAAAGTCTGGAGAAAAGTTTTATCTATGATACAAAAGGACCTGTGAAGAATCTATGGGGAAGATGGAACAAAAGGTGAGGATGGACTTCCTTCTTGTGAAAACTGTCTAAGGTATTATTTTATAAGAAAATTCAATAAAGACAATTCTATGAAGAAAAGCTGAATCTCCTTTTGCTGTGGTTTAAGGGGTTCAGGAACCTCTCAAGGACTGAAGTATTAGACACAGTCATCTGGAATGAATTCACTGACTCAAGCATTCTCTAAGTCAAGGTGGCAAAGGTTCATTGTAATGCCAATATGGCCTGCGGAACGCCTTAAGGAATTTGTCACTTAACAGGAATTATACTAAAGCTTATATAGGAAAAGTAGTGGATTATCTGGCATATGTGCTAATTAGGTGATAATTTATAACCTTGGTCACAGGCATCATTCCCTACAGGAAACCAGGGGAAGGGAACAGACTTTTGGTCTGTTACATCTATAGCAAGATAGCCGTGAGAATTAATTACTATAGCTTGACCTCTGGATTGTATACAATAATTTTGGCAATCAATACATGATAATTCTGTGGTTTGGAGATAGTCCTGTTTTTACAAGAGAATTTCCTCAGAGGTCAATTTATTCTTGTGACAGGGAAAGATAGTTTGTCTTACCAGGACTTATGAGTTATTGCCAGGCACAGTATCCTTGGGCTGTGGAGAAAACTCTCAGGGATAGTGTTTTGAGGCCAGGGAGAAATGTGATCTTGGAAATGGGGTTGAAGCACAAGCACCCCATCACTTTCACAGCTAGAGAGAAGCTGAAAAGAAATGAAAAGGGAATGAAGAGAAACTTCTTACTCTGCACTATTGTAACTGTGGTATAATTTTTAGAAAAAAAAATAGCACCTGAAGAGCATGATGTCATTTATCATTATATTAAGGGTTTGAGTTGACACGATGTAACATTGGTCACAGACAAAATGTAGTTCTATACATATATATGTATGTATATCTATATTTCAAATCAATTTGTTAGTAAATTGTATATGTTATTTATAATACTAATTTAATCATAGATAAATAAGGGTACTTTGGGGACAGGTTTCATCATTTTCACGAACTAATACTAATTGAATTAATTAATTCATTAATTAATATTAAATGAAGTGGGATGGATGCTCAAGCTAACTAATGATAAACATGGCATTTCTGTTCATGAGAAATAAATTATAACAAGAAATTGAATTATAATGAAAAACAAATTACATATAATATATCAAATGTTTATGTGTGTATATATACACACACATATATACACATGTGTATACACACACACACACCCCACCTAGACAGTTGTGGAATTTGGGAGAATAAATACATAGCAATGAGTCAAATGGCACATGGAGAAGTAAACAGAGTGAGGTCCTGAGAGTCCTCAACTACTACATTTGGGAGTACATTTTAACTACCTGCTACACTGATACAATACTGTCACACTTTACTGGAAGACTGAAACTTGGATTTCAGAACAGAAAGCAGTTTGTGAGGTTGCTGTTAAACATTCTTCATTTCCACACAGTTCTGCACTGCCCCTCCACCCCGACTAAACCTCCTCTAGACTGCAAACTGAGACACTTCCAAAGTCAACCCCTCCTCCTGCCACAGCTCCTTTCACTAGACCCAGGACCTTTGGACCTCACGAGGTCGTGAGATTAAACTTCTGAATCCAGACTTGCCCACCTGGAAGCTGATATACCTTCCCCCACTTAGGAATGGAAAACAAAGCTGAAAAGGCAGCCAGAGGTTCAGACGCAGGACTGAGCCTTGTAAGGGATCTGCAGAGAGGTGGAAAAAAAGATCACTGCCCATCCCTCCACCCTCTCTCACAGAGAATCTATTATGCACACTATTTGTCTCAGAAAAAGTTGGCAGCTGCTGGCTCAGGTAGAGCTCTTGGCCAGAATTCAGAAAACCTGACCTCAACTGTGGCCTCAGACCCTTGCTAGCTGCAAAATCCCCTGGGCAAATCACTTAACTTCTGTTTGCTTCAGCTTCCTCAACTCTAAAATTAAACCGCAAAAATTGAACATCAGGGTTATTGTGACGATCAGACGGGGTAATATTGGCAAAAAGCGCTTAACCCAGTGCTTGGCATGTAGTAGACATTATATAGATGCTTTTTCCCTTACTTTCTTCTACCCAGTTCATCGGAACATCAAAAGCAGAGGCTGTTAGTATCTATCTCTTCTTTTAACTGATATAGCAGCCCACTTCCTGCTTCTGTCATGGGGAAGGATGGAAAGGGAGGTGAGACTGAGAAACCACTCCACTGGGTTTGCCATATCATACAAGACCAGCACATAGCTGGAAGATTTATGTGATGTGATGTGATGTGATGTGATATTATATTATGTTATATTATATTATATCATATTGTATTATATTATATTATGTTATGTTATGTTGTGTTATGTTGTGTTGTGTTGTGCTGTGGTATGTTGTGGTATGTTGTGTTATGTTGTGTTGTTATATTGTATTATATTTGTATCATATCCTATTGTATTGTATTGTGTTATATTAATTATGTCATGTAATGTGTTATATTGTGTTATATTACGTTATGTTATATTACATTGTATCATGTCATGTCATATAATATATCACATCATGTTATATTATATTAATCATATTGTGTTATATTATATGTTATATGATACCATTATTAAATTATAGATTTATTTTAAAATTATTAAATTAAAGCTATAATATCATTAGATGACATAATTTATATTAAATTATAAATTATTAACAATAAATTGTTATTATTAAATTAAATAATAATTGTATGTAGTATTTACTAGGTGCCAGGCACTTTATAATTATTATTTTGTTTGATACAATGATCCTGGAAGGGGGTGCTATTATTATCCCGATTTTATAAATGAGGAACCAGAGGCAAACCGAAATTAAGTGACTTACCCAGTGTCACAGAGTAGCTGTAAGTGTCTGAGAGTAGAGTGGAATTCAGTTCTTCCTGACTCCAGGCCCACCACTCTATCCATGGCATGACCTATCTGCCCCTAGCATCCACATGAGTAATGACAACCAGGATGGGCAGAGGCAAGCATGCTTCATGGAGGAGATGACCTCTGCTGTATATAGTATGTTGTTCTTCTCATTTCATAAATGTGGAATCTGACTGCTAAAGAGGGGAAGCAATTTGCCTAGAGTGATATATTTAGTTAGTAATTAAACTGCAAACATAAACAAAAACAATTAAGCTGGAAAGTAATTAAAATACAGACTACAAGGCAATTGGGGTTAAGTGACTTGCCCAAGGTCACATGGCTAGTAAGTGTGTCAAGCATCTGAGGTTGGATTTGAACTCAGGCCAGTGCTCAATTCACTACACCACCTAGCTGCCCCAAGTCTACTGACTTTTGGTCTGGATATTCTTGCCTAAAGCTGGGATGCTACAAACAACTTTCATACATTGCTTTCCATTTTATTGGGTTATATTAAAATTGTTATTGTTCAGTTGTCTCCAACTCTTTGTAGCCCCATTTGGGGCTTTCTTGGCAAAGATATTGGAGTAGTTTGCTCTTTCCTTCTCTGGCTCCTTTTACAGATGAGGAAACGGAGGCAAATAGGGTTAAAGAGACTTGCCCAGGGTCACACAGCTAGTGAGTATCTGAGGCCAGATTTGAACTCAGGAAGATAAGTCTCCCTGACGCCAGGCCCAGCACCCTATCCACTGTGACACCTAGCTCCGTATACTAAAGTGGAAATACATTTTCTTTGCTTCTGATCACCAGATATCACTCACAGGGCAGGCAAGTCAGCCTAGATGAAGCAGCAGAGGGCGAAAGCAGAAGCAGCATCTGAGTAAAGCTGAACCAAGACTATTACCTTGACCACCATCTCCCCTTAGATCCTGACAAAAATAGCCCATTAACTAATCCCAAGCACCTAAGAATTGCATCGAGTTCCCTGAACCACCCATCTGTTTCCATTGTGAAGAAGGGACCCATCTTCCCATCAGCACCCACAATAAGTGCTGATCAAGTGCCACTGACAGGCCGCTCTGGAAGTAACAGCACCCTCCCCTGCAAGATTACTGGGTCTGCTTCCAGTCACGATCTGGGGAAGCACCTCCTGTGGAGGAGAGAACAGCTACCACCACTCACAAACCAGGCAAGCCAGCCCAGCTAAACAGACAGGGCATCAAGAAGAAGGGATGGGATTCTGTGCATCAGATGGGTCAAATCATCACTACCACCTTCATCACTATCTTCACTAATAGAGACAGTCCTAGACTCCAAACCCAGGAGCCTTTGGAATGGCAGTGCTTTCAGCCCAGTTTCAGCAGCCATCCTGCTGGGAAGCAACCCCTGTGGGAATGCAGCCTGGCATTTGAAACTGATATGATTTTATCAGTGGAAATATATTTTAAAAAGAGTTTATTACCCTCAGCTTTCAGGATGCATCCTAAGGGCTACAAAATCTTTCCTTCTTACTTGCAGCTGAAACCTCCCCATTTCCTTCTTTAGAATGTGAGCTCCTTGAGAGCTTCTGACTTTTCTATTTGTATTGCCTAGCACAATGCTTTACATGTAATAAGCACTTTACTCATTCATTCAATAAAGACCAAGATTCTTAGCCTTTTGCATGATCATTTTCCATAGTACTTTGAGGTTTGCATAAAGAAAGACAGTTTCAATCCAACATCTGATGTTAGCTGTATGACACTGTATAAGTTACTGGCAAAGAAATGGGGATAATAGCTCTAAGTATTTACCTCATGTCATGATTAGGGCCTAGAGCAGTGATTCTCAACCTTCCTAATGCTGCAACCTTTTAATACTCCTATGTGGGTGTATCTGCATGTGGGTAGATCCGCCTGGAGACAGATAGAGAGGTGTCTCAGTTCCTAAGACCATTGGAAATATGTGTTTTCCTATGGTCTTAGGTGACCCCTGTGACAGGGTTGCGACCCTGGGAGACCTAAATTAAAATCTGACCTCAGACACTTACTAGCTGTGTAATTTTGGGCAACCTTCGTCTACCTAAATTTGCTCATCTATAAAATGGGGGGGGTAATAATCAAACCTACCTCCCAGGGTTGTTGTGGGGATCAAATAAAATGCAATTGTAAGTCGTTGAGCACAATGCCTGGCACATAGTGTGCTGTATAAATGTTAGCTATTAGATGCTGTCTCTGGCTGTCTCCGTGTTGGTTCTTCGTGATAAAACCACTACTAATAAATAGGGTGGTGACCATAGCACAGGTCACATATTCAAAGGATTTTCCACTGTTGTTAGCATCATATTATCACAACTGTTTTACAAATTGAGACTTTCCTGGAAATCTAATGAAATCCCAAGTACCCTGGGGGCTGCGGCAAGTGGCCAAAGGAAAGGTGGAACTTGTCCTCTCTTCCTGCTTCCACTACCCACGGTCTGAAGTGTGTTATCAGAGCCCAGTTCAATAGCAGAAAAAGCTGAAACTATCCAAGAGGAAAGGTCAGCCTGTGGATGTCATTTGTTGATGCTCTCTCCCCTCCATGGCAAAGGAAACTGGAAAATCGCTGAACAAGACAGCAATACCAGCTGACATTGACATAGTGCTGTATAATTTTAAATGCCCTTTATATCTACTGTCTCACTGAATCCTTAGTAGATATTGCAGGGAGAAAATCACATTTGCTTTGGCAGGGCAAGGGAAGAATATAAGGAGAAGCTCTAACCAGGGGTGGGGAAGCACATGAGGCCTCAAGGCCGCAGGTTCTCCACCCCTGCACCTAGAACAATGATGTTTAAACTTTTTGATTGGTTACTATCTCAGTAAAAAAAATGTTGAGCATGCATCATTAATATGTGTATATTTGTTTATAAATTATATAGATGATGGCAATATAGTGTACACATTATAAAATATACAGAAACAGGTATTAAAATATGAAAAATGAAAAACCTTTAAAGTAAATTATTAAACAATATAAAAAACTTACTGCTTTTGCTAAGAATTGTTATTAAAATGTTTTTAGTGAGAGCAATGTGACTGAACACAACATTTTTTAACACCTTGGTTTAACATTTTATAATCAAAGGTTTGTTTCTCAGGTTGGTTTGTTGTGATGTTTGATGTGAATGGCTGCCATAATGCATTGCACCTAGTAGGTGCCTAATAAATGTTTCTTCCCCTCCTTTCCCTTCTTCTTCTATACCTAATTATTGCCAGGCAGATTTCCAGTTTTCCCAGCAGTCAAACGGTAAGGCTTCCTTAGACACTATGCTACTGTGTTCATTTGCTTCTGTATATTGTGCATCTAATCTGTTTCACTAATCGACTTGTTCTTTAACCAGTGCAAAATCCTCTTTTTAAAAGACTATAATTTATTCAATTTAACATGCATTTCTAAAAATTTTGACTTGTTATTTTCTCCCTCCAGTCTTTCCCGAATCCACTGAGAAGGCAACATATCATTATACGTGTGAAATCATGCAAAACATATTAGCCGTGTTGCAAAAAAACAAACAAGAAAATTGTTTTGGATCATTGTTTTGATCAGAGTAGTTAAGTCTAATTCATCAATAATCATCATTATAATATTAATGTTACTATATACAATGTATACTGTATACAATGTTCTCTTGGTTCTGTTCACTTCATTTTATATCACTTCATATAAGACTTCATAGGTTTTTCTGAAACAATCCCCCTTTTCCTTTCTTATAGCACAATGGTATTCCATTACAATCACATATCACAACTTGTTCAGTTATTCCCCAATTGATGGGTATTCCCTCAGTTTCCAAATCTTTGCCATCACAAAAAGAACTGCTATATTTTTGTACATAAGGGACCTTTTCTTTTTTCTTTGGCCTCTTTAGGATATAAACCTAATAGTGGTATATAAACCAGGGAAAAACTATAGATTAATAATCTGAATGAACACTGATGCAAAAGTTTTCAAAAGGTGGGCACAATTTTTTTGTTTATTGCTTTTTGGAGGGAGAAGGCAGGGCAGTTGGGTTAAGTGACTTGCCCAAGGTCCATGGCCAGTATGTGTTAAGTGTCTGAGGCCACATTTGAACCCAGGTCTTCCTGACTCCAGGGTGGGGCGCTCTATTCACTGCTCCTCCTAGCTGCCAAGGTGGGCACAATTTGATATCCCTTTAGGCATAGTTCCAAATTTTTCTCCAAAATGGTGGGACTGAAGAGGTTTGGGAGTGGGGGATTTCTGAAGGATCTCATATGAATCCCTAATGGGTTCTTGTCTGGAAAGAATTTCACCAGGACCCAAGTTGTCTTTTGGCAAAATTACAAAGTTTATTGATATGCTTACTTAGCAGCAGGCAGAAGAAATAGGGGGATCTGCAAAGTGCAGGGATCTAAGGTAGAGTTATAAAGTTTTACACTCTGCAGTGGGCAGGAAAAGGTTAAGGATAGCCTGTGAAGAGCTGGGGATAGAGGTGCAGGTTTTATAACCATAAAACTGTCAGTCAGAGGTTAATTATGCTAACTAGGTGGGCAAAGGTAGAGTTTGGGAGGAGTTTAGGAGTGGTGAGTGCTTAAAGGGGCATGCACTTTTTGTATCAACTGCACAGGCTAATTGCCCATAATTCACTGGAAAATACCCCTAGGGGGGCTATCCAGAGGTGTGGTTTGGGGCTTGAAAGGTCACTAGGTTACTTTTGGTCAAGGATGAATGAGATATGTCCACTATGGCTGTTGGGAGGACAGACTTGATTGTTTCCAAGTGTGGGAACTAGACTGATTAGGGATTCAGGAGGTACCATATTGAGATGGAATTACCTCTTTGATAATGTTGTTCAAGGCTTTTGGGTGCAGCTGGCCACTTAGAACAAAGGGGCTATGCATTTCTCTAAGGGTTTGTTTATAGAATACTATTGAAGATACTATTGTATTGAAGATACTATTGTTTCTAGGCAGACTTTCTAGTTGTGGGAAGGGGAGAGGCAGAGTTAATGTCTTTATGGCTGGGGGGAAAGTGAGACTTTTATAACTTAATTGTACAGGCTTGTTACAGACTGATGTTACATACATAGGTACCCAAACACAAGCGAGATTTTACAAACTGAGGTTACAGACAAAAGCATCCCAGACCACATCAGGACCAGTTCACAATTCCATCAAAAATGCATTGTTGTTCAGTTATTCAGTCACATCTGACTCCTTCTGACCACAAATGGAGTTTCCTTGGCAAAAAATAGTAGAACACTTTGCCATTTCCTTCTCCAGTAGATTAAGGCAAACAGAAGTTAAGTGATTTGTCCATGGTTACACAGCTAGGGATTTCAGAAACAGTATTCTATCCACTCAACCCCCTATCTGCCTCCCAACAACGCATTAATGAACATATTTCTCACATTTGCTCTAACATTTGTCATTTTCCTTTTCTGAAATGTTAGCCAATTTGCATTTCTCTAATTATTTGTGATTTAGAGCATTTTATATG
>CM053597.1:217291202-217325137 GCA_028646575.1 Pseudocheirus occidentalis
CGCCGCCGGCAGAGCTCGGAGCAGTCGAAGGAGGACGCGGCGCGGGCAAGAGGGGTAGGTACTTGGGGGATGGGGGGATGGGGGTGGGGATGTTAAGCACCGAGCCTGAAGGCCACGGCCAAGAACTAGGAAACGGCCAAGAAAGGAAGGACTCCCACCTCCGGCCCGCTCCACCTTCCTGTGGAATCGCCCCCGGATTCAAGCGCATTCCCACAGCCCGACGCCCGACGTCGCCGGGGCACGCGGACGGCGCGGTGACGTCGGACGGCGGCCCGCATGGGGAAAGAATTTTGTCCCTTCCCCCTCCTCCCGGCTCTCCCAGCCTCGGGCCCTGAGCGGACTATGTTGCCGTCGTCGGCGGTGCGGAGCGCGCCGGCGACGTAGACGGCCGGGGCTTAGCCCGGCGGCCCCCGCGGCGGCGGCCCCAGGCTCCGATTCCGCCCCACCTCGGCCCGGAGGGAGGCCGCCGGCGGGGGGAGGAGGACGAGCGGACCGACCTGGGCAGCCGGGGGAGGGACGGACGGACGGAAGGCGGGCGCTAGAGAGAGCCGGGCTCGGAACTTGATTCTCGGAGGAGGGGAAGTTCCCGCCCAGGGAACCCGAGCGGCGACGTCGGGAGTGGCCTCAGGTGAGTGACCCAGGCGGGGGAGGGCCGGGACGGCCCGGGCCGGGGGAGCCGCCTGCGCGCGCCCCAGCGGGCTGGGGGACGTGGGCGTCGGAGCGGGCGGGGCCCGGGGAGGGAGACGCGGGGGCCGCGGAGCGTGGGTGAGCCCTTCCCGCGGGGATGGGCTGGCCTGGCCTTCCCCACACACCCACCCGGCGCCGCGCCCTCCCTCCGGCCCTGGGGCAACAACTGACCCCGGGGATCAGCTCCCTTCCTCCGACAGCTCGGAAAGCGCTAGGATGTAGCGCTTTAAGGCGTTTGCAAAGCGCTTTACAAATATTGTTGCATATGTTCTCGCTACGAGCCGGGGGGTGGAGGTAGGGGCTGTTAATATATCCTGTTTACAGCCGAGGAAACTGAGACAACTAGGGTAGGTTAGAAGGGACTTGCTCCCAGGGCTAGGACGGAGGCTAAATTTGAACTCTGCTTCCCCCTTCCCCGTCTCCACCTAACGGCCCATTCCAGTTACCCGTTTGCTTTCCCCGTGGTGGTGGTGATAGTGATAGCCAAGGATGGCCAGGATTTTATTTATGTGTGTATGCGTGCATATGCACACATGCATGTACACAGATGCAAACATTTGTATGCACGCATGTATATATAGACACAGAGTATTGTGTGTGTATTAAATAGATATAAATAGCCAGTATTTATGTAGTTCCGGAAGGTTTGCTAAGGGCCTCACCCGTATTACCACTTTTGATAACCTGGTGCAGCCCATTCTTACGGCCCTGGCCCTTTTTAATCTGTGAGGCTTTTATAATGCCCCATTTTACTGGCGAGGAAAGTGTTGAAAGTTGGTTGACTTGGCCCGAGTCAACCCGAACACGGGAGGCAGGATAGGGAGGCTTTCCCCTTATGCTCCCTGAGTGAGGGAGCTTAGCTCGAGGTGTCTGGCTGCCTGAACCCCGCTGTGCCATGTTGCCATTATACAAAATTAAAGATGATGATGATGATGATGTTAAAATAACCCGAGATGCTATCTCTTTGAGGGTAGTGACTGAAATGCCCCTAAAAGCTAATGGATCTATGATCTTATCCACGGAGATACACCCACCCATTGTGCAAATCCAATGGAAATCAAAACCGGAAGAGGCCCACACCATCGGAACCGGGCATTTTGTCCTTGTCCCCTCCATTAATTCTCCAATGGGAGTTCTTCTCTCCCGGGATCCTAGGTGGGGGAGTTTTCTCCAAGTTCTGATCTTGCAGAGATGCTAACAAATCCCTATTGAGGTGCCTGTAAACAAAGGTTTTGCTGACCTCATTGTCCCAGATGGTGTAGTAATGATGTAGTAATATTTCGCAGTCATATGATGCATTTCCTGCCGAGCAGCTGGAGGTGTGCCTGTCACACTAGACAGGAGAGCTGGATTTGAGGTCATTGCTTTTCTGTTAGCTCTCATTCTTGCTCAGTCACTTGAGCCAATCTGGGGAATTGGAGCAGATGATCTGTAAGTTTCCTTCCATGTTTAAAGCCATGCTTTTTCATTTTTTAATTTTCTGCAGGGCTTCCCACAATTTATATATTTTGTTATACTTGGAAAATATGAACGACTTTCAACATGTTTGCATTATTCAGTAGTTCTCTTCACTTGCTTAACAATAATTAATACTTGTGTTGACCAAAGACTTTAGGTTTTTATGTCAGATTTCATAAGGCCAGGGTGATTTGGGGAACTTCGGCTTTTTTCATAATTGTTTTATGGAACACTATTTGATCAGTAGCACAAAAATAAACACCTAAAATAACAGTGGGTGTAATGAACACGAAACAGTACTTAAGAAAATATTAGGTTTGCCACTCAGTAGAACCCCATTATTTTACTTGTACTTGCAGGTTCACAAAACTGTATCACACCTTATATTTTATGGAAGGGGAAACTGAGGCTCTGACTAGCAACAAACATTTATTAAGCATCTCTGATGTGCCAGGCACTATCTGAGGTCCTGAGGACATAACGACAAAAACACAGAACTGTTTACTTTCTAGGGGTTTATGTAAACATTCCATGGGTAGACTACATACATGCGTATGAATTCATAGAGAATAAATGCAAAAGGTGTTTCTGGTGTGTCACTGAAATATTAAGTGTTTTATCTACAATAGCATTCTTAACTTATTCCTTCAGTTGCCTCAGGCTCATAACTTCAGAGGAATTTGTATAAATGACCCTTACCACCGTTTATCCAGCTATCTAGCCCAATTGACTGCTTGTTCTCATTTCTGAAAAAAGTCTTAAGTTTTAGTTCAGGACTTGACCAGTATGTTATATGAGGGTCATTACTCTGGAACAAAAGTTTCCAAACTTATTTTGCCTACCACCCCCTTTAAAAAAAATTTACTCAATGCCTCTTTGGAAATCTACTTTCTTTAACCCTTTAACAGTTTTTCTTGAAATTTGTGTCATTTCAAAAAAATCTATCTATCTATCTATATATTTTAAATGACACGTTTTAAATTTAATAGTTTATTTTAAATTTGTGAGATATTTCCTGCATTAAATGAAGCAATATTGGGCCATGTAATGGTAAAGTATCAAATTGTAATCAAGTCATTACATGCACAGATTCCTGCTGATGCACGCTGGACTTCCCAACACTGACACAGCTCAACTGCCTACACTTGCTTGTTAAGACCTATTGTCAGACTTATAACTGATTGTTTATAACTTGCATTTTGTGTATTTGGAAAATAATGTAATCACTACAACTTTCTATTACACTACAGATGAAACATGTTCAAATTATTTTTTTCAAAATTTTCTTATCTTCTTTACTCATGCTTCTACCTTCCCCTTATTTTTATTCAGTGATTCCCTGGATTGGTTCAGCACCCCCACCTAGAGGGTAGGATCACCCACTTTGGGAACCTTTGTGAGACTAGAAACTTCTTTTTTGTAGAGAGCATCCTTAAAGTGCCAGCTCTGCCACGTTGTTTGTGATTATGTCATCCTGGGCCAATCACTTAACTTCTGGGTGCCTTGGGCAGCTCTATAAGATTCATATACCTGGAAAGTATTCCTGGGTATTTTGTAGAGAAGTTCCTCACTGGGGCTCTATATGCAGATAGAAAGAAAGAAAAAAACTACAAACAGTTCTCTGTTCAGCTATTTCCAAAGTAGACTGCTTAATTCACTATCTTTTAGGTAATTTATAAACATTAGAAATTATGTGAGATCAGAATATGACTCCTTGTTGCCTTTTTATATCTTTGTATGATCTAGAATCATATGATTTTTAGATTTAGAAGGGATCTTAGGATCACCTAGTCCAGGAATGTCACTTTGCAGATAAAGAAATTCAGTGCTGATTAAGTTAAATAGCCTGCTATTGACACGTTAGTTACTTCTGTTGCATAAAGGGATTCAGGGTTGGCACCAACTCATTCTTGATCTTGGAAGGACCTTAAAGCAGCTTCTCTGGCTTGTTAATAATGCTTGTGAGCTCTAAGACTTAGGTATCTTGTATCTAGACAGAGCTTCCCCCAATTTGGGTAGCAGAGCTCTCTGCTGCAGAGGTAAAATAGTGGTACCTGGTTGAGAATAGTTTTTTATTTCTCCATCACAGAAAATGCAGACTATGCTAAGGACTCCTAGGAACACATAGAGAAAATTTAAAAATAGCCTATTAAAGACCCTTTGTGGAACTACTGAACAAATATTTCCCATTTATCTTGTACCTGTACTTCCCAAGTGTCTCATGGCAATCACCATGTAGAGTTGGCAAGATCATTGTATGGCTTTAGTCTTCCAGGTGTAGGATTTAGTATTGGTCATCCTAGTCTCTTCTGAGAAGCGTGCTTTTAAGGAAATACTCTTTCAGACTAAAGATGATGAACTTGTCAAGATTATCAGATAAACTTAAGACAGGGTAACCAGTCTCCCAGTCTGGGAAGCATCTTACTATTTGCTGGCCTTCACTCAGAAAAGGAAATGTAAAAATGGAAGACTGTAAGAATTGGGAGGTCTGGGAACTCTTATCTCAAGCATACCTGGGCAAGCATGTCTCCTGTTGCCATGTGTTTCTTCTGTAAGTCACCATTATTGCTGTGATGATGATGGTGGTGGAGTGGGTGAGCTGGCAGAGAAAGCCCTCTGCTCACTTCTTCCTGATCTAGCCTTCTGCACACGCTGCTGTCCATCCTTTCATAACAAGTTTCTCTTGATGTTTTTTATGTTTCCACAGGGCACATATAAAGCCAGGCAATTATTTCAATGTCTGCCCACCTACTTTTGATTCCCAGTCCATGGAAATATTTTGCTTAATAGCACAGCGTTCTATTCCTTATAGCTACTCGTCAGGCTGCACAGTCTTGCAAGAGTTTCTCAGCATCCTTTAATTAAGGCACTTTGTGTTTGTTCTGCCCAGTATGCTTATGGTTACCTCCCTTCAACTTGCCGTTCGTGTCTCTTCCTCCCTCTTTTCCTTTCTCTCTCAGGTTCCTTTCTTTTTCCCTCTCTCCCTCCCTCCTATCTCACCTGGGCTGGAAGTACAGCATCTACTTATGGTCCTGATTTCATTGCTGATCATCATGGAAACTTTGTTCCTGAATCGTGTGGGTTCTCATGATTGCCCCACTCTCAGGGCCTCACCACATTGAGGCAGGACTTAGTGGGGATGACTGGTTGACTTTAGCCCACTTGCATCTCAGAACTCCCAAGTTCACCGGATCTCCAGCTTTAGCCTCCCCCAGCAGTAGAGATTGCAGATGTGCACTACCACACTGGCCAGTCTACTTTGTATTTCAAGAAGATTCCTCTGTTGATCAAGTATTCTGTGTAAATCTCTCAACTGGCATATATATAAAATGTTGAGGTTAAAAAAAATAAAAGAACAGGAGAAAATATAGGTATGCCCCATGCCCTTGACATCATTATTTTAAAATGTTGTCCTTAGGATATTCTGTAGAAATTTAAGATTTTGCAAAGCACTTTCCCCACTTCAGCCATGTTAGAGCAAATTTTTTTCCTCCATTTTAGGAAACTGAGGCTCAGAGAAAGTTAATTGACTTGCCCATGGTTATTAAAGTGAAGGGTTTTTTTAATACAGAAAATTAGCTGCCTTATATTTCCTTTGGATAGTCATCATTTAATTGTCAAAAAACACCACTTCCTGGCAGATAAGAATAGTTCTGTGGTTGTCTTATCTGCTACTTATTGGTCCAGTTTTCCACTAGTTAGCAGGAGTTTTAATTGATCTTTTTAGGACAGGAAAAAGTCAATGAGTCACAGTGAGCAAGAAAAGTAATTTCCAGTCATAATGTTAAAACATTTAATTTCATCTTGCAAGAGCTAATCTGCTATGCCTTTTTTTTAAATTTGCTTTGGTTCAAATTTTGACTGTCTTCTGAAACAGATAATTTTAAAAATTATTCTGTGATCAATGGGGAAAAAAATGTGAAAATACCTGCCTATGCATTTTTTCTGTCTGAACATACTGAATTGTAGATGTGGATCTTAAAATTGTATCATTTAACATGTATTGTATTTGCTACTTTTTAGACATTAAAATGTTTGATTAGAAATACTATCTTCCATATAATTGTTGAAAATAAATTCCTGTATTTATGTCCCTTTAAAGTTAAAGAAATGAGACTAAAGGACTTTATTCTATCTCTACTGTAATTAAACCAATGATGAGAATGTAGATACATGGTGCATATTTGTAAAGTGCTTAGAATGGTGCCTGGCACATAGTAGGTGCTTATAAATGCTTGTTCCCTTGCCCTTTTTGCTCTTCCTTTTCTAAACTCCTTCAAGAACCTGCTCTTTCCATTCTGCCCACTTCACCTTCCTCCCCCCCACCTTTTTGCTTGATAGTTCCTTGTTGTTACTTTTTGATTCTTTAACGATGCTTTATTCTTTTCCATTATGTTCTAAATCACACAACCCTCAACTGACCATCTGTATGGAAGAGTAAGCTCCCTTCTGATGAGAAGAGTATCGAGATAGCAAAATGTGCTTCCCTCAATTTCGGCCTAAGAAATGTTCAGATGTTATACAGTACAAATCGAAACAATTCCCTAAGCTAAAAATGAGAAGTCTGTGTCCTCACTCAGCTAGTTAGGGATCATATTCTTTAAGTGGGATCAGCTTTAGGAGGTTTTTTTGCAAGTTGTAAACATCTTGGGGGTAGCAGTTTGGTGCCGTTCATATTTCTGCCATTTGTTAAACATTCTTAACGAATCTCCATAACACAAATTAAGATTGGGATCAGTTTTTGAAGCTGTTAATATGGGTGCCGTAAATAGCCTGAGAAAGCCACATTTCCTGACATATTTGAAAAAGGATAACATCCAAAGACTAACTTTTTAACTGAATTTTTTTTCTTATAGTTGATTATGGAAGATTCCCACAAAAGTAACAGTTCAGAGACAGCACCACAACCAGGTACAACAGTACAGGGTGCTCATATCTCTCACATTGCTCAACAGGTAAAGCATGGGTCAGTTTCTATCATTTTGAAATGATTAAGAATATACTGTATTTAGATTAATCCACTGAGTCAAATTTTAAAGTACTAGTGATCAAAAAGGCTACCAGCAAGTAGGACTGTATGAAATGTTAAGATTTCACAAGAATGGATTTGTACTTAAATCATATCAAGAAAACTGTATTTTTATAAGGAAAAAAATTCTTTTTTATGTTGTCATATATATGATATAGTCTTCACAGTCTAGAGATATACATTTTTAAGACATACAAATCTGATTTAGATGTGTGGTTTTTTCATATTTTTGCAGTCACTTCAGAAAAATGAATTGTTGAAAAATTTTAAATCTGTATCATTATTATAGCACTTTCATTTCCAAGTATATGAGTTTTCTACCCATGGAAACACCATTGCAAAAAAAGAAAAGTGGGGGACGCAGTTCAGAAAATGTAAACTGAGGAAAACAGTATATTCACACCTCTGCAAAGAAGAAAGGGAGGTTTGGCTTTTAATTTACCAAATTTAATTGAAGCAAATATTTTGTAATATCTTTGTAAATTAATCAGCTCTTTAGTTCAACAGATTTGTCATGGATGCTTCTGATTTTTTTCCGCTACATTATTCATAATGTAGTGATGACCATTATGCCAATTCAAGAAGCATTTGCATTGTTTTTCCTTGACTAGTGCATTCTGGATATTTTCCTGAACAAATTAGCTTAACATGGGCATGTGTGTAATTTTTACCTATTAAATATCAGATGACTGTAGCATTAATTCCTTATGTTGCTATAGTTTATAAAGTACTTATCACATGACAACCCTGTGAAGTAGGAAGTGCAAGTACTACCATTCCTGTTTTACTGTATGTCGAAGACAGCTCCATCACAGGTCTTCTGACTCTTAGGTCAGTGAGAGCTGCTTCCTCACTCTACACTGTTCCTCCTGTGATGAATAAAAGAGGGAGGATTCTGGGCAACTGAATGAAAGTGAGGTTTGCTTTAGTTGCCCATCCACTCATCCCTTTTAAGTTTGTTTCAGTACCATTTTCATCTTCCACGC
The DNA here is from genome assembly GCA_028646575.1 of Pseudocheirus occidentalis. Classification (NCBI taxonomy): domain Eukaryota; kingdom Metazoa; phylum Chordata; class Mammalia; order Diprotodontia; family Pseudocheiridae; genus Pseudocheirus; species Pseudocheirus occidentalis. The sequence goes on from CM053597.1 coordinate 217,299,363, forward strand.
CACCATCCAGTAATTCTTCTAATTTTCTCTCTTACATCTTCTCAAAAGCATTGGTTTTCCTTGACCTCTCCAAGGCTAACACAGCTAGTGTATATCAGAAATGGGATTTGCACACAGGTCTTTCCAACTTGAAGACTGACTTTTTATTCACTGTTATGTCCCCCTCTCAGTTATTTAAAATTAAAACAATTCCAACCTGGAAAAGGTTGGGAAAGCACATTTAACACCAGTATGACAATTTCTTACAGAAGGTTAGCCGTTGTAAACAAATTATCACAACAAGGTATCCAAAAAAAATTACCTTAGTCAGTAAACACTTGACTTATTTGGCAAGCAAAGAGATAGGGCAGCCAGGGCAAAACTGGTATAGAATATAAACTTGTTTATACAGTCATACAGAGGAGAATTGTAGAAGTTATGGGCAGTATCACCTAATGAAACAGTGAGAAGTCATGGAAAGGGAATAGGGAAAAAGCAGAATCTTGGTGAGAGACCAATACACCAAAGGCATCTGACAGTGCAACTGATATGAGGACAGCATAAAGGTTAGAGATTTAAAAGATCTGTAATGTTTGCTATAACAAATTGTTTCTGTTATCAGTGACAATGAAGTCACCACTTCAAGGTTCACAGATTGGAATAGGTAGTGATAAGTAAGACTATGTCCCTACAATGTGCTGGGTACCATGCTAATCTGTGAAGCAAAAAACCACCACCGCCACCACCAACAAAATCCCTGCTCTTACGAAGCTCTCAGTCAAATGAGGGAGACAACATGAAAACTACTTTGTATGAACAAGCTTTATAGAAGATAAATTAGATAATCAACAGACAGACATACTAGCATCAAGAGAAAGCAAGACAGGCTTCCCATGGAAGGTGAGGTTTTAGCTGGGACTTGAAGGAAGCTGAGTAAGGCAGAGATGAGGAGGGGGAGCATTCTAGGTATGGGGACAGTCAGTGAAAATGCCAAGAGTTGAAAGATGGAGTGTAGTTTGAGGAGTGACAGAGGAGAAGGTGTCGCTGAGTACACAGAAGGGTTTTAAAAGGGGAGATGTGTAAGGTATAAGAAGATTATAAAGGTAAATGGGGATGGGAGTGGGAGAGACAGGTTATAAAAGGGAGACAGAAGTAGAAAAAGCAACTGGGTTAAACCAAATATGCCCAGAGGAGTTCCTTGATACACTTGAGGTTGTTAAAGAGTTGATTCCTAAAGTAGGTGTGGGAGAAAAAGTTATCAAAGACATGGGGGGAAATCTTGGACCATATTAGTGTAACGCCACTGTGATATTCACAGCACCCACAGTAGCTATGATTATGCTAATGTAGTTGTGAATCACAAAATGTAACAAACTCTTCATGTGGAAGACAGAACCAAAACATTTATTCAAACATCAGAAAGCCAGATCCATCGTAGCAACCTAGAAGTTGCATAACCAATTCAGTGAACACCACAATTCCTAAGCCTTCCCTCTGTCAAACCTTCAAGCCAAAACAGGCCCCCTTAAGTAAAAATGCCCCTCTTTCACCCATGCCAGCTGCTCAGCCTCCATGATGGTTGCTTCCAGCAGTTTTGGCTCTCTCTCCTGCTCCTTCCTGCTCCACCCTTCCTGTTCCACTATTTCAGCAAGCTCCTTCCTCCTTGTGCTCCTTGTGATTACATTTGGCCTATTAAGGGTCAGGGAAGATCTTCACATTACCATTACCATTACCATTACTATTATTACCCACTCTCCCCAAAAAAAGTGACAGAGGGAACATCAATAACTATTCACCCATATTTACTTTCCCATATGTCTAACACAGTGGTTCTCAACCTTCCTAATGCCGCGACCCTTTAATACTCGTTATGTGGGCATGTCTGCATGTGGGTGGACTTGCCCAGAAATGGATAGAGGAGCGGTGTCTTGGTTCCTAAGACCATTGGAAATAGGTGTTTTCTGTTGGTCTTAGGCGACCCCTGTGACCACTGTGAAAGGGTCATTTGACCCCCAGAGGGGTTGTGACCCACAGGTTGAGCCCGCTGATCTAACAGGTTTTTGAGAATATGCATACTTGAGGGCATATTAGAAAGCAGCAAGCAAGATTTCTTTCACAAGAGGTTTTCTACAGTTGACCCACAGCTTTACCACCACAGAACTGAAAGATTTAGGGAATATTAGATTACAATAAAAGCTTACTGTCTATTAACTAGAAAAGGGAATTCCCTTCAGTAGAGTTGAAAAATACCTTACTTGTTATCTCATTTGATCTATCAAGATGCTGCCTTAAAGGCTGTCTTCCAACAGATTGTCTCCCATGAGTGTCAGAATTACGATTTCCTTAAAAAGTAAGATAATAGAGATAACTCATATCATTAATATCAAGTAAAATATAAAAATATATAAAGTATAAAACACTTCTTGTCAAAGGTGTTTATTCTAGGGATATCTGATATATAGTCAAGTTAAAGAATTTCCAACGGATGGTGAAGTACTCTAGTTTTTCTTATTTATGGACAATAACTGATGATGTCAAGTCTCAGAACATTCCAGAGCCTCCCATGTAAGATTCATAGTCCCTCAAAGGAGTCTGACCAATTTTTTGTACTTCTTGTTTAAATGATGATGTGTGTAGTTGAATTAGATAATCTATGAAAGTCATCCATTGATTAACTATATCTGTCTAGAAGGCCATCAATTAAAGGGTGCAAGGAAAGTTTGGAGTAAATAGTCCAAAGAAAAAATAATTTTCTTTACCACATGAGGAAGCAGTTGTTAAAAGCAGAGTTATCACTTTCTTATCCTATAGCTGTTACATATAAGTGTTTTAGAGCTTACAAAGCATTTTCTTCACAACAAACCTATCAGGTAGCCATACTATTATCCCCATTTTATAGATGAAAAAACTGAGACTCAAAGAGAATAATTGAATTGCCTCATTCAGGATCACACCATTAGTGTCAGAATGGAATGTGATCAGAGGTCTCAGACTCCAAACCAGTTCTTTTTCTACTGTGTCATACATCCATTTTGAATCCACTCTCTTAAGGTCATTTCTACTATTTTCTTGATTGACAGCCTTTAAAAGCTCATTAGCAAACACAGCTTGAAGTGGTTCATCTTTAAACTTGGATAATATTATTGTTGACATTATGAGTGATTGCCAGATTCCCAAGTATGGCAAAACCTTTCCTTCCCAAGTAATTCTGAATTAGACAGTCAGATAAAACATACTTTCTGAAGATATCTGTTGTAAGTGTGAGATAGCTCCAAGACTTTGAACCTAACAGAGATGCTGTGAACTAAAGGGAAATGACAAGAAGGAATTCTTGAAATGGATTTAGTACTCTAAATCTAAATTTGTTTAATTAAACCTTAATTAACTGACTAATATACTATCAAGTGTGACTTATATATGGATTTTGCACTAAAATTCCATTGTACTGTATAATGTTTCCTAATCTAAGAACCCTGTCTGATAAGCTGAAGTGGATGTGATAGAACAGGGGGGAATCTAGGTCCTCAAGTGCAGCCCTTTGACTTTTTTCATCCAAAGGGCTGTACTTGAGGACCTAGAGGGCTACATATGGCCTTGAGGCCCCCACCCCTGGGAGAAAAGAATAGTATGCTTCTAGAAAAGCTAGGAGGGTAGGGGAAAGTCCAGGATCCATGGCTATATTCTCTATTCTTTGTAAATTTATGAGCACAACAGTTCCTGGCCTTGCTTGTAAAGCATGCTGCCTCTAGTGTCCCCAGGCCCTATTTTTGTCTGCTTGTGCCAGCCATGAAGAATGCATCCCAAGGCCTCTTAGGACACCAGTGCTGTCTGCCACAAGCTTGAAGGCTGATCTTAACCTTCCTTAATAGCTTCTTCCTCAGCAGATCTCTTCCTATCCACCCACACTCTAGCTGGACTCATTCCCCAATAGTGAACATAACCCTCTCCTACTCCCCTTGCCTCTTCCTCTTCCTAACTCTACCTGCCTCCTGCTCAGTCATTCCTGTCCATCTCAACCCACCCGTATGCCCTACTACAGATCTTCCCTCCCCTTCCACCATGCTCCATAATGAACAAACTCCCTCTCAAACCCTTTTCTTTCATGTACCTTCCATTTTCTGATACTCATTGTCTTCCTTCTAATGATACCCTTCCAGATTGGATATTCTTTCTCGTATACACCCTGACGAATTGGTTAAGGTAGGAAAGCTGGTGTATAACTTGTTCCCCACGGTTGCTTTCAGACTCCTACTGTCATTCAGCAGCTTCTCATTTTAGATTCATGCTGTCCAAATTTGTCACCTATTTCAGATTCTGCTGGTTACTCAGATCTACTGACCATCTGGGACATTCTTCCTCCTTTCTCAGTGAACTTAGTCGTTGCCTCATTCCGACTCCACCTGAAATACTGCTGTCAGAAAGGAGGCTTACACACATATATTAATGATCCTTCAAAAACTTTAACTTTCCAGTTCCTCAGTCTCCTCAACTCGTGACCTCCTTTACTACAACTGTTCCTTGGCTACACACAGGGATGGTCATATTTATTAAAATAAATTTAAAAACAATATATACTGAACTTAAAACACCAAATAAGAACATTTCCATGTACTAAGCTAATTACACATTGTAGTGCCAATGCAATATTTACAGCGCCCATGATGACGATAAAAACCATATCCTATGACGTTCCATTGCAAAATACGCCAAACTCTCCAAACAGAGGATAGAACTGAAGAATTTATTTAGACACCAGAAAACCCAATCCCAAAACCATTAAGCCGATTCCATCATAATAGTAAAGAAATTAACAAGATATAATAACATTGAGAGCCACAGCATCCTTTAGCCTTCCCACAAACCAATACAAGATCAATATCTACTCACTAACCTCTCTATCTCCTTGCTTGAGCTCCTCTCTCCCCCTATGTCTGGGCTGGCTCTGATTCCCAGCTTCTTGTGCTCTTCAGCAAACTCCTCCCACCACAAGTTTCATGTGACCACATTCAGCCTATTAGGGGGCAGAGTTTATCTTCACAGCAGGGAAGGTCTTCAAACTCCCCCCTAGGTCTGTTAAGGGGCAGGAAGATCTTCAAATTCTCATTCCCATTATGCACATGCAGCTCAAAGTACAGTTTGTTTCTCTTTCCCAAGTATGCCCCTCTTCAACGTTGTCTGTGCATCTTACTGATCTAACTTCTGTTTTCTGTTATTGTGCATTTCCTAAAATGGTTCAGTGGCCCTTTTTAAAATTTTGGTGGCCTTAACTCCTCTTTCCCTGCTCCTGCAATCCTCCAGTTCCCTAAATTGGAAAAAAAAAACCCAAAAAACAATCTTTGTATCAAATATCTGGAGTCAAACAAAACAATCCACATTGGCCACAACTATATCTAAAAATTTATATTCTGCACCCCCTTTCAGGAGGTAGAAAGCATATTTTATCACTGATCTTCTTGAATCATGGTTAGTTATTATATAGAATTTTAGAGCTTTTAACTTAAATTTTTTTCTTTTTGTGACCCTTTGAACACTTCTTAAATATTACTTGTTTTCTTTACTATGTTATTGCGTAAATTATTTTTCCTGTTCTGCCCACTTTTGCTCATGAACTCACATGGTTGTCTGAAACCATACATTTCATCGCAGTGTAATAATATTCCATTACTCACATCCCATAATTGGTTCATATGTTCCCCAATTGATGGAAACCACTTTAGGTTTTTTTTTGCCTATACGAAGATTTACTATAAATATTTTTGGTTCACATGGGTCTTTTCCTCACTGTGATATCCTTGGGCAAAGGCTTAACAGTGATATCACTAAGCCAGAGGAAACGCACAGTTTGCCCTCTTAAATATAATCCCAAATTGATTTTCAGAATAGCTGCACCAATTCACAGCCCTATCAGGTGGGCAGACTGTGCCACTTTTCTTGTAGCCTCTACACAGTTGTCATTTTTGCCAATCTAATGGGTATGGAAAGGAGCCTTTGAGTTGTTTGAATTTGATTTTTTTCTATTAGAATGATTTGGAGTACTTTTTCATGTGTCTTTGAATCTGTTCCTTTGATAATTGCCTGTTTATATTCTTTGACTGTTTATTAGGGAATGACTCTTTGCATGTATTTAAACCTTATGTACCTTGTATGAGACCTTTATTAGAGAAACTTAACATAAATATTCATTCCTATTTAACCATTTACCTTTTTGTTTTGCTTCATTAGTCTTCTGTCAGTGTCTCTATACCTTGTTTAGTCTTCCCCTATCCATAGTTGGCAATGAATATTTCCTTCCTTGTTTTTCTGATTTATTTGGTATGTATCTTAGTATGTGGTTTGAGATGTTGATCTCCAATTAACTTTTGCCAGAGTCATTTCAGTTTTCCCAGCAGCTTTTTTCAAATCAGAATGTTTACCCCAGTAGATGGGGGTCTTCCTGGTTTTTTGAACACTATGGAACTTTAATTTGCTTCTCTATTTTATGTCTCTAACATTTTCCATTGATCATTTCTTCTACTCTTGAATCAGTACTGAATAGTTTTGATGATTCTTGCTTTTTAGTATGGGTTTTGAAATTTGGTACTGTTAGACTTCCTTCCATTCTGTTTTTTAAAAAATTATTTTCATTGAGAGTCTTGATCTTTGAATGAGTTATTCCAAAAAATTTTAGCAAGCATTTGCAGTGTGCCAAATAAGCTCTGAGGGTACAAAGAAGGGCAAAAACAGGTTGTTGTGTGTTTGTTTCTCTTTTTTAAAGAGGGTGAAAAGAAGTTGAAGCACCAGTTGTAGGTGGCCTTCTTAAAGACTTGAGCCACAAAAGGAAGGTGAGATAAAGGACAATAGCAGGGGTAGATGGATCAAATGAAGTCTTCTTTTTTTTTTTTTAAGGATGGAAGATACCCGGTCATGTTTTCAGGCCATAGAGAAGCAGCCAGTAGATAGAGAGAGACTGACTGTTAGTGAAAAGGTAGTGCTAATAGAGGAGACAGTCTCTACATGTGCATGTGGAGGGCTTTGCCTTGTCAAGAAGTGCCACTTCATGAGATGGGGTGAAGAAGGAGATAGTGGTGGATAATGTTTAAATGATTTGAGATGAACAGGAGAGAAAAGGGAGCTCTTGGCAAGCCAGCTCAGTTTCTTCACTGAAATATGAGGTACTGTTCTCAGATGAGGGGGTGCTGGGGTTTGCCATGTCATGAGAGATTTGATGAGAGATAAAAAGATTTGGAAAAGCTGCTATGGTGACTAGAATAGTGAATTGATATAGGAGGTTTAAAAAATTGTCTTGCTGCAGTGAATTCCCAGTTGAGATTATGTAGCATAAATTTGTAGTGGAGCTGGTAAGCAATATTTTGTAATTTCAGTAGTACAAGAATAGCAGCAAAGTCAGCAGATAATGGGAGTATGAGGGAGTATCAGTATGTATCTTGAAGTATCCTATTTTTGAGGGTTAGGATTGAGAAGAGACATTGAGCCAGATACTGAACTCATTGAAGAAGGAAGGAAAATGTCCTAAGGGTTGGTAGATAATAGCATCCAGAATATCCATTAGGTGATCAGTATGAATTGAATAAATCTTAAAGGAGAAGTTACTGAGTAATAATGGTGGTAGAGGAAGGAAGAGTCCAGATGAGGCCATGGGGAGCAAGGAGTATTCTAACTCTCCTATCATGACCACTGAATTAAGGGAAGATGTGATTAAAAGTTCATGCAGTGGTGGAAAGGGTGGCCAGGGAAGCTGTATTATTGGGAGGGAGCCAGGTCTCTATGAGGGCAAGAAATTGAAGGAAAGTTTCTTTATTGAGGAGCAGGCATTTCAGAGAACACAGTGGAAAGGATGGTTAGAACTGGAGTGTTTGGGGAAGGGGGGGAGGGTGTTGAAAGGGAGGAAGAAAACAAGGATTTAAGTACTTATTACATGCCAGGCACTTTACTAGGCACTAGGGATAAAAATACAAGCAAAAAGGAGAACAGTTCCTGTACTCAAGAACACATTCTACTGGGAGAAGACAACACAAAAATCTTTGATTTTAGGGATTTCTACTTTTGTGTTTATTTGGTTTAAACAACAGCCAGAACCAGTTTAGTTTTTCAGTTGCATGTCCAATTCATTAATCTGTTCTTTGTCTTTTTGTTTTGTTTTGTTTTTTGTTAATGAAAATGTTGAGAAATGCAGTTTCACATAAGGACTGCTCTGGCTATATCCCAAAAGTTTTTTTTTTTAATGTTGTTTCATTGGTATAATATTTTAAAATAAGTCTGTTTCTTCTGTGATTTGTTCTTTGGCTCATTCCTTCTTTAGCGTTATTTTATTTAATCTCCATTAAAATTTAAATCCTTTCTTCATTTTTGTCATTTTTATTAAAAAGTATTACTATATTGTGAACAGCAAATGATGCGATTCATACTTTTGCTTTTCTGTATTTATGAGTTCTTTATGTCATAGCATATTGTCATCTTTTTGTGAACATGTGATGCAAATCTGCGAAATATGTATACCCCCTTTTGAGTCCCATTTGGTTATTGATAGGTTATCCTATCTAACTTTAATGAAATTTTGTCTAGCCCTTAACATTTTTTTTCTTTTTATCCTTTTCTTGGCTTTGTCAGAGTCTGAAAGGGATACGTTGAAATCCCCAACACTTATTGTTTGGCTATTGATTTCTCCTTGTGTTTCATTTACAGGTCTCTATACCTTTAAGTATTTAGATGCTGTACCCTTAATATAGATTTGTTGTTCAATCATGTCCAACTTTTTGGCAAAGATACTTGGGTGGTTTGCCATTTCCTTTTCAAGTTCATTTTATAGATGAGGAAACTAGGACAAGCAGCATTAAGTGACTTGTTCAGGGTCATGCAGCTAGTATTAGAGACCAGATTTGAACTCAGGAAGATGAGTCTTCCTGACTCCAGGCCCAGCATGCTATCCACTGCACTACCTAACTGCCCACTAAATATATGCTTAGTTTTAATATTGTCTGTACTGCTTTGAATCATAATGTAGCCTTCCTGCATAACTTTTAACTATTTTTGCAGTTACCTTTTTTAAGAACATGAGTGCCCCAGTTTTAATTCTCTAGAAGCATACTAGATTCTACCCTAGCCCTTCATTTTAACTGTGAATTTGTTTCCAATATGTACCTTAAAAACAACTGTTGGATTCTGCTTTCCAATTTGTTCTCCCATCCTCTTCTGTATTATGTACAAGTTCATCGTTTACATTCATGATTTTTGTTGTTGTTAGTTGTTATTTTACCTTCCATTTGTTATTTTTATCCCTTTTACTTTCTCCATCAAAACTTTTCTTTCTAAAAAAGGAAGAATTCATTATTTAGTAGAGACTTTTTAGGGGAACTGAGCTTGGCTGGAAGACTTGATTTAAATTCTCTGGCTTGGTATTCAGTGGTTTACATAATGTGTTATGCATTTGCCTGTTCAATCGTATCTCCCTAATAAGAATGTAAGAACCTTTTGTTTAAATCAAGGCTGATTGTTTCATGTCTCTTCAACGGATCATAAATTACTTGAGGAATGAGACATCATAATTTTTCAAAATCAGATATTTTATTTTTTCCCCAAATACGTGTAACTACATGCAGAACAGTCTTTAATTTTTTTTTTCCCCCCTTTTTGTTTTTTTGGAGGCACTTGGGGTTACACGACTTACTCGAAGTGCACAGCTAGTAAATGTCTGAGATGAGATTTGGACAGAGGTCCAAGACTCTAGGGTCAGTGCTCTATCCACTGTCTGCCTCGCTGCATGAACATTCACTTTTTAAACATTTTCAGTTCCACATTTTCTCCTTTTCCTTTCCCCTTCCTGAAACAGTAAGTAATTTTATATAAGCTATACATGTGTAATCATGCAAAACACAGTTTCATAATTTTGTTTTGAAAGAAGACAGAGCAAAACAGAAACAGGAAAAAATAAAGTGAACTATAATACTCTTTTATCTAGATTCAGACTCTGTCAGTTCTCTGCAGGTGGATAGCATTTTTCATCAGGAGTCCCTTGGAATTGTCTTGGAGCATTATATTCTTGAGAATAGCAAAGTCATTCATAATAGATCTTTGTATAGTGTTGCTGTTACTATGTGCAGTGTTCTTGTGGTTCTGCTCACTTCACTTCATCTAAGTCTTTCCAGGTTTTTTCTGAAAAAACTACTTGTTATTTCTTAAATCACAATAGTATTCTATCACAATCATATTCAACATTTTGTTCACCATTCCCCAGTTAATGGGCATGCCCTCAATTTCCAATTCTTTGCCACCACAAAAGAGATGCTGTAAATATTTATGTACAAATAGATCCTTTTACTCTTTTTCATCTCTTTGGGATACAGTCTTAGTAGTGGTATTGCTGGATCAAAGGGTATGCACAGTTTGATAGCCCTTTGGGTATGGTTCTAAATTGCTCCCCTGAGTGGTTGGATCAGTTCATAACTCAGCCAACTGTGTAGTAGTGTCCCAGTTTTCCCACGTTCCCTCCAGCATTTATCTTTTTTTTTTTTTGGTCACATTAGCCAGGTACCTCAAAGTCGTTTTAATTTGCATTTCTCTAATCACTAGTGATTTTAGAACATTTTTTCCATATGACTATGCATACCTTTGATTTCTTCATCTGAAAATCCGTTCATATCCCTTGACCATTTTTCAGTCAGAGAATGACTCGTATTCTTAAAATTTTGACTCAGTTGTCTATATGAGACACTGACTGTAAAAATTGTTTCCCAGCTTTCTGCTTTCCTCCTAATTTTGATTAGTCATAAATTCTTAAATTTGGCTAATTACCAACGTACAACAAATTTTTTAGACGTAGAAAAGGTAGATTTTGAACATTGCATGCTAGTGGATCTTGCCATCAATTTCTGGCAAAATTCTAAACTAAATTATTAAACAAATGGTTTTCGAGTATTTAGGAATGGGAGTAGTGATTACTAGGCTCCTGCATGAGTTTACTAAAGTAGATGAAGTCATTCAAAGACAGCCATGTATCCTTTTTTAAGAAAGTAACTTCATTTCCATTTTTAGCCTGGTAGATCAGATAAATAATGTAGACATATGATTGTCTGAAGGTGAAGATTCCCTTATTATATCCTCCTGGACAAGATGGAGAGACTGGAAGATCATCAGGTAGTTTTAGTAGCTGGTTGAGCAATCTAATGTTATTGGTTGATGGATGTCAATCCAGTGAAATAATAATAGCTAACATTTATATATTGCCTATTAAGTACTGGCCAGTGTGCTAAGCTCTTTATAATTATCTCATTTTATTTTTACAACAATCCTGGAGTAGGTGGTATTGTTTTTTGGTTGTGTTTTGTTTTTGGAGGGCAAGGCAGTTGGGGTTAAGTGACTTGCCCAAGGTCACACAGCTAGTCAGTGTGTCAAGTGTCTGAGGCTGGATTTGAACTCAGGTCCTCCTGACTCCAGGGCTGGTGCTCTATTCACTGCACCACTGCCTCAAGTAGGTGGTATTATTATCTCAATTTTACAGATGAGGAAATGGAGGCAAACAGGTTAAGTGACTTGCCTAAAGTTACACAGCTCGTCTGAGGCCTGATTTTAACTTGTCATCCTGTCACCAGACCCGGCATTCTGTGCATTCTGTGCTAGGTGCCACCTCGCTGATGAGCATCTCTCATGGCATGCTGTTAGTGTCATCGGTGACTCGGATATAAACATATTTGTCAGATGTGGTTAACACAGCTGGGAAGAGCAGATAAAAGAATCAGGATCCTGGAAGGTCCTGACATATAGGAAAATGGGCCTAAACTAATAGAGATGAGCTTAAGTTTTAAAAATTATGCATGGAAATGAAGATTCAAGGAAATTTGGTAGGATTCATATAGAATCAGATTTAAAATTGTAAAAGTTCTGGAAACCACCAAGATCAAATTTGACTTTACAGAGCACAAAGATTTACGGGCCCAAAGAGGTTAATATGACTTGCCCTGGGTCACACAGCTTAGTGTCTAAATTGGGATTTGAGCTAAAGTATTCCTGACTCCCAAGTCCATATTCACTAATTGTGCTGCCTCTCAAATGAAAAAGAGAAAGATCTTTTTAGTTAGTACTAGTCATATGGCTGTCCCCCAAAATAATCTTAACTAATAAGGCTGTGTTAATAAAGAGAAATAAGTGTCTAAGAAAAAAGAACGAACAGTCTCTTTGTGTTTTGCACTGATCTGACCCTATCTATTTAGTTTACTATGTCTAGAGGGAGGGAGGTGACCAGAATGACAAAAGGAATCTGGACCCTTGTGTCCTATGAGAAATGACTGAAGAAACACTCCTGTTTAGCCTGGAGAAGTCATGAGGTATGTCTTGCTTTTTTCAAATAGGATCGAAGATTTTGCTGATAAGGGAGCTGAACCTCAGAGAGAGGGAGAATGATGTGGGAAAGTGTCGTACAAGTGTTGTACAAGGCTATCTTGTGAAAAAGGCATTAGACTTATTCTTGGTAGTTTCACAAGCTTACATGAGTAGAAGTTAAAGGAAGTCAGCTATTTCTTGACTCCATGGATATGGAAGAACTTTTTAACAGTTAGAAATGTCAGAAAATGGAAGTTACCCTATAAAATAATGAATTTCTGGTAACTGGAGAAGTGTTCAAAAGTTTGATTTTAATAAGAGACTCATACTTTGAATCGGAGATTGAATAAGATGATCAATTCTAAATTTTCTGTGGAATTACTAGTACAGATATCTAGACTTTTCTTCTACCACCATCTTCTGACAACTAGTAGGCAAACATAATTTAGGCCAGTTATCTGTCCATTAAACTGTCTCATTAAACTTAGAAAACCTTATTTTTGTGAGTTGTATAATTTCTGTCTGAATGGAAACTGGTTTTCTTTTTTTTGAATTTCAAGTATATGAAAACATCCATTATAAAAAGTGTGATGCATACCTCAAAGCTTACAAGCCACTGTAAGTTGACATTTATTCCCTAGCTATTTCTCCTTAGAGTTAAAAAGGAAAAATAAATAAAATGTCATATCATAATTAATATGGGAAACGTGTGTTCTTCACATGTATCAAGTGAGAGCTTAGTTTCTAGGTGGTTTTGGATAGGTAGACAATGGGTTATAGATTAGAAAGGGGGACAATCAGTTGCATCGTTTTTAATTTAGAAATGATTTTTCTAAATTACTTGTAATACCTTGTTAAAAGATTCATGTAACTAAAATCGCAATTGTTCAAATTCTTTAGCAGAAGAGAGAAATTTTCTTTGACAGCAAATTTTAATGAAAGGGAAATAGAATTTATGCTATGATGCTATAACCTTACTGATGCAGACAGTTTGCGACCAGTATTTGGTGATGTCCTGGAGCTTGAACATTTGTTTGTTCAATCAGTATTTCTTAAGCTACTATATATGTTGTTTTGTTCTAAGCCACAGGGACTTCAAAAGAAGTTTGCCATGGTCCTTGCCCTAAAGCAGGGCTTCTTACACCTGTATGCACTGTTGGGTTTGTTTTTGTTTTGTTTTTAAATAATGCCAAAGAGACTATATCCTCAGCCTTCTGATTTTTTCCCCCTTGGACGATCTTATCAACTCCAAGATTGGATAATGGATGATGTTCAGATCTCTTTCTACAGTTCACACAACTCCTATATCCTAGTACTCGACCTTGAACTGCCTGTAAATATTTCCACCTAAATGTTTATGCTTAATCTGGCCAAAACAGAACTTTTTCTCTTTCCCCAAAAACCTGGCCTCTGGATGGCACCACCATTCTTCTAGTCATCTAGGCTCAAACCCTTGAAACATCTTTGGATTCAGAAAGCAAGGGGGTAGTAAATTGCTAATAAGTTCTGTGTATTTATGTTTCCATCTCTTGTTCCTTTCTTTGCATTCCCATGGCCACTGCTTTACTTCCTCATACCTTGATTACTAGAATAACCTCCTGTTGGCCCTGCCTCTCTATTCCTTTCCTTTCTATTTTATCCTACACATAGCTGCCTGAGTAATTTGATCATCTTAAGTGTCTATCTATTAATCATAGAATAAAGCTCAGACTCCTGGCATGGCACTCAAGGCCCTCTTCATCTAATTCCAGCCTCACTTTCCAGGTTTCTCTCTATTTTCCTTCATGAACTCTTTGTGCCAGGCACCTTGTACTGTGGCGGTGAAAACATCATCATTCTAATTAGTTTTTTTTTTTTTTTGCTTTTTTTTTTTTTTTTGGAGGGCAGTTGGGGTTAAGTGACTTTCCCAAGGTCACACAGCTAGTTTTTGTGCTAAGTGTCTGAGGCTGGATTTGAACTCAGGTACTCCTGACTCCAGGGCCGGTGCTCTATTCACTGCGCCACCTAGCCGCCCCTTTATTGTATTTTTTTTTGCTTTTTTTTTTTTTCATTCTAATTAGTTTAACAGATGATTTGCTAGCTTTTTCTCCTGGCTATGAAAAAAGAAAGGAAACCAAATATAGTCATGATTGATATGATACATTCATACCTGGAATATAATTCTTCATCCTTTAGAGAGTCATTGCCATGAAACCTTCCCTAGTATCCCATTCCTCCCCTTCATTTCTTTTCCCTACTTTTTGCTTCTCATAGTAATAATAATACCTTGTACATTTCTAATTTGAATTATAACAATTTATGTCCTTGTCCTCGCCCCCTACTAGATTGTAAGTTCCTTAAGTTCAGAAACTGTATCCTAGTCATCTTTCTATCACCGACACTAGATGAGACTAAACTTGGTACAGTGAAAGAACACTGGACTTGGAGCCAGAATACTGGGGTTCCAAACTTCCCTCTGACACTAGTTAGATAACCTTGGGCAAGTCACTTCAGTTCTCTGGGCCTTACTAATACACAGGGAAGTCAGCTCAGTGTTGTGATGAAATTATATTCAAATTGCCAAAGAAGGTAACATTCATTTTACTTTGTAAAACTGGATTTGCTGTTTTCCAGCCAAATCATTTCCAGCAAAAAGTAATATGTAACAAGTCCCAAATATATAGGTTTCCCATTATTAGGATTTCGCCTTTCTTTTGTGCATAGGTGAAGTAAATATTTTGTTAATTGAATTTCTATTTATTTGTAGATGTCACTAAGAGGAGCTGCACCAATGACAGTTGTACATCTTTCTGGAGAACAAGTACAGAGTCAGGGGGTCATCCAGACTGCTCAGTCATCTTCAGTAATCCACCCCCCACAAGCACAGACAGTACAGGTAACTGAAAACTTGGTCTTTGTGATATAAAGGATGAATTTTTATGTCCTGATTGTTACTGTCTCATTACAGCATTATAAGTGACGTGATAAAACTTCTACATCTTGTGAATCCACCAGTCCAGTGGTGGACTATATCCTGCTATAGACAGAGGGGAGGTGTAAAGTGGGAAGAAAGAACTAAGGCAAGTTAGATGATAAATAGCACTTGTTTCCTTCTCCGTTTCCCTGAAGACGAAACTAGTCCTTGGTGAAATGAAAGAGGAAGTCCTGTCTGTCAATTGTCTGTCCAAGTCCATCGTCACAGGAGAAAGTGGGACAGGAGCAGGTGAGGGCTCACTGAAAGGCTCTTTCTTGTCTACCTACAAATCAGAATTTGATTGCCAAGCAGACAGGAAAAAACCTGGCAGGTAGACAGCTCAACCCTTTTAGCAGTCCTTTCTTTTAGTGCCTTGGCTACACTAGTCTAGTGCTACAGAAAGTAGAGTAAATACAAAACATAGAGTGAATTGTTCTGCAAGAAAATAACCAATATGCAAGTGAGTCTATACTAAGGGCATAGAAAATCGGTACAAAGTAATTTGGGGATGGAGGGGGAAGAGCATTAACACACAGCTGGGGCAGTCAGGAACGGCCTCCTGTAGGAGGGGGCGTGAGGGCATCATAGGCAAGGACGAAGAGAACAGTTCAAGAATCAGGGACAGACCAGGCTCTGCAGAGCCATGGAGAGAGGAGATAGAACGTCATATACAGAGAACAGCATAAAGGCTTGTTTGATTGGAATTTAGAGAAAATAATGTTCAGTCAGTTGGGGAAGAGAGGCTGGATTCAAAATATGAAAGATTTTGAATGCCATAGAGAAGTTTATATTTTTAACCTAGGGGCAACAGGGAACTACTGCAACTTCTTGTGCTACTCTGCCTTAGGAGCTCCAGAATCTTTTCTTTAAACTTTGTTTTTTTAAGCAATGGTTTCCTGGAGAAGAGGAGACAGCAAAGAATGCCTGGAATATAGTGGAACAAGGACCTAAGTTTTCTTTCTGCTCTTTGGTATGAAAAGAGAATGACTGTCACAAGCAGTGCCCTTTATTTTTTCCTTTGCAGTTTGCTGCCAGTGTTCTGTGATTTCCCAGAAGCCTTCAAGCCTTTTCTCTTATTTTTTTCCAACTCTAGGCCCTGCTCATTGTCCTTCCTTAGGTCTGTCCCAGATAGACATGCTATTGGATAAGTAAAGTGTCTACCCAAAAGCACGTTATGTTGAAATCTGTGCAATAAATAATATTCATCCATTTGGGCTTTCCTGTGTGACTAGATATTCCAAATTTGTTTGAGGGCTTAAAGACTTCTTCCAAGGACCTCTGAAGTAATCTGGATCTTTATACAATTAGCATGATATCATCCACAAACAGGAGCATGTGGAGGACTTTACCATCCACCAGGAGTCCTGCCCTGCACCCTGTGGTCAATCTTCTTCACAATGACAAAACCTTTGATGGATATAGGTCTCCTTGTTTTATGCCTTGCCATATTTATCAGAGGGTCATTAAACAGGGTTATTTCTGTTTTTATATCTTCCATGGAATCCTGAATGATCTTGTAGTGAATGAAAGACTTTACTGTTTAAAAAAAACAATTTGTCAATACAATATTTTGTTCTACCATATAAAATGCTTTTCATCTGGAAGGGAGGGGTGAACACTAAGCCCAATGAGATTTTATATTCTTTGCATTATTCAGTTAATTGTGATTTAGTAAAGATATGTGTGTCTCTTGTTGAACATAGATTATGAAAACTTAACTTGGTCCCTACTGATACCTTCATTCATGATGCCCTCAACTTGTATATACATAACTCTCTTAAAAATGGATACATCAGAGAGTAGACGTAGAGGTCAGTAGTTACAGGTGGTCACTCTCTTTTTTTTTCCTCTGTTAACAATGTCTGAGAATGTTCCCATGATTTCATTATGTTTTTCTGGTAGTGTATGACTCCAGTACAAATCACTGTTTATATTATACTTGACTTTATTGGCTTGTTTTTGCCATCACATTTCTGCCTCCTTTATAAACACCTCAAGGGCTGTGATGTTAGGGTTCAAAAGTAAAAAGGGCAGGGGAGAGAGTACCAGCCCTGGAGTCAGGAGGACCTCAGTTCCAGTCTGGCCTCAGACACGAGCTGTGTGACTCAGGACAAGTCACTTAGCTCCTGCTTCCCCCCAAAAGTAAAAAAAAGTAATAGTTCCACTATTCTTGAATGGATTTGTTAAAATGTCTTTTGCAAATCTTTTCCTTTTTAAACAAGCATTTCTTTACATACAGCAGAACATAAAAAGAAAATTCCTTATGAAACCGCAAATCTCTTTCACATAACTTGCTGGTTTTTATTATGTGTATAATAAATTTTTCATTGACTGCTTGTTTCTTTCTGAACTTCCTTTAGTTCTCTTCTATGCAATTTTTAAATAATTACAGTGGCCTTCTTTGTTTTGGGCTTCATTATTGCGAACCTCCCTTCCTGATAGCTTTGACACTGTTGTCCACCCTCTCCCCTGATAGACCCTCTTCTCTCTAGGTTTTCAGGATACGACTGTTTCCTGGTTCTTCTACCTATGTGGCCATTCCTTCTCATTCTCCTTTGGTGGATCTTTTCTCCGAGTCGTGCCCCCTAGATTGTGAGGTCCAAAAGGGCAGGGATTGTCTTTTACCTTTTATCCCCATGATTACCACAGTGCCTAGCATCTAATAGGTGCTTAATAAATGCTTATAGATTGACTAACTGATTGCCTCTACTTCCTTTTATAACTGAAATTGCTCTATTTCACATAGCTGATTAGAAGAGCGTAGCAGTTTAATCACTTGGATTATGCATAAATAACGGGAAGATACATGTGAAGTACTTATGTTTTCCAATGTAATTTAGTACCTAGAGCTCTTATGATTATGCCTTGTTGTTTTGGTCTTAGAGGGAAATATTTATTAACTTGCCATCACAGGGAGGCAGTATGTTACAATGAATAACACAGGAGGTTGAAAAGCTGTTTTAGGGAACTTTGCATTGGAAGATATTTGTTATATTTGTAGATAAGTTTAGGATAATATGCTTTCCATCTCTGATTAGGAGTTAATAGTTGATTATCTTAGTATTGCTTAAAACAGTGCCACATGTTAAGAGTATAGTCTCATTTCTGTTTGACATTTAAAACGCTTTTTCTAATTTTACAATTTTTTGCAACCACATAATATTTTTATTGCATTTAGTTGCGAATATTTGATGCAATCATTGACATATGCTTTAATGATAAAATATTTTGAGTAATACACATAAATTTTGGAGGAATAAAGTTAGAGGAACATGTATCCTTAGAGAATTTTTAGAAAAATAGTAATTTTCTTTTCTAACATGTTAGTTGATGTAATTCCTGGCAGTGTATCACTATGGAAATATAGTTTTGCAGACATCTCCTTGCTTATTTCTATTTCTGTTGCTTTTTTGAACTATGTATGTTTATATACATAGATATAGGTACTTCCTTAATTTGCTCTCCTGAATTAAACTGTCTTCAGATTGTTACTTTTTAGAGTCTAATATTCAAAATCAGATTCAACTGTGTGAATGCATTTTGAATACTGTCTCATTGTTCTGAATGTAATAGTAGGAAATTAGATCTTATTTGAACTCTGAATATTTTATTTGTATTGTTTATCATTATGAAATAATGTACACTTTTTTAGGTATCCTCCTGGTCAGATAGTGAAGATTCTCAGGATTCATCTGACAGCATAGGCTCTTCACAGAAAGCTCGCGGGATTCTAGCACGGCGCCCATCTTATAAGTAAGTATTGCTTCATATGTTTTTTCATTTATTAAATTCCAGAGCTTTATATGTGCTATGAATATAAGTGTAAACCAAATTATATGATATTATCATCACCATTGATGAAATGTTTTCTTTAAGGCCAAAAAGAATCACAAATGAACAGTACAATTGAAAGCTATAGGTTGAATTTGTTCCATAATTTAAAAGATAAGCTGCACATAGAGATTTTCAGTTTTATCTATAGTTCTCTCTTTCTTGTTTATGGAAAAGCCTTTTTTATTTGATATTTGTAATTTGAAAATTTCTAAAAAAGATAATCACCAAGCTTGACTCCCAAGAAGAGCTATGAAGGAAAAAAAGAAGGAAGCATCTTTTGTGTGCCAGGCCCTGTGCTCATCTGCTCTCCTAATATTGTCTCTTGATTCTCACAACAACCCTGGGAGGTAGGGAAGGTGCTGTTATGATCTTCATTTTACAATTGAAAAGACTGAGGCAGATGTGCAACACAGGTGACTCCGAACCTAAATGTGAACCACAGTCTTCTAGGCCCAGTGCTCTATCTGCTTTGTCCCCTTTGCAGAAGTGGGGGATTTTACCCGTAGATGATATTCTTTTTCTTTTCCTCCTTCATTCTTAGTTTTAATGGATGTGTCATTGGAAGGAGGGGGTGGCAAGGGGAGCAGTGTGGGAAACAGTTGATACACTGGGAGATCTCGGTGACATAAA
This sequence comes from Pseudocheirus occidentalis, assembly GCA_028646575.1. NCBI lineage: Eukaryota > Metazoa > Chordata > Mammalia > Diprotodontia > Pseudocheiridae > Pseudocheirus > Pseudocheirus occidentalis. Next base: position 217,319,071 of record CM053597.1, read on the forward strand.
ACAAAACATCAGTAAAAATTACTTAAAATACAAGACCCCCCAAAAGACACAAGGACAGATAGATGCATAAACATTTGTGCTATGGAATGTATACATTTGAGTATTTGCATTATCTTTGGATGCTAATCAAGAAGTTCTCATATACTGGGAAATGAGGAGTGTGTCAGAATGAGAAATAAAAGGGCCACTTCATTTCTGATTTGGGAAAACTTAGAGTTTACAAGAACTTCTAAGAATAAATGAACTTGCTTTGCATTAGAAATTAAAATGGTATTATTAAGGTCATAAGACAGTACCTTATGTTAATAAATTTAAAAGTATTGTTTGGGGTCCATAAGTAGCTTGTGAAACTCTAAAGTAGACAGTGGATTAGTAGATGTGTTAACTTTTTTTCTGTTTGCTTTGTGGTTGATATTTAATTTTTAAAAAGTATTTTGTCAAAGGCAAATACCAAGTTTTCCCACTAATCCTGCTGTTTTAAGTGTGTGACAAGTGGGAATGGGGAATGAGTTTAGAATCAGCCCATATAGACTTTCATCTCAAGAAATCACTCTGTGAACTGAAAAAATTTAGAACTCCTGCATTCTATCATATAAGATTCTAGATTTTAACATGTGTACTAAGTAGTTTTTGTAGAATCAAAGAGAGAAAGGTTTTTTGTTTTTGCCTTAAAGTATAGCTGTTATATTACATGTTTGTTGTGAAGGAATGTGGATCAGGAAACTGTGGCACATGAAAAATAATTGAAGGAAACTGGGGCTGTTGTTCAGCCTAGAAATGAGAATATTTGTTGCCAGGAGAGTTAAAGAGTAGCACATAGAACACAATAGCCACCTTTTTTTTCCTTTTTTTTTTTGAAGAGCAATTGGGATTAAGTGACTTGCCCAAGGTCACACGCTAGTGAGTGTGTCAAGTATATGAGGCCAGATTTGAACTCAGGTCCTCCTGACTCCAGGACCAGTGCTCTATTCACTGCATCACCTAGCTACCCCCACAATAGCCATCTTTAAGTATTTGAAGTATTGTGTTATAAGGTGAAATCTTTGTGACTCTTCCAGAGGGCAAAACTTGGACCAAAGTTATAGATGGATTCAGAACTTAGCTCTGTTTGATTAGGACAGTGGTTCTCAACCTATGGGTCGCAACCCCTTTGGGGGTTGAACAACCCTTTCACAGGGGTTACAAGGGTTGCCTAAGACTATTGGAAAACATATTTCTAATGGTCTTAGGAACTGAGACACCGCTTCTCTATTTGTCTCCAGGTGGGTCCCCCCACATGCAGATATGCCCACATACAAGTATTAAAGGGTTATGGCATTAGGAAGGTTGAGAACCACTAGACTAGAATTTTTTAATGATTGGAAGAACTGCCTGAAAATGCAGAGAGCGGCTTTGCAGGGGAGTGAGTTCCACATTACTGAGAGTGTTGAAACGAAGACAAGATGGATAGCAGTTCAGGAGGTTGTAAATTGGTTCCTGCCTTGGATGATTATCTTAGATAATCTCTTCTCTGTTCTGTTATATATTAGATATTATCTAAAAATCTGTTAAATTTTTCTGTGTTAAGATTTCAAAACCACCTTTATCACAGTACTGATCGTGTTATTTTATCACAGATCATAAGTATTATAAGTATTATTCATATTATATATATATATATATATGTATATATATATATATATATAAGTATAATATAATTCGTATTATTCTTGACCCTGTTCCTTTGTTTTCTTTCTCTCTCTCTCTCTCTCTTGCTTTTTGGAGGGGGCAGGGCAATTGGGGTTGAGTGACTTGCCCAAGGTCACACAGCTCGTGTTAAGTGTCTAAGGCTAGATCTGAACTCAGGTTCTCCTGACTCCAGGGCTGGTGCTCTATTCACTGTGCCACCTAGCCAGACTCCCTTGTTTTCAAGAATTGCTGGGCACTCTGTTACTCTATCATTAAAAGTTTAAAAATAATAAAAAATCCAATGTGTTTTACTGAGTCTTGTAGCTATTTGGAATTTTATATTTTATTTGGAATGTTTTATCTTGTGGAAAAGTCTCCTAGATCAATTTTTGGGAAAAGTTTTGTTGTTATTTCTGCATTTATTGTTACAGCACACCCATTTCTGTATACATCCCTCTCCCCTGCTCATGACATTTTTTCCCGTAATGTTTGGATCAGTTCACAGCTTCATCAGTAGTGTTTTAAAGTCCTTCACCAACTGCCGTCAGCCTTACTTTCTCTAACTTCCTGAATCCCATCACCCTGTAAAAACACATCAGCCCTGAAACTCACGCTTTCTTGCTCCCTGCCCCTGAGTCCCCTCCTTCCACCCCTTTGATTAGAGAGGGTGGACAGAAGTAAGCTACTCCTAGATCCTCCATTTCAGGAGGGTGCCCAGGGAAGCCGTCTCATCATTTCTTGTTTGTCTATACTTCTCTGGACTTCATGCATGAAACCATTTCCCATTCCCCCTTTTCAGCTTTTTATGTGTTGTTGTTGTTCCCCCCCCCAGACTGTGTGCCTCTTGAGGGCAGGGACTGTCTTTTGCTTTTCTTTATATCCCCAGCATAGTACAAGGACTGGTGCCTAATAAACACTTAATGACTTAACTTTCTAGCCTCCTAACACACTCTGAGCCAAGCTAACCTGGCTTTTCCGTATACTTTATCTCCCGTACTGTGCCTTTGCTCTGGCTAGCCTGCTTGCCTGGAAGGTACTTCTTCCTCATTTCCACTGTTTAAAGTCCCTAGTTTTCTTCAAAGCTCAACTTAGACGTCATTTCCCTCTATAGATCTTACATATTAGAACTTTATCGGAGATATTTGATACAATTTTTTTTTCTCAGCCGCTTCCTATCCTATGTGCATTAATTTGTTTGTGCAAAAGTTTTTCAAATGAACATAACTGAAATAAGTTTGACAATCTTCTTTATCTTTTGTTTGGTTAAGAATTCTTCTCCAGCCACAGGTATGATCTTCTTGTATAATTTCTTTTTTATGACATGACTTTGCTATACTCAGGTCGTGAATCTCTGTTCTGAGTTTATTGTGGTAGATAGAATTTGTTGGTCTAAACAATTTCTGGTGAACTGTTTTCCTGCTTTCTGAAAATTCCTTACCAAATAGGGAGTTCTTCCCCAAGTAGTTTGTATTGGTATCTACAGTACCTAGAATAATACTTGGCATATAGTAAATACTGGATAAATTCTTTTTTGTTCATTCATGTTCTTGGCTTTATCCAACCCCCCTCCTTTTTTTTTCCCAGTTCAAGGAAGCTTTGAAATTTCATGTCTCAGATCTTCAAGCAGACAGGAGTTAAACATTTTTACAGATCTGAATAGTCAGATATTTGGCATATAGCATAGTCTCACGAAAATGTGTTTAGGTATTTTGGTATACTATAGTCAATTTTCTACCTATACTAACAAAATTATATGGGGAGTTAGCTAGTTTTAATGAGCTTTTGCAGAGTTAATGTGCTTATAAATAAACCAACATAGAGTCTTGACTTTCCGTCAGTGTGAGTTAATGGAATTCTATTTTTTCCATAGAAAAATCTTGAACGATCTTTCTTCAGAAGACACCAGAGACAGGAAGGGAGACGGAGAAAACCCTGGAGTTTCAACAGTCACATCTATGTCTGTTCCAACTCCTATCTACCAGACTAGCACTGGACAATACAGTATGTATATAAAGTTGTTTTTCCTTCATTTTTGAAGAGAGCCCATGACATCACAGGGTGATGTCTTGACTTGCATATGAATTGGATTTAAGTGAGGCAGAGTTGCAAAAAGTTGGCAACCTTGCTCTCTTCCTGAGTCTTTGAAGTCTGGTGCAAGACAAGTCAGTAACTGGTAATGGCTTGAGATACAAATGAAATAGATGTCTAGACTGCTTTTTGTTTGGGAGGGACAGGTGTGTTTTATTTGGTACATGGTCTTATCCTAGTTACTGGTGGCTTTTGATGTGATCAAAAGTTATCATCTGGATTAGAATGTGGTAAAAGGAGAAAAATGAACCTATAAAAATAGATTATCAATCTGGGTTGAAGCCCTTTCTATAATTGACTTATTGTGGAACTTTTATTTCTGCCACTCAGATATTGGTTAAATTTCTGGCAGGTTATTAACTACCCTAAATATTAGAATTTTGTCAGAATTATTTGTAATCAACAGTATGTATCTGATACGTGAAGACTCTCCTGTGCTTGTCAGTGTTCTGGAGGCATAAAAGTCCACTTACAATAGGGAAATTTGCAGGGGAAGTAGGACCAACTTGAGTAACAGTATAGAAAGATAAGATAAATGTATTACTGTCTGATAATTCCCTTCTGTAAAGTAGTGTCAGGGTCTTGTATGGCTGTTATTATTTATTATTAGCTATATCATTAGCTTGTCATTTTATTTAATAACTACTCTTTTTCCCTATAGCAAATTTTCTTTGACTAACAAATTGGGTGTTGCTGGATGTGACAAAGTAATTAGTTTTGTTTGCATTTATTTCCCAAGCAAATAGTTAATTTGTAGTAAATCCTCTTAATGTAATGAAGACAAAGCATTAGATTGGAAATAATCTACTACTTGGTTATTAAGTCTCTTACCTGATGGTCATTAATCCATTATTAGCCCATCTGATTATTAAGTCCACTAATGGACACATACTGTGATGCATACAAACATATGTAGAGGGCAAGAGAATGTTTTTGCTCACCAGCCAATGTTAGCTGCATAGAAATGCTCGAGGGGTGCTGGAGGGATTCAAAAACACAGTGGTAGAAATAGTATTATAAATTTCCTTTCCACTTTGTGTTTTGACACTGAGAAAGAAATCAAGAATATATAATTTTTTCCTTTAAAGAAGCATATACCAAACTGTATTAATATGTATAAGTTCTCTTACTGATTGGGGAAAATGAGAGTAACTATTTTATTTTTCTTTAGCAGGTAAAATTTGGGAAGTAGGTTTTTTTCACCACTGCCCATCCCCCTCAGAGGAATTAAGAAGCTCAGTATTCATTGACAGGAGGGAGCTCCATGAAGCCCATACTTGGGCTGGAATCATTAAACATTACTAAACAGAGATCCCTCTAGTCCTCTTCTAGTGACTAAATAAGAACCAGGGTAATTGTCATCATCTATGTACAAAGAGTGTTGTATGGATTTGAAAACGCTTGAAAATAGTTTGGGCTTAACTAAGTTAATCATTTTTCATAATAAGCTTCAGGCCAACCTATGGGAATTATGAAATACTGGCATCTCAAATTAATGAGGTTTTTCTATACTGTATTTATTTATTGGAAAAAGTAACCACCTATTTTATTTTCTCCCCCAATTAAAGTTGCCATTGCCCCAAATGGAACATTACAACTGGCCAGTCCAAGCACAGATGGAGTACAGGGGCTGCAGGCGTTAACAATGACAAATGCAGGCAATACTCAGCAAGGAACGACAATTCTTCAGTATGCACAGACATCTGATGGACAGCAGATTCTTGTCCCTAGCAATCAAGTGGTTGTACAGAGTAAGCATACTTATGTATAGATGGATAGATATTTTCCATAGAACTACCTTTACATATTTTTGAATATCCTTTAATACTCTCTCTTCTGACTGTGTAGCTGCATCAGGAGATATGCAGACTTATCAGATTCGGGCCACACCAGCAAATACTAACCTTCCTCAGACAGTGGTGATGACATCTCCAGTCACTATAGCATCTCAGACAACCAAAACAGATGATCCACAGTTGAAAAGAGAAATAAGATTGATGAAAAATAGGTAAGTGATATGAAATGATATGTAATTAACCTTTAAGCAGATTTTTAAACTATCCAAAACTGACATTGTTGCTGTATATTTAAACAACAGTTCTCAAAATTTTTGCTTTCAGGACTTCTTTATATTCTTAAAATTGATGGCTTTGGTTTATATGTGTTTTGTCTATCAACATTTATTTACCATGTTAGAAATTAAAACAAACTTAAAATAGTAATTTTAAAATCATGATTATCTATTATGACACATTAACATAAATAACATTTTAATGAAAAATAACTTTTCCAAAACAAAACAATGAGAAAA
>CM053597.1:217325637-217344629 GCA_028646575.1 Pseudocheirus occidentalis
GCAACAGATGTGCTTTCAGTCTTGTGGAGAGTTTTGGAGCTTGAAAATCTGTTTAGCGTCCCATTTTTTGAGTTTTTTAGTGTGTTTGTGTGGGAGCTGTGGTCCTTTGCTGCTTCTATGCCGCCATCTTGGCTCCGCCCCCTACAATATGATATTTTGGTTGAAGAATATAAAGAAAACCTAGCTTCACCCAGATAGTATAATTGGGAAAAGAAAGTATTTTAATAGGCAAAAATCATCTCAGTATTATTATAAAAATAGATTTGATTTCAGGAGGCCCCTAGGAATGCACAGATTACACTTTGAGAACCTCTGTATTAAGAAAATTGGATAGAATTTCATGCCAACTTTGTTTCATTGGCTGGTAGGCCACATTTGTTTTATTTGCAGTGGACTATTGAAACCAAGAGCTTTGATTATCTCCACATTTTATAATCTACCACATACTGTCTTTTTTTTCTTACTCTTAATCAGCTGTGGTTCCGCTGGCAGAGATTATCATTTTGTTTTGTTTTGCTTTTTGGAGGGGGGAAGGCAGGACAGTTGGGGTTAAGTGACTTGCCCAGGGTCACACAGCTTGTAAGTGTCTGAGGCCAGATTTGAACTCAGGTCCTCTTGACTCTAGGGCCGGTGCTCTATTCACTGCACCACCTAACTGCCCCTAACAGAGATTATTAAGATAGTATACATCTTGTCAGAGTACTTCTGTAATAGATTTTTTTAAAGCACAAATACAGAACTTGATTGGCATGAATGGGCTGGAAAATATTCCAAGTGAGAAATTCTGCAGAAAAAAAAATATGATTCTTTCATCAGGAAAATATGGCCACAAAACAAGATAGTAGGCAAGTTGTAGAGTGCGTGTGAGAGAGGGTACCTTTATTTCATTGGCTCTCGGGCCACGTCTGGGTTATTCACAGTGGATGAATGAGGCACGTTGGACAGCCTCTTCTGCTCCATCGGCATCCGCACAGTGTGAGGAGAGGTCATGGCAGGTCATGAAAGGAGTGCAGGGATAGGCAGGCGTGGCTAGTTGCTGTCTGTATCTTTGGAGGGAGGTCTGTGAATTAACCCCACTGAGTATCATCTGAACATTGAGTTAGCAACCTCTAAACAAGTCAGTATGTGTGATGTATGAAGGAACAGGGGAAAGAATCCCTCACGCTGCCATGGATCAATTAACGTTCACTCTTTGAGTGGTTTAAAGGCTTTACTGAAATCTAGATATACCAGGCAGCTACATGGTACATAGGATAGAGCACCAGACCTGGAGTCAGGAGGACCAGAGTTTAAATCCAGCATCAGATGTTTACTAGCCGTGTGACCTTGGGCAAGTCATTTAACCCTATGTGCCTGAGTTTCTTCATCTTATAAAATGAGCTGGAGAAGGAAATGGCAAACTAATCCAGGATCTCTGCCAAGAAAACCCCACGTGGGGTCATGAAGAGTTGGACACAATGAATAACAAAAATCCAAATTATTTGTCAGTCCAGAGCTGTCAACAACAACAAAACAAATGGCATTTCCGTGATCTACCAGTAATGTAGCCTTGTCATAAAAGACAGTGAGGTTGGTCTGGCTGACTGAATTCTATCTTTATCTCCTTTGACATTGCATAGATTACAGTGGAATATGGGGGCTCCCCATAGGATAATCCTCACTCTGTGACCAGCTCGCCTCCTCTGCTGCACATACATTTCTCTGATAACTTCTTCTGTGCCATCTTTCCTCTACAATTCCTTGCTGCCTGGGGCCTTACTTTGGTGATATTTTATAGCTCATGCCTAACTTGTATTTTCCATTTCCCTTTGGGTGACCTACAATTTTAATTCTTCAGAGAATGTGATTATTGTAGGACTTTTAGCCATACACAAAACAGTTAAAGAGTTTTGATGTTTAAAATAATGAGCGTTTGTTTGAGGGAGAAACTTGGCATCATTAAAAACACCAGATAATTGTTTGACAAAGGCAACCTGTACCATTATCTTAATTAATTTAGGGACCATCTCAGCTGTCCATAATGATGTTAAATGAAGTTAATTTTATTTGGTTGTTTTTGTGTTTAATTATAGAGAAGCTGCTCGAGAATGCCGTAGAAAGAAAAAAGAATATGTTAAGTGTCTGGAAAATCGAGTTGCAGTCTTGGAAAATCAAAATAAAACTTTAATAGAAGAATTAAAAACTTTAAAAGATCTCTACTCCCATAAAAATGTCTAAAGAAGATAAACTTTATGGACTTACCTAAAAATTAAATGGATTTTCTTTTTATATGGAATTTATAAACTAAAAGGTCAAAAATGAAACTTTAAAACTAGGAGTTGCAGCATAAAGACTAAAGATTTTATTTACAAGATGTTGGTGATAGTACCGTATGGAAATAAGAGGACTTCAAGCAAGCTCCTGGCACAACTGGAATTTTTATTGGAGTTAACATTGGTTACCTGATCAACAGAATGTGAATTTTCAACAATTTGAATTTCCCAGAAAATAGTTATCAAAAAAATTTGCAACTGAGACAATTCATTAATGGAAGTTTGATGGAGGTTTTTTTTTAACCAACATTTCATTGGTATAGATTTTCATTACTTATTAGGTTCTGAAATGTGCCCTTCTTAAATGTTTATGTAAATATTTTTGTCTGGCCACTATTCTAAACTGCAGATTTAAAAGAAAATCTAATGCTTTGTAAAATATATAAATTATGTGTACTTTGCTAAACTGTCAAGTCTTTAAAATGATCTTTTAAAAAATATTTGTTTGCAAGATTGGTCTAGCAAAAAAAAAAACCAGGGCATAATCATTTCTCAAGTCTTGTCTTTCAAGATGTCCAAGCCACATGAACTGAAAATGAAACTTTCAAAGAAGTATTCCAATCATTTTATAGAAACATTTTAGTAAATTGAACAGAACAATTTGAACATTTGAGAGTTTTTTTTAAAAAATAGTATTCATTTTGCTTTTTTGGGTGTGGTTTCTCTAAATGGATCATAATAAATCATGTGCTGATTCTATATGCAGCTGATATGCATTACTTATTCTACTGTGCTTTAATAGAAATGTTTACAAGCCCCTAAAATTATTTTAGAGGATTTTTAAAAATCAGCTCAAGATACAAACCAAAGTATTTTTCCAAGAGGGTTTTTCTAATCAAAATCTAATGTAGGGCTTAGCAGTTTAAAAATAATGCAATTTTAAAACAATTATTCAGTAGAAAATATTTTGTGAAGTAATAAATGGTACCTTTGTAAGAAAAAGTGACTATTTTTATATAGTTAATCTTCATAAATTCTAAAATTGTGTTTTTATGCTTATTTTATGTTTATACAGTTTTTAGTAAAAAAATAGCTATTTTGTCTCAGATTATCATTTTTATATTTTCATGGGGAGTAAGGTTTTCTGAATTGCAAGTATTTGAATTATGTGCATTTCTGTATAATTATCTGAAATCCAAAATATGCTGTTAGTACATCAGTACTTATGTAATCAAACTACTCATTTTTGATCTTACCTGCAAAAATATTGTCAGCTCCTAATATAATATGTATCATTTTGTCTTATTCCTGTAAAAATTAAAGGGCATTTGAGATAATCAAGACTGTTGAATGTAAAACTTATACAACTTAGAAGAAAAGCTTTGAAACGTGAATAACAACCAGTTTCTTGCTGCTTATGGTTTCACCAAAAGTCATATCAAATGCACCTGTTGTACAAGAAATTATAAAAACTAATCAAGCCATGCCTTGATTTCTTGGAGTTAGACACTGGAAGAAGAAATGCAATTAGTGGGAAATAGATTTTAATGCACCTCAGAAGAGCAAACGCTATTATATGAGGCTTGAAGAAAGTGAGACTTAGCCGATTGTATCAGTGAAATCTTCACATACAGCTTGCTATTTGAGCTGCCTTTTGAAGAGTAGGTAGGATTTCGGGAGGCGGAGAATTGGGAGAAGGGATAGGAAATGGTATGTAATAGAAGTTACAGAGGTTAAGTAATGGAAGTCATGTATAGGCCACTATTAATCCTATTTGAGAGAAGTGAATATATGAGAAGTAGGATGAAAAAGCTTGGGTAGCACCAAATTGTGCCTGGCCTTGAATGTTAAGTGAAGCTATTGAGAAAGACCTCTTTAAGGAGTTTTTTTTTTTTTAAGCTTGAAATCACTTTTTGAGCAAGAAATCCTAAAATTTTTTAATGAAGAATTAATTTTGTCAATTTTGTTACATCAAGCCATAGGCATTAAGGAGCAATTTATTAATCTTCCTGTTATGTTTGCTTTCTGTTACATTTCAGAATTGTCTGAGCTGCCACAAATCCATGAAGTGACAAGATGGTATGTGAACATAAGCCAAATTGAAGGCAAGGATTTACCATATAGATTATTGAAGCAGTGCTAAACAAACAAATTTCGTTTACAAATAGTATATGTCACAATGAATTTTACACAAATCTGCGTAAGTTCTACATTGAAAAGTTATATTTTATGCAAGGAATATTTTAACTATTTGTCACTCCAAAGTGCTTTTTGCTAATATAATTGACCAGGTGGTGCACTTTTAAAAATTATTCATAGAAAAGTTATGTATTTTTAGTATAGCTAGCTATAGGTCTATTGATTGCAATAATTTGGCAGTTGCCTTTCTTTCAGTAGCCAAAACTTTGATCAGTCAGACACCAAGAAAAATATTGTGGAAAGCAATTCCTAAATTTAGAAAACACCATTAAAGTTTCCATATCTGAAGCTTTTATACATCATCACAAACACTGATTCAGTAAATTCAGTGGAAAGTAAAATATCACTGCCATTGTTCATTTAATCAACATGGGATAGGATTGCCAAACATAGCTAAATAAATATAAAATATGTGGACTGTGATTGGGAAGGTGGTCCTTGAGCTGAACCTTGTGGAAGAAGCTGAAGGTAAGCAGAAGAGTGCACTTTAAGCAGACGAGATGGACACGGGGCAATAGGAAATATGCCAGTTTGAATAGAAAATAGAATGAAGGAGAAGATAAGTTTTATAAAGGTAGGCTGGAGATACATGGGCTTTAAATGCCAGGTAAATCTGCATTTTATCCTAGAAGAGGGAGCCACTCGTTTCCTGAGGGGAGAGTGGCATAGTCAGACCCAAACTTTGTAAATACAATTTAGCTGCTGTGTAGAGAAGTTGAATTGGAGAGGAAAGAGATTAAATACAGGAAGACCAATTAGGAAGATACTTTTGTGCTAGTGTGGACCAGAATGGTGGCCATGTGAATGGTGAAAAGAGGGCAGATGTGAAGGTAGAGTTTGACAAGATTGATTGAATATGGAGGGTATGGGGCGAGGGGAATGGAGGGAAAGTGTCATAGCTGACTCCAAGGTTGTAACCTTGGGACTGGTGGTCCTGTTAAAAATAGAAAAGTTAGTAAAAGGGTTTATTTCATTTTGATTTTCTGTTCTAAAGTCTCTACTTTCACCTCCTCTCCTACTGGTTTGAGAAGGTATGAGATACTATACTCATGACATTTGAAATTACACAAAATATTTCCACATTAGCCATGTTGTGAAAAAAGAAAAAATATCCTTCAGCCTGCACTCAGAGTACAGAGGTAGATAGCATTTTTATCATTAAGTCCTTTGGAATTGTCATGGATCATTGTATTGATGAGAGTAGCTGAGTCTTTCATAGTTGATTACTGTTACAATATTGCTTTTACTGTGTGCAATGTACTGCTCAGTGCACTATGCATCAGTTTATATAGGTCTTCCCAGGTTTTTCTGAAGCAATCCCCTTCATAATGCAATGGCATTCCATTGCAGTCATATAGCATGATTTACTCAGCCATCACTCAAGTTGATAGACACTCCTTTGGTTTCCCAACCTTTGCTGCCTCAAAAAGAGCTATAAATATTTGTGTACAGATAGATTTTTTTTCTTTGATTCTGAGGTATAGGCCTAATAGTGGTATTGCTGGGTCAAAGAGTACGCATAGTTTTATAGCCCTTTGAGCTTAGTTACAAATTGTTCTTCAGAATGGCCGGACCAATTCACAACTCCCACCACCAGTTCATACATTACCTACCCTATTTTTCCACATCCCTTCCAATATTTGTCATTTTCCTTTTCCGTCATGTTAGCCAGTCTGGTGAGTGTGAGTTGTTCCAATCTGTATTTCTCTATTAGTGATTCAGAGTATTTTTATATGACTATGCCTTTGATTTCTTCCTCTGAAAACTGTTCATATCCTTTGATCACTTATCAGTTGGGAAATGTCTTTTTTCTTATAAATTTGGCTCAGATCTCTTTATGTTTCATAAATGAGACCTTTATCAGAGAAACTTTCTGTAAAATTTACCCAGTTTCTTGTTACTCTTCTAATTTTGGCTACATTGGTATCATTTGTGCTAAAACTGTATTTATTTCTTGGGGCAGGGAGTGAGGTAATTGGGGTTGTGACTTGCCCAGGGTCACAGGGCTAGTAAGTGTTCAGTGTCTGAGACTGGATTTGAACTGAGTTCCTCCTGACTTCAGGGCTACTGCTCTATCTACAGCATCACCTAACTGTCCCCAAAACTTTTCAGTGTAATCAAAATTATCCATTTTACCTCCCATGAAGTTCTCTTATCTTTTGTATCTTTTTAGTCATGAATTCTTACTTCTCTATAGAACTGTTGTTATTTTTTTTCCATTCACCTCTAATTTGTTTATGACATTACCCTTTATGTCTCTATCATGTACTCGTTTTGAGCTTATCTTGGCGTACAGTGTGAGATGTTGGTCTATGCCTAGTTTCTGTGAGACTACTTTCTAGTTTTTCCAGCAATTTGGGATCTCTGGCTTTATCAAACATTAGTTTATTGTGCTCATTTGCTTCTTTATACGGTATCCCTAATCTATTCCATTGGTCAACTACTTTATTTCTTATCCAGTACCAGATTACTTTGATGATTACCACATTACAGTAGAGTTTGAGGAATTTTTTTTTCCCTAGCACTCTGAAGTAATTATTTGGTAGTTTCATTAGTATGGCACTGAATAAGTAAATTAATTTTAGTAGTAGTATTATCATTTTTATTATTGGCTTGGCTTACCCATTAGCAATGAATATTTCTCTAATTATTTCTCTGTATTTGTGAAAAGAATGTTTTGTAATTGTGTTCATATAGTCATTGTGTGTGTTGAGAGAGAAACTCCCAAGTATTTTATACTGTCTACTTATTTTAAGTGGAATTTCTCTATTTCTTCTAGCTGGGTTTTATTGGTAATATATAGAAATACTGATAATTTGTGTGGGGCTTTATATATGCAAATTTTCTAGTTAATCATTGTTTTTACTTGGTTTTTTAGTTGATTTTCTAGGGTTCTCTAAGGATATATCTGCAAAAGACACTAGTTTTGTTTCTTTGTTACCTATGCTTTTTCCTTCAATTTCTTTTTTTAAAATTATTTTTATTGGTTTGTTTACTGTTAGTTTACAAGATTCAGTTCCACAATCCCTTGAGTTTCAAATTTTCTCCCTCCCTCCCCCCTGCCCCACCTATGGCAGCATGCAATCAAGTATAGGATCTGCAAATACTTTCACATTAGACATCAGTCTGGTTGTAAAGAAGGGTTGTAATCCATGGAATGAAAAATGGGAAAAAGGAAACAAAATTAAACATGGAAAAAGAAAGAGAGCATGTAATTTGCTTCAGTCTGCATTTAAATCTGTTCCTTCTAGATCTTTTGCTGAATGTAAACATCTCCTTCCATCCTGAGTCTTTTAGAGTTATCTTATAACCTTGTGTTGCTGAGAAGAATCCAGTTTATCAAAGCTGGTCATCACACATATGTTGTGTCTGTCATTGTGTATAAATTTCTCCTGGTTCTGCTCTTCTCACTTAGCATCAATTCATATAAGTCTCTCCAGGTAAATATGAAGTCCATCTGCTCCTCATTTCTAGAGCCCTAAAATTTGTTTAGAGTCATACTTTATGGGTATTTGAGGTGGCTATGTGGGAGCTGTGAAACCTTGCTGCTTCTACACCGCCATCTTGCCTCCACCCCCTGCTCCTCATTTTTTATAGCACAATAGTATTCCATTACATTCATATACCACAATTTGTTTAGCTATTCCCTAATTGATGGGCATCCCCTTAATTTCCAATTTTATATCACCACAAAGAGAGCTGCAATAAATATTTTTTTACATATGGGTCTTCCACTTCTATGATCTCTTTGGAATACAGTCCTAGAGGTCGTATTACTGGGTCAAAGGGTATGCAATTATTTATAGACCTTTGGGTATAGTTTCAGATTGCTCTCCAGAATGGCTGAATCAGTTCACAGGAGTTTTCTTGAACATCCCCAAGTACAGTCAGCTAGCCTTCACTTGGAGTTCTCTAGTGAGGAGGAACCCACTGCTTTCTGAGAAAGTTCACTTCACTTTTGGACCACTGTAATTCTCAAGAAGTTTTTCCTTACATCTAGTGGAAACTACTTCCCTGCAACTTTGCTCTTAGTAGATGAGTTTTTGGTCACATTCATGACTCTCATTTCTTTCATTTGCTTTGTCAAATCTTGTTAGTAGGTTATGATTCTATAAATATTTAGGTTATGATCTTATAAGTATAAATATTTATAAGTATTATACTTGTCTCTATGCAAGATAAGTTGCTAAAAGAAAACTGGGAATGTGATTCAAGTTGATTCCTTCTCTCAGAGTGTACAAATGTATCAAATGTACAAATGTGTCACTCCATCAGTCATGCAATATTGTAAACAAAATGTGAATGGCTATGGTTAAGTTATATTGTGTGTTTTGTTCTATAAATGAGGTATGCTGCAGAAGACAGAGGCAGGCCTGGGTTCTGGTTTTCTTCCTACCTCTTACTGGTTCTGTAGTCTTAAGTCCTATCAACTTTTTGTATCCTGAGTTTCTCATCTATACAATGACACCTGAAGGCAAGGTGCTAGGCTAGATGGTCTTGAGGTCCCTTCTTAATGCAGAATCTGTAATACCCAGAAACTACCTTGTTGAATTCCATTACTTTAAAGGCACAATCTTTTTTGACTACCTGCCATAGTTTTAAACATCTTTTTCATGCCTTTCTATGTCTCTCTTGAATCTTGTAGTTGGAGGTTGAATTTTCCATTGAGTTCTGGCTTTTTCATCAGGAAGGTCTGGAATTCTGTTATATCACTGAATGTCCATCTCCTTGCCTGAGTCTCGCTGGATAGGTGATCCTTACCTCTTTTTCTAATTTTTCAGTCTTGATGTTTTGTTTGACTGATTCTTGGTTCCTCATAGAGTCATTAACTTCAATTTGGTTGATTGTAATTTTTAGTGAATTATTCTCAGTTTTTGGAGCTTCTTTTCCATATGTTTGGATTTCATTTTTAGTTCACACATTTTACTTTTTAAGAAGCTGTTTTCTTCATTGTAATGTTTTTCTAATTTTGCAATTTTGTTTTTATAAGAAGTGTTGATTTTGTCTTCTACCTCTCTAAGCCAGATTTCAAAGTTATTTTTGAGCTCATCTAGGAATGCTTTCTGTGCCTGAGACCAGGTCATAATCACTGTTGAGACTTCAGTTGTGAGTGTGGAGTCAATACTCTCTCCTTCTGAGTTTGATTCCTCCCTCTCACAATAATAGGATTCCAGAGTCTTTGTCTTTGTAGCCTGCTTTCTTCCCATTTTGAGGCAGAACCTTAGCTGCTCCCTTCCTTCAGGATTCCTAAGCCTTTACTGCTTAAAATTTTTCTCTGGGGAAATAGTTTCTGTGTTTTTTGTGGAGGGGAGAGGAGGGCAGTGGTTGGAGCAGCTGGGGTTTACTCTGCCATCCTGGTCCCTGGAAGTTCAGGTAGGGTGGTTTTTTGGTTTTTTTTTTTTATCTCCAGGTTGTGGATGGGTAGTCCCAGGAGCAGCTGCTGCCCCTGCCACAGGCCCTGCCTTTGTCTCTTACCCAGATCTGTCTGATCCCCTACTCTGCGGTGATAGACCTGGGAATGGCTATTGTGGTTGGTGGACCAGCAGGACTCCTCTGAGCCTCTCTGAGCACAGCTGCTGTTGCTGTCAGGGCCTCCTAGAGAGGGATTGCCACATTGCCCTCTGGCCTCTCTGAGTGTTGCCACTATTGCCGTCAGAACCTCCCGGTCAACTTCTTTTTCTTGTCTTATTTTTTTTAGGGGGGAAGGCAAAGCAGTTGGGGTTAAGTGATTTGCCCAAGGTTACACAACTAGTAAGTGTGTCAAGTGTCTGAGGCCAGATTTGAACTCAGGTCCTCCTGCCTCCAGGGCTGCTCTCTATTCACTGCACCACCGAGCCGCCCCTTTTTCTTGTCTTATTGCTGTAGCTAACATTTCTCATACAATATTAAATAATAATGATTGTAATGAACATCTTTGCTTCATCCCTTTATCCCCAATATTCAAGATGCTTGGTTTTAGTATTAGATGGATACTACTTAACATTTTAGGAAAAGTTCCATTTATTTCTATGCTTTCTAGTATTTTCAGTAACAATGAGTGTTTTATTTTGTCAAAAGCCTTTTTTGAATTTCTTGATATGATTATAACTCTTTGTTGTTGATATAGTAAATTATTGCTTATAGTTTTTCTATAATTCCACATAATAACTAATAATAATTTTCTAATAACTAACCTTGGTATAAAAATCCAACCTGGTCATAGTGTATAATCTTGGTGAAATATTTTTGTAATAATCTCCATGCTAATATTTTGTTTTAAAATTTTTGTGTCAATATTTATAAAGGAAAAATGTTTTCTAGTTTTCTTTTTCTGTTTTTTTTCTCCTTGGTTTAGGTATCAAAACCATATTTGGGTTACAGAAAGAATTTGCTATGACTTTTTTTTTACCTATTTTTAAAACATATAGTGTTGGAATTAATTTTTTTAAAATGTTTCATAGAATTTCATTTCAAATCCATATGGTCCTGGATTTTGTTTTGTTTTTTGGGAACTCATTTATGACTCTTCAATTTTTTTTTCTAAGATAGGATTATTTAAGTATTTTATTTCTTCTATAAATCTGGTTAATTTATATTATTGTTTTTTTTATTGGCATAAAGTTGGGCAAAGTAGCTCTTAACAATTGCTTTAATTTCATCTTCATTGTGATAGGGTTTAGGCTCTGCCCACTCATGGACACTAAAAACTGTTGTGGTTTAGACTCAGCCCACCCAGGGATGCCAAAAATTGTTGCAGTTTCATGATCTTTCATTTCCCTTACATAGTAAAAATACATTAACAATACATTTCCTTACATAGATTAATGAGAGCTTAGGGGTAATTGGTATCAACAGATCCTCACAACAATATAGCAGGGATAATAGAAAATAAGCACATAAAACAGTATCTTAGGGTGGGGGCTTGGGCATAAGCACCCTATCTTTCCCTCCTCGAATGAATGGGGCTCAAAATCTTGGGGTAAGGGGCAAAGATCTCTTCTCCAAAGCTACTTCCAGCTGAAATTAGATGTAGAACTGTCCCTTCCCCAAGAGGTCCCATTTGAGAGGTCAGTTCTTTAGCTGGCATCTAGAGCGAGCTCAGTTGATCCCAGGTCCAGGGGTGCACACCACAGTCATGGACAGGGGGTGGCATCCAGCTTAAGTGATCAGTAAGCTGCAGGTGGTGGGTACTAAACAGGAAAAAAATCTCACAAATAAGTCTAACAGTCAAAAAGAAACAAATATAGGGTCAACCATGCTTATGGAGTCCATGAACTCTCACTATCAGCCTCATTCATGATAGAATATATGAGTTAAGTTAATCTCCACAGCCTTTGCAACATCATTTGGCTTCCACTTTACCAATACTTGGGCTAAATGGCTGACCATTTGATGGACCCATTTTGCTACTACCAGTTGGGACAACATGTTGAACAGTGATCTTTGCTAGTTTGATCAGCATGTGCATTGTACTCATGTTCTGAGGGCCGCATGAGCATCTACATGAAAAACTGACAAATTAGTTACCAAATATATCTTCCCATAATTCTATCTGTAGATAGAATCCTTCAGTTCCTCTGACAGTTACTTCAAGAAGGAGGGGCAGTTTTTACAAGGGGTATTGTTTCACAAGGAATAATAATCTATCATTTTTATGAAACTGGGTCCTTTGCCCAAATTCTGGAATGTCACAATAATTTCTCCTTGATAATTAAAATCTATTACTCCAGTCAATACATGTATTCCTTGAGCTGCTAAACCTGATTCAGGTAATATCCACCCAAAATAATCTTTAGAGATTCTCATACATATTCCAGTAGAGAAATTTCTTTTTTCTTTTCTATTCAACCAAAAATCCTCTAAGCAATGTAAATCATATCCTGCCAAACCAGTTGTTCGTGGATCTTGCCTCACGGTGAAACACTCAGTATTTGGGATCTTATGTGTCTGCTGTTTTCTAATTTGCAGATTTGGGGTCATCATTCTGACTAGAGTTGTACTTCCTCCAAGCGGTCTATTATTCAAATTATGTAAAGCAGTGAACAAATTATCTTTCCAATGCTCATATGAATTATTAGAACTTAACTTCTCAACTGTTCTTTCAATAATCCATTTTTTTCAACTAACCCAGATGCTTGTGGATAATATGGAATGTGATATATTCATTCAATATTGTTTAATATATAATAATATCTCTTCATTTCATTGTCTTTGAAACGTGACCCATTGTCACTTTGAATCTGCATTGGGGTTCCATATATAGACTTATGAGATCTAGAGTTTTGCAGGTGCCTTTTCTGGGTCGCATTCTTATAAGGGCAAACCACTAGAACACCTAAATAGGTGTCAACACAAGTAAATATAAATTTGCATCCTTTATCTTGTGGTAGAGGACCAATATAATACATTTGCCAGATTTGGGCTGGGACTTTTCCCCTTGCTATCTCCCCAGTTACTACCCAAGGAACAGTTCATTTCTTTTCCAATTGACATATGTGACATTCCTCTGCTATCTGTTTTAACAATGGATGAGAGATACTAATACCTTGATCTTGTGCCCACCATTGTGTGTGGCCTGAACTCCTAAATGGCTGACCATTTGATGAACCCATATTGCTACTACTGGATCATTAGTTGGGACGCTGTGTTGAGTAGCAATCTTTACTAGTTGATCAGCATATGCACTGTACTCGTGTTCTCAGGGCCACATGAGCATCTACATGAAAAATTGACAAACTAGTTACCAAAGACATGTTCCATATGTCTTCCCATAATTCTTTGCCACAGACTTGTTTGCCATGAATTTCCCAATTTTGATTTTTTCCACATGGGCATCCACGTAACTAACCCATTAGCTACTGCCCATGAATCAGTAAATATATGACACTGTTCTCCTTGTTCTCTTTTGATGGCTTAATGGACTGCCATAAGTTCACCCATCCCAAAATCTGCCTAATACATGGGTTATAGGTTACTGCTTTTCAATGTCTTTTATAGCCCAAATATTTTGCTGTCCCATCAGTAAACTACGCATGTTTCTTCTTTTCTTCAGTTAATACATAATATCCATCATTCTATTTTACCAAGAACTGTACGAACTGTTACTTTGGTTCAGGGGATGTATCATCTCCCTTAGTATCGATGTTTGCTATGGTGTCATGCAGAGTAGAGACTCCACTTTTGTCTGTTTTAGCTCTATTTTGAATATACCATTTCCATTTAATTATGTTGGCCTTTTGGGCATGTCCAATTCTGTGAAAAGCTGGGGTGCTCATCACCTAGGCCATAATCAGGGTTATAGGTCTTAATATTACTTCACAGCCCAGAGTCAGTTGTTCAGTCTCTACCAAAGCCCAATATGCAGCTAACAACTGCTTTTCAAAAAGTGCATATTGCACTCCAGATGAAGGAAGTTTCCTAAACCAAAGACCCAAGGGTACGTTTTGGCTTTGTTGTTTCTGCCATAAACTCCCGTTTGCATAATCATGCAATACAGTCGCTTGTAATTCCACCAGACCATTCTGCATAGGCCATAAATCTAGGGCCAATTATATAGCAGCTTTGACTTCCTCAAAAGTTTTACTCTACTCAAGTCATCAATCAAATTCGTATTTCTTCTTGGCAACTTTATATAAGGGTTTCAAAATCTGTCCCAGATGCAGTATGTGATGTTGCCAGTATCCAAATAATCCTATAAACTTTTGGGCCTCTTTCTTATTGGTAGGTATCATTTTGGAAGTAACTGAATAGAAAAACCAAGACAGGGTATAAATATAACCCAGAGAGTAGATAAAATTTCTAGGAGAGGCAATAGATTCAGGAAGGTAGTAGAAGACCAGGCCTTGGAATATGCCTTTTAGGAAGAAGAGAATCTAATGAAGAAGAATGATAGCTAGCATGTACTTTACAAATGTTCTTAGTGTATCTTCACAACAACCCTAGGAGGCTGTCTTCATTTTACAGATGAAGAAACTAGCAAGAAGTTACATGACTTGCCCAACATCACCCAGGTAAGAAGTACATGAGACCAGATTTGAACTCTGGCATTCTTGACTCTACTGCCTTAGGGTATGTATAAGTATCAGAGAGACTAGAGAACAGATGGGAGAGTGCTCCCCCACCCCTACCACAAAAAAAGAGTATGGTTAAGTCAAATGGGGTGGCAGAGCGAGAACTCGGAAATGACCTCTAGATTGGCAAGTCCTTGGGTACCATGGGTTTGTAATCTGGAGTTGCTGAGGTCTAGGGGTGCTAGAAATTCAAGAGCAAACGACACAGGTTCTGTCTTGTTAAAGGGTTAACTTTCCACAGGCCCTGGTAATAAAACTTAAAGGAAACAACACTAGCCTTCTTCTCATTGGTTACTCCACCCCAAAAAAACATTTGTATGTAGATATGCACAAGTAAGGGATTGAAGGATGTTTCCTTCTGATTGGGTAGAAGGGTCAAATGAATAATTATGATAATGAAGGATTGTCAACTGTAATTCTCATTGGCTGTCTCCAAATTTGGTGCATTATGAGGGATTGGAAAACACCATCCTCTGATAGGATACTAATTCATGCATAGTTATGGTAATGAAGGATGGAGATTGCTTTGCACTGATTAGCTTGAGATTGTGAGCCCTCCTCACTGACCAATAGTGAGACCAGACAGGGGACTGAACCAGATTAGGATTAGGATAACAGAAGCCTGCTAGCTTTGGCAATTTGTACTCCCTGGCTGAAGCCCCTTAAGTGACAGACTGTGACCTTTCTCATGAGAAAGAATAAAGACCTTTTCTGACCTCTGCCTCAGACTCCTATTTTGAAGATCTGGCAATAGTTTCTATCCCACACATGCATCAAATGAATTCAACCCAAGCCTTCTTTCAGTGAGAGACAAGGTTTATTAAAATGCTGATTGGGGTAGGCAAGAATTTAAGAACCCGCACTATTGACTAGATTTTAAGAATCTGAGCCTTTGTATTGCTAATGGAAGTGGGGTCAGATTCTCTACTTTAATGGAGGCAAGACGGATCTTTTATATAGAAGACTACAGAAAGATCTGGATGTTATCTAGGAGTGGCCAAGTAGTCTGGATGGAATTAGGGGGTGATGGTCTATGGCGGGGCCGGTTTCAGACAATGAGGACCACAATGAAAGGCTTAACTGGGAAGGGCCAGGTTCCCCAGGTAGTGCACCAGGTGAATGCCAGCGACCTGGGTCACCTGGGAAAGTTCAAGACCTTTTCCTTTTGGGGGTTCAGATCCCATATCCATCGTTTGTTTAATATTTTGATAACTATTTCAATGTGATTGGTTGCCTTTATAAGCTTATGGTTTTTATCTTATATATTTAAAAACACAATTCTGGGAAGGAATCCATAGGCTTCGCAGGACTGCCAGAGGTGATCCATGATAAATACAGAAAAGTTTAGAACCCTTGTTCTAGAGCAGTGATTCTCAACCTTCCTAATGCCGAGACCCCTTAATAGTCCTATGCGGGTGAGTCTGCATGTGGGCAGACCTACCTGAAGATGGATAGAGGAGGTTCCTAAGACCATTGGAAATATGTGACCCCTGGGAAAGGGTCATTCGACCCCAAAGGGGTCACGACCCACAGGTTGAGAACCACTGTTCTAGAGAGTAGAATGAAAGGTACAAAACTTAGTGGGCCAGGGTCTACAGAATGAGTGAATGAAGGACCTAGGGGTAATAAATATAGACTATACTTAAAAGCAAGCCAATATTGAAAAGGAAGCGGTAGGACCATGGATTGGGACTATAGTTGTGTGTGTGTGTGTGTGTGTGTGTGTGTGTGTGTGTGTGTTTGTGTGTATTGTTTTTAAGGACAATAGAACAGAGACTGGAGGAAATTTTATAGGTTTTCAGAGTAAAAGGGGCCATCTAGTCTAAGCAACATTGAATCAGAATCCAGCCTTTGCTTGAAGGTCTCCAGTGAAGGAAAACCCTTTTGGGAGAATTCTTTCTGGAAGTTTTTCCTTAGATCATCTGCTTCTTTGCAGTTTTAAACTGCTATTTCTACTTCTACTCTTAGGGATTGAGCATATGAAGTCTAATCACTCTGGACACACAGAACAGTTCTCTAAATAGAGCTAAATGGAACACAACTAGCATAATGAAATAAAAATGATAACACTTTCTATAGCACTCTTAAGTTTTGCAAAGTACCTTACAAATGTTACTTCATTTTATTCTCACAACAGTCTTGGGAGGGCAGATATATTACCTAATTTCACAGGTGAGAAAACTGAAGCAGATCACAGTTAAGTGATTTGCCTGTGATCATATAGCAACTTTGAAACTTCTCTTCTCCAAGCTACCTGCCCCCAGTTTCTTCAGCAGGACTTAGTATCTTATGAAATAGAGGTCTTTTGCTATTCCTCTGGGTATTCTCTGGTTTGTCCCTTTTCTTCCTAAAATGTGCCTTCCCAAAGTGGAGTTCAATACCCTGATGTGGTCTGAGCTGGGCATGGGGCAGCTAGGTTAGGGTGTTCCTGATTCCAAATCCAGTCTCTGGCATTTACTGGCTCTGTCATTTAAACCTCAGTGTCTTCAACTGTAAAGTTGGGATAATAATAGCACTTACCTCTCAGGGTTGTGAGAAACAAATGAGATAATAATTGTTAATCACCTGACAACATAATAAATACTGTATAAATATTACCTACTAGATACCATTACTAGTGAGCCATCCTTAGCGCTGGATACTGTAGCTCTCCACAATAGAGCTTAAGATGGCACGACCTTCCTAGGATGCCATTTTTCACAGTTCTTTTTCAGATAGGGAGCTGTCTCTTAGTCTGTTGAGCAGAACCCAAATATATACATATTGTCAACTTTTTCAGAGTTTTGTTAAAGAAGACAAACAAGTAGTAATATACAATTACAACATTTATTTCTTATTCCTTATTCCCTTAAAGTAGAGAAACATGTACAAGGAGTGCAGGAGTTGAGTCCTGACTGATGAACAAAAAGATGAGGAGCTTAAGTACATTTTAGGACCATCCCAGTTCAAGATGACTGTGTGTCACACAAATTTATGATCCCCATAAATGTTTAATCATTGTGTGAGGAAGGAATTTTCTTGCTTTTTTTTAAGGGGAGAGGGCAGGGCAATTGGGGTTAAGCGACTTGCCCAAGGTCACACAGCTAGTAAGTGTTAAGTGTGAGGCCAGATTTTAACTCAGGTCTTCTTGACTCCAGTGCTCATGCTCTATTCACTGTGCCACATAGCCACCCTAAAAGAAATGTTCTTATTTGAAAAAGTGGTAAATATAATAAAACTAGAGAGTCAACAAAGTGACAATTGAAATTATGATCCAGGATATCTGTGTTTTATTTACCACTAACATTCCATAACATAGTATATGTCCAGAAAATATGAAGATAAAAAAGTCCCCTTACTCAAGTTAATACCCCCAGTTAAGAGTGTGTGGGACAAGGTGACCCTTGCCCAAAGTAAAATAAGCAGAGATATCTTCAAGTAGAGACAGGAAGGATTTATTTAATTATTTCTTTTCGCAAGAAGGGCGGTCTTGCTATCAGAGACAGTCTAGTAGGAGAGGCAAAATACAAAATGCAAAGCTTGGTTGTATACCCAAAAAACCACCCCTTTCCCCCATCACTTGCCCTGTCCTATTTCCGTTAATTTAAGAACTGAGGCACACAATCTTAACAGCAAACATCTACTGGTACTGCAGGTAAAATGTCAATAATAACAAAAAGCAGAAGATACATGTCTAGCGGACATGAAAACAGACAAAATATATCATCAGTATCAACTTAGATATGAAAGCAGAAGACAAATGTTCTAACAATATAAATATAGATATGAAAGCAGGCAATATTTTATGGACCATAGGGATTTTAGGACATGGTGACCTGCCCAGAGTTCCACAACAGGATTTCCAACTTTATATTTGTACAAGTCAGATGGTGGTCAGTGGAAACAAGTCTGGGACTTTCAGGCCTGTGATTAAATTTGCAGGAAAGGTCTGTTGCATCAGGGAGAGAGAGAAGCACAGTCCAGCACAGGCTGCGCCAGCACAAACCAGGCCCCAGCTAAAAAGTAGGCTTAGAGTGACTTAATCATTGGCAATATGATGGTCTCAGATGTCTCAGCCCACAAACACCAAAGACAACTTTAGAAGGTCAACAGGAAAGGTCTGTTGCATTTGGGTGAGAGAAGAGTTCAGTTCAGAGCAAGCCCACTAACACAGCCCCGGCCACAGTAAACCAGGAGTAGATGTTGGGAGTGATTGAAGCAGCAGCAGCAGTGGTAGTGGCTGCTTCTAGAGCTCTCAGCCTTCAGGTGGTAAGGGGGTGGAATAACTGCTTAGAAGGAGATTACAGGGGTCTCTTTGCTAGCACTGAGGCAGGACTCTGTTGCTTTGCCCATACTTAGGCTGGGGTCACAGGCCTTGGTGACAGTCCCAGGGTTAGAAGGAGCATTAGCATAGTAGAATTTATGATCACAGTGGAGGGAGGATCCTCCTTACAATTCCAGGGCATAAAAGAATGCTTGTGGTCACTCATAGACCAGAACATCGATCAGGGGA
>CM053597.1:217345129-217361097 GCA_028646575.1 Pseudocheirus occidentalis
GACTTGCCCAAGGTCACAAGGCTAGTTTTTTGTGTTAAGTGTCTGAGGCCAGATTTGAACTCAGGTACTCCTGACTCCAGGACCGGTGCTCTATTCACTGCGCCACCTAGCCGCCCCAAACTTCTCCAGCTTCTTTTTTTTTTTTGCTTTTTGGAGGGCAGTTGGGGTTAAGTGACTTGCCCAGGGTCACACAGCTAGTTTTTTTGTGTTAAGTGTCTGAGGCCAGATTTGAACTCAGGTACTCCTGACTCCAGGGCCGGCACTCTATTCACTGCACCACCTAGCCGCCCCTCAGGTGTTCTATCTACTATGCCACCTAGCTGCACCATCAGCTTTTGGTAGGTATACTCTATTTCTAGCCAGGAATCTGTAATCCCTATATTTTAAGCCATGGTCCAGAAATCCAAATCCCATTTTCAGATACCACCTCTTGGTTAACTGTTCACTTTTCAAATTAATTTTTCTCTCCTGCATCCCTTCCCTTTAATGAACAGCAGTGAGGACAACACAACCTGTGCCCATATAGTCTTAGGTTTCTTGCCAAGACTTTAAAAAATCAGCAATCCTTTTTATATTCTTTCTGGCAATATTATTTGTGCCTCCATGAATCACCAGAAGTGGCTAATTGTCATCTGCTTCAGTAAGTCTTAAGAGGTTTTCTTCTACATCCTGAATACATTCTCAGAGAAAACCTGAGACCTCTTTATTGTTCTTATAAAGCAGACAAAAAGCTGCATCAGTACATCTGATTATCACCAACCAACAACTACATTGGTTTGTTTCTGTCAAAACTCCCCTGGGCAGACATAGTAGCTCGTTGGTAGGCTTTCTTCAACTTTTCTCTCAGCCAAGAGATGTGCTAATTGTGAGTACTTGCGTGTTCTCTTTCTACTGACACCAAAGCATGCTAATAGGTAGGCATAGAGATAGTTCTTACCCAAATACCAATAAGTATAGTGGGTAGTCTGTGTCATTCCTAGTAAGGTTGCATGCATGTACTAGAAATACCACTTTTTGACTCTCCTAAGACTTTTGTTCACGTCTTGGGGTACCTCACATACTCATCAAAGTGTCATTGAAACACTAAAGCCCTCTGAGGGGATGGTAAAATGTTATTCTTCATTTCCTGGCACCATTCAAAGACAATATTTCCTCAGGGAACTTATTCTCTAAGTCTCTACCTTGGTCAAAGCAGATCCTGGAATTGAGAAATACTTTACCCACAACACTTCAGAAACCATGGAAGATTTATGGTTCCTGTTTGAGTATGCCTGGCATAACTAATGAAATGATCAGTCATCACTAGGGCATGACTTATGTTTTTATTATCTTTTTATTATTATTATTTTTTTATTTTTATTATTTTATTATTATTATTTTTTTATTATCTTCTACTGCTATGTGTGACCAGTAAAATCTGTTTCTTATTTGATTTAGTACTTTTCTTGACCTATAGGTCCAAAGTCTTCATATAGTGCTTTCATAGTCATAGAATGATATATGCTGGGTAGTACCGTGTGCTTCCTAGAATCATACTGGGATCAATTACAGTCTGGGTCAGCACTCCATGGTGCAGCTGTGACTTCTGCCATTGTCTCAAAAGTCAAATGCCTTCTAGAGAACGGAATTTGAAACCTATAATTTTATTCCATGTTTCTTGATTCGTAGCAGTTGTCTCAATCCTTTATCGGTCGTCTTCTGTTGTTGCCAGTCATCTACGGATAACTGAGGCAAAGAGAATGGGTTTAAGAAAGTGAGGTTCACCTACCCTGCTGGAATGCTGGGTGCTAGAACTCTCAGGCTCTGCCATACTTCCCTTTGATGGCTAGACAGCTCCCAAGGCACCACTCAGTTTTCACTCCTTCCTTAGGTATTCCCATGTGTCACGTGGCCTGAGTAGCTGAGTTCACATTAGTCTTCTCTTGATGGTGTTGTCTATTGAGTTAATTAATGATTGGCTAGTAGTATTCCCCATCTCTGGGAAAAGCATCTAACTTGGTCCTGGTCAAGTTATTGTCAGTGGAGAACTTTTGGTTAAGATGGCAATGTGATGGTACCTACAGGGCCTGAAATTCCCCACAAACATTCTAGTAAGATTCTTTAAAATGTCCCAGAAATAACATTGATAAATAAAAGAAAAGGAAAAAAAGTGGTTATAAGTTTCTTATACAGTCTGGGGCTACACAGGAGGGATGCTAGAAGCCAGTGGAAGCTCTACACAGATACAAGCCAAAGGAGACAGAAACTACAGTGCCTAAACAGAAGACAGGCCTACTCTAGGGTTCAGGTACATCACCGAAAGAGCCCAGGCTGGCATCACAGCAGGGCAAAGCTCCAGGCAGCACCTGGGTTTTGTAGGAGAGCTGCTACCAGTCAATCACCAAATCCAGTTGGGGCTTATCAGGGGCATGGCAAAGGATGGAGTGAACTCTTGGTTCAGGACTATGCAAGAAAGACAAGGAGAAGGGAATGAAGTCAAAGCCTAGGTCAGAACAACAGGAGACTGAGTCAGAAGCTAGGTATTCCTACAGAGAATAGGACTCAGTCATAGCCACCCCATCCAGAAGTCAGAGGTGGCAGCCTTGAAACTAAAAAAGACCAAGCACTACCTCATGCACTATACAGGAAGGGAATCTGACCCAAGTGCCTGCTTGCAGACACCTCATAGCATGTGGCCTGGGGCTAAGGTTTGCATCTATGTCCCTAGGGGCAGGGAGCATGGACCAGGAGCAAACCTGTAGTTACATTACTCTGACCCTGTTATAGAGTCACAGATCCTTCTGGTGCACAGACCCAGGCTGGAACATGCAGCTCTGAAATGATTAGGAAGCAGAACAGGGCTGAGCCTTCAATTCTGTTACTCTGAACTAGCAAAGACTTTGAGCACACTATCAATGGTGGAAGCCAACAGTTCTTTACTACAGCTTCAGCCAGGTTTGAACCTGAAACTATCACCTAGACTCTAAACCAGCAATGGGAACCTGAAAAATTCAGATTAGGAGGGCAACAATCATATCCTACCCAAATCAGACTTCTTAGGACGCTGAAGTCTCCCTTGCCTGAGCCACCCCTAAGGTCAGTGAAGAACATAAAACCTGATAACTAGAAAATACAATGGCAGGACCTTAGATAATACAGATAACTTTTTGGAGGGCAATTGGGGTTAAGTGACTTGTGCAAGGTCACACAACTAGTAAGTGTGTCAAGTGTCTGAGGTCACATTTGAACTCAGGTCCTCCTGACTTCAGGGCTGGTGTTCTATTCACTGCACCACCTAGCCACCCCAATACAGATAACTTCTAAGCAGAGCCCCAACATACAGAAGTGTTCTGAATCCAACCCTGACACAAAGTCTTACTATTGAAAATAAGGCTGAAAATGAGTAAATCAAAGGAAAGAATGATGAGAAAGAAATATTATCTATCCAAGGATATCTCAAGACAAAGCCAGAAGAGAATAACTCTGTAGCATGTATATGGAAAGCCACGAGCAAGAATGCAGCTTGTCCAAATGGTCAGTTCCTGGAAGATAGGAAGCAAGAGTTTTAAAATTATATTATAAATGAAGTGAGAAATGCAGAAGAATTAGAAAAAAAGATGGGAGTGCTAGAGTAGATATTTGAAAGTAGAATAACTAGTTTAGCGCATATAGTGCAAAACAGAGTTCCTGAAAATGACAAGCAGTCAAGCAGAAATCAATGACACCAGAAGACAATGAAAAATAGGAGAACAAAAATCAAAAGACTGAAAAATAGAAGAAAATATAAAATATCTCTGATCAAAATCAACTGACCTGGAAAAAAAAGTCAGGAGAGAAAAATCTAAGAATCATCAGACTAAGCTGAAAAGCACAATCCTACCCTCAAAAGTTTAGGAAATATTTTTCAAGAGATCATAAAATTGCCTATTTGTTCAAGAACCAGAAAATAAAGTTAAAATAGAAAGTATTTACTGGTCATCTCCTGAAAAAATAAAATGAAAAGAACTAGGAGTGTCCAAATCAAAACCCAGACCTTCCAGATTGAAGAAATAATACAACAAGCAGTTAGAAATAAAGAATTCAAGTACCAAGGAGCCACAGGATAACAGAAGACTTAGCAGCTATTGAACAAAAGAACAGAACAACTTTAGAATATGGTTTTCTACAACACAAAAGAATAAGGCTTACAACAAAATAATTCACACACACACACACACACACACACACACACACACACACACACACACCCATAAATTGACTATAATCTTATGGGGAAGGAAATAAAATAGAGAATTTCCAAGTATTCACAATGAAAAGACCAGTGCTTGGTATAAACTTTGAAGAAAAAAAAAGAGCAGGGGGAATACATTGGAAGGGACTATACAAGGATAAAATGTTTATGTTCTAATAGAAAAAGAAGAAACAAATGTCCCCTCAAAACCTAGATGTTATCAAGAACAAGAGAAGGAATTAAATAAGACAGAGGAGCTTGGATTGGTTTTGTTACATTTTGATGATCTTAAGAGGAAAAAAGGAAAGAAGGAAGGAATACACTAGGGAATAAAGAGGAAAAAAGTAAGTGGAATATAATATCTTACAGAATCAATGTTCACAAGAAGACTATAGAAACAAAAGGAAGGAATGGTGGGACTGAGTATCACCTAAACCTCATTCTCATCTGAACCAAGAAATGTAGGAGAGAGAGGGAACAAGGTGAGGGGTTATGGGGGAGAGAGTGTGTGTGTGTATGTGTGAGTTTGGTGTAGAAATGCCTTCAACTGAACAACAAAATAGTCAATTGGGAAAGGAGGGGAAAGGAGATAGGATGAATAAGAGGGATGGTAGATTCTGGGAGGGATTGTCAACAACAAAACATTTGTTATGCAGTCCACTCCCTTTCCCACTTCCTTTTCTTTTTTCTTCTTAAGATCTTATTTAACCCCCTCTATTACCCTTTATGATGTTACTTTTCTTCTTTATTTTTAAAATTTTCCATTCATGATCTCCCCCACTCCTCTCTCACCACAATCAAAGTGGAAGGAATCAGAGAGTGAGTGATAGGGGATTAAAAAGAGGGAAGATTGAAATTACCAAAGACCTCAAGAGGAAGAAACTCACTTAACATTTTTGAGCACAAGCTGAATGTGAATGATCTAAATTTGGTCATACAATGGAACAGAATAGCAAAATGGATCAGACAGAGAAGAAGCAGAATCTAATAATATGTTCTTTACCCAACACACTAGAAACACAAATAATTTATACAGTTAAAATAAGGGGCTAAACTGAAAAAAAAAAAGGCAGGGTAATAATCATAATCGCAGACAAGGCAACAGTAAAAAATAAACTGGATTAAAAGTAATAAATATGGAAGCCACATTAGAAGGACCATAGACAATGAATTAATATTGATATTTAACATGCACATAATATGTACTTACATGTGTGTGCATGTATGTGTGTTTACATATATGTGGCATATCTAAATACATAAAGGAAAAATCAGTTATGTAAAAGGAAAAATAGAGAATAAAACAATAATAGTGGGAGACCATAATGCAACTCTTTCAGAAATAGATAGATCTAACAAAAATAAGAAGTTAAAGACCTGAATAGAATTTTAGAAAATTTAGGATGATTGATCTCTAGTAATTACTAAATAAGTATAGAAAAAAGTATACATATTTCTTAGAAGAATATGCCACCTTTATAAAAAAAAAATTGACCAAGTACTAGGGCACAAAACCTTACAAACAATGCAGAAAAACAGAAATGTTAAATACATGTTTACTGACTACAACACAATTGAGATTTTATAAAAAACCTTTGAAGAAAGCATTAAAATTAGACACTAAATAGCTTAATACTAAAGAATTTGATGGACTAGAGAATGCAAAAAACAACAGATAACATTATCAAAGAAAATGAGACAGTAAAACAATATACTAAAATTTGGGGGAAGCTAACAAAACAGTCATTAAGGAAAATGTTCATGTCTCTAGACACTGTCAACAACAAAAGAACGAAAATAGGAAGGGGCAGCTAGGTGGTGCAGTGAATAGAGCACCAGCCCTGGAGTCAGGAGGACCTGAGTTCAAATCCAGCCTCAGATACTTGACACATTTACTAGCCATGTGACTTTGGGCAAGTCACTTAATCCCAGTTGCCCTCCAAAAAGCAAAAAAAAAAGGAGATTAATGAATTAGGCACACAACTTAAAAGAAAAAAAACCTAGAAAAGTAACCTAAAACTCACAACTAAATACCAAAATATTTGAAAATCAAAGAATATATTAATGAAATAAAAATAAAAACAAAAACAAAAACATAACATTGACTTGATAAAACTAAGAGCTACATTTTTAAAAAGGAGAATAGCTAAACCAGTAGCTAGTCTAATTTTTTTTAAAAGAAAGGTGAAAACCAATTTGTCAGGATCAAAATTTTATAAGAATACACTACAAACGAGGAAATAAAAGAAATTATTAGAAACTATTTCACACAATTATATACCATTAAGTTGGCAAATAATTAGGTGGCCCTCCTCTAGCAAACTTTTTATGGAGTTGAACAAGATTTGTGCATGATCATAATCAAGGAAGTGTTGTGTTCTGCATTTTTGGAGGAAATTCTCAAATCAATGAGATCACAGATTCCTTTAAGTGCATCTCTTTTGTTGAGTAAAATAAAGACTATATAGAATGTCCATATCACATCCTCACTGTCCCATAGAAGTTGAATACACTGTTACTAACATTTGGGGAATCATAGACGTCAATATATTTGAAGATATTTCTGGGATAACCCACTTAAAGCATTTACATTTTGAGGTCAAGACTGAAGGATGAAATCTAGTCTTTGTGAGCCTAAGAGGGCCCAAAGGGGTCCTGGGAATAAATCCAAGCATGAGAAGCTTTCCAGAGGACTGCTGCTGTGAATAGCTTTAAGGTTCTGATCACATAGTATAGTGAACTCTCTAATTATTCAGCAATAAACTAAAACAAAACATTTACATAAATGAAAGTACAGCATTCACAATGATATAACATAATGACATATCACTAAAATGGCCACATAGTTTTTAACAAAAGATATTCAGTAGGTCCTTAACTCATTCATCCTTAAGGAGCAATCCTCCTTATGTGACATGAAGTACAAAGGTCAAAGTTTTCCCACCCCTAGGTCGCATTGTCTTAATCTCTCAACCAAATCATGATCTTCTCAATCAGCATTAAGTACCCAAGGAGAGGTCTTTTTATCTTGGCTGGAGGGTAGCTCCCAGATTACATGGTTCCTCTTCCATGGGTCCAGTTCTTGCCTGAACCTACCCAATCATCACCTGGATTCACAGGCAGGCAGCTCTCAGCTCCTTGTCCAGTTCCTTGAACAGTTCTTTGTCCAACTCCCATTCCATATTGAAGCTCACAGTGTCCAGTCTACCTCAAGTCCTCCCAGTTTCTGTTTCTGGAAAGACAAAGCTTAACAGAGCCAAAACAACATTTATACACATTGCCGGCACCATTATCTATTCACTGTCTGTCTGTGAAATCAACACAGACCCACAAACATGGTCTGAGAACTTAGCACAAATCATCAGTCTAGGCCCAGGACCTCTGAACCCCGCCTCCAGGACTTCTGTAAACAGACAACAAGAAAATTCTCTTTCAGGGCTTCCAGTAAGGTCCTGGGGCTTCTGTACAAAGTATCACAAACACAAGTCAACATAGACAGAACAGACAGAGTGCCAGACACCACAAGTTTTCCCCATCTCAACTCTGCCTAGTCCCAGCTGTGCTCAGCTTTTTATATGGTCTTTAGTTCCACTCTGTTCCATCCACCTCTTACATCCTTCCTGTTCCTTTGGCAAGTCCCTCCCACTGTGGGATTCACAGGTGCTGCTTCTTAACAAAGACTTGATATAATCACTGGCAAAGTTCAAAGACACTAGAACTGAGACAAGGTGCTAAGTACTCATTTGCTTGCCATTACACTGGGCCAGAAGTAATCATTCTTAGTTTGGCATTTAAGGCTCTCCATAATCTGAATCTAACACATCTTCCCAATG
Organism: Pseudocheirus occidentalis; assembly: GCA_028646575.1. Classification (NCBI taxonomy): domain Eukaryota; kingdom Metazoa; phylum Chordata; class Mammalia; order Diprotodontia; family Pseudocheiridae; genus Pseudocheirus; species Pseudocheirus occidentalis. The sequence continues at coordinate 217,353,173 of CM053597.1, forward strand.
ACTACTTTTCCAAGAAAGTGTGGTAACCCATTTAAAGTCAAACCTGGGTTCAGATCCCAACTCTGAAACTTACTTTTGAGAGGTGATCTTGGGTAAATTACTCTGACCCTCAGTTTTCTCATCTGTAAAATGAAGGGGTTGGATTAAGTGGCCTATAAAGTTAAGTCCCTTCTAACTCTAAATCTGTGATCCTATGATTCAGCCTCATTTCATATTTTTCATCACAGACTGAATGGTTCAGTCAAACTGAATTCTTAATTATTCCCTGATCTCATCCTGTTATCATCCACCTCTGAATTCTTGTGAGTTATCTCACCCCTTGAGACCCCTAGATGTCTTTATGGCTCAATTCAAGCTCCACCTACTACTAAGAAATTTTTCCTTATTACGGTGTCCTTTCTGCAAGAGATGAATGCATTTGTAAAGAGAGAATGCATCTCCTGTGAGTCTGCATGAGGATATGAAATTGTAAGACAAGGTTATAGTAGTGGTCTGACACAGAGGTTCCCCAAATGGGTGATACCACCCCTTGCGGGGCGGGGGGGGGGACTGGAACAATCCAGGGTGGGTAGTAGTAGCCTTGGATGCAATCGTCATGTTCACAAATATTCTATGGCTATGGCTATGGCTTATAGTTGCTACCATATCCCCATGTTTTCTACAGGGGCTGATCATGGAACCTCAATGGTAACGACAATGATGAAGATAAATCTGTAACTTAGTTTGGAGAGCATATGACTCTCCCCTGAAGTCTGTCTCTGATACAAGCTTTAGTTTCATCCTCCTCTGCCACTGATGCTGTTACCCAGAGCTCTTGAGATTACCACCTCCTTCCTTGGTAGTCATCCTGAAGGATCAAACAAACTCTATGTCCAGTACTTTCCTCCCCAGAAGTTGATTGATCAGCTAGTTGGGGTAGTGGACAGAGAGCAGAACTTGGAATGAAGAAGACCTCAGTTTGAACCCGGACTCAGATTCTTTTTTTCCCCTTATTTTTAACATTTTATTTTTTCTAATTACATGTTTAAAATAATTTTTAACATTTTTTCAAAATTTTGAGTTCTAAATTCCCCCTTTCTCCTTCCTTCCCCTCACCCCTCACTGAGAACACAAGCAGCTTGATATAGATTATACATGTGCAGTCATGAAAAATATATTTCCATATTAGCCATGTTGTGAAACAAAAAACAGACAAAACAACTCCCACAAAACAACATGAAAAAAATAAAGTGAAAAATGGTATGCTTTGATCTGTGCTCGGACTCTCAGTTCTTTCTCTAGAGGTGTGTTAGCATTTTTCATCATGAGTCCTTTGGAACTGTCTTGGATCTTTATAATGCTAAAAATAGCTAAGTCATTCACAGTTGATCATCGTACAGCATTACTGTCACTATGTACAGCATTCTCCTGGTTCTGCTCACTTCATCCTGCGTCAGTTCATGTAAGCCTTTCCAGGTTTTTCTGAAAGTGTCCTTCTCGTAATTCCTTATAGCACTATCATATTCCATCACAATCTTATACCGCAACTTGTTCAGCCAATCTCCAATTGATGGCCATCCCTGTGACCGTTAGCAAGTCTTTTAATCTCTCTGTACCTCAATTCCTTCATCTGTAAGGAGAAAATAATAGCACCTACCTCACAGGGTTGTTGGAAGAATTGAATGAGTTAACATATGTAAAGCACTTTGCACCTTAAAGCACCATAGATATGCTGGTTACTAATATTATTTTATAACCCTTAACACCCACCAAAGAACTTGGCAGAAAAATCAGCTAAACTAGTCTATCCCTTGAATAAATAAATAAAGTATTATTAAGCACTTAATATGTGCCAAACTCTGTGCTAAGTGCTGGGAATGAAAACAGAAAAAGTCATACAATTCTGGCTCTCAAGGAGCTCATACTCTAATAGGGGGAAAAACCCATAAGTTACAAAAGGCACAGAAGTCTTAAGGATGAAGCAAATGGGCATAGAGGTCCTTAGGTTCCCTTCTTCCCATTTAAATCTCTCCACCTCCACCATCCCTTCCTTGTTTTAGAGCAACAACTTGTCTCATATACTCTGACTCATTTTCTTTACCAAAGCCCCCCTTGGCTTTCTAGCTGACTGGGACTGAATTTCCCTAATCATTTTTTGTGAGAATTAGATACTAAACTTGAGTGGTGTTTCTTAGGTGGCTTGTGCAGAAATGCTTCCTCCCAGAGGAGCTGCTGTCCAGTATGGTTTCACCAAAAGTGAGGCAACCAGAAAGATGAAAGGATTGGTATTTATCAGCATTCTTACCTGGAAGGGGTTGGGGAGGGGTAATGCTATTCTAAAAATTGCACAAGTATGTCACCTCCCTTGGATCCAGAGCAAGAAATGACAAAGCCTGATCCTTGAAAAGATTAATCCTTAATTGAAGATCTAAATATATAGCAAACTGAAGAAAAGGAAGGAAGGAAGGAAGGAAGGAAGGAAGGAAGGAAGGAAGGAAGGAAGGAAGAATACCAATGTGATACCCAAAGCATCCACTATGAATATGCATGCATATTTCCACGGTATATTCACAAAATATAATAAAGTCTCTTCCTCAAAGGCAAAACCAAAATATTTATTTGGAACATCTGGATACCAGGAGATGAAAGAAAGAAAGAAAGAAAGAAAGAAAGAAAGAAAGAAAGAAAGAAAGAAAGAAAGAAAGAAAGAAAGAAAGAAAGAGGGAGGAAGAGAGAAGGAAGGAAGGAAGGAAGGAAGGTAGGAAGGAAGGAAGGAAGGAAGGAAGGAAGGAAGGAAGGAAGGAAGGAAAGAAAAAAGATAGATAGCTCTTCCTATAATAAAGAAATACGAGAAGTTTAAAGAATCCCAAGATAAAATAGGGGAGCTAGGTGGCACAGTGGATAGAGTGCCAAGCCTGGAGTCAGGAAGACTCATCTTTCTGAGTTCAAATGTGGCCTCAGACACTGCCTAGCTGTGTGACCCTGGGTAAGTCACTAAGCTGTTTGTTTCCTCGTCTGTAACATGAGCTGGAGAAGGAAATGGCAAACTACTTCAGTATCTTTGCCAAGAGAATTGCAAAGGGGGTTATAAAGAGTCTGACACATTGGAACAACAATAAATTTGCTTTTGTAACTGAATTTTCCTACAAGGAATGTGAATAAGTTCATTGGCACCTTGTTAAGGGAACCAAGAATTGTTGATTAAATCTCAGTGACTGAGATTGTTCCCATATGAATTCTTTGCTTTGCAGTTGCTATTCAGTGCCTCCAAAGGTAAACACGACCTTTCTCTGATGGGATCTGCTCCCAAGATAAATTGGTTAGATCCCACTATCTTGGGATGAACTACATTGGAGGAAGCCACTCATTTGCAATGACATAAAAGGGAATCAACTCATTTCCCTGCCTCTTTTCACCTTTTTCCACCTTTCTTCTGGAGATATGCTAAAGCCAATTAAGAAAGGGCTCTCTCATTTCCCAGGACCATTTAACAGCAATTTTGGAAAGGCACATGGCAAAGTAGAGCATCCACAAGGCCCTAAATGAGTTCCTGAACAATTCAAATTCCTGAATCCCAGTTTTCTGGAAAATTTCACAAGAATTGCCCTTCTAGAAGCCCAAAGTTCAAAAATCTAGTAATCTGGTCTTTTAGCCAAAAAATAGGGAGTTTCCCCTGAAGCTGTCTTTTGAGTATTCCCAGATTCAAGAAGTTGGAAATCTGGCTTCCTCTCAAGAAAAAGGGAAATTCCTAAGTGGCATGCCTCTTGGAGAGAGAAGGCTGTGCACTTCCTCCAACTCCACCCTCACCCTGTGTAGGAAGTTGCATCAATAAGGCATTTAAGTAAAGTTGGAATATTGAAGAACAATGAACTCAGACTTGACACTCCACAGTTATAGGGAATAATAGAGATAGTGCAGGTCCATTGGTTAGGAGGCTGCCTGTCTAGCAGCCCCAAATGCATTTTCTTTCTGGGGAAACTAAGCCTTCAAGAAAGAAGTGCTCCCTAGAATTTCATTATTACAAATTAAACATAACCCATAGGTTGAGTTATTTGTCTTAGCAGACTTAAATGTGTTTCCCTTCTGAGAAGAACTCCAAATGCAGGGTAGAACGAGGCCAGGGAACCCTAGGACTCTGGAATAAAGGAGACAGAGACAGAGAAACAGAGAAATAGAAATAGAGAGAAGGAGGAGGAAGGAAGGAAGGAAGGAAAGGAGGAGGAGGAGGGGGAAGGCGGAGGGAGAGAAGGGGAGGAGGAGGTAGAGGATAAGAAGGAGGGGGAGGAGGAGGAGGATCACCAGCAACAGTAACATTTGTGACCATCTGTGAATTGCATTTGTTATGCTAAATACTTGTATAAGAACTGGTGAACCACGTCTGTTTAGACCTAGACAGACAAAAACTATGTTCAGAAATTTTCTCAGAGGAACCTCTCAGTGGGGCCATAACAAGCCAAATAAATTAGACTGGGGGTTAGTCAATGTGGACTTGGATTTTGGGGTTCTGGAAGACAAAATACACTTATTTGTACAAAAGTAAAATGTCCATTGTAAATTTCCTGAGGCCAGAGACTATTCCAGTGTGTAGTTGTGGGGTGGTTTCCTCCTCCCCCCTCCTCCCCCCTCCTCCCATTCGTTTGCTATTTTTTTGGGGGGGGGTAGTTTTTGTTTTTTGTCTTTTAATAGATGGTTGTTGATTCGAATTGCTCTTGGGTGGGGTTGCTTGTCAAAAAGATAAAGCCTAGGCAAAAAAGGTTTTTGCAGGTTTCAGTTTGAAACCTTTCCAGCCTAGAGGACCACATCCACTGATAAAAACCACCTTGCCCTCAAACACTGTTTACTCAGGCTGTGACTCAGGATAATTTTGTAACCACTTTATTTCTCTGGCAGGAAACTCCACCTCTAAGGAGTGCCAAGGACATCATCATTCTAGTCTTGATACTAAAAAATCAAAGCCCAAGGTCTAGAAGTCAATGAATAGTTATGAAGCCGGAAGACAGAAAGACCTGAATTGGTGTGAAATTGAATCACTGCTGATTGAGTACTTAAGATTCTCTAAAGCAGCGGTTCTCAATCTATGGGTTATGTTTAATTTGTAATAATGAAAATACATCCTGTATACCAGGTATTTACATTACGATTCATAACAGTAGCAAAATTACAGTTATGAAGCAGCAACAAAAATACTTTTATGGTTGGGGGTTACCACTACATGAGGAACTGTATTAAAGGGTCACAGCATTAGGAAGGTTGAGAACTACTGCATTCTAAAGGAAGGAGAAAATCATATCATCATTAGTTGTTTCAAACTCTTTGTGACCCATTTTGGGGTTTTCTTGGCAAAAATGCTGGCGTGATTTGCCATTTCCTTCTCCAGCTCATTTTACAGGTGAGGAAACTGAGGCAAACAAGGCTAAGTGACTTGCCCAGGGTCACATAGCTATTAAATGAACTGAATTTGAAGTCAGATCTTCCTGAGTCCAGACCTAGCGCTTCATCCACATTTGCTATTGGGCAGCTAGGTGGCACAGTGAATACATTCTGTGATAGCAATAGTCACCAGAGTCATGTGTGTGCTTCTATTAACCCTGGACTACCTCCAAATATCAGACCAATGAAACTGGATTGAGTGAACTCCTGCCTATGCAAAGTTTTTTTTTTTTTAAGATGTAAAAAAATGTTAAGTTTATCGTGGGTCAGTAATCTAATTTTTACTTTATTCCAGGTACATGGTCACCATGGTATGTGGGTTGGTAGTTGGTCTTTGTCCAATAGATTAATTTCTATCCTGCAACTCTAGTCTTTCCCTTATCTCCCATTTCTAGGAATGCTGCAGATGGCACAGTGGATAAAGTGCTGGGTCTGGAGTCGAGAAGATCTGAGTTCAAATCCTGCTTTAGACACTAGCTATATAGCCCTAAGCAAGTCATTTAACCTGTTTGCCTCAGTTTTCTTAACTCTAATTTTTTGGGGGGGCATTTTGGAGGGGGGAATGCAGGTCAGTTGGGGTTAAGTGACTTGGTCAAGGTCACTTGGCTAGTAAGCATCAAGTTCTGGGGTCAGATTTGAACTCAGATCCTTCTAACTTTAGGGCCGGTGCTCTATTCACTGTACCACCTAGCTGCCCCAGTTTCCTTAACTCTAGAATGGAGATCATAATATCACCTACCTTCTAAGATCATTGTAAGGATCATATGAGATAATAATTATTTTTTAAAGGCACTTAGCACAGTGCTTGGCACATAGCTAGTCACTCTATAAATGCTTTCCCCGCCCCTTCCCCAATCATCTTCATTGGCCTTTGCAAAAGCAATCTCTGCCTCATAGATTCCCAGTCTTCTTTCAAAGCTCAGCTTTGAGTGATACCTCCTGAAAACAGAAAATCTGATCCTACCTGCTACTTGCTAATAATGCCCTCTGTCCAGAAATTACTATGTACAGATTATATACATTTTGTACTTAATTTTCTAGGCACTTATTCCATCATTTTTATACTACTACCACCACCACAATTATATATCCACATCATAGAATATAAGCTCTTTGAAGGCAGAGACAAGTTCATTTTTTGCCTTTATATTCCCAATACTTAGCATAGTCCACGGCATTTTTAATAGATGTTTAGAGAATGCTTATTGAATTGAATTGAATGGAATCTGTCCCTAACTCTTTAATCTTGTTCTTAACTGTACCTAGTGATGTTGATTATACCATACGTTCATTTGTGCTCTCTTCCTTATTAGGTAAACTTTTCAAAGCAAGGACTGAGTCAAGTCTACCCTCTGCCTCCAAGCACTAAAAATCACCTGCTTCCTGATTCCAGTGTAAAGTGTGGGTCACCCCATATCATATTTCACCTTCCCAAGCATAATTCCTGGTATTGTCACGATGTTATGACTTATCATCAACCTCTGCTTCTAATAATCTTTCTCCAAGCCATATCTGATTAGGAGACACATTTTTCTTTCCCTCTTAAGGGAGGAGAGACAAAACAACAGCTGATGGAATGGCAAGTGGAGTATTGTTTTCATCACATTGCAAAGAGTGAGAGGTCATGGAAAAACCAGGGCAGAGCTGCCTTGCAAACCAAGACTTGTCCCTGAACAGTTGTAACTTGCACTAACCCCACCTCTCCTTCTTGGCTTGTTCTGTTCCTCTTTCTTCAGAATTATTCTGTCTTCTAGGCTTTAGTTACTGGCTAAGTTTTTTAACTGTCTTATGCAATAATAAAAAACATTAAAGGGCTCAAACTTTGGAACTTTCCTCTGCTTTTCTGTGCTTCTGTTAGAAGCATAATGTAGTATAATCCTTAGTTGTATGCTGGAGAAGGTACTAATTCAGTCATGTTTTGGTTCTGATGCCACTATGGCCTTCAGTATAGCACCTGCCTCCTTTCTCTTATTTCTAAAGGGGCTCTGGTGACAGCCTGTCTACTGATTGTTGAGTACGTGAGAGGGAGGGCTTGGTCACTTTTCATTTTTGTGTCCTCAGTTACTAATAGTACATTGCACACACAATCCATTGGGACACCAGGGATCTGTGACTGTCATTTACTAAGTATAAGGAAGCCTTCCAAGGGGATCACCATCAAGGCTTATAATCTGAAGAGACTTTCCTGAGGCTCAGGTAGTGGTGACTTCTCCAGGGTCACACAGCTAATGAATGTCAGAGGCAGGGTTCAAACCCAGGTCTTCCTGATTCCAAATCCAACACTCTAACATCACTAGAGATATCTGTTCCTTCCATGTTTTTCAGTTAGTTCAATCATGTCCAACTCTTCATGACCCCACTTGGGTTGTTTTTTTCTTTTTTAATTTTAATTTATTTTCTTGGTTACATCATTCATTTCCACAAGGTTTTGAGTTACAAATTTTCTCCCCTTTTTGTCCCTACCCCCCAGTCCAGAACATTGATCCCACTGTAAGACCCCTCCTACAATCTGTTCC
>CM053597.1:217361597-217378450 GCA_028646575.1 Pseudocheirus occidentalis
ACAGATGTGTTTTCTGTCTTCTGGAGAGTTTTGGAGCTTGAAAATCTGTTTAGAGTCCCTTTTCATGAGTTTTTTAGCGTGTTTGTGTGGGAGCTGTGGTGCTTTGCTGCTTCTATGCCACCATCTTGGCTCCGCCCCCCTGTATGCCCCTATTTCAAATGTGTTTCTCATAAACAACATATTGTAGGATTATGGTTTTTAACCCATTCTGCTATCCACCTCCATTTTATGGAAGAGTTCATCCCAATCACATTCACAGTTATGATTACTGTCTGTGTTTTCCTCTCTATCCTGTTTCCCTTCCTGTTTATGCTTTTATTTCTCCCTTCTCCATTCCCCTCCTCAAAAGAGTTTTGCTTTTGACCACTGCCTCCCTCAATAGTCCCTCCCTATCAGCCTCCCTCCTTTTTTTAACCTTTTCCCTTACCTTCTTCCCTCTATTCTAACCACTCTCCCCCTCTTTCTTTCCCATTTCCCCTCCTACTGCCTCTGGACATGTAAGATTTCTCTACTTAACAAAGTATGTTATCCCCTCCTTTAACCAAATCTGATGAGAATAATTCTCAAATAATACTCTTCTCCCTCCCTTCTTTCCCTCTACTATAAGTTTTTGTGCCTCTTCATGAAATGTAATTTACCTTTTTCTGCTTCCTCCTTTCCTCTTCTCCCATTACAAACCCTTTGCACCCCTTAATTAGGTTTTAACATCACATCAGTTAATTTATACCCACACCCTCTATCTATGTATATCCCTTTTAAATGTCATAATAATTATACAATTTTCAAGATTGACAGATATCATCCTTCCATATAGGGATGTAAACAGCTTGTTCTTATTGAATTACAAGCTTGTGTGTGTGTGTGTGTGTGTTTTCCCTTTTATCTTTTTATGTCTCTCTTGAATCTTGTGTTTGAAGACCGAATTTTCCATTGAGTTCCAGCCTTTTCATCCAAAAGGTCCAGAAGTCCTTTATTTCATTGAATGTCCATCTCTTTGCCTGAAAGATTATGCTCAATTTTTCTGGGCAGTTGATCCTTGGATGTAGTCCAATCTCCTTTGCCTTATTATATATCATATTCCAATCCCTCTCATCCTTTAATGTAGAAGCTGCAAGGTCCCGTGCAATCCTGACTGTAGTTCTGTGACATTTAAATAGTTTCTTTCTGGCTGCTTGTAGTAGTTTCTCCTTGAACTGATAATTCTGGAATTTGACTACAATATTCCTAGGAGCTTTGAATTTGGGATCTCTTTCAGGAGGTGATTGTGGATTCTTTCAATGACGATTTTACCCTCTAGTTCTAGGGCCTCAGGGCAGTTTTCCTTGATGATTTCTTGGAAGATACTGTCCAGGCTCTTTTTTTCATCATGGCTTTCCAGTAGACTTCTTAGATTATCTCTCCTGGATCTATTTTCCAGGTCAGTTGTTTTTCCAATGAGATATTTTACATTGTTTTTTCTATTTTTCCATTCTTTAGATTTTGTTTGACTGATTCTTGATACATCATCAAGTTATTACCTTCAACTTGTCTAATTCTAATTTTTAACAAATTGTTTTCCTCAGTTTTTGTATTTTCTTTTCCATTTGGCCAATTTTTACTTTTAAGGATTTATTTTCTCCAGTTAGGTTTTCTACCTCTTTTTCCATTTGGCCAATTGTACTTTTTAATGAGTTGTTCTTTTCAGTGAAATTCTTTTCCATTTTACCAATTGTATTTTTAAAATAATTGGTCAATTTTTCTTCTACCTCTAATTTGGCTTTTGAAATCCTTCTTGAGCTTTTCCAAGAATGCTTTTGGGGCTTAAGACCAGTTCACATTCCCTTCTGAAGTTTCAGATGTGGGTATAGTATCAATGCTGTTCTCTTTTGAATGTGAAATTTGTTCTTCCTAGTTTCTGTAATAGGATTCTATGGTCTTGTTTTTCCAATTTTTTTCCCCCATTGTGTTTACCTATTTCTTGTCTTATAAAATGGATCTCTTCTTCTGGGACACAAAGGGCTCTGACCCATGCTCCTTGTGCTGGGCGGTAGGGGCCTGGTTACTGGCTTTGTGTACTGTGGCCTCTGGTTCTGACAGAGGCTATATAATGCTGCAACTTACCTGCTGCTGAGCTGGAGCTGGCTGGTGAGAGTTCTGACTAAGGCCAAGGCCAGGATTTTTTGTGTTTTCCTCGGGTTACACTGAAGCTCACAGCATCAGGTGTGGGGGAGGGGTGGTGTGCCTGCTTCAGGTCTCCACTTCCCCACCCCCAGGCTAGAGTTCAGACAGGCTCAGCCACAGCTGCTGGTGGCCAGGGATGTGGTGGTATTTGCCAATTCCCCTGGCTGTGTGAAGGCACACTTGGGTTCTGGTGTTGGTGGTTGCTGGCTCCACCTCCTCTGGGTTTCAGGATCTCTTGCTGGGATGCTTCCCATCCTGCACTGGTCCCCTTCAGTCACAGCAGAGCCACAGGCACACCCTTCCTGTATATCTCCCTAGCCTCTCTCTGGTTCCACTATTTCAGAATTTTACCCTGGGGTAAAATTCTCTGAGTTTCTCAAGGTTGACAAAGCAGGGAGGGGGAGGAGGAGAGAGCACCTATGACAGCAGTTCTCAACCTGTGTGTCGTGACCCCTTTGGGGGTTGAATGGGGTTGCCTAAGACCATTAGAAAACACATATTTCCAAAGATCTTAGAAACTGAGACCCTGCTCCTCTATCCATCTCCAGGTGGGTCCACCAACATGCAGATATGCCCACATATGAATATTAAAGGGTCGTGGCATTAGGAAGGTTGAGAACCACTGACCTATGGTTTACTCCAGTCATGGCTCCTGGAAGTTCAAGTAGGTGACTTTCAAACATCCAGACTGTGGATTGACAGCCTCAAGAGTAGATGTTGCCACTGCCATAGGCCCTGCACTTATCTCTTACCCAGCTCTGACAGACCCCTGTCCTGTGGTGAGAGGTTTGGCAATTGCCACTGCAGTGGTTAAATCAGTTCATCTGGGCTCACTCTGGCTTCACTATGGTTGGGTCTGTGCTGGTGCAACCCTCATACTCTCCGTACTGTACTTTGTACTTCCCCTACCCAGCTCAACAACTCCTACCTGTGGATTTTCTGTGTTTTCCTGGGTCAGAAATCTGCCATACTCTATCTCCTAATGGATGCTGCCACTCTAAAATTTGTTCAGATTCACTTTTTAGAGGAAAATAAAAGAATTTATGGTAAAGCTCAGGTGAGTCCTTGCTTTCATTTCACCATCTTGGCTCTGCTCCCCATTAGCTATTATTAAAAGATTTATAAATTGAGGGTCTTTACTTGCTATGAAGCTTTCTATTTCAAATTTGACTTTCAATTACTATTCTAGAAGAACTGATGTATGTTAATTGTACTTTTTCATACTCATGTTTGTTAATTATTGGATGCAGCCGTATGAGATAGTGTTAGAAAAAGAGCTTTCTGGGGGTAAGAACCCTTTAACTCCAGAATAACCTTCTTAAATATTGAGATGTACAAGCTAGTAATGTATCAGTACTCTAAATGAACTAGATCAGCACTGGATAAACTAAAATTATAGTTTTACTTATTTTAAAATAGTCATCAATATTTCTCTGCTATATTTTTCCTGTATGTTTCATTTCCTAACATTTTTTGGATGATGAAAGAGATCATTTTTTTAACAAATTAAAATTACAAAAAAAAACTTTGCTATATCATTATGACTTTAATAAAATGCATCAAAAGCTGGTGACAGTTTAGAGGCTGATAAGATTTTGGAGAACCAACCTAAGGATGCTGAAAAAATCTTATTTCTTGGAGTTTAGTTTCCTCATCTACAAACTAGGAAGAATAATCTGTCTCTAGCTCCTAGGGTCTCATAATAGTCAGATGTGAGGATACATACATACATACATACACACATATACATATATACACATACATATGTATGTATGTGTATATGTGTGTATATGTTTGTGTGTATATACATACATATATATATGAAAATGCCCTAGAAATACATGTGATTGTTTTCAGTTTACTGAGTCAAAGATATGAAAGTTGAATCTGTTTTCTCTTTTAAGGCAAAACATAACCAATCGAATACAAGCCATCAGGAATTCTGGAAGAGGCTATGAAAGCCAGATTCTTTATTTATTTTTGAGTAGAATTGATGCCTATCAGCAAAAAGTAATGGAGGCATGGACAATGAAGCAAAGGACTATCGAACAGAGACGTAATATATGCATAGGAAAGATGATAAACTTATACAGTCAGGTAGGCTCTTCCTAAGCTATTAAAGGTATACAATGAGAAATGATGAGGATATGAACACATTCAAAGAACCGTTATGTTGGGCTATGGGACAGAACCAAGAATATGTTGATAATTACTTAAGAATCAGCTCTTTGGTTGGAAAAAGGTCTGAAGGCCTCTACCCAAACCAAAGCTAGATATGTTTTTCTGGAGTAGTCACAGTGATGGGGAGCAGGATTGTGACTAAAGTTCCCAGTGCATCTATACTCCAAACAAATTCCTGAGTGGCAGAACCAACAAAAGGACAGGATGAAACAATTTTCAAACCAATGACAACTTAGAGAGTCAACAGGAAAGGTCTGACTCCCTGGGGTTAAAGTGGAGTGAAGGTTAGCACAGGTCATGCCAGAGTAGGCCACACCTGGCAAGCCTGCCAAAAGCCTTAGGAGCAAACTCCAAATGTTGTGGTGGCAGACCACAGAATGTTACCATTTGTGGACAACTGGTCAGAAGGAGACTACAAAGGACCCTTTGCTGTAACTGGGAACAAGACTCTATTACTTTGCCCATATGTGGTTCTGAGTCATAGTCCCAGGGTGAGAAGGAGAGTTAGCAGGAGCAGGGACCCCAGTCACAGTTCCAGGGTGGAAAAGAATGCTTGTGTTCCCTCATAGACCAGAGCACAAGCCAGGAAAGCAATGACTACATCTCTCCTTAGATTCTACCACCCTGGAAGAACTGAAAACTTACAGACCCCCACCCCAAAACCATATCTGAATACAGTAGCATGAAAAACCTGGAGCTTGGGACAGTGTTCCCTCTACCCCAGTAGCAGAGCCCAACTTTAACATAAGGTTACAAGTCAAGAAACAGCCTAAAAAATGGAGCAAGCAACAGGAAAAGAACCTGACCATAGAAAGTTACTATGTGACAGGGAGGATCAAAGCACAAACTCAGAATACCATGAAATCAAAGGCAAAAACAAAATAAAACCTAAAACATGCAAAACGTGAAGGAAAAATATGAATTGGTCTCAGGCCCTGGAAGAGCTCAAAAAGGGTTTTAAAAATCAGATGAGAGAAGTAGAGGAAAAATTGGGAAAAGAAATGAAAGTGATGTGAGAAAATCATGGAAAAAGAGTCAGTGCCTTGGTAAAGGAGGCACCAAAAATACTGAATAACAACTTTAAAAACAATGGGTAAATTTTTTTTTTTAAAAAGAGGGCACAAAAATCCATTGAAGAGAACTACTTAAAAAGCAGAATTGACCATATGGGAAAGGAGGTACAAAAGCTTACTCAAGAGAATAATTCCTTAAAAATTAGAATTAGACAAGTGGAAGCTAATAACTCTATGAGACATCAAGAAACAATAAAACAAAATCAAAAGAATGAAAAAAAAGAAAATATGAAATATTCCTTTGGAAAAACAACGCACCTAGAAAATAGATCAGAGAGAGATAATTTAAGAAATATTGGACTTCTTGAAAGCCATGATTAAAAAAAAAAGAGCCTACACATCATCTTTCAAACAATTATCAAGAAAAACTTCCCTGATATGCTAGAAGCAGAGGGTAAAATAGAAATGTAAAGAATCCATTGATTGCCTTCTGAAAGAGGTCCCAAAATGAAAACTACCAGGAATATTGTAGCTGAATTCTAGAACTCCTAGATCAAGGAGAAAATAGTACAAGTAGCCAGAAAGAAACACTGCAGGTATCATGGAGCCAGTCAGAATAATGCAAGATTAAGCAGCTAAGACTATAACCAAGAGTCACTACCCAGCAAAATTGAGTATAATCCATCAGGGGGGAAAAAAAAGTATATTTAATGAAATTCAAGCATTTGTCATGAAAAGGCTAGAGCTGACTAGAAAAGTTGACTTTCAAATACAAGACTCAAGAGAAGCTTTCAGGAAACAGGAAATAGAAGTCATAAGGGATTCAAGAAGGTTAAATTGTTTACATTCTTACATGGGAAGATAATAATTGTAACTACTAAGAACTTTCTCATTATTAGACCAGTTAGAAGAAGTGTACATAGACAGAGGGCACATGTATGAGTTGACTATAATGAGATGATATTCAAATAAATAAAATTAAGGCCTAAGAAAAAAGAGATGTTCTGAGAGAAGGAGGGAGAGGTAGAATGTGGTAAATTATCTCATATAAAAGAGGCACAAAAGAGCTTTTACAGTAAAGGGGAATATGGGGGGCAAGCAATACTTGAACCTTAACTTTCATCTGAATTGGCTTAAGGAGGAAATAACATACACATTCATTTGGGTATAGAAATCTATCTTATGCTACAGGAAAGTAGGAGGGAAAAGTACAAGAGATAAGAGGGAGGGATTACTGATAGAAGGGCGGGTGGATTGGAGGAAGTGGTTGTACAGAAGCAAAATGCTTTTAAGGAGGTACAGGGTAAAAGGAGAGAAAGAAAAGGATAAGTGGGGAGGGGGTGATGGAGCAAGATGGAGGGAAATATACAATAATCATAACTATGAATGTGAATGGGATGAGCTCTTCCATAAAATAGAATTGGAAAGCAGAGTGGATCAAATACCAGAGTCCTACAATATGTTGTTTACAAGAAACACACTTGGAGTAGAAAGGCACACACAGAGTGAAGATAAGGAGCTGGAGCAGAATCTATTATGCTTCGGCTAAAGTTAAAAAAAAAAGCAGGGGTAGCAATCATGATCTCAGACAAAGCAAAGGCAAAAATAGATCTTATTCAAAGAGACAAGGAAAGAAACTACATCTTGCTAAAAAAAATACGATAGAGTATGATGTAAGATCAATACTAAATATATGTGTGTGTGTATATATATGTATATGTACATATATATGTACATACATACATATATATGTATGTATGTATGTATGTATGTATGTATATGCACCAGGATGATATAGAATCCAAATTCTTCAGGGAAAAGTTAAATGAGTTACAGGAGGAAATAGACATTAAACTATACTTTCTTTGACTTTCTCCTCCCAGAATAAGATTATTTTTTTAAGAACTAGATAAATCTAACTAAAAAATAAATAAACAGGAAAGAAGTTAAGGAGGTTAATAGAATTTTTGAAAAGTTAAATATGATAGACCTCTGGAGAAAATTGAGTGGGGACAGAAAGGAATATATCTCTTTCTTAGTAGCACATGGCACCTATACAAAAATTGACTGTATTTTAGGGAATAAAACCTCACAAACAAATGCAGAAAAGCAGAAATGTTAAATGCATTCTTTTCAGATCATAATGCAGTAAAAAAAAATTACTTTAATAAAGGGCTGTGGAAACATAGATTAAAAATTAATTGGAAATTCAATAATCTAAACCTAAAGAATGAATCATAGAAATAATAACTTCAAAGAGACAGCATATAAAAATTATGTGATACAGACAAAGCAATACTTAGGGAAAACTTTGTATCTGTAAATGCTTACATCAATAAAATAGAGAAAGAACAAATCCATGAATTGGTTGTACAACTAAAAAAAGCAGAAAAAGAACAAATTTAAAATTCTCATTTAAGCACCAAATTAGGAATCCTGAAAAATCAAAAGAGAGATTAATAAAATTGAAAATAAGAAAACCATTGAACTAATAAATAAAACTAGGAGCTAGTTTTCTGGGAAAAAATATATAAAGCATTGATTAGTATAATTTTTTTAAAAGAAGAAAAGAGAAAACCAAAAAACTACTAGTATCAGAAATGAAAAGGATGAATTCAGCACCAAGGAAGAGGAAATTAAAGCAATTATTAGGAGTTATTTTTGCTAAATTACATGACAATAAATCTTACAATTTAAGTAAAATATATGAATACTTACAAAAAATAAATTGCTATGATTAACATAAGAGGAAATAGAATATTTAAATAATGCTATCTTAGAAAAGGAAATTAAACAAGCTATCAATGATCTCTCTGAGAAAAAATTCCTAGGGCTAGATGGATTCAGACATGAATTCTACCAAATATTTAATAGCAATTAATTTCAATACTATATGAACTATTTTCAAAAATAGGCAAAGAAAGAGTCCTACCAAAATCCTTTTATGACACAAATACTGATACCTAAACCAGGAAGAACCAAAACAAAAAAAAGAAAACTATAGACCAATTTCTCTAATGAATATTGATGCAAAAATTTTAAATAAAATACTAACAAAGAAATTATTGCAAAATATCACAAAGATCATACTATATTAGCACATAGGATTTATACCACAAATTCAGGGCTGGTTTTCAACAAAATATAGCACTCATTCTATTAAAAAAACACTAGAAAGCATAGGAATAAATAGAGCTTTCCTTGAAATGATAAATAATATCTATCTAAAACCATTAGCGAGCATTATCTGTAATGGAGATAAACTAGAAGCTTTCTCAGTAAGATCAGAGATAAAGCAAGGATGCCCATTATCACCACTATTATTCATCAGGGTACCTTAATGCTAGCTATAGCAATAAGAGAAGAAAAAGAAATAGACAGACTTAAAATAGGCAATGGAGAAATAAAACTATCATTCTTTGCTGATGATATAATGATATATTTAGAGAATCGTAAAAATCAAATAAAAAACTACTTGAAATAATTGACAACTTTAGCAAAATTGCAGGATATAAAACAAACCTATGAATCATCACCATTTCTATGTATTATCAACAAATTTCAGGAGCAAGAGATAGAGAAATTCTATTTAAAATAACTGCAGACTATAGAAAATACTTGGAATGCTATCTGCCAAGACAAACTGAGGAACTATATGAACACAACAAAATATTTTTAACACAAAGTCAGATCTGAAAAAGAAAAATGGAAAAATATCAGTTGTTCATGGATAGGCCAAGCCAACACAATAAAAATGACAATTCTACCTAACTTACTTATTCAGTGCCATACCAAACTGCCAAAAAATATTTTATAGAGCTAGGGAAAAAAGTAACAAAATTCATCTGGCAGAAGAAAGGTCAAGAATATGAAGGAAATTAATGGGGAAAAAAAAGTAAAGGAAGATGGCCTAGCTCTATTAGATCTGAAACTGGATTGCAAAGTGGTAATCATCAAAACTATCTGGTACTGGCTAAGAAATGGAGTGGTGGATCAGTGGAATATATTCTGTATACAAGACAAAGTAGTAAGTGATCATAGTAATCTAGTATTTGATAAAACCAAAGATTCAAGTTTTGGGTAGGAGAAAATTTGACATTTTTTGACATTATTTGACAAAAACTACTGGGAAAAGTAGAAATCACTTTGGCAGAAACTAGGTATAGACCAACATCTCACACTGTATACCAAGATTAGGTCAAAATGGATACATGATTTAGACATAAAGGGTGATACCACAAATGGATTTGAGGAACATGAAATACTTTACCTGTGAGAGCTATGTATAAGGGAAGAATTTATGACCAAATAAGAGAGAGCATTATTAGATGTGAAATGGATAATTTTGAGCACATTAAATTAAAAAGATTTTGCACAAACAAAGCCAATGTAGCCACAATTAGAAGGAATGCAAAAAACTGCAGAAATTTTTTATAGCATTTCTCTTTGATAAAAGCCTCATTTCTCAAATATATAGATAACTGAGTCAAATTTGTAAGAATAAAAGTTCTCTCTCAATTGATTAATGGCCTGAGGAGAAGAACAGGCAGTTTTCAGAAGATGAAATCAAAGCTATATGAAAAAAAATGTTCTAAGTCACTATTGATTAGAGAGATACACATTAAAACCACTGTGAAGTACCACCTCATATCTATCAGATTGGCAGACATGAAACAAAAGGAAAATCACAAATGTTGGAAGGGATGTGGAAAAATTGAGACACTTAGTGCACTGTTGGTGGAATTGTAAATTGATCCAACCATTCTGGAGAGCAATTTAGAACTATGCCGAAAGGGTTATAAAATTATGTATACCCTTTGATCCAGCAATATCTCAACCATATCTGTATCCCAAAGAGATTTTTTTTAAAAAGGAAAAGGACCTATATGTACAAAAATATTTATATTATCTCTTTGTGTGGTAGCAAAGAACTGGAAATTGAGAGGATGTCCACCCACTGGGAAATTGCTAATGTGGTATATGATTGTGGTGGAATTCTATTGTGGTATGAGAAATGATGATTAGGATGCTTTCAGAAATATGTGAAAAAACTTTCATGAACTGATGCCAAACAAAGTGAGTAGAACCAAGAGAACATTGTACACAGTAAAGCAATACTGTACGATGATCAACTGTGAATGAACTAGCTTTTCTGTGCAATACAGTGATCTAGATAATGCCAATGATGAAAAATACTGTCTACTTCCAGAGAAAGAACTGATGGAGTCGGAATGCAGACTGAAGCATGCTTTTTTTTTTTGGAGGGCAGTTGAGGTTAAGTGACTTGCCCAAGGTCACATGGCTAGTTTTTTTGTGTTAAGTGTCTGAGGCTGGATTTGAACTCAGGTACTCCTGACTCCAGGGCCGGTGCTCTATTCACTGCAGCATGCTTTTTTTTTTAACTTTATTTTTCTTATTTTGTTTTTATTTTGAGTCTGTGTTTTCTTTCACAACATGACCAATATGGAATTATGTTTTACATGACAGCACATGTATAACCTATACCAAATTGCTTGCCTTCTCAATGAAGGGGTAGAGCAGGGAGAGAGGGAAATAATATGTTACTTAAATTTCAAAAACAAATATTACATATTGTCTTTACATGTAATTAGAAAAAATATTTTTTTGAAAAAAAGATGGGGGGAGACTAGGTGGTACAGTGAGTAGAGCACTGGCCCTAGAGTCAGGATTACCTGAATTCAAATCCGGCCTCAGATACTTGACACACTAACTAGCCATGTGACTTTGGGCAGGTCACTTAACCCCAATTGCCCTCCAAAAAGAAAAGAAAAAAGATGGGAATAAAGGGGAAATATAGGTGACGTAAAGGGGAAAAGACTTCAAAAGCAAACTTTTACTTAGGGCTTGGTAGACAGTGAATTTTGCTTGAAGATTTCTGACCTTCTCTATTGATTCTTTTCTCTGTCTTCATTTTTTAGATCCTAAAGAACTATTACATCAGACTTAATTTTCCAGTATCGTTGATCACTGACAGAAAGGAACCAGAACATCCTTTGAAACCTGTCTGCTTCAAATATGTGGTCCAATGGCCACTCTCAGAGAAGGTGGAAAAGGAAAAAGAATTTGAAATATTAAAGAAAACTGAGTATGTGATAAATATACTATAAGAACATTCTCCAAGGTGACATTATGTAGGCACATGTTTCTCCCTTAATGTAGTCTGGTCCACCAGAATATTTATGCCAGCTATTTGACTTCGGTTATTTGTGGACATTTTCCCTAAATAATGTAGCTTCATTTCATTGCTTGGGGTTTTTAAAAAGAGTTTTATTTTCCTTCAGAAAAGGTCAGTCTTTTAAAAATTCAAAAATAAATATTATAAAACCAACCCCCTTTTGCGTAGGTATATATGATGAATGACAGGAATTGGAGGTAGGAAAGAATTATTTACCTCTACCTTATTTATGCCCCAACTAGGCTTGGGTTTTTTTTGAAGTCCCAGAGAGGAAGTTGGCAATTCCAGAATGAGTAATGTTTGAGAAAGACCACATAAATGCAGCCTTGATGGTTCTCTCAGGAACCTACGCTCCCTGGATTCCTCCAAAGAAGTCTAAATGGGCACAGCTAGGCCTCCAGGTGGAGTAATAAGTAAAGGTGGGGATAAGGGTGTGTGGATAAGCAAAACAGGATCACAGTACAGGGAGAGGATGGTGAAAGAGATAGTAAGAGAAAGCGCTAGTGGATTGCCCTTCATGAAAACATGGAAAGAAAAGTGGAATGGGACTTGGACATGGGATATCTGGCTTGGTTGTACAACCCAGAAGAGCTTATTGCTTCCTAACATAGCTCCCTAATTTTCTAGGAAACGGAAGGACAAGGTAGAAGCCATTTGGCAAGCTGATTTGTCCACCTCCAGTTTCCCAATAGAAGCAAAGACACCTATAAAATTACTCTGGGATCAGATTGGAGGGTATCCAGATATTCCCAGACTGCTGGAATTAGATATCCATTCTACCTTCCGCAAATCTCTTGCATCTATTCAATCTAGGTAAGTACCTGACTAGAGAGTTTGGATCTGGGCAGTTGAGTTGGTTTGGTTGGCACTTGAATACATTAGGCCTATGGTTCTTCCTAGTCTTTGTGATTTTATTTCTCCTTACTCTTATACACGGGAGCTGCCACTGAAAAGTACTGCAGAGAAGCAGGTAGGGTTCAGACTTATAATTTTTCTCTCCTTGGGCTGAGGGGCTGTCATTAAATTCTTCATGTGTTAGGTAAAAGCTGAATTCAGGGAGAGTTTCTAGTGTTTCTCTATACTGTCCTGTAGATGTCACAATTTAGCAATGCAAGATTTAAAAATCCTGCCTTAGAGGCCCATCTAGTCTCAAATTTCACTGAAGAACTTTTTTAGGGAGTTTATTACTGAAAGTAGCAGAAGGACAACTACCTCTTTTTTTCACTGTATCACATGGCCCAATACCCTGGAGCCAAGGAAAAGGTACTCTGTTTTTGAGAGTACCAATAGTTCTTTGTCCTCAACAGGCCTCGTATGGAGTATTGTATTCAGTTTGGGATACCATAGTGTAGAAAAGACATTAAAAAACTGGAGTATATCCAGAGGAGGGCAAAGCTAGGATGGTGAAAGGCCCTGAATCTGTGTCATATGAGGATCAGTTAATGGGACTGGGAATGTTTAGCCTAGAATAGAGAAAACTTGGGCAGGGAGGGGGAGTGGGTAGGTCAAGGAATGATATCTGTCTTCAAGTATTTGAAGGGCTATCAAGGGAGAATGCCTTAGACTTGTTCTATTTGACCCCAGAGGGCAGTACCAGCAAGAATGAGTAGAAGGGGGGCGGCTAGGTGGCGCAGTGAATAGAGCACCGGACCTGGAGTCAGGAGTACCTGAGTTCAAAGCCGACCTCAGACACTTAACACAAAAAACTAGCCGTGTGACCATGGGCAAGTCACTTAACCCCAACTGCCCTCCAAAAAAGCAAAAAAAAAAAAAAAAGAATGAGTAGAAGGTACCAAGAGACAAATTTAAGCTTGAAAAACTTTCCAACTAGGGCTGTCCATAAATGGAAAAAGGAGCCTCGAGAAATGTTGGGTTCCCTATTCTTGGAGATCTTCAAGCAAACAGACGTGATGAAGTGAGAATTCTTTTTGAGCATAGATTGAACTAAATAGGTACCGAGGTCTCTTCCAAATCAGAGACTATGATTCTGTGAAGGTCAAAATGAGACTTCAGTGTAATAATGTTACAGAGAAGCAGTCTTAGGTATTTGTTAGTCCTGTTACTTTGCCCTAGTTTCATGCTTAGGCCCAATTTAAGCTCAACTTTGAGGTTTTCTGCCATACTTTAGGGTCTGACGGTCCTTTTGTCAGACCAGGTAAGGTGGTCATTTCACTACTTATTTCTAAATCATGTTGAAATTAATGTTTTCCCTCATTCTCCTTACTTCAAAGGTAAGTGAAGGTCTTTGGAATCTGCATTAATTCTCCTAAATCAGAGAACTATTTAATATCCTGAAAACTTTGGCAAATTGAACTCTCATCACTTGGAAAAGGGTGAATCCTGCACATATAGTCAGACTCAATAATTATTTAACTAGTATCCTAAAGTTCTAGGAGACTTCATTTTTTCACAGAATGTGAATGAATATCATCTTCTTATCTTAACCATTCTTTTCAAATAAGGTAAGATTGAAGTTCAGAGTTACCTAGGAAGTTAGAAGCAAAGTTGTAGGTAGAATTTGGATGTTCTGACCAACTCTCAGTCAACTGAGATTTCCAAACATTTATTACCCAATTAGTGTATATCATGTATGATAAAAAGATGAATAAGATATAGTCTTCATCCTCAAGGTATATAGCCTACCTAGTAGATTAAACACATATTATAATGCAGTGTTTTAAAGATAAGTTAGCCAGTTGCTCAATAAATATTTGCCTATAAACAAGAAACATTGATATCTTCTATGTGAAAGACACCATGCTAAGACTTGGGATGTCAAAAGAATGGTTCAGGATATTATGGCAAAGATTTTTTCTGGCTATGGTTATTAGAAAAGGTTTTTTAGGGAGGTAGTAGTGTCCTGGAAAAAGAGACAGAGGACCTAAGTTTGAGTACCAGTTCTGCTACTTACTCCCCATTTCCACAGATGATTCACTCAGAATATAGTTCCAAAGGTCACTGACTCAAGGCCTTGTACTTTGAAAGAAAAGACTCAGCCTGCTAACATCATCTGAGTGGGAAATTCCTAGTTCACTGATTTCTTGTGCTAATGTAGGCTTGCCTTTGACAGAACAGGATGTGGGTCTTACATGCTGCATAAATTAGAACCTGGATATTCACTAACCAAAACTTCCAAATGCCATTCAGGTACAAATGTGACCAGTATAACACATACTATAATGCTAATGAGGATGCCTCAAAGCCATAGGATTTAGGACTTGAACTTATCCATTTTTTCATCTGTAAAATGAAGGGGCTGGACCAAATAATCTGAGGTTGCTTCTAGCTATGTGGCACAATTGATGGAGTCAGGAAGTCTTCCTGAGATCAGATTTGGCCTCAGAAGAGCTGTGGGACCCTAGGCAAGTCACTTAACCATGTCTGCCTCCATTTCCTCATCTGTAAAATGAGCTGGAGAAGGAAATGGCAAACCACTCCGGGATCTTTGCTGAGAAAACCTCAGATGGGGTCAGGAAGAGTTAGACATGACTAAAACAACCAAACAGCAACAATAATCCATTTCTAAATCCCGTGATCTTAGAAATCACAAGGTGGCCCTTGTGCTGGGTGGGTAGAACTCCAACAAAGATGGGCATTCCAAGAAGAGAGAATAAGCACAGGCCAGAATAATAAAGTTTTCAAAGTACTTTCCATGTATTATCTCCTTTGAGTTTCACAACCACTCTCTGAGAGTTTAGAGTATGGAACAGCAAGCAGTCTTCATTTTCTGGAGCGGTTCTACAGAGGATAGGATAGTGGGAGACAAGACTGGAGAGGTATGTTGAGTCTGGGTGGTTCAGGGTTTGTTCAACTCAACAAACACTTAAATATTTATTATATATTGACAGTGTGGGAGGCACTGTAATAAGCTCTGAATATACAAAGACATTCGCTGTAATTTGAGATTGTCCCCCACCAAAGGACAGATAGTTAAGGAATGCATTGAATATTGAGATTTGAAAACATCTCCACCAGTTAGAGTGTTGGGTTGGACCTTAACAACGAGATAAGGATAAATGCCTCTAAGTGACAGTCAGGTTCTCTGAGCCTATTCTACACTCTTGATCTCTCATCTGGCTCTGGGATTTATGGCAAGTCAGAATTCTAGAATGTTAGAGCCAGAAGAGAACTGAGAGATCATTGAAGCCAAATCCCTCATCCTCAAGATGAGGAAATGGGGGTCCAATGTTTAGTCCCCATAGTGCCATTTATCCATTTAGGAGGAGCTGAGAAGGCTGTATTCTAAGTAGTAATTATCATTTTAAAAACCTTCACTTCGTAAATCTGTGTGCAGCTGAAAAAAAAAACCCAGCTTCCTGCCCTCAAAGATCTTACAATTAAAAGAAAGGAGGATAGACAGTGACAGGTACAAAAAAAATGCCTACATATAGCAGCGTGCTGGTTAATGTTTAACAACTGACTCTCCAAGACACTTGACATATTTTAATAAATAAATGACATAAATCTAATTTGTTTTTAATATTTTTCCAATCATTTTATTAAGTCTAGAAAATCCACAAAACAATAAACCAAGCCTTGATTTGTATTTCTGTAGTATAAATGCTCACTCTCAAAATCTAAAGCCAGTTCATAATGACCCCAGCATACCCCTGCCTATATATATATATATATATATATATATATATATATATATGTCTATGAAAAGAGGAATAGAACTATACAAAAATAAGAGAAGGGGGCTAGCCAGACCACATCTTCAATTCTGTATTCAGTTTTAGGCTGGAGCATGTCCAGTGAGTGAACAGGATCTTTAGGCAACTTGAAATCTTATCAAAAGATCATTTGAAGGACCTGAAGATGTTTAGCCCACAGAAAAGAAGACTAAAGGACACATAACTTTTCAAATATTTGAAAGTCATGTGGGAAATGGATTATACTTGGTTTCATAGAGAAAAACTAGGACTACCTTGTAGGAGAGTCAGGCAAATTTCAGCTACCATCATCATAAGGTGGAGAAATTAGTGGGTAGCTACTCAGAGTGTAATCTCTACCTAAATCCCCAGGTGGCAATCTCAGCTTGAGCTGCTTCTGCATCCTGGTGATCTACTTCTGAAATTTATGAAGCAAGACCCCATTTGGGTCCCAGAGAGTCCTAGGTGGACTTCTGTCCATCTCTCTACATTGCGGGAAGAGACCAGTCAGGGTTCCCTGTGACTCCAAGTCTTAGATGCATTCAAATGAACCCATATTCTGTCTTGTCATGTTTACTCCCGGATTAAAAATTAAAAGATGACTTCATAAAAATGGCTCAACCACCATCTCATTGAGTTCGTGTCTCTTTC
>CM053597.1:217378950-217395687 GCA_028646575.1 Pseudocheirus occidentalis
AGGTGATTGTTTGGCAGATTCAGGAGGGAGCTGTAACCATGGAAGGGGATCCAGGGAATCAGAGAGACCATCCAGAGTCAAGATGATGAAAAGGCCTCCCCTTGGACTAAACTGAGGTTTGCTGGAAACCAAGGGGTAGAAAGTTTGTGTGGTTTTCTAAGGATTGTATTAGTGATTAATTATATTTAGTAATTGGAAATCTAGCTTAGTGACTGACTGCTAGATAAGTGACTGATTAAGTTAATGGTTGTCCTATGAGTGAAAGATTGGTATATTGTGAATTGATTGATTGAATCTTTAAGTGAGAATCATTTCCCCCTTAGGGAAACCAGGTGATTCTTCTTTCGTTCCTTGTTCTAAATATTGTGGCCACTGTAGTGAAAACTGTGTGGCCATTCTAATGTTAAGCTGTTATGAACACTATATTGTGACTTTCTGTAATAAGATGTAATATTGAGAATATTATATTGTGAATATTGTACTGAGCCTTGATTTGTAATGGAAAAAACAGAGTGTTCACTATTACTGTGTAATACGAATCTTAAAAGCTGTTCACAGTCGCATTCTTTTGGGAATCTGCTTGTGCTTGGCTTTACAGTATTCTTGACTTCAGATCTTTTGATGATAAGTATTTCTTTTTTTTTTTTTTGCTTTTTGGAGGGCAGTTGGGGTTAAGTGACTTGCCCAAGGTCACACGGCTAGTTTTTTGTGTTAAGTGTCTGAGGCCGGATTTGAACTCAGGTACTCCTGACTCTAGGGCCGGTGCTCTATTCACTGCGCCACCTAGCCGCCCCGATGATAAGTATTTCAATCAGAAACAGAAAGTTCCGAAAAGCAAGTTACTTCCCCCCTCTAGACTTCAATTTCTTCATTTGTAAAATGGCAGACTTTGACTAGAAAATCTTCAAAATTCCCTTGCAGTTCTAAATTCTATGGTTTCTGTGACTCCTTCAAGTAGAGAGTTTAACCCATGAAAGTGAGATTGCTCCTGTCCCTGTTTGCCAAAACTGTGTGTCTTATCTAACCCATTCTTGTCAGGAAAGTCATATTTTTTAATAACCTTGTTAACCAGAGCAGGGCTCCAGAAATCACTGGTCACCCCATTCTGGGCTTACCTAGCATCTTCTTGATGAGGTGTAGGCTCTGGGACACCCCACCTTTTTGAGCTCTTCTTGAATCTTTGAAGTACATGCTCTGGGAAACCCCTTGAAGTCTGATTGAATCTTCCCATTGCATTGACCTCATTAACTCCACTTGAAGACCTTCCCCAAACTCATTACTGGAGTCTGATCTCATTAACTCCACCTGAAGTCCCTCCCCAAACCCATTAAGACCCTCCCCAGGCTCCTCCTCTTAAACCACCCCTAGATTCCTCTGTATATAAGACCCCATCTTCCCTCCATCTTCATGAGAGTGCCATGAAATGGCCTAGCAGAGACTTGCTCTGTGAGAGTGCCACAGAATGCCCTAGTACCCCATATGGCAAACTTGAACTTTCAATAAACTTTACTTTTTCTTTGGCTGAGAAGACTCGAATGGAATTCTTTTGGCAGGACCCGGTATGTTGATATTTTGGGGTCCTGGGCAGCCCTAACCCTCTTTGGATACGTCTTCATTCTCATTAATGAATACTTGACTTACAAATGCCCCACATCTGTCACATATGAACAAAATTACCTGGATTGTTTTAGGGGTTGTGGTGGGTACTCCTATTAGAGTGAAAAGTGTTATCTTCTCGCTGGGACACACCTCCAGTCGTCCTGATCTATATCTTGCCGCTGGACCTAGATGACTCTGAAGGCGAAAATGAGGCTGAAGACCTTGCACAGATCTCCCTCACTTAAATCCAATTCACTTGCAAGTCATGGCATCACCTTTCTGATGTCATGGTCCTCTTCAAGGACAAAAGACAAACAACAACAATCTCCTGGCTGTGGTGGGGGGCACAGGAAGAGAGGCTACATGGTTGCCACAGCTGCAACACTGGTAGGAAGTAGGAATATTTCTTGGTCCCACTGACCTTTGATCTGGAATGCCCAAAATCAGTAAATAAACATTAAGTGCTTGCTATGTGCCAAGCACTACAGAAAACATTTTTCTCCTACAAATAATATTACATCTGATGATTAAATTCCCAGGTTAACCAACAAATGCAAAAGTTCATTCATTCAATGCCTAATTGATAAATGTTTTCCAAAATTTCGTGTAGCACCTCTCCCCACCAGGAGCTGGGGTTGGTAAGTGGAAGTGTGGCTTAGAGGAGGTTTAGCAATAGGGAAAAATGGAAATTGTGTAAGACTCAAGGAATAAAGGGTATAAGGAGACTAGCCATACCACTCTTTGCCTTAACTGGTTACTGATTCTGCTAACCCTGTTCCATGTTCCTGCCAGAAACCAAATATCAGCCTTCTTGAGTTTCAGTTCATAATGGATCTCATGTTGCAACTCTCAATACCACAAGTGAGATGAGACCCTAAATCCAGAGATGCTGCTTTTGTTCTTGGTTAGCAATCCCAGTGGAAGTGTGATTCAATACCCTGGAGAACCAGATGGCTATACTACTTCTTTTGCTCTAAGGGAGGACTCAAGTTCTACATTCCTTGCCTGGAACTCAGAGGTCTAAATTGAAGCTGCAACTAGCTAGACTTCCAGGGTTTAAGAGAATGGCAATCTGGAGTTGCTTGGTTAGTGTTTACATAATTTATTATGTGGTTACTAAATTCTGATCATACATTTATTTCTATGCTGGGTAAATAATGTGATACTCAGCATTCCAGTGTGTATATTTGCTCCTGTGGGAAATCATCACCATGACATCAAGGTCATGTGACTTATGTGTGAATTAATAACCTATTCACAAGGTAGTAGAGTTAGCTCGTGGGTGCGGGTTAGAAACTAAATTGGGATTGGTAATGAAGGGCACCACCGTAGAAAGAAATGGAAGGGGAGATAGAAGGTCACTGAATCTCTGGTAACTATAAAATTCAAGACACTTCAGCCCCAATGTGGTGTACATTAAACATCAGGGTGACTATAGGACTCCCCAGCAAGTAGCCATTAATGCACCCTGGAATATAAATTTTTAATGTATCTTCTCATTGGAAGAATATTATGAACTGTGATTAAGTTTCCAGATCAGCCGGAGGAAGCCATACATACGCTATGCACCATCATAATGCTGCCAAGCTGTAGCACCAAGTCTGCCTACATGCCTTGATACCTACCTGCCTACCAAGCTAGAGTAGCCACCATGTAGAAAGAAGAACAGCAATAGAGATGTCCCGAAATTGACGGAAGACAAAATCCAAGAAAGAAACCAGTAATAAAGCCCATGGTCTGTAATTTCTACACATACATGAAATTTCTACACATAAATAAAATTCACCAACAGGGTAAACTGGAAATCTTATTTTGAGGTGGCAAATTTGATCACATTTCAGATATTCTGAAATTAGGTCAAATGAGACCCATGACTGGGAATTTGGCTCTGGATGGGTATACCATACTTAAGAAGAATCAGATAAGTAAAAAGGGGAGGAAACAAGTCAATGGAAAAAAAAAAAGAAAGTCAAGACCTTGCCTTCCTGATGTCACTGGTTCTCTTCAAGAATGGAGCATGAATAACAACAAACATTCTCCTGGAGAGATGAGGGAATATATATTAGGCATCAGAGGTTCTCCAAGGGTAGCACATAAGGGCAGCATACAAGGTGTGCTTCAAAATTTGGGATGTTTTATTTCAAATAAAATAATTTGAATTTTAAAAAAGGACTTTATTCAACCAGATGCTTCTCACTAAAACATTTTTATATATTGTATATATGTATATATGTATCTATATGTAGTGTCTATATCATTAATAAATAAAATATCATTTCCAAAACAAAAAAAAAGTAAAAAGAAGAGGAAAGCTTGTTAAATAACAATGATTTTTAAGAACATATACTCATGGAAAGAAAAAACTACTACATCTTAGGATTTTTAATGGGAAAAGAAAGGAAACCTGGTTATGGTATGACATGCTCTTTAGATTTGGAGAAGGTAGATTTCAAGGAATCACAGAAAAAGGATAGGTAGGAAATTATAGACAATAAGGAAAGGCATCCCAAAAGGAATAGGAAGCTTTCAAGGAAGAAAACCCAAAAGCACAAATGGAAACAATTCTGAAAAGGACAAAGAGGGGAAACTGCCTAAAAACAACTCATTTGGATCCAAAGAGAATTCATCAACAATTGTGCTCTGTAAGAAGTGTGGCTGCAGACCTCACAGTGAGCATTTTTTCATATGTGACCCGCATGTGTATGTGTGTGTGTGTGTGTGTGTGTGTGTGTGTGTGTGTGTGTGTGTGTGTGGACTTGTAATTCATCCCTGTGGGGAATTTGAGTTTTGGAAACTCTCTCTGATAATATATGTCAGGAGTTTGGTTGTGATTTATAGTCCATGTAATTATAATCTATGTGATTATAAAATTGCTTTGGGGCACAGCCACTGTATGTCCGAGGCAAGACTTGAACCTGAACCTTCCTCACTCCAAGGCCCATCCTTTATCCCCTCTACCATCTCAACTGTTTTGATTGATTATAAAATATTTCTGTATCAATTTGAATTTTTTATAGAACTTCCTGAAGTATAGTCAGAGAGTTCTAAAGTGAAGATCTCTTCTAGCAGTTAGGAACAACTGCTCAGAAGTGATATTTGTAAAATTTAAACCCCTTTAACTCATGATCTGAAAACACAGGTAACAATTTAACTCTGCTCCTTGGGGATAGACTGCCCTGGAAAACTTTTTCATTTAATTAAATTATATGTGGAAAGGAAGAAAAAAAATAGAAGAGGAACTAGGTCCCTTGAAGTCTGTTTATTCATTCATTCAAGTAAGAAATGTTTATTGCATTCCTGACTGCAAAATAACGTGCCAAAAACTGGGGGAAATATAAATGATCCCTTTCCACACAGAAGTGATGTGTATGAAATTTTAGGGGAAAATAGTTTCTGGTAGGAGTGATTGAGGAATGTTTCATTAAGGAGAAATGGGAGGGGTGGCTAGGTGGCACAGTCAATAGAGCACCGGCCTTGGAGTCAGAAGGACCTGAGTTCAATTCCAGCCTCAGACACTCTACCCAAAAACTAGCCGTGTGACCTTGGGCAAGTCACTTAACCCCAATTGCCCTCCAAAAAATAAAATAAAATAAAATAAAATAAAATAAAATAAAATAAAAAAGAGAAATGGGAATTCAGGACAGGAAAAGGAAGGGGAAAAAGAGGTAGAGGTGCTACATCAGCATCTTTGGAGATTAGTGATACCCATGTGTAGGCATAGACTAGAAATGTGAGAATGGTGTCAACCAAATGGGGCAGTGGGTATTAGGACTATAATGGGGTAAGAGATGAACAGAATAGTGTATATATAGAAAGTTCTAGTAACAAGGAAAACCCTTCCTGCCTCAATACAATTGCAAATTGATTAATAACTTTCAGTTTTTTAAGTCAGCCTTTTCACTCCTACAATTCCTAACTTTCTAGGCACCAGTTGAACAAATATGCAATTTTTTGTAAAGATATATGTAAAATGGCTATTTTTTAAAACAAAATTAATGCTTTACTGGGGATCCTGGTACTTATAACTTCCCCAGTTGGCTAGGACCCCTCCCCAAGACTAACAAATGACATGAAAAATAACTCATTTCTTGGTTTTGAAAGAAAATATCTAGTAAAATGTAAGCTCATGGAATACCTAGTAAAATATAAAAAGGTGGGGAGGAGAGAATTTTGTTTTCACCTTTGTTCTCAACACCTAGCTCAGTATCTGGTACACAGTAGATAATTAATGCTTTCAGAATGGAATTCGATTGAAAATGCCCTTTCTGGTGCCCAAAGAAAAGTTGAATAGGGTTTTCTTCCGGTCTGTGTTGGAGCCAGCTTTAACAAGGCTCTTGAGGGAAATGTTAAAATTTAAGAACATGATGGAGAATGTTAATAATACAGACTAAGATTAAAAGTGTGTCCTGTGCTTGAGGAAGCATGTTACAAGAATTTATACCCTAAAGCAGTCAAGCCCCCTCCCCCCTGGTGTCCCTTCTCCCATAGGCTGGGAGGTGGGCTCTCAGTCTTGGTGCAAAATCTAACCCAATGGCGGATAACAAAGAAGCCCATCACTATTTCCTATTGGCTGGGAGGTGGGACAGGGAGCCAAGGTATCATCCATGTCCTTATTTGGTAACACCAAAGCAAGGGAGGGAAAAGGGTTGCAAGCAAGGGTGGAGGTCAAAAATTCTTGAAAGGGACCTAATGCTGGTGACAGCAAGGGAAGGGGGTAAGGGTCCTAAGTTGTGTAAACCCAGGACTCAGGTCTGTCCAGCCTTACAAAAGTCTATCTCTGGTTTCCAGATAGCTTCTCTCCCTTCTCTTTCTGAGGAGTCTTCACAGAGGGTGCAGAGGGTGAGTTTGTCCCATCCACTATTTTTTCTCATCTCTAAGGAGACCTGAAGCCTTTTGTAAGCTAAGGGGAAGGGAACAATTATTAAGCACCTACTATGTGCCAGGCATTTTGCAAATACTTCATTTGATCCTTACAACAATCCTGTGAAATAGGTTTTATTATTACCCCCATTTTTAGTTGAGGAAATTGAAGCAGAGGTGTCTGAGGGCAGACTTAAATTCAGGTCTTCCCAACTCCAGGTGCGGTATTTTGTCCACCATGCCACCCAGCTGCTCAGGGAAAGGAGCCAGTGGTTATCTGAAGAAGGGATAGCATCAGCTGAGGTCAAATATCAATGTGGGGTCCTCAGTATTTTTAAAGTATTGCATGCTAGAAACCTATGGAAAATGCTTTTAAAATACAGGTACATGTTGTGTCTGAACAAAATTGTTACTGCAGTGCAGATGAATGAATCAATCAGCAAGCCCTTACTTTATGCCAGCTCCTATGTCTGGCATTGGATATAAAAACAAAGATTAAAACAGGTAGCACACTTGGGACTGAGCCAGGTGTGGACAGAGCTGAGAATTGCCCTCTTGCCCAGAGGCAGGCTATAAGACGGCTACTGTTCTTTTAGGACATCAGAGAAATAAAAATAGAACAAGAATGTCAGGAAACTTTCCCTCAACTCCTATATCACTTTGTGTCTTTCTTAGTATAATAACTGGCATAATCTATCAGATGGTGCTGACAGGCTAAACCATCAGGATGCTTGTGAGAAGTTCCTGATCTCTTTCCTTCACAGAGGCATGGATTTCATTCAGTTCACTCCTCTAATAGGGGCATAGTATCTCTTTCCTTCCATGGAGGCATGACTCTTTTAAAATCCTAATATCAGAATAATAGTGGGCACCAGGGGTTGGAAAGCAAAAGTAAAAACATCCTTGAAGATTATTGGCTCATGTTTGAAAAAATATTTGACGTTGAAGATTGTTTTCTTTTTCCTTCTTATGCATTCTAATCTTAAAAAGGTAAACTTATGAACTCCCAGCCACTTTGCACTGGCAACATCCCAAATGTGTTGGCACCTCAGTAATTTAAATTTGCTTCACTTTGGAATTCATTCACCTAGAACTGGCTCAGATTTCAATAGTTATCTTGACTTACAATATAGTGTTACCACATACACCAAGGAAATAAAGGCCAGATGCTCCTCTCAAACTTGTGGGGAAGAAGAAACATCAAAAATGATTTCTCATTCATCCTGCCCTCCGGGGAAGGGACAGGTCAAGGAAGAGGGTAGATGAGGTGGATACATAGAATACGAACCTTCATACCTCACAAGATCACAAGGTTGGGAAGGAAGGAATCTCACTAGCAGAACCCCTCTCTGCATCTCAGATGGGTGCTGGGAAACTCTGGAAAGCAATTCTTAGATTCCTGGGCACCCTTCTAGTACCCTTGTCCTTGAGTGGTGAGCTTTTCAATGCACAGCTTAACTCATGGAAGTTCAGCATCAGAACCTTGCAGGCATGCTTACCCAACTCTGATTTCAACTATTCTCCTTGTCAATCAAATATTAAGTACTTACTACGTACCAGGCACTGTGCTAAGCTGTGGGGATAAAATATAAGGCAAAAGGCAGTTCCTCCCCTAAAGGAGCTTATAATTGAATCAGAGAGACAAAGCACAAACAAATATATACAAAGCAAGCTACATACAGGATAAACAGGAAAGGAAAGAGGGAAAGCACTGAAATTAAGAGGAGATTAGGAAAAGCTTCCTGTAGAAGGTAGGATTTTAGTAGGGATTTGTGGAGAGGAAAAGCAGAAGAGGGAGAGCATTCAAGGTGGGGAGGACAGCGGGAGAAAAAGCCCAGAGCTGAGATTTGGAGTATCTTGTTCATAGAAGATCAAGGAGACCAGTATTACTGGATTGAAGAGTAGGTATCAGGGAGTATGGTATAAGGAGACTAGAAAGATACGAGGGGCTGGGTTATGAAAGGCTTTGAATGCCAAACAAAACATTTTGTATTTGATCCTGGGGGAAATAGGGAGCCACTGGAGTTTTCTTGAGTGGGGAGTGGGGGTGGGAGGGGATGATCACATCTGTGCTTTAGGAAGATCACATTAATGGCTGGATGGAGGATGGATTGGAGTGGGGGGAGATAAGACAAGCAGATCAACCAGCAGGATATTACAATAGTACAGGTGCAAGGTGATAAGAGCCTATCCGAAAGCAGTGGTAGTAGTATAAGAGGAGAGAAGGGGGGGCATATTCAAGAGATGTCGCAAAGGTGAAATTGATAGGCCTTGGCAACATCTTGGATGTTAGGTTTAGTAAGATACAGTGGGGAGTCCAGGATAACTCCTAGGTTGTGAACTTGCCGGACTAAGAGGTTGGTACTGGCCTCTGTAGTCATAGAGAAGGTAGGAGAAGGGGGAAAGATAATGAACTCTGATTTGAATCTCCCTTAAGGTTAAGTCTCTGTCATTCTCAGCCACATTGGACAGAAATTTGTTACTTGCCTAAGACCCACGATAGCCAGAAGCTCTCTGAACAAGAATGCCTCTGCTCTCTGTCTAGTACCCAAACTTCCAATACTCTAGATTAGAGGTTCCCAAAAATACTACATCCTGTTTGTCTTATATTACAGTGTAATACTCAACTCTGGGCTCGTTCCCCCAAGCCATACTAGCACTGGCAGTTTGGGTCCTTTACAGCTTTAAGGGCTCTAGGGGTAACCCTGTAGTTATCTATCCTCCTAATGCCAGCTTATTAGACCTCACTGGTGTTTTTTGTCTTAATAATCAGTCCAATCAACCAGATCTTCAGCAAAGGTATTTACTCAATTGTCATAGCAAGAACAGTACTTACAAAGCATTTCCCCCCAAATCCCACCCACACTCACAGAGCCTATGGAGGAAGTGGGGAGAGAAGAATGGTCACAAACTTAAAGTACAATATTGGTGATGCAAGAGATAGGACCAAGGCAGCTCACAACTCTGGAACCTAAGGCTTTGATGCCCTTTCTCTCTACAAAAGATGATCATGAATTCTGCTATGTGGTGTGGTATCCGTGTGATACAAGTCACTCCACTGCTCAGCTGGGGCAGCTTCTTGCAGGGTACAACATCCCTGAGCCTGGGACAGGGTGCTCATCTGGCCTTGCCCTTTGCAGAGTGCAATTTCTTGGCTGGGTGGGTCAATAAGCTACTGGACTGAATCAAGCAGGTTCCTTGGCTACTCAGCTCTCTCCTTTGGAAGCCTAGCAGTTGCTGGGTTGGACAGGGCAGACTCTTTGGCCACTGGGCATGACTGATGCTGAACTAGAGAAAATAGATCATTTGGCTACTAGACTGGGTCATGCAGGTCACTCTGCTTTTGGGTAACGATGCAGGCTGGGCTGTGAAGATTCCTTGGACACTGGGCTCTTCTGAGTATCTGCCATCTCTGCTGGATGAATAAATCCCCTGAATTCACTGGGCTCACTCTTTGATGGACAGCTTTAATCATTCCCCACATTTAGACCCCTGTTTGGTCAGGTAATACTACAGCATCTTCTGGTGCAGTGTTTTTGTTGGTTTTTTTGGTTTGGTTTTTTTGCAGCTGGAGCACTATTGTGCTCCTTCAGTTACAGTAATGGCCCTTAGCTGATTGGCAGAAGCCTTTCCTCTATGACTCCCTTGAAGGCTCATCTGTTTGTGATCTCCAGGAACAAAATGGGAGAGTCATAGCCTGTCCTGTTCAATAGTCTTTCTTGTTCAGACACCTGGACTTACCTCATCAGTCCCAACTGAGTCAGTTACACTTCTCAGATCTCCTTTGGGACTTTAAGCAGATGATTGGCAAGGTACAAAGCAGAGAAGCCCTAGAGGCAACAGATCTTTGATACCTTCTGTAGGTGATGCTGCAGCTGATAACTCTGCACCTGGAGTCAGGAAGATCTGAATTCAAATTCCCAGCCTTAGATACTTACTAGTTATATGACCCAAGGCAAGTCACTTACCATCTGCCTGCCTCAATTTTCTCATCTTTAAAATGAAGATAATAATAGCACCTGTTTCATAGGGTTGTAAGGATCAAATGATGTCATTTTTATAAGGTGCCTGGCACATGGTAGGTGATTTATAAATCACCTTTCCGTATTAATCTGTAATTATAATTACTCATCTATAATCTATAATTGCTTTCCCTATTAATCTATTCAAGTCTCAGACACTTCCTAAGGTGTAGAATATATATATATATTTTTTGCAGCTAGAAGCTTTCCCTTTTATATTTCAATGTCTATTTTTTTTTAATCTTTTAGACCTTCAGCTTTTGTTGAAGTCTCATTGGACACCCCACTCCACACACCAGGTTCAAAGTTCCCTAGATAAGTCTGTTTCACCTTTGAGTGGATAAGGCGAAAAAGTATGGAATTGGGAAAAGGAGACAGCTTATGATGGATGCTCTTAATATTCTTAGTAAAGGGAGAAGTAATGTCATTTACTGAGAAAGAGTGTTGTGAAAGTATATTCGATGCTCAAGAGAGAAAAAGTTTTGAAAAAACGTGACTGTGATAGAGTCAATCAGAAATTCATTTTTAAAAAAGCTTTCTCTTTATAATGAGAACACAGACTAATTTTAGGAGGACTAAGGTGGGGGAAAGATGAGAGATTGATGGAGATTGTGTTCAGAGAGGGTAATTTCAGAGTTCAAGTTGATGGAAGTAAAATAATTTTGAATAATGTGTAGTCTAAGGTGTTATCATCCCTTTAGGGAGCAGAGGTGAAGTGGAGATGAAGGTTGTTTTAGGAGTTAGGAGACAAATAAACTGGGAGACCTATGAGTTAATAACGGTTATAAGTATGATATGTCTTTATGTTTCTCATATTTGACATTCATAATATTAATATGGCACTTCATTACATCTGTACACCACAGTTAATTCCTCTAGTTCCTCTGCCATTGGTTTTTTAGGTTATTTCCAACTTTTTGGTATTATAAAGTAAACTATAAATGTCTTCACACAAATAGACTTTTTTAAAAAATCATTTTTGTTACACCCTTTGGATATATGCTTCAGTAGTGGGAATTCTGTGATCAGTTTTATGACTTTTTGTTATGAATGACCACATTACGCCAGCTTTGGCAACACATGAGCTATGTGTTTCCCTGCAGTCAAAATTGTTTTATTGATCTTATTTATTTCTGCCAACTCGGTGAATGTGAAGGGAATCTCATAGTTGTTTTTAACTTTAATTTCTTTTATTGTCAACAAAGTTGAACAATTTTTCAAAGATCAATCATTTATTTCCCCCTTTGTGAATTGTCTGTTCATCTTGTCCATTACCTTTCATTTGTTCAATAAATTAGAATTTATCTGCCCTCTATATTTGGATTAAATGATCAAATGATTCATTTTCTTTTAAGATTTTGTGGTCTTTTATGTTTAAATTCATTGATTTAGCTAAAATGTATTATGGCGTATGGTATAAGATATGGATCTAAATTTATTTGTGACCATATTGCTAACTAGTTTTCCCAACAGCAGTTATTAAATAAGAACTACTTTCCCTGTTGCTTAATATCCATAGTATCAGCAACACTAAACTTTTATATATATTTGGTTTTAACTTTGGAATACTACTCTCTTCTGTTCATCTATTTTTCTATGTTTTATACATTGCCAGTTACATTTTAAAATCTTACAGAATAAATACCCCTTCTTCAGGGACCAATTACTTTTTTATATGAATTTCACTATCATTTTATCCATTTTTATAGCACAAACCATTGGTTAAGTAAATAGTCTGAGGAATGTTTGCATTTTTACTGTATCTTTCTTTCCTGTCCATGTGGAATATCTGTGGAATTGTTCAGGCATTTCTTTCTGTCAAGTTCTGTAACTAAAATTTTGTAATTTTCTTTATAAAGATCTTACATTAACCTGGGTAGGTTAACACCAAATATTTTGCCTTTTTTTTTCCATTACTTTGTAACCCTGTGTCATCAGATTAGGCTCAGAGTCTGATGGGACAGATTTTAAGGTTCAAGTTCATGGTAATTCTATCCTTTGAAGTATAGTTATATTATTTATATAGTTATATAAATGGTTTATGACCATGCCTCAGTTAGAGAAAGAAGATTCTTTAACAACAGACCGAGAGGCAGAGATCCCAGCCCTGAGCTAGGAAAGGTCACTCTGTCTTGTATGGCTCCCTGGCTTTGCCACTTGGCCCTTCGGCTTTCACGTCCATAGCATGACTTTGAGGAGGGGATTTAGCAATTCACCTCCTCCCCAGCTGCTCCCACTGCAGCTGCTACTGCCTTTCTGCTCTATGTTTGGCAAAAGCTCTGTGACTTCCCTCCTCTCTCTCTGTTCTCTCTCCTCCTTCTTTAGAGATTAAAAAACAATCATGATTTTGTGGGATTCTCACATCCTATCACTTTGAATTCAATTAAACAAATATTTATTAGTTGCCTGCTATGTTCAATGAGGCCTTGGAGATGAAGTGACAGAACTGAAATAGTTCTTGGCCTCAACAAGCTTCCTTTCTACTGGGAGTATGCAACATGTACAGATTAATAAGCGTAAAATAATTTTAGAAGAGAGAAAGTACTAACAACTGGGGGTCATGTCACATCCTTGCTGAACTCAATTCATCTCAAATTGTTTATGGAAACATTAGAAAATCGGATGTTTTAGGAATATAATTGTATTATAGTAGGATCCACAAAATTTTTGGTTGATAGGAGAATGTAGCAGGGACTGCAAAATTCTTTCCCCTGTGCACAGTATTACTAAAAGACTGCTTGATTTTCTCCAAATCAGTTCCCCTATTGGGAATTGTGGAAAAGGATGCAAGCCTGGATAATTTGAATAACCCCATTTAGTCACCTCAAATTGAGGGGAGGGAAGGTTAAGACTCTAGACCAAGAATTCTTAACCTTTTGAGTGTCGTAGGTCCCTTTGGTAGTCTGGTGAACCCCCTTCTCAGAACAATGTTTGTTGTCTACAATCATAATTGAAGAAAATGCCCAGCTGATGGGCATCCCCTCATTTTTGTGTTCTTTGCTGACACAAAGATGGTTGCTATAACTCTTTTTAGAACATAAAGGTTCTTTTCCTTTTTCCTTGATCCCCTTGGGGAAAAGGCCTAATAGTGGTACTGCTGGGTTAAAGGGCATATGTAGTTTTATATCTCTTTGGGTATAATTCCAAATTGCTCTTCAAGGGACATACATTTTCATATGTGATCAATAGATAATGTGTGTATGCGTGCGTGCACACGCATGTTTGTGGTGTGTGACTATACTATACTATACTATACTAAATGGTTACAAGATGAAACTTGTATTATCAGGGGAAAATTAAGCAGAGGTAAAAGGTCATTGATAATGCTACTAGAAAAAGTGAATATAAGGCAAATGTTGATGAATCATTTAAAAAACAAATAGAAGAGTAGAACAAAGCTTAGAATTGAACACAGATAAGGAATTTGGTATTAGAACTATCTTGACATATTTGAAATGTTAATAATAAAACCCAAGCTGTACATATTAGTTTTCTATTCCTCTTTGTATAGGGAAATGTTTGTGATTGTTGATGTTTATCAAATTCATAGAAATAAAATAATTAAAATAACAGTGTTTTTTTTTTTAAAAAAAGCCTCAATAAAAGGTGCTATATTGAAAGCACATTCTTTATGTCCTGAATAAGGGAAGATAAATGTAATGGATAATAATCAAATGAATCCCATCTCCAGCCCCATCTGTGGGACCCTGGGCCAATTCCAGTGGTACATATGCAGGACTCAGTGAGAAGGATCTGGCTCTTTCAGATGCAGTCCCTTGACCTCCATGATAGCAGAGAGGAGGACAGGCCACAATGGCCACTGAGTCAATCAGAGCTCCCTGCTCTGTAGATTTTAAAGGAAAAAACTTCCATTCTCTTTTCCTCCTCTCCAGAACATGTGTCCTCTCAAAGTGGGTCCCAGAGGAGCTTCTCTCCCCACTCCTGAGGGTGATATAACTCACAGGTCCTCAAACAAATCAACTGGGGCATTCACTTCCTAGGCAAGACTTGCTTCCTGAGTCTGGGCCTTACATCTCTGGCTACATCATGCTTTATGTTTTGGGGTTCTTTCTCCTCTAAGCATAGACGAACAAATAGCAATCTTAAGATGGCTGTTTCTAGCCTGGAAGACAACTTTATACGTCGTAGATGGTGGGAGCTCCATTAGTCAGTAAGCACTGATTGTCTTGTAGAAAGTCCATTCTATAACCTTCTTGGAGAAGGTTGACAAAAAGGGATGATTGAGCCCAAATCCTGGCCTGGCTGGTCAGAAGACATGGACTTTGAAGGAGTTGTTCATAGAGTGCAGAACCTAGTTGAATGTGAAATTTCAATTCAACAGTCATGTTAGTATTCTATATTTTAATGTTTTAAAGATTAACTTCCTATGAGAGTATAATAAGAATTATAGGTCAGTCTGTGAAAGATGTAGCTACTCTGATCAAGACAATGACCCAAACCAATTCCAAAAGATCAATAATGAAAAATGCTATTACCTCCAGAAAAAGAACTAATGAACTCTGAGTGCAGATTGACGCATAGTTTTTAAAAATTTTTTCTTGGTTCATATGTATGTGTGTGTGTATGTGTGTGTTTTCTTTTGCAACATAGCTAATACAGAAATACGTTTTGCATGACTTCATATGTATAATCAATATCTTTTTGCTTGCCTTCTCAATGGTAGAGCTGAGGTGGAAGGGAAGGAGAAAATTTGAGATTCAAAATTTTTTAAAATGAATTCTAAAACAATCTGTTACTTGTAATTGGGAAATATTTAATAAAATAAAAACATTTAAGAGGTAGAACAAAAATAATAAAAACAAAAGAATTAAAAGTTACATGTCTTTGTCTGTACGCACTTTTTAGTTTTTTATGTTTCCAGCATCTCATTTGTATAGAGTAAATAAGTATGTGTTCTATACCGATGACTACACCTAGTATAGTAGATAGAGAATCGCCCTTGAAATTAGACCTGGGTTCAAGTCCCAACTCTGACATGTACTGTATGACCCTAGGCAAATCTCTCTGCTATGGATGACTCCCTAGGATTGTAAGTTGCAGAAAGGATATCAGCCTGCATTAATAGAAGTTTGCTCACCCAGGAGTCCCCATACCAATGAAATCAAAGGTGTACAAAGAGCAAAGTGAATGAGAAGAAGAAGAAGAGTATAAGTGAAGAAGAATATAAGGGTAAGAAGAAGAGGACTGAACCCAGAAGCAACTCTAGAAATTTAGCCTGGAAATTTAGCTTCGAAGACCCTTAGGATATAGAGACAAACCACAGTTCGTGAGATTATGGATAGCTAGCCTTCAGTGGGTACAGGTTTAAGGAAGCAGACTTATAATGATGATGATCAGCTGGTACCATCCACTAGTTCAGGTACAGGGACAGAAAGGTTAGCAAGTCACAGAATAGATCAACTTGATCAGTGTCCTGATTAACATACAGTATTAAAAGTCAACTGGAAGAAAGAATTATATATGGAGTTAGGGGACAATATTGAAGATTCCCCATGTTAGAGTATTCATTATTACATTTGAGTTATGGTCTACTTGATTATTTTGTTATATTTATTTATATTTATAATATAAAATACAAATATTTATATATTTGTCATAGATAACGATTTGTTATTATTATATTATATATAATATAAATATATTTGTATATTTACGTTATGATTGTAGGTTAGCAACATCTGCCTATATACTGTTTTGCTCATTTTTTTCAGCATTTCATTTGTGTGGAAGAAATAAATAGCTGTCCTATACCCGGGCCAAGTTGGCACGGTAGATATACCATATAATAGACTGTTTTGCTCATTTTTTTGCATATATGCTAATGATCACACTTCTTTTTTTACCTATAGGCTTATTGATACTGTTAAACCTAATCAGCTTGACTTTTTCTTTGCTACTTATGATTATTTCCTTGGGTACCACAGATCTGCTTGTAGTGTTGGGGTGTTTGATGGCCTACGTATAATTTAGACATTTGGTTGCTGTCAATTGATACGGTATATAATTCTATAGTATGTTTGTTGCATTTGCTGTTAATTCACATTTGTTTTTAATGCTACCATGAGATGATGGTTTAATAGACCAAAATAGCCATTCTTGTCATTTTTAAGTGCTGATGTTTATTTTTATGCTCAAACTATATAATTATATATTATAAATATACCCCAGCTGATTTTTGCAAGGAGCTGCAAAATTTCTAGACTGGGAATACACATAGCCCTAGTTTCCTAGACGT
>CM053597.1:217396187-217413181 GCA_028646575.1 Pseudocheirus occidentalis
AAAAAAAAAAGAAGAGTTCCTGTTCTCAAGGAACTCACATGGTGACCATCTCAGAGACAGACTCAGAAATCACTCCTAACTCCCAGTCTATGACTCTAAACCCAAGCTTTGCCTTTTCTCTTTATAGGCAGCAGTTAGGCTGTTGGCAGCACTGATCTATGTCAGGCTTTCTGTTGCATGGGGATTACCTGTTCACTAAAAGTTTAGAAGTATTCAGTAAATCCATTATGGAGGAAAGGCAGAATTCTTTATTCATATATTCTTCCTTCCTCATTTGGCCTCTTTACCTCCTTTATTTCTTGTGTGTCGGTTTTGGTATTTTGGATTTTTTCAGAGAGCCATCTATTTTTGCTTGGTAATGAAATTATTAACATATTGCTGGGAATAATAATTCTCTCTGATGCCTCAAATCTGTTTTGTATTGGATACTGTAGCAACTTTCTCATCCCTGGCAGTATTGATTTATACTTTCTTAATGACAAATTCCGCTAATGTTTTTTTCAATTAGTTAATTTTACATCAAAACAGAATGTTTCCTTCAGCCTATCTCTATGCTAGTTTTAGTATTTTCTTTCTTTCTACTTCCTTTTGGTTTACCACATTATTATTTTCCCAAATCCTTCAGGTCGAGATTTGTTTCATGATGTTTCTCCTTTTCTTTTTGCCTAGCATAGGCATCTGGAGTAATTAATGTTCTTCTGAATACTGTTTTGGCAGCACTGTATCAATCTGACATACTGCATTTATAATTTTTTTAAAATACTGTTACTAAATCTTGTATTTTTTTTTACCTGTTCTCGATGCTATCTAAGAGAATACTTTTTTCATCTTTATGCATTTGGATATATGACAAGGGCACATGAAAAGGGGGGGTTTGTGCAATAAGATTGCAAAGGAAGATGATTGTTAGGAGATAAAGGGCTTTCAATGCCTGTCTAAGAAGCTTGGATTTTATTTGGTATGGAATAGAAGGCCATCAAAGGATTTTAATTAGATATATGTGATCAGTTGGATTTTGGAGAGATTTATCCGGTAGTGGTGGGTAGTATGGTTTAAGGGAAAATAAAAATACAAAGACAAGTTAGGAGAATATTTCAATAAACCAGTATAGAACTAAAAGGGCTTGAATTTGGGTAGTGGCAGTAGGAATAGAAAGAAAAGAATAAATGAGATATGTTTCACAGGACTTGGCAACTTATTAATGGACAAGGGAGTGAAAGGAGTCCAAGATGCCTTCGAGGTTTCAAATATGATTAAGCTGGAGAACGGGACTATCATCAGTTGAAATAGGGAAGTAAGGAAAAACTGGTCTTTGGGGCAAAGATTGAATTTTTCTCACGTCAAGTTTGAGGTGCCAGAAAGTCATCTAGTAGAGATGTCCATTAGGCAATTATAAATGCAAGAGAAAGCGAGGAGAAGAAAATCTAATGCAGGAGAAAAACTGGAACTTGAGATAGAGACCTGGGAAGACATCTTCATAGAAGTTAGCACCATCACTTAAGAAGTAGGGGAAGAACTGGTCAGCATTGCATCTGGAGAAAGTAGCAAAAACAAAAAACAAAAACAAACTGACCATAGATGGACTGTGTTGTGCCACAATGACAGGCAGCATAGAGGAAGAAGATTTAGACAGAGAAAGAGAGCTACATTCTTTGAATAGAAATTGCACTGGCTTCAGCTGTAGAAATTTTTAGAAAATTTAGTTGCCTGTTGAGAGAAATGATTTCCCACAGAAGCCTATAGGCCGCGAGAAGGGTGCACTATATTGTGTGGGATGCCCAGGACACTTCCTTGGCATAGAAGTATACCCTTGGTATGCCTTTCCCCTGTGGTGAACAC
Source organism: Pseudocheirus occidentalis (assembly GCA_028646575.1). Lineage (NCBI taxonomy): Eukaryota > Metazoa > Chordata > Mammalia > Diprotodontia > Pseudocheiridae > Pseudocheirus > Pseudocheirus occidentalis. Next base: position 217,398,027 of record CM053597.1, read on the forward strand.
AGGCTTATATAAAATCATCATCTAGAACCATTACCAAATCTTTTGATATCAGATATTTTGGCAACAGTTTAGCTATCATAGAGGTCTTCCAAAATTGCCAAAGACGTATAACTTCTTTAGAATTAGGCTAAAAGATGAATGGAAAACATTTTCAGACGAAATTTGGATATTTTGAATACTTAGTTATATTCTTTAGGCTGACTGCTGTGCCTCCAGTGTTCTAACAATATGTCCACTCTAATTTTCTCAGATTGAATAGAAGTGTATCAAGAAAGTACTCACCTGGTAGCTTTGCTATAGATTATACTGTTTACCTGAGGAAGTGCACCTTTGACCAGAGTAAACTTTCTGGTATCTGTGGCAGAATGATTATGAATGGACCGAATGCATGAATAGTCCATATAAGACTGGCTTCTGCCAGTGGGAGTTTAGGCTCTGAAGTTTCACTAAGGGATGGGGATCTTTTACATTCTAGAATATCAAAAACTGAGAGACCCCTTCATGGAATTGTAGAGAAAGGAGGAATCCTATGAATGAGGGTTAGTCAGAAAGGGGGGGGGGGCCTTCCTGATACTGAAGAAAATTTTCATGGCCATGACCTTGGTGATAACACCCAAACTCAGACTTTCCATTTTGTGGTGACAGATGCCTTTAGGGTAACTGGTTAGGCAGCACTAATTCAGAAAAACTTGTCAGAAGGGAGGAAGTGTCAGAGACTTGGGGCTGAATGCCCCCAAATTGTATATTATTCCTGCCTGTTGATATTGCCAAAAAGGAATTGCATCATGACACACTGGGAGCTGCCAGCTATCCGTGTTGCCCTGGAGACTTGGTAGCAGTACCTGAAAGAAACTAAACCCCCAGCTGTGATGTTAACAGACCACAAATATTTAATTCACATCAAGGAGACCAAAGATAGTGGAATGCCATGCCAAGTAAGCATTCTAATTTTGTGGATTTTTTTTCTTCAGGTGATTCAGATGTCTGGAATGAAAACTCTTGCACCATTACAGAATTTGAAACATGATAAAGATAAGATCTGGACAGAAACCTTGTCCCAAGGATATATGTAATAGCAGTAAAAAAAAAAAATAGGAAAGGTTCTAGCTGTGATTCTTTGAGAGGCAGTTCATAGTGATGCTGCATGAGAGAGAAGTCTGAGTGGCTCACTACATCACCTTGCTGTCAGCCAGATATAGAGGAGAAGAAAAACCAAACATTTCAAATATTGGCACTATTGGTCACCCAAGATCATTTTGAGTTATATCTAAGAGTATGATCAGTTTCATCACATAAAGAGACTCCAGCGGAAGTCATGGAGAATCCTATAGCCATAGGCAGGATCTGTTGAACTATGATATTGGGTGGCTAGATTAATTGTTTTATTTTAGATTTTATTTTGAGTTATCACTTTATGTTGATTTATCAGTTTCCCAGGGTAACATAACCATTCTATTATTGTTTATTTCTCAAGAATATGGTGTGTGTTCCTATGTCCCAAACTATTATCTACCCTACAGATGGTATAAAGTATTTTCTAAAGGAGGTCGTCCACTTATATGAGTTTCCCATAAAGAATTGACATGGATATGGGTCAGAATTTGTAGTCAAGTTCTAGAAGGGAAATGAAGAGAGTTAGAGTTTCAGCTATTACTTACTACAGTCTGCTATCCACAAACCAATGGAAACATGGAGTATGTGAACTACGTTATTGAAATGTATCAATCCCATTAAACTATATACTTGAATGCAAGATTGGGTCTAGTTCCTGCTAATGGCTTAATTTATCAAGAACACAGTACACTTTGCTCTTGGAAACTACTTTTCAGACAGTCTGTGGTTCCTCCTCAAATGTGGCCCTGGCTGAAATAAGACTTAGCAAACTCCAGCTTTGGATAATACCAACAAAGAGAAATCTGGGTGATCTAGCATCCATACAGGAGTAAAGAAAGTGACAGGGAAACCAGTGAAGAACAAAGGCTCCACTGTGGAGATGTCTTCCCAGATCCACTCACTGTCATTTGGAGAGTGAACCTGATGACTTATGAGCTAGGACTACAATGAATTTGCAAAATTCACCGAATCTTTCATTTTTTGTCTAGTGAATAGGTATTTTGAAAGGCAAGCTGATACAGAAGAATGAGAAAGTCTGCCTCTGCCAGATACTTGCTCTGTGACCCTGGACAAATCACTTAATCTCTCAGGGTCCTAGATAATTTTCTAAGACTCTAAGTTGCAGAGAAGATGCCAAACTGCATTGATAAAAGGAGATTCTTCACCTGAGAACTTACCACACTAATGAAATCCCAAGTTCAGTCCCTTTCTCTGCCTCTAACTAGTATATTTCTAGCCTTCCAGTAACAGCAGGAATGACCCACTCCTTGCAGATGCATCCTGGAGATGAGTATAGGAAATTTTGGATTACCAAGAGGGAGAGATGGAAGTACTGTTTGACTGGATGGATGGTGATCTCTGGGATCAATAGTCAGTTGTAGTTAGTTGAAGATGTTTGTTGCCTCCCCCTGGTTAGGGATTTCTTATCAAATGCATACAGATAGGCTATAAGGGAAAGGGTTGTCAAAGGGAGATGCTATTGGTCCCATTGCTATAATTTCGACAGTACTTGGAGCAAAACAGTTCAATCTGCATTTAGGTTAAGGACGAAGGTCAGAGGATTATATTGCACTGTCATTATGGTCATTAGCGGGTAGAGGATAGTGGGAAGATTTAAAGACAAGAATGAACAGTGTGTCTTGTCCATTGACACATGGAAAGGTAGTCAGGGAAGCAGGGTGTTGTGTACATTTTCTTCTCACTTGGGCATCTTGAGTGTTGTGATTACAATTGGTATAATCCTGGTGACTGGAGATTTAGTCTTTGAGGTCAGATATATTCATGGTGATGAGGTCTTTCTGAGACAGCATAGGCTGTACCTAAGGCTGTCTTATTAACACTGAAACTTATTTGAGGGCTCCAGATACAGCCTAAGAGTTGATTGTAGAAGTATTGGGAATGGTTAAGATGGGTGAGGGAATGTAGAGAAAACAATCAAGGACAAATTTTGGAATTCTGTTTTAAGGCTCAGGAGAAAAACAAAGTAACTAGGAGATAGCTCTGTGAGAAAGGATTGCTATGTAGGTGAGGGAATAACCTCCACTCTTTATAATTCTTTTTTGGACTTGTCCCAGGGTGTGGTCACTCTTCCCTGACCATACCTTCCTCTGCTTGTGACTCTGCTCCTGCCTTTATTCTGGAAACTGGAAGTTTCACTGAAATTCCTGCCATTTCATTCCACTTAGCAACCTCATGACTTAATGAATGGTTCCATGATAATTAATTCATTAATTTCAGCTACTTGGGAGTTTATGAGTTATTAATAAAATAAAAAAATTAGATTCTCTCTCAATCTACTCAACTCCCTTCTTTACAGAGGTAGAAGCATATATTCTATTGGTGGGAATAATATGTACATAAATGAGTGTCTATTATGCTATATATACACAGCATACGTATGCATATTGTGTATGTATATATGGTATTGCCCCCTTTTACATGTAAAAGTTTTTTAAATTTTTTTTTTAGTTTTTGGAGGGAGGAGGGCAAGGCAATTGGGGTTAAGTGACTTTCCCAAGGTCACACAGCTAGTAAGTATTAAGTGTCTGAGGCTGCATTTGAACTCAGGTCCTCCTGACTCCAGGGCTGGTGCTCTATTCACACACCTAGTTTTTGGTGGCCCACATAAACAGTCTTTGGTTGTTGAAAAAGGCAGAAGAAATAATGATAAAATCGACTTATGAAGAAATACAATCTCTTACATAAAGCTTTGAGGAGAGATACAGATTGTTCTGAGGACCAGATAGAGAATTACACTCTCCCCAAACAAATTTACTGAAAGCATCTGTTTGCAGACAGAGCAATAACATACAATGATGGCTATAGGGTTTTATGATCCATTAGGTTGTTTGTATGGAACTGCTTTTAGACTTTTGTATTTTATAACTGATATACTGTAAATGAAATAATTGTTTGGCACCTATGGGTAAATTATATAAGGATTATTGGTTCCATATTTGACAGCAATGTGGATTTCTTGCATTTTTCCTCATAAAGACAAATCACTGTCCACCAAGAGGCTACGATTTGAGGCATGGGAAGACAAAAGAAGCAAATAAGGGAAGAAGCCATGTGAAGAGATAAGGAGGAGGAGGAGAGAGAAAAGGAGGATGATAAATTGGGTTCAGGAGGAACCACAAGAAGTCAGGAAGACGTGGAAGATGATTAGAGAAGCTGCTTGTGGAAAACATAGAAATTGTTCTGATAGGAAGCTGTGGCAGCAGCTTTGCTGAGACTTTAACTTGCTGGTTAAAGAGGTGCATTGTCTTATGGATTGTCTGGGTCTGCTCAGAGATGTCTTCATCCGCTGGACTGATTGCAGAATTGAATTCAGCAGTTGTGTACAGCTGTTTGAGCTAATTGTTTTTGAGTACCACCTGCACCCTGAGAGAAAGGAAACCTCTATGGGATGGATGGTTGGTTGTCCTTCACTGCCCTATTTGGTTTAAGAGGGAGAACATGGGGGGGAAATGCCTATCTTGTGTCTTTTTATAATGAGAAGAGACTTGGCTTTGAGCTGATTGGATAAAGCATCTGTCCTCTAGAGATGAGCTTGGTGGTTTTCTAGCTTAAGGGAACATCTGGTAATTTGAATAGTATAACTTTTTCACAGCAGCACCTTAAGCACCCTAAAGCAAAGATGCTTGAATTTAATTAATCTGTTTGTCCTTGGCAGATTTCTTTCCAAAATGCAGAGTACAGAATTTTTCCTTCACACTGAAATGGTTCTGTGAATCACATATGAGCTAAGGGAAAGGTGGCTATAAGGGAAAGGTGCTTATGAGCTAATAAGTTTGTCATTCCTTAAGAGCAGGAGTGGCTTTGCCCATTAGGAGAGTGGCTCAGAAAGGGAGCATCTAACAGAAAAGCAGTTTTGTGTTGTGTAAAATGATTCTGTTTGATAATCTAGAGTTGTGAGGTGCCCTGAACACATGAATTTCCTCACTCACAGTCTCTCTGTGAATTTTCTATGACAACTTTCCCTTGCAGACACTGAATGTATTGAGGGCAGAGTGTAATCCAGGTTCCTGGGTGAATTGTTATGTTATTATTCCTTCTCTGGTCTTATAGTGAATAAATATTATGATTATTGCTTTTGTCTGATTATTTAGTAAATATTTTATATTTAAGAATTAGTGATGTAATGAGGACTGCTTTTGTATAAATGGAAAGCACAGTAGTGGAGGATCAGAAATTACAGTAGTGAGGAGTGGGATTGTATGCCCCTTCCCACATATTCTAGGGTTGTCCCTAGGACCCTAAGAGAGAGTAGTAAGTTTAAAACCCCAAGCCTGCCACTTGAGGGCAGGTTGGAGTGAGACAATCTAGGAAAGGAGAAAGAAAATTAAGGTGTCATGTCACTTGCCACATCCACATTAAATCTGAAGCCATACCTGGGCTAAATTCAGGGTAAATGGTAGGAGGGGTGGGGATGGGTAGGAGGATACTAGTAGCTAGAGTATCAAGAAGGGCTTCATGTCATAGAGTTTTGAAGAATACAAGGAATTCTTAGGGGGTGAGGTGAAAGCATATGCCAAGCATTGGGTTCAGATAGTACAAAGACTCAGTGATGAGAGATGCAATGTGGTGCTAGGAAGAGCTAGAAGGTCTCGACTGGATTGTAGATGGGATTAATGTATAATAAGGTTGTAAAGGTAGGTTGTGGCTAGGTTGTGAAGGATTTTAAAAGCGAAGCAGAGTTCTCTCCTCTCCTCTCTGCCCACATGCCCTGGGGAGATGAAGAACAACCATCTACAGCTGTGCAGACTAACTCATTTCCTCTCTCAGAAATTATTTGTCATGACATGATCCTAATCATGGCATGATTAAGTTGATGTCCAATGGCTGTCATAAGACATGCAAATTCCACCATGAGAACAAGATTCATTAACAAGGAGATGATTTCTGTGGGAAGCTGCAGGAAAGAGGCACTAGTAAATCACTGCCCAGGAGCCTGTGGGACATTTGTTAGGCACTTAGAAAAGGCTCAGAGCATGGAACAATCCATGCTAGGAGTCGAGGACCAGCCAGAGGGCTGGGATTTTGCGCTGTGCTGGAGGGAACCCTCTGGCCCATCAGTATACTCAAATTGAGAGCTGTAGGCTCCAGGATACCACCTGTGGCATCCCTCTGGTGAAGGACAGAAAGGGTTCACAGGGGCACTCCCACTGGGCTCTCACGGAGATCAGGGGGTTGAGTGTTCACCTGTGCCCACAGTCACCCTATTAAACCACCAATATCTCTGCATCATAGAGTCCTCAGGGCTTTCTCATCTTTTCCTTTTTTTCCCTTGGAGAAAAGATTTTCTGATCTTTCAGACTCTTTTTATTCTTAATAGAATTGTGCAGCGAACACCTCCACCCCCCCCAAAAAAAACCCCAACTAAGCAGGGTTTATATTTGATCCTAGAGGTAGTAGATAGATAGCTGTTGGGGTTTGATGAGTAAGGCAGTGACATGGTTTTGTTTTTTATTGACAAAATAGAAAGTTCTTTATTCTAGGGATAACAAAGGTCTAAAATGTAAAGATGGGGAGATAGAGTTTATGGAGAATGGCATCAACTTTTTCAGTAAAGTATGAAAAAGAATAGCAGTGGAGGAGACCACAGAAGCAAATAAAGAGAAAGATGGGTAGAAACAACACTCATACAAATGTCAACACACAAATGTACAGAGTATGAGTAATATTGTGAATCTGAGGTTTTAACATAAGGAAGTAAGTATATCCTCATAAGTATCAAAGGTTGACAGGCTTTGTAATTGGAATATGACAATGGAAGCATAGACTTTGTTCAAAAAGACAAAATTATACCAAGTGGGTCTGGAGCTCCATTTATCAAGAAGATAGACACCTTTGTGGAGAGCCATGAAACTTAGAGGGAAAATATGTTAAATGTGTGAAATTTAGGTGAAGACAAAAATAAGGAAAAGTATGAATGGTATTATGTTAGGATAATAATGCAGGTGAGCTCCTAACAAAAATCATGAAGATGAGGCATAATATAGTAGTGTTCAGGAACTTTAATTTGCAATAAATCTGTTGGGGACCTTTTTTTGCTAAAGTAGATTTATCTTGCCTATAATTTCATTTTATAGGAAGCAGAGGAAGCTTTAACAAAGGGAACAGAATTCACTTTATAAGGAAATTGGATTCAAGACTTGTTTGTGATCAATAAGGAGAACAGTTGGAGGAATAGAAACAATGGGAACCTTGGCAGAAAGTGATTATGTTATCTTCAAGTTGAATTAGATAAGAAGAAGAAGAATGTTGAGCATAGCCTTATGTGTACCTTAAATTTATGGGGAGCAGATTTCAGTGTTCTGTGAAAAGATAGTTTAGGATCCAATTACCTGACAAACAGAGCTTTCTTTAATTAATAAATTTGTCCCTGGAAGACTTATACCTAAAATGCATTTTTCTTCCATATTCAAATGGTGCTATGACTCAGATTTCCAATGCCTAGTAGGAACCAGTGTGTGACTCTGAACTTCCTATTCTGAAAGATGTCCTTGACCCACTAAATAGAGATGAGAAACTTTTTGAGCCCTTTTAGGAATTTTTTTTTTTCAAGGTAGACTTCCCAGCCTGTTGACTCATTTAGGTTTACAGAATTTGACTGTTTAAGAAAAGACCAACAGATGTGTCTGACATTCTAAGATGTGTTTATATATGTTTTTATTTCTGTTTGTGTCTGTTGGTACCTTATAGTCTTCAGATGACAATTCCTTAAGTGGGATAGTTTAGTATATGTGGGTTTGTATTGAATTTGTATACACAATAGACTTTTATTTTATTTATTTATTTATTATTTTATTTATTGTATACACAATACACAATTATACATGGGTATAAGATTGTCTAGACCAGCAGTTCTCAACCTGTGGGTTGTGACCCCTTCGGGGGGGGGGGGTGTCAAACAACCCTTTCATAGGGGTCACAGGGGTCACCTAAGACCATCGGAAAACACGTATTTCTGATGGTCTTAGGAACTGAGACACAGCTCCTCTATCCATCTCCAGGCGGGTCTGCCCACATGCAGATACACCCATATATGAGTATTAAAGGGTGACAGCATTAGGAAGGTTGAGAACCACTGGTCTATACAAAGAGTTGGCAGGAACCTCAAATTTGCAAAACAGCAATAAGGGCTGCAGGAATAAGGCCAAGTTCTCTGTTACATGGATGAGCCGTAGACTGGGTTATTTCCATACAGTGACGTGGAGAGCAAGGTTCCTTCCCTTAAGGAGATTTAAAGTTATAGTTCCCAGTTGGAGGTGGCTGGAATCAGGTGACCAACAGGTCAATGGGCTTTGAAATCTCCCATGAGGTCAGAACTGAGTATCCATCTTTGGAAAAGTTGAGTGGGAGGTACTTAGAATGGGAAACAAAACATATCAAACAACTCTGTCTCACAAAAAAAACCAGAATTCATATCATACTCTTAGAAGAAGGAAACTTGCAGTTTGGTTTGAGAGAGTATAAAGAATTAAATAAAAAATTCAGGCCATGAACAATTTTTTGATACCTTTCTTTTTATAGACTGCATAAAGTCTATAGAGAGGGGTTTTTTCCTTCAGAAATACAATCCAAGGCCATCTTGGGAATAGCTAGATGATTTAAAGATAGGAGGCTTAGGCTGACTTCATTGCCATTGTTATTTATAGTTTTAATTTTTTTTATCCTCAGGCAGAACAATTATTACTTTGTCTTACTTTTTCCTAAGCTTCTATTAGGCAGACATTGCTATTCTACAAGATCAGCCCATTTTTGATAAAGATAATTCTTTATCTTGCTCCTATGACTGGCATGATGAAAGATCAAAGGGGTCAATTGGTGTTACTGCAGTCCAAAGACTGGTTGGTCAGCTAAATTTTTTCTAATAACGCAACAAATATTATTGTACCTTACTCATGCCAAGGCGTATAATATTGGGAAACCAAGAAAAAGAGAGCAGATTACTTGATGGACCTTTTTCATTTTGTTAGTCTATAGGTTGGTTTTATTCAAATGGTTAAATATTTTCATTATCATAGATGTCTCTTTTAATATATATGTCTTTAGGATGAGTTAAAGCTTATCCTAGTGCTAAAGCAGACTTCAAAGCTCTTACTCCAAAGCAGTTTCAGAAACTGCTGAAAGACTTTATAAACAGAGACTATTTACCACAAATCTGCTGCTCAAAGCCAAAGTCTTTAACACTGAATTCATATATCCCACTGTAAAGGAACTTTTGCTCCCATGGAGCTTAGAATGAAAGTACAGGGTGATGCTTCTGGTAACCACCTCTCTGACCAAATGAAAAAGATATATTACTCCAGGGCAAAGAAATTGTGCCTTATCCTTGTGTCTGCCATCTCCAGAGCAAAAAGACCCTCCATTCATTCCTGATAAGCATCTTTCTAGAAGTAGCTAGGAAAGATTTAGCTGGGAACATGAAATCCATTGTTACCTAAATTTTGGAGCACCCAGCTGCCTTCATTGTGATGTGCCGTTGCTTACCACAAATGTAATTTTTAAATGCAAATATTTGATTCAGGTTGGTATAAAATGTCAGTAATGAGTTTGGCAAACACTGTTACCTTCAATGGCCATACTCCTCTTTACAATGAAATGCATTTTGTAAGCCATTGTTCCTGATGATCTGATGTGGGATAGGCCTAAAATCGGGGAAGAAGATGGATGGTTGTAAATGCAATGCCGAATATTCTCAATAGTCCATTGTTTCTCAGCACTATCATTGCTCCCAGAGGCAATTATTTGACTGGTCACAGTTAGAATCCTAATTAGCACCTGAATGTCCACACTGCCTAGGAGAGGTGAGCAAGATTTAATTGGATGCTATTGGGATAGTATCTGAACCAGATTCATTTTTGCAGTGTGTAGTGTGCATTTGACAGTATGCAACCACATGGTAAGTCTTCTCTTAGATGAAAAGAGGATGACAGCATATACTGAAGACCAGAATTTTTTGATTGACCAGCTGTGTTCCACACATGATGTATAGATTTTCATTTGCCAATTTAAACTAAAAACCAAGAATCTTTTCTGACCTGTGGCCATGGATTTATGTATAGAGGTTCTCAGATTGGAAGCAGGACCAATGACAAATGCACCTTCTATATCTATGGTTCCATTTAAAGAGCCTGACACAGGGGTCCATCAAGATGTGTAGGAGGGAAGTTAAGTCCGTTAGAGAGGGATAATATCAGATATTTAGCATGGAATAAAGAATTAATGAACACCTTTGACTTTTATAATGGTCCAGTTGCTATGTGCATGGCACACAGGTAGCAGGTGGCACAGTGGATAGAACTTGGCCTGGAATCAGGACTGGGTTCAAATCCAGCCTCAGATACTTACTAGCTACGTGACTCTAGACAAGTCACTTAACCACTGTTTGCCTTGGTTGTAAAATGGGGATAATAATATCACCTACCTCCTAGGGATGCCTTGAGGATCAACTGATAAATTTGAAAAAAGAACTTAGTGCAACATTTGAAACATAGCAGGAGCTACTTAATCTGTCCCCTTCTCCTTCCTCTTTTCACAAGAATTAGAGATGAGGATGTAGTTTCAGAACATAAGATATGAGGAGTTGAACAAAGACTAGAACACATACTTTTTGAGTTACAACTATATTGAAACTATCAATGTATAGATTCAGAATATTTGTTTTGTAATAACCACTTGGCCAGCTGATCAAAATGACAATATTAAAGTTCCAGTCATTTTTAAATTGGACCACTTTGACCTCCATATAGCTTCATTAATCTGTTAGCCTTATAGCTACTATTCAGGATATTGAAAGGCTGAAGGCTCAGTGTGTTTGAATGATTCCTTCTTGTTTCTATACTCTGTATGGTGTTCTGTATCCCAGTAATGTAATCTAACACATATTCAAGATCATGCCCTCAACCTTATCATGCCTTTTGTTATGCTGTTACAGCATCTAGAATAGTTCTCTTCATCTTATTGTTTCGATATGTTCACTTTGTTAATGTAAAAAGAGAGTGAGCTCCATATTTACAATGAACAAACTGCAGTAATAAATGTAATCTAAAGCATGGAAAGAAGATGTACAAAATGAGATCCTAATATTAATGAATATAGATTATGCTTCAGATTGGTTGGTGGAGGGCATAAAGGGGAGGAATTTGAAAGCATCCAGATTTCCCTTCCTCTCCCCCTACCTCATTTCCTCTTTAGACGATTACATATTATAAAATGATATTAAGAAAGTACTTTAGTCTGAAGACCTTAGTCTAATTTGAATGAGAAATCCTTATCAGTACCTTTCTTTAACTATCAATTGTGAAAGTCCTTCACTGAATTATTTTTATAGCATTCTTACTAAAGGTTAATAAGTTTCTCAAGGGAGAGGCCTGATCAACCTAAGAGGGACTCCTCCATGAAGTAAGGATGGTAATAATCAAACTACAAGAAGGAAGAAGTCTTTGACTAATTTAATTAACAAATAATAATTATCTTTTGAGCTTCTCTGACCAGATCGAAAAGAGAACCTCTAGAAGGAATGCTTAAAGAAGGATTAAGTGATAATAGGAAAATGATCTTCCGGGGTGTGACTATCATTCTGTTTGAAGAATCAACACTGTTGGCTGAACTCTGATCTGAACTTTGTTATAATGTCTTATCTCATGTGGAATTTTGTCCCTTTGGGGAATGTTGGAGCATAGTATATAGCCTTAGTGGAAATGGCTTGTTATCAGAGACATTGTCAAAGACAGAATGGATTTCTGCTTTTATAGATTTTATCTCTCTAAGCAAAGATAGTTAGAATTATTTAATGAATATATTTGTCTCTGGAAGATTTGTGACTAAAAAGCAGAGTACAGAACTTTTCTTTCATAAAAAGTAAAATTCTTCCACTTTTTTTCCTGACACAATTTTGTTTAGACCTCCCCTAATCTTACACACACACACACACACACACACACCCTCTGCTTAGGACCCATTGCTTCCAAACTGGCCATGTGTTTCTGCATAGTATCCTAAGTGTGTGACCTCACAGATTTCTGGTTTTGATCATAGGCTGATCAATACCTTCTGTTTTGATCCCTGTTCCCCTTTCCACTGCTTTGTTTTGTTAACTCTTCCCCCCCCCTTTTTTTTTGTTTGTTTCTTTGTTTTTGACTTTGGTTTACTTAAAAAATAAAAACCAAAAAAAAGGACAACTGTTTATATACAAAGTCAAACTGGAACTTTGGGTTATGGAAAGAGGTGAAAATTACAAAGGTAAAAGAGAAAGGTTTGACCTACCCAGGCCCAAGCCATTACCACATTCTGAACAATGAGCAGAAGAGAAAGGAGCAGCTTTCACCTGGCAGGAGATCTCATCTGGGATTGGCAGAGTGCAGGACTACAGGCACATAACCCGAGACACAAACTGGCCCCTGCTCCTGGCTCTACTCCTTGTGCAGGAATTGTGAGTCTCTTTCCTCAAGGATCTGTCCCTATAGCTCAGCAGCTTGACCAGATCAAGGATCCACTGACCACAACTGGACTCCCTGAGCTTTTCTCCAGAAAGTCTGTTAGTGCTAGGCCTGGTCACAGGTTCTCAAGATATCTTCCTCTCCCTTCCTGCTACCAGCTGAGTGAAATAAAGGGACAGAGGGACAGAGAGAGAGCTTCTAGCTGAAATAAGAAAGAGGGAGAGAGACGGGGTTATATTCCATAGTCTCTTTATTGCAGACCTATTTCATACAGAGCCAAAGATACGCGGAAGATACAAGGTTTACATACCCTTAGCAGAATGCAAGGAACCACCCTTGGTCTCGATCTTTCTCTACCCCAACCCAAAGCCAATCACTCTTTAAGCTCTTTATCTTGGGACCATGTCCAGAGGCACGAACAGGGTGTTACAATCAAGACTTGCAAATTAACTCAGTACTTTCTTTAGATATTCATGAGAGCATCCACCCAACAAGATTATACTTTCCTTGCATATCTGTCTAATGACCTTTGTAGAACTGGGGAGCTAATGTAGCCAAGGACCCTGAAAGTCTTGGCCTACAACACTTTGCTTTGCCTCATCCTAAACTGGAAGTATATGAGGAAGCACAAGTTAAAAGGGCTCCAGGAGGAGCCACAGTAGAGGGAGAAATGATATTTGTTTTGTTAACTCTTAACTGAGCAGCAAGTTAATTTCAGGTACGATTGCCCTCAATCTTTTAGACAGGACAAGTATGGCTACCCAAGGTACTCATCTGAATAACCAGAGGAGTCTTTGGTCACACTCTGCCAGGTTTGCCTCCTGTGAACACCTGGACAAAACCTAGAAGAGATAGTTTGTGAGCACCTAGGAATGAAAGCAATAACCTCTGTGAGCCAACACTGTTGTGCCTAGTTGTGCCATATTAACTTCGGTTTTTGTTTGTTTGTTTGTTTTAATTAAATTTAATGTTTAGTTTTAGTTTACATCATTCATTTCCAGAAGATTTTGAATTACAAATTGTCTCACCATCTTTCCTCTACACACCAACGCAAAACAGTGATCCCACTGTATACCCCACCTAATCTGCTCTGTCCTATATCTTCCCCCATCTCCCCTCTGACTTTCCAGTAGGATGAGATGGATCTCCATACTCCAGTGCCTGTATCTTATTTCTTAGTTGCGTATAAAAATAATCATAATATATATTTTTAAACATTTGATTTTAAAACTTTGAGTTCCAGATTCTTTCCCTTCCTCCCTCTTCACCCACACTTACTGGGAAGATAAGCAATTCACTATAGGCTGTACATGTATAGTTTTGCAAAATATTTCCATAGTGGATATATTGTGAAAGACTAACTATATTTTCCTCCATCCTATCCTGCCCCCACTTGTTCTATTTTCTACTTTGACCCTGTCCCTTTACAAGAGTGTGTGCTTCTAACTACCCTCCCCCACAACCTGCCCTCCCCTCCATCATCCCCCCTCTCATTCCTTTCCCCCCTACCCTCCTGTGGGGTAAGATACTCAATTGAATGTGTATGTCATTCCCTCCCTAAGCCAGCTTCAAGGAGAGTAAGGTTGACCCATTCCCTTTTGCCTTCCTGTTCTTCCCCTCCATTGTAGCAATTATCTCTTGCCTCTTCTATATGAGATAATTTACCCCACTCTGTCTCTCCCCATCTCCTCTCATTATATTCCTCTCTCACCTCTCAATTTCACCTTTTAAATATCATCCCTTCCTATTTAATTGATCTTGTGCCCTCTGTCTATGTATACCTGTACACATACATACACACACTCACATATATATTCATATGCACAAAACCCTCCTATATAGACACACACATATATTTATATATATACACATACACACACTTATATTCCCTTCAACTGTCCTCATGCTGAGAAAGATTCATAGGTTACAATTATCATTTGTCCATGTAGGCATGTAAATAGTTCAACTGTAATAAGTTCCTTATGATTTCCTTTCCGTGTTTACCTTCTCATGCTACTCTTGCTTCTTATATTAGAACGTCAAATTTTCTATTCAGCTCTGGTTTTTTCAACAAGAATGCTTGAAAGTCCTCCACCTCATTGAATAACCATATTTTCCCCTGAAACATTATACTTAGTTTTGCTGGGTAGATGATTCTTGGTTTTAATCCTTAGCTCCCTTGACCTCCAGAATATCATATTCCAAGTCCTTCAATCCCTTAAGGTAGAAGCTGCTAGATCTTGTGTTATCCTGATTGTGTTTCCAGAATATTCGAATTGTTTGTTGTTTGTAATATTTTCTCCCTGATCTGGAATTCCAGAACCTGGCTATAATATTTGTAGAAGTTTTCTTTTTGGGATCTTTTCAAGAGGTGATTGGTGAATTCTTTCCATTTCTATTTTTCCCTCTGGTTCTAAAATATCAGGGCAATTTTCCTTGAGAATTTCTTGAAGGATGCTTTCTAGGTTCCTTTTATTTTTTTTGATCATGGCTTTCAGGTAGTCCAATAATTTTTGAATTATCTCTCCTGGATCTATTTTTCCAGCTCACTGGTTTTTCCAATGAGATATTTCACATTGCCTTCTATTTTTT
>CM053597.1:217421122-217462941 GCA_028646575.1 Pseudocheirus occidentalis
TGGAGGATAAGCCTATGCTCTGGACTGGGCCTGACTTAGGCCACTTCCCTGACAGTATAGGTTCCATTTTGTATCAAAATGAGACACGTGGGGCCGCTAGCTGGTGCAGTCAATAGAGCACCAGCCTTGGAGTCAGAGGACCTGCGTTCAAATCTGGCCTCAGACACTCTACCTCCCCCCCGCCAAAAAAACTAGCCATGTGACCTTGGACAAGTCACTTAACCCCAATTGCCCTCCAAAAAATTAAAAAATAAAACAAAATGAGGCACTCGGAGGTCATTCAACAGTTAACAAAAGGCAATTTACTAAGCCTCTATAGGAGAAGGATATTCACCAAGGATAGGCATTAGGAAACCCTTGAGTTAATGGAGCTGATCTAAGCTCCTAACCACAATCATCAACCAACCATCTAAGGGCCCCTGCACCTCCAGGGCTACTTTGTACTCAATAGGCAAAGAAGTGACATCAACCATCTGAGGATTAGTTCCCCGAGTTAATCAAATCTCCTGGAATGTCTCCTTACCTTCTACAGGAGAAGGGGTTTGGATGTTGTTTCTACCTCAGGCTAGTAGTGATATCATTGGGTCAGGGGTTATATGTAGTTTAGTAACTTTTTACACAAAGTTCCAACTTGCTTTCCAGAATAACTGAACCAATCCACAACCTTGCCACTAATATACCTACAAAGTAGGCTTCCAGCCAGTCTTAGATGTCTCAATCTCTGTCCCTCCACCTATTCTCTTCATTCTTCAGTCCATTAAATATCATTCATTGCTATCTCTGACTTGCTCTTCATGGATCACAGTTTTCAGCAGCATCGTATGGCTGCTTGTTCAGAGATGAAAATCTATCATTCCTCCAATAGACCTGTTTGAACAGGTATCCTCTTTTCTTAAATTTATTTTTAGTTTTCAACATTCACTTCCATAAGTTTTAAACTTTCTTCCTCTTTTCTACCAGCAAAATGGAATCATCTGGTGTCTGTCAGATCCCTTGCAGAAGCTGCTGTCTCTCCCAAAACAATGAGATCCTGAAGAATTTGGGGTCTGGAAATGATGGCACTCTCTAGCCTGCCTCCTCAGCCTTCCAACTCTCCCTGCCCGGTCTGGGAGGTGGTCTGTGCCTGAGATGAGGGTTTTGTAACTGTTTACATCTGTATATTGCTTAACAGCTTGAAGAGCTCACCAGATCCTCATAAGACTGTGAGTTAGGGAATTTGAGCACAATATACAGAGTAGATGAGAAAACAGACTTAAAGAATCACCAGCAAAATCAAACTACCTACAAGCAGCAGAGATGAGACCAGAGCTATGCTTATTCTGACTCCCAGTCTAGTGTCCTTTTTACTTTTTTTTTTTTTAACCATACCATACTACCTTTCCCTCACCAAACTGCAAATATTAGGCTTGCTCTTCTCATAGACAGTCCCACAGTCTCTCTATTCAGAGAAGCATTCATTTTGTTCAATCCTTGTCAGTCATGTCTGACTCTTCATGACCCCTTTTGGGGTTTTCTTGGCAAAGATACTACAGTGGTTCGCCATTTCCTTCTGCTCATTTCACAGAGGAGAAACTGAGGCAAAAGGGAGCATGTGACTTGTCCAGGGTCACACAGCTGGAAAGTTTCTGAGGATGGATTTGAACTCATGAAGATGATGAGTCTTTCTGATTCCAAGTACAATGCTCTATCTACTTTACCACATGGAAGCAGTCCGTTATAAAAACGGAAAGAAATTAGGACCAGGGAGGCTCTATAGTACAGTGGAAAGAACACTCACTGGCCTTGGCATCAGAAGACTGAGTTCAGACCCCTGTGTGACCTTGGGCAAGCAACAACCTCCCTGAGCTTTAGTTTCTTCAACTATTATTATGACTGGGTGACTTCAGAGCTCTAGCTCATCTCTCATCTTTAGGAGACTTCGATCTAGGAGTCTCTTCCAAAGCACACTATTTACCAGCTCTGTGGCCTTGGGCCTCTGAGTCTCAGTGTCTTCCTCTGTAAAATGAAGACCATAAACCCAATCTTGCCTACCTCACCAGTATGTTCCAATGATCAGATGAGAAGATTCTCTCTCAACCTAAACAAAAACCTTTGTACTTCCCCCGACCTCAACTTCTTCCCTTTTCTCCCTCCAGTCTCGAGCTCTGAAATTCCTTCCATTCCTCCCATTCCTTCCTTAGGAAGTATTCTTAACAAACTTCCCTTTATTTTAGATTTTTTTTCCTCTTACATTCTTTCCAACTTCTGGCATTCACAGAGACCCAGCACTCCACATCCCTCCCTCCCATCCCCAGATAATAGTGTATCCCTAGCCTTCCTATCTATTATTGGATTCACCTGCTTTCATGCCCTGGGATCCACTGGACTAGGAAGAGGAATAAGCATATTTATTACTTGTAACCAACATTTCCACACCCTCCCTTATGCATTCAGTAACCTCTCCTCTGAGATTCATATCATCGAGATTTATTACCCTATTCAGGTCCAGGTAGCAGTTATCTACTGGCCCCCAGGTCATTCCTTCTCCCTTCTCTAGGAGTTCAGTATTTTGCTCAGTCTATCTCCCTCTCTCTCCCCCTCCCTCCCTTCCTCCCTCTCTTCCCCCTCTCTCTTCCCCTCTTTCTCTCTCCCTCCCTCTCTCTCTCTCTCCACTTTAACCCTTGCCCTTACATATGTTTGTATTCCTTTAAACACTGTGGCCTGAGCCTCAGATCATTGATGCCCTCAACTCCCATGACCTCTACTTTCACTTCACCTAAGCCGTTATCCACAACAGTTCTACTTCTGTGACTGAGCTTATTCCTCTCAAACCTATTCTTCAACTTTTGCAATGACCTCAAGGTTTTCCCCAGACCAATACTCTTATTTTCTATTCAGTTTTCCCTCTTCCCAGTCTTTACCCTATAGCAAACTAGTGTAACTTTACACTGCCCTTTGGTCTAGAATTCTTGCCCTATTGCTATTATACTTTGCCAAATCATTCACTGTTTCTGATCCTATTTACAAGCTGATAAATAGTATTAAAAGAAGTTACATACGGCATGCCCTCTGGGACTACACCCTTACCCCAAGCTTGCACTCATAGGTTGGATCCTTTGTGGGACGACTGCCCCAGGTTCAATGTACTTTGTGGCTCTCCACTCCAAAAAACTATAGCTCTCAAGCCCCCACCAATGCGTTTATTTTCTATGACTAGCACAGTGGCAACATTGGCTCATGGAAAAGACATTTAGTAAACCTCCAAACCTGGAGTTCAGCCTCCTGTGAATACAAATAAGGAGAATGGGCACACAGATAGAGTATGCTAGTAGAGAGATATCCACGTAATGAATGCACATGACCAAGGCAATTCAGACCTCCAGCACTAAAAGGGACTGATTTTAATTTTCTTTCTTGTGATGTCCTCAAGCTGTTCCCTCTAGAAGTAGGACATCTACTGTTCAGCTTGCTCTCCTGGGCTCCCTGGTCCTCTTCTTCTTCACAGCTCTGTTCAACTGTAGAGCTGGGTTCTTTAAAACTGCTACTCTTCATAGTTCAACATGATCCCCAGCCTGGATTCTCTTGTCTTATTATCCGTTGGGTGCAGAGAGGTGCTCCACTGCTATTGCCAATTGAGATGAAGAAGTAAGAAATATATTTCCTCTATCCCCTTATGCTTTCTGAAGGAGGCACAGGGGAAAAGGCTAAGGAGTTGGAGGAGGCAGGGCAGGCACTAGCTGAGAGAGAGAGAGAGAGAGAGAGAGAGAGAGAGAGAGAGAGAGAGAGAGAGAGAGAGAGAGAGATGGTGATGATGATGATGATGATAGGGAGGTGGCCAATAAACTGAACTCTTAAAGAAGCTAGAGATTCTACAAGGCAAAGGTGAAGAGAAGATGCATTCCAGGCCTGGGAGATGACTTCTGCAAAAGTGGGGAGAGAGACATGGAATAAAGTACACAGAGGAGAGCAAATAGGTCAGCTTGGTTGTAACATTTGAATGCTTGAAGGAGAATTATGTACAGTAAGCCTAGGAAGGTGGTCTGGAACCAGACTGTGAAGGACTTTAAAAAAGCCAAATAGAAGAATTTTCATTTTACCTTAGTGGCAAGAGAAAGCCACTGAAGTTTTTTGATTAAAAGAATGATTTGGCCAGATCTGTGTTGGGCAGCCAATCCATAAGCTCTTATAAAATGCTTGCTATATACCAGGCACCAGGCTTTAGGAATATCATTTTGGCAAGTATGTAGAATGTGGATTGGAAAGGGAGAGACTAGAAGCAGGGAGACCAAGAAGGAGGCTATGATCTATTGGACACAGGGATGGTCATGTTACATAGGGAAGGGGATAGATACATGAGAGATGTTGTGGAGGTGGAAGTCTCAAGACTTGTCAATAGATAGAATAAGATAGATAAGGGAGAATGAAGAGTTGAGGATAACTATAAGATTTTTAAACATGGGTGAGTGGAAAAACAGGTGGTTTCCTCAATAGGAATAATAACATTAGGAAGAAGATGGGGAGAAGGGAGTGAGTATGGACATACAGAAGCAGTTAGATGGTGAAATGGATTAAAGCACTGGGCCTAGAGTCAGGAAGATTGGAGTTCAAATTCAGCTTCAGATACTTCTGGGCTGCATGACTCTGGGCAAGTCATTTAACTTCTGTTTACCTTGGTTTTCTCATCTATAAAATGGTGATAATAATAGCAACTACCTCCCAAGATTGTTGTATCAAATGAGATAATGATTGTAAATATGATAATTGTAAAAAAAAATAATCATAAAGTTGATATAAAATTGATAAGTATAAAATGCCTGGCACACAGTAAATGTTACAAAAAATGTTAAAATCATTATCATCATCATCATCACAATTATGACCATTGTTATGTGGAGAGCAAGATAATCATCTATGCTATAAATATACTGAATTTAAGGTACCTATGGGACATCCAGGTTTAGATATTCAGGAGCAGCTAAGAACAGCTATGTGGTGAAGTAGAGAGGGCATGGGGCCTAGAATCAGGAAGATCTGAGTTTGAGTCTAGCCTCAGATGCTTACTAGCGTGACCCTGGGCAAGTCACTTATCCCCTATTTGCCTCAATTCCTTATCTGTAAAATGGGTACACACTGGGGAAGTAAATGGTAAACCACACCAGTATCTTTGCCAAGAAAACCCCATGGACAAAGTCCCTGAGGTCATATATAGTCAGACAGGACAGAATGACCAAACAACAAGAAAATACAGGAGAGAAACTAGGATTGGTTATATAGATCTGGTGGTCATGCGATCACCACAAGAAAGTATGTAGAAAGAAAAGAGGCTAGGGAAGAGCCTTAGGTTAGTTAGAGGAAGGATATGGATGATGATTCAACAAAGATTGAAGAGGAGTAGTCAAGGTAGGAGGAGAACCAGGAGAAAGCAGAGCCACAAAAACCCAAGGAGAGAGTACTTCAGAGGAGGTGGTCAGCAATATCACAAGCTACAGAAAGGTTAAGAAGGATGAAGACTAAGAAAACGCCATCATATTTGGCAATTATGAGATCCTGTTTACTTTGGAAAGAGCTATTTCAGTTGAATGATAAAGCTGAAAGTCACACTGCAAGGTGTTTAGGAGCATGAGATTAGAAAGCAAATGTCAAGAAATGGATGGCTTTTTCCTAGAGTTTAGCCTTAAAGGGAAGATAAATATAAGATGGTAACTTGAGGGGATGCTAGTTGAGGCTCTGTTGAGCTCTGTGTTGAGGCTCTGTGGTCAACCACACTTACTAGTAGCCTACATTGGGCTAAGAACCCCTAAGAAAATGAACATGAACCATCATACTCATTGATGTGTGCCAATATATAAGATGTGTGCCACCCTTTTAAGACATGTTTGTCATATAGGCGATACACTCTTACACAGTTTCCTATGGTAACCTAGGGCTATGTTTGCACATTTCCTTTTTAATGCCTGAAATTGTAACAATTCTCTTATTAACAAATTAGCTTGAAGCTCCTGTCCTGGGTTATTAAATTATAAATAATTTAATATTTACTAAAATATTATAATTATTATAATATTAAAATACTGACTAAACCACTTTTCCCATAAGCAGTTGCTCATTTCTCCATGTACCAAACTTTCTAATTTTGACTAGGCTCAAACATCAAAGTTACTGAGTACACAGTTTATAGACAAAGTAACAAAGAATGACCCAAAGACATAGAAAATAATTTACAATGTTTTAGCTGTGAAGATCATAGCCTGATTCACCTCAAAGTATCACTGTAAAGGATGACTTCTGAAAACACTGACCCACAGTTCAGTTCACTCGGGAAATAAATTGAAGTCTCCAACAATTCTCTTCATCTTCCTCACAGTGTAAAGGTAAAAGCGGTTCTCTCCAGAAAATAACTTCTCTTCATCTTTTTCTGTCTTCTCCATAACTGCTAATAGTTTTTCTGGAATAGACTCTTTATGGAGTAGACGTTTAATTTGCTAACCACTCAATGTTCTGAAGTCTCTTAAAAATGCAGCAAAAGTATTTATAGTGTCTGTGGGAAAGATTATTGAAGCTTTGGTTACACTAGGATTGAATGAAGGGGTTTTTTAAAAGGAGATATGTGAGGTGGTTTCTAAGCAAAAAGAGAAGAGAGATAGAAAGGGGATGACTGAAGGGCCAAGCTTGAGAGGAGACGGGAAGAGGTGAAGATCAAAGTTACAAAGAGAGAAACTGGATTTGGAGAAGGGATACCTCTTCAAAACAAAAGATTTTATTTGTCTTAATCAGCCAATATTCACCTTCTCATCCTCACATTTCAACCTCCTCCCCCTCTCCTGAGAACTCCAGAAAAGCAAAACCCATTAAAACAGTTATAGTCAATCAAAACAAATTTCTACATTGGCCAAATTAGGGGAAAAAAAATGATCTCGTTCTGTATTCTGAATAATTTACTTCTCTATTAGCAGGTGGGTAGCATTGCTTCATCATTAGTCCTCTGTAATCCTGGTTGGGCATTATGCTGACAATAACTCAGCACAATAGTATTTCATCACATTAATATACTATGTTCATTTATTGTGCACTATGTGGACATGCTCTCAGGTTCCCATTCTTTGACACTTCCAAAACAGCTATAAATATTTTTATATTATATATATATATATATATATATTTTATAAATATTTTAGAGTTCATTTTGCTTAGGACTAATCACTCTCTTAATCTACTTTCACTTTAATTCCCCCTCTCCCTTGTCCACTTTTCCTTGTGTTGAGTTAAATGTTTTTCTGCAACAAACTCTGTGTGTGTATATGTGTATGTTTATGTGTATGTGTATGTGTATGTGTGTGTTTTCTTTGATTAGCTCAGATGGGATTTAGGCTAAAGTGTTACCAATTCCCTCTCATCCCCTACTCCTTGTTTGTTTAGATATCTACTTGTGCACCCTGATTTTATAATTTTCTCCTAACCTTTCTTTCCCCCTTCTCTTTCCATTTTTCCCCACTTAATGTCAAGATACAACAGAATACTCCCATGTTGTTGTTGAGGGGAGTAAGGGACAGAAGCAGAATAAAATGAAAGCCATTCGAAAAATCTGAAACCTGTTCTTCCTCATCTCAAGCCCTGTGCCCTTCTCTCCACCATTATCCTGTGAGCTCTTAAAGAGTAGGGCCCCTGTTCTTTATCCCTTTCTTCCCTTGAATCTACCAACACAACACAACACACAGAGGGCTCTGTCGGATGTGAATGTTCAATAAACAAGCCTAACAGCTGCTTCAAATAGTTGCTGTGAACCTGTAGTAGGCAATCTGGGAAGTTTCACAATGTCCAACTGCACCTGGAGTAGGAAGAAGCTAGAGAGCTTATTCCAGGCCAAAAAGGGCAACGTTCTTTGTTTCTTCTAGAGTTGAGATTATAGAATGTCAGGGACTGGAAGAAGCCTTAAACATAGTAGTGTGGTGGAAAGGGAGCTGGGTGTAGAGGTAGAAGTCCTGGGTTTGCATTGCAGGCAGTGAGGTACAGTGGAAAGCATGATGGCCAAAAGACCTAGGATAGATTTCCACATTACCTGTGTGACCTGGGCTAGTCCCTTAAACTTTAAGCTTCAATTTCTTCATCTGTAAAATAAAGGGTTGGATTAGATGGCTTCTGAGGTCCCTTCAGTTTACTCTCTACCTCTCAATCTATCATTCAAACCCTGCTACATTACTATTTGTGTGTCTCTGGGAAAATCTTGACCTCTCTGGGTTTTCCTCATCTCTAAAGTGGTTGGAATAGATTTCTCTCTGGAAGATGCCTTCCAACTCTGTATTTTGTGCGTCAGCTCATGTAGTTCAACCCTTTCATTTTCCAAATGATGAAACCAAGCCTCAGGGAGGGGAGGAGACCCAGCAAGATGGTGGAGAAGCTGGGATTCATATCTGGACCTTTAGGCACATGAAACTACAAGCTTGGGTTTTAGAGGCAGCTAGAATGCACAGTAAAGCACTGGGCTCAAATCTAGCCTCAGACCCTAGTTATGTGAACCTGGGCAACTCTTCTCTCTTTTGCTCAGTTGGGGATATCTGTATGGCAGGAGCCAGCTCCAGCACACCCTTGAAATTTTTTCTGTTATGTGTGTGTGTGTGTGTATGCACACACATGTATGTATGTATGCGTGTATATATATACACACATATAATTATATAATACAAATTTAATATAAACTATGACTTTGTGTTATGTATAACTCGGTTTTCAGTATAATGAGAGACTATATGACATAGGAGACAAAGAGCCAGACCACTCAATGTGCGCTGCCTGGGACCCAGGGGCTGTGACCTTGGACAAGTCATTTAAGCAACTTCTCAGCGTCCAGGCAGATCTCTTAATTACAAACTATAGAAAAATTGCTGGATCTAGGTTGGGAGGGGAGTTTGGAATAACCAGACCAAACCAAAAACTCGCCCTGGAAGGGTGTAGCCGCCCGAAGGTCCTGATCCTTGCAGCTCCAGGGTCCCACAGAAGGCGCGCGCCCGGCGGGGAAGGCGCGCCCCCGAACGCAGCCCCGAACGTGCGCGCTCCCGCGCCGGGAACGTCAGAGGTAGGGGAACGGCGTTGCGCGCTCGCGCCCTCGGGCGATGGGCGGGGCTGGGGGCGCGGCCGGGAGCCAAGCCGGGGCGGGGCTGCCGGGGCAGTAGGTGCGGCCGCCTGGGTTGCTACAGGTGCGTTGCAGGAGCCCGAGCGCGAAGGAGCCGTAGCGGGGCGGACGGCATCGCGGAGTGTGAGGCAGCTGGGGAGCCAGGTCGGTGCCTCCGCTCTCGGAGTCTTTCTTTTTTTAACCCGAGGGCCGAAGGCGACTCTTGTGCTGGGGAGGCCTCAGGGTGGGGGAGGTGGGGTGCGAAGCAGGTGCGCCCCTCCTGACTGCGCATGCCCCCCAAACGGGTGGTGGGGAGGGGCGAGGGGTGTCCACTAGATGGGCCGGCTCGTGCGGGGCGTGGGGGGTGGGGATAAAAAGCAAAAGCGTTCCGTTGTTTTGGGGGGAGGCGGTTGGGGCCAGAATGAATCGCACTCACCCCGGTGGATGTCCATTCCTCCCTCTTACCTGCCTGTAAGGTTTACGGAGGAAAAGAGAAGCCCACTAAAATTGAGAAACACTGCCTAGGTTGGGAATGAGAATAAGGAGCCGAAAGCTACTCCCGGTTATCCGAACCCACCCCTGTCTTCCTGGTAGTCTCAGCTATCTTTGATGTCTCTCCCCTACACTCCTTCAAGTTTGTGTAATTCGAAGACCTCTAGGTGTTGGAGACTTACAGCCTGGAAGGGGATGTGTATTTGGGAGTGGGGGTGGGGGGCCCCGGGGGCCCCGGGGGCCCCATCCCTATTGTACTGAGAATTCCAATAGCACCTATCACGATCTAGGTGTTACTATAAGGTAACAGTATACTCATGGCCACACCTACTAAGCTCCGAGATGGGAGATGTTAGAAATAAACCATCCAGCACACTCTTCTTTTGTCCTCTTATTGGTGCTTTTGAGTAATTGGGTTTAATTGATACTGTTAATAGATTTATTTCAGCCATCCCCTCATTCTTTACGCCAGGCTTTTCTAATCTAATACATTTTAGTTGGTCTCGCTTTAAAAAAAATGTGCTATTTTCACGAAAGGAGCATTTTCTTTGTATGGGAAGTGTTCTTCATTTCTTTCATTCATTGCATGGTGTTGAAACCAAAAGAGAGACACATGTAACTTAGCATCTTTTATTAAACTATGGTTATTGGTATTAGGAAGCTGCTTTATTTAATGAAGAGGTGACATTTTACTTCCCTTTCAAACATTATTTTTACCTTGTGAATAACTGTGGATATCCATTAAATCCATTTGTCATTTCCATATTTCTTAACTTGTCTCCTCTAAGTCTGTAGACTTTTGGAGTGCAAGAAATCAGGCCAATTAACCTGTCTCCACTTCCATCCTGCTATTAAGCCTATGAGGATTTAGTAAATGTGTAGCCGTAGTCATTTTCATTCTTAATTATGCCCTGGAAGTACATGTTACCTATTTGTCCCTGAATTGTAAACTCTCTCTGGCAAGGGAAATGGATTGGCAACATTAGTAACTGAAAGGTGGCTGGTGCCATCTTGTGAAAAGGAATTGTTGCCTATCGATTGCTTCCGTCTATGATTTTAACTTGTATATTTAGGTTTTGTTCCTGATTTTGGTTAAAGGTTAAGAGGGAATTACAAACTTCTAATCACGTTTTAAAAAGAAAGCTTTCAGAAGTGAAATTTTTAGCTGGAAGCTCAAATGCAATTAAGTTCTTGACTTTGTAAAGGATATCTTTTTTACTGTGTTTTTATTAAACCAAGTCTCTTTCTACCTGAATATGCTTGTGCTTCTTGGAGCTGCTTTTACAGTTATAGTCTTGGGAATGTCACATGTACTGTAGATCTTGTATGGGTAAGAGAATGCTACTTTCAAGGAAAAGGGCTTTTGGGGGGTTTGAAAAGTATTAATTTCTTTCCTTCCCTGTATGAATGTTGTACAGAAAATACATGCATCTTGTCATCTTGTATTGTTGGATGAATATTGCTAATAAAGTTTATATAATGAGAATATAAGTTATAGTAATGTAGATATTTTTTTCTTTTGTAATTTGAGCTATGGTACTCTAGTTCCTAGGTGCATTTTCCACTTTTTATTCTATATAATTTGTGTGTTTACATTAATGCTATTTTCTCAAACAGTTTTCAAGTTAATTCTAATTATTACTTCTCTTTGAATTGCCATTTTTTCTTTCATGCTTTGTCATCAATCTGCAGTAATGAACAGAGACACTTTATGCCAGAAAAAGTACATTAAAGAGAAGGAATATACACAAAGATTCAAGAGAAGGATAAAGGAGATGGAGAGTGAGTTAGTGTGGTAGAGTAGAAAAAAGTGCTAGATTTGTAGTCTGAGGATCTGGATTTGAATCCAGTCTTTTGTTTATCTGTAAATTGAAATTGTTGGACAAGATGACTCTTCAGATGGTTTTCAGCTCTAAATCTATAATCCTGTGGTGAGAACTACTTAGTAAAACAACCTCCAGGCTACAATTTTAGTTATTTTTTCTTTTTATTTTAAAATTAGTTATGAACTTGAAAAACATTAGCAAACACGAACATTTTCATAAAGTCCTGCCTCTGACACAAGGCATGACCTTGGATAAGTCATTTAAATTCCCAGGGCCCCAGGCAAATCTCCTTGATTATAAACAGTACAACAATTGCTAACTTGCATTGTTAGGAGTTTGTAATAAAATCACAGGTCCAGTGTTTAAAAAATGGTAGCACTAACACAAACTGTCCTTCTTATCCTTGTGCCTTTCTGGAATTCCTTCTGTTCTTTTGCATATTTTAAAATGTTTCATTGTTGCTCTTTTATTTCTTTTCTTTTACATCATCATCATTTCTATCTCCACTTCCTTCCTAACTCTTGCCAAAATAACAAATATAATCAAACAAAAAAAAATTCAGGCATTGGTTGTGTTTGAAAATGTTATATTTCAGAATCTTACCCCCAGAGTCCCTCATCTCTGCCAAGATGTGGGAAGCATGATACATCATTAGTCTTCTAGAGGTGAGTTTAGGCATTGGATTGATCAAAGTTCTTAAGGCTTTTTTCAGTTTCTTTTCTTTTGCTATATTATATAAATTAACCTCCTGGTTCTGCTCACTCTATATCACTCTATATCAATTCATGCAAATCTTCCTAGGTTTCTCTAAAACCATCTTCTTCACCTTTTCTTTCTGCACAGTGATATCTTGTTACATTTGTATTTGATATTTTGTTCAGGCATTCCCCAGTTGATGGGCTCCCATTTATTTTCCAGTTCTTTGCTACAACAAAAAGTGCTGCTTTAAATATTTTTGTATATGTGGATTCTTTTCTTATCTTTGGTATCTTTGGAGTATAAACCTAATAGTCATATTGATGGTTTACAAAGAATTTGGAGAATATCACATCAGCTGGGTAGTCATCAGTTAAATGAGAAATATTTCATGACATCATACTTAAGTACATACTACTCTGAACTAGATTATATATATGGATTAAAACTATCACCTTTAATGGAATATGTACAGCTTTTAGTTTTTTCTGAAGAAAAATGATTTTAACTTAGATTTGTATCAAAAGAGCTATAATTTCGTTGATTCAGATATCCCTTCCAGCACACCTTCCATAATCTTTGTGAATTAAAGTGACCAAAAAAAAAATATTAATCACTTAGTGGTCAGCCTAGTGATGAATCTCTGGGAACTTAGGAAAATGGGAGCCCATGGTCAAAACCTTTCCCTTCGGATTGGTAGGTCCTGCCAGAATTTGTGTTCCCCATTGGCATAGACATTGAAAATCCAGAGTAATTCCCTGGACAATATAAGGCATCAGAGGAGTATCTCATTTATGATTTAATAACATGTGAAGGCAAAATACTTAATATTTGGTTATTTTTAAACTGTATTGCACTCTAAAATTACATATTAAATTATATTAAACTTAAAAAGTCTAAACCCTTTATTTTGTACCAGCTTTGTGAATACATGCCTAACAGCGGTTATCAAATAAATGTGATGATATGGCTCAATGGCCAATGGTACTCTTAGTACTGGGACACTGACACAGTTACTCTGTAATTGGACTCTCAGTCCCCAGGACTCAAGCAGGTGATTGTATTAATGCAGATGTCTGTTCTTTCACAAAAAGAGCAGGGTTTTAACCAACAAAAAATCCATTATTCTCCTTGTTAAATGCTTTTTACATTTAAAATCTGTACACTACGTATTTCTTTTCATTATACTTTCTCATAGTTAATATGTGTACCATAGTACCATAACATTTTATTCTTTACCTCTTAAATGATTTGGTTAGTCATGTGATAAAATGTGGAAAATCTAGGCTTGAGCAGTGCTACCTTTTAAGAGAAAACACGAAAGAAGGAGAAATATAACTTTTCCCTTCTGTTAGCCTTTGTCCAGGAACAAGTATGGAACTGTTTATTTCTTTGTTTATTACAATAACAAATCTAAAGTTTAGAAAACTTTCCAACCACTGTAACAAGTCTTTTCTTGTTACATCCTCAGATTCCAAAATAATTTTTACTTTTTTTCTCCAGAGTTGAAGAATAATACAACGTAAGAAACATAAGACCATGATATTCATTAACAGGAAAACTTTAACTATTATATATGACAATTCCACTTGTATTTTTTAAAGTATCTTGGGAGCTATAGAATTTGTACAGCAGAGGAAAGAGAACTATAATAAAGTTCACAAAAACAATACCCTACTCCATATACCACAGTAAGCTCCAAATGAATGCATGAAATAAATTTGAAAGGTCTCTTCACTTTAAAAAGAAAATTAGAGGATAATGGAAGGAGGTCTGTCCCTTGTGCATTATTCGCTAGGGGAAGAGTTCTTAACTGTACAAGGAGTAGAAGTGGTCATAGGAGAGAAAATGGACAGTTTCAATTTTATAAAACTGAAAAGCTTTTGCATTTGTAAAATTGAAGTATTTAGTTAGGGGGAAATCTTTATAGCAAATAATCTGAGAAATGCCTGATATGCAAGATATTCATGGATTTAATACACATATAAAAGAATAAGATAAGGGCTGGTAGGTGGCACAGTGAATAGAGCACCAACCCTGGAATCAGGAGGATCTGAGTTCAAATTTGGCCTCAGACACTTAACATGTATTAGCTGTGTGACCTTAGACAAGTCACTTAACTCCAACTGCCCTGCTGTCTCCCCTCCAAAAAGAAAAAAAAATAAGAACAAGATCCAATTCCCAGTAATTCTAACTATAGAGTTTGCTTTTATGAAATATTTTCAATTATGTGTAACCAAAATTAACCATTTTATTCTTTGACTTCATTTTATCCCTTGTTTTGGAAAGAATTCTTCTGGTTACAGTTGTCAAAATTACTTCCTTCCATTTTCCTTTAACTTTTGAAAATGGTACGTGACCTTTTATATTTAGATAATGTGATCATTTGGAGTTTATTATGGCATATGGTGTAAGGTACTGTTCTTTGCATTACACAGTACTGTATGAATTTTTTTTTAACCTCAAAATTAGACTTGTTAAAGTACAGACAAAATTGTCCTGAGAATATACTGCATATTGCTGATTGTAAAAATTGCACTTGTTCATACCAAGTTTCTTATATTGTGTGTATTTTTCAGTTTTAGGAATAATTAAAAATGAACATGGGCTCTGACATCAGGAAAAAAAAAGCAATAAATAAAAATTACTGTGGAAATCTAAAGTGATCAGAGGATATAAATGGGCAGTTTTCAAAAGAAAAAATGTAGTTTATCAGGACTTTTTTTGAGGGATTCTCAAAATCACTAATAATAGGGAAAATGCCAATTAAAACAACTCTAAAATTTTGTTACATCTATCAGATTGACAAAAATTTTAAAAAGTAAAAATGGTAAATTGGCAGGATTATGAAGACAGGTACACTAAGAAATTATTTTTTGGTGAAAATGTAAATTGGGCTAATTGTTCTGGAAAATAGTTGAATTTTACCTAAAAAGTCATGAAACTCTTTATACTCTTTGAGTCAGCAATACTTTGAGTCATACAATACATGTACTCCAAGGGGATAAAATAGAGAGGAAAACATTCCATGATACAAAAATGCTTACAGCAGTGCCTTTTTGTTTTTTGTAAACACATTTTATTGTTATTTTCCATCACTTCCTTTCTTCTCAGAGGAGATGTTGCTTATAATAAAGAATTTCCTTAAAGAATGAAAAGAGGAAGAAAATTTAGCAAAGCTAATCAATAAATTGGAAAAAAAAAACAACCCTGACATTTCAAGCAGTCTTCCCACATATGGACCCTTCCCTGCCTCTGCAAAGGCGTGGGTAGGACTTGTCCTCTTATATTTCTTCTTTAGGGCCAAACTTGTTCTTTGTTCTTTTGTAACATTCACTTTTGATTGTTTTGTTGTTGCTCTTTCCATTTACATGTATTCTTTGTATATTTCTTGGTTCTGCTTACTTCACTGTGCATCAGTTCATGTAAATCTTTCCATGCTTTTCTCTTCACAATATTTGATGATTCTTGCAGCACAGTAATATTATACAGCATTAACATACTATAGTTTGATTAGTCATGCCCAGTTGAAGGGCATTTATTTTTCCCCCCAGTGCTTTGCTACATCAAAAAGTAAGTTTGTATACGATTTTAGTGTATATGGAGTTTTTCTTTTTTGTCAGTGACCTTCTTGGGGTATATATGCCAAGCAGTGGAATCTCTGGGTCAAAGATAATGAACATTTAATCCACTTTATGTACATAATTCCCAATAGCTTTCCAGAATGGTTATACTAATTCATAGTTCCACCAGCAAAGCATCAGTATTCCTGTCTACTCTTCCAGCATTGACTGTTCCCATCTTTTGTCATCTTTGCTAATTTGCTGAAAACTTAATAGTTGTTTTGATGTGCTTCTCTTATTAATGGGGGAATATTCTTTGGTAATGGTTAGTAGTTTACAATTCTTTTTTTGAAGACTTATTTGTTCATATCTTTTGTCTACCTCTCTATAAGGGAATGGCTATTAGACATATATATTTCTGGTGAGGGTGCATGTATTTGTGTATGCATGTATGTATGTATGAATATGCATACGTACATGTATTGAACAAATAGTTTTTGTAGTAGCAATGAAGTGAAAACAAAATGAATGCCTATCAGTTGAGGAATGGCTGATTAAATTGTGGTATGAAATATTATTGTCTAATAGAAATAATGAATAGGGAGAATTCAGAAAAGCTTGGGAAGGCTCTTTGAACTCGTATAGAGAAGTGAAGCCAGGTGAACAGTTAACACAGTGAGCACAATAATGCAAAGGAAAACAACACTGAAGGACTTCAAAACTTTGATAGTGCAGTGACTAACCAATCATGACTTCAAATTTCTTATAGTGAAGCTTGACTGAGAAGTATTGAACTCAAGAGACACAGAATGAGGCATAAGTTTTCACAAAGACCAATGTGTTAAATTTATTTTGCTTGACAGTACTTTTTTCTTACAAGGAAGGAGGGTTCTCTGGGACTAAGGAAAAGTGACAGTGATGTTAAACACCAAACAAGGGAGGGGGAAGGCATTAAGTGATTTTCAAAAGAACACTTAATTTAGAGTGAGAATACCAGGTTCAAGTTGTGTTTGTACTTATTATTTCTGGGAGCTGGGACCAGTTTGTATTTCAGTTCAATTAATTACAAAATAAGGGAATTAAACTAGATATTCTTTCAAGTCTCATATACCTTAAAAATAATAAATAATAACAATATGACAGTGACCTTACTGAAATAACCAGAATCTCTTCTGTGAAGCTGTTTCCACTAGATCTCACAGCAGGAAAAAACAACTTTTTATGGAATATTTGATCAATAACATGCTGAGGTCCAGGTCCCCTGACTGGAATCATTGCAGGGAGGTATAAATTTGTTACCTTTAAATAATGTCTGAGCTGCCATTGGGATTAGGAGGGAGGAATTAAGGGTCAGATTTACTACTGCTGTAAGCAGGACTTCGGCCATTCTTGTTACAGCTTCTGAGCAGCACTTAACTGAAGAGGGTTTACTGTTGTGCAACCTATCTATCTGGTCATCATGCATGTTTTGGTGGATGCTACAGGAATCTTGTTGGAGACAAAGGGAAAATGGATCATAGAGAAGGAAGGAAACAAGCACTATGTCTGATACTACCCAGTGCCTTACAAATATTATTTCATTTGATCATAAGTAGCTCATCTGAGCTCTTAGTTCGAATTTTATTTTAGTGGACATAGTCAAAAGAGCCTTACTTGAATGAGAGAGATGTGGGGATTATTGTCCCTTTTATTCAGGGTGTCTTTTATATGTCAGAAGGGAGAGTCTTTTTCCCCCTCAAGAATGTATTCATTTAAATACCTTCATTTAGATGTTTTGCTCTGTATTCTTCTAAAAAGAAATTTTTTTCTTGAAGAAGTTATTTTCCTAATTTGTGTGCTATGTTTTCTCCTAATTAAGCAGCAGCTATTTATTGACGATTGACTTTTCAACAACTTTAAACATTTACTAGGGTGGGGATACAAAGATAATGTTTTGTTTAAATTGCTGATGATTTAAAAAGGAGAAACAAGATATTTGTGAGTCTGTGCAAGAGGCATTAAGGGTCCAGGCTAGTGGTGGTAGTGGTTTTCATAGAGGAATGAATGTAAGAGGTTGGAAGACAGCTTGGTGGATCATTGGATATGATTAAAGTAAAGGGAAACTTAAAGATACTTAAATAAAGGAGAGGTTTAGTCATTTTGAGGAGGGGAGAACATTTTTTTTTCCTGAAGGGATCTCAAAAAGCTTCATGGAGGTAGTGGTATACCTGAATTAGGCCTCGAACCAAGATTTTAAGAGGCAGAAATGGTCGACGTCCTGCTAGAGCCATGGAGGATGAGCTGATTCTTTGCTCATGGCTTGGAGACAAGATACAGCAAGAAGAAAATGAAGGTCAGTGAGTAGTCTGATGTGGTTGGAACATAAGAGTGCTTAAAGCATAATTTTGCAAGATGCAGTTTTCTGGCTAAGTGGGAACCAGATTATGGATAATCTTGAACATTAGGCTAAATTTATACTCTTATTCAGCTGGTATTGCTGAGCTTCTGAAGGTTTTTGAACAGAAGAATGCATTAGATTATTGGTTTTTTATGGTAAAGAAGAGATTGAAGAGTGTAAAAGAAGGCAGTCAGGAAGACTAGTTGGGGTGGTTTAATAATAAATAAACCAGAGCAGTGAAGGATGCAGATGAAGAATAAGATTTGATCTTATTCAAGCAACCAGTATTAACACATGTGAAACAACAGTGAACAGTACCAGCAGAATATATTTGCGCTAAAAATGCTGTAGGACAGGCATCTCAAATTCTAGTTTTGAACTGCATTAATACCTCCCCCCTCCCAATGTTCCCCATATTATACAGACCCTTTACTCAGATGAATATACAACAGAGTTTTTGCTTGTTTTGAAAGTAAGGAGAGTAATTAGAACTTGAGTAGCTGATTTTTTAGCAATCACAAGATGTAATTACAATTCCTCCATTCTCTTAGTAGTCTACTTAATTTAAATGTTACTGGAACTAGATCCAGATAACCTATTTTTCAATTTTATTTTCTCTAGAATCTGGTTTGAAAAGTGTTTAGAAAAACTGAATACTTTAAAGATATTTTTTTGTGATGCTTTTTTTTGGCTAGCATTTAGGAGATGAAATAATCAGCAATATTAATTTTATACTCTAGAACTGGAAAGGGTCATTAGAGATTGTCTAGTCCAGTCCTTTCATTTTAAAGATAAGGAAAACTGATTTTTCTCATAGTTCTCAATCATTTAAAAATATTGCTACATGGCCACAATGCTGACTTGGTTTTTTCTGAGGCTGTTGCACAAATACTTTTGTTTCATACCCATCAGAACTATTTACATTTGTCCTCAATTGGAGCAGTTATTGTATATTTACTGCTGGGATTTTTTTTATAGAGAGGACGGCTTGACAGGTATACATTTTCTTTTGTTTAAAGGGAGTGGTTAAGTTTTTCTTAACTGGCTCTTTATATTGTGTAAGCTCTGAAACTAGCAAGTGAGCTAAAATTTCAGACAGCAGTTGAAGCCAGTCCTTTCCTGGAAATGGTCTGAAGTGAAACTAAGAAGCCTTATACTTAGAGAGAACTTAATTATTAATCAGAAGAGACCTGTATAGAAAGGTGGCAATATCATTAGGGAAGTCGCTTGTTAATCTATTCTTTGTGCTTTTGAAATTTTAAGAGGAAGTATCCAAGCCAGTTATCCTGTTTTTATTCAACTGGTACTCATTTGTATAGCTGTGACTGGTGAACTTGATAAGTAAATGACAAGTGAGAATTCTAGGTCAATGCTTCAACATTCCTTCAACAAATATTTATTGCACTTTTACTGTGCCTAGAGCATTGTTATCTGACACATTGCTTTGTAGGGCATAGTGCAAAGGTTAAGAAGAGAACTGGCCCTGCAAACTTACATGTGGTTTGTGTGACTGCTCCAATAATTTGTAAATTCCCTGCCTTTCTTTTCTTGGAGACCTCTATTTTCCCTTGTTTTAGTCCAGTATCTTTACCCCTAAATAATTGTGCCATGTTGTCTCTGTGTCGAAAGACATTTATTCGTTAATGCATAAAAACTATTGAATTGTCCTTGCCCCTACTGTGAATTTGTTAATTATCAACTCTCCAGGAAAACACCTAAATCACCTTTACCAAATGGCATAATTTGGGAGTGGGGTGGAGTTAAAATTACTTTCCAAATAGCTTGGATTAGCCCTGGTGAGGTTTCTTAGTATAAGATGGACTAGAAAGATTTACTTATTTCCTAGGTTCTAGGATGTCTTTGATGGTAATCTTAAATTTAGAACTTTAGGTAAGTGTTTCACTTTTATATTTTAAGCAGGAAAGATATTCAGAGTAAGAAGGGAAGGTAGACTGTGGTAGAGTTGTGGTTATGTAATTTTCAACTTGAAGTTTTTACAAAGAGTTTGGGTTGTACTTTTATATTTGTCTTTCATAAACTACAATTTGAGATAGATTTAGCCTTTTTGATCCAGTCATGTCAACATTTGGGACCAAAAAACATTTAACAAACCTCATAAATTTGTTGCATCTACTGGAAATTAGGTTGCACTCACACACATACACATATGTATGTATGTCCGTCTGTCCGTCCATACATCCGTCCGTCCGTCCATCCATCCATCCATCTATCCATCCATCTTTCCACCCACCCACCCGCCTGCCTGCCTACCTACCTACCTACTTGCCTACCTACCTACCTACTTACCTACCCACCTACCCACCTACCCACCTACCTACCTACCTACCTACCTACCTACCAATACATACACACAATTTCAGCTCTCCAGGATTGTTCCCCTGGACTGAGATGAGCCTGGGGCTTGCTTGTCCTGAGTATTCAAGAGGTCTGGATTCAAGAGTCTGAGTATTCAAGAGTCCTTGCTAGTTGTGGGACCTTTGAGAAGATAAGATACTTCTAGGCCAACTCTAACTTTCAAGGTTTCTCTAGTTGCAACCAGGAGCTTATTTTGGGATGTGAAGCCTGACACCAGTACTTGTGAGGTTCTAGGGCCCTAGTTGATTCTGAAGCAGCTTACTCCTCTAGAACAGGAATTTCTAGACTAGAGTTTGTGCTAGCAGCAGTAACATGGTTAACATTTATATAACACTTAACAGTTTACCTCACAATGACCTTATTAGGTAGGTAAGTTGCACATATTATTATCCTTATAGGATCATGAGTACTGGAAGGGACCCTTAGTGATCATATTATCTAGCCCTCTCATTTTAAGTATGAAGAAATGGAACCCTAAAGAGAGGAAGTGACTCACCAAGCCCACATAGGTCAGTAAGTAGCAGAACTGGGATTGGAGTGTAAGCCCACTTGTGCCAAATTTGGGGCTTTTCCCACAGTCGTGTTGTTGTTTGTTCACACACATGAAAATTAAGAATCATAGAATCACCGAATTTGATCATTGGAAGTCATCTCAGTATCATCTAGTCCAACCAATACATGAAAAGAATCCCTTCTACAAAATACCCAACAAATGAGGCAGCCCACTCTATTTTGAGATTTCTCTAATTGTTGAGAAGTTTCTCCTGCTATCAAGCCTAAATTGGCCTCTACAAGTTTCATCCATTACTCCTAGTTCTGATTTCTGAAACCAAATGGAACAAATATAATTTCTTCTCCAGGCAAAAACACCCCCAGTTTCTTTTACCATTTCTTATATCACATGGACTTACCATCTTGGTTGTTTCCCTCTTGAGTACTCTTCAACTTATTAATGTCCTTCTTTAATCAGAACTAAACGCAATATTCCAAATGAAGTCTGATAACAGCAGAATATAGTGGGAGTTTCACTTCCCTATTCCTAGAAGTTTATAGAGCCCAAGATTGCATTAGCTTTTTTGGCTAATGCATTGCTCTGTTGACTCATTGAACTTTCTTACATTAAAACCTCCTGATCTTTCTCAGAACTGTTTGTTGACCTTGCTTCCACCATTCTTTATTTGTGAAGTTTTTTGTACCCAGGTGTAGGATTTTACATTTCCTCTTATTGAATTTCATCTTATTAGTTTCAGCCCAATGTTTAAGCTTGTCAGATCCTTTTGGATTTTGTCATCCAGTACTTTGATTTATGCTTCCCAGTTTGTTCTCATCTGCAAATTTGATGAGCATACAATCCAAATCACTGATAAAAATATTAAATAACTCTGATTCCTGGGAAATATCCCTGAATACCTTGTCACCATGACAGTGAAACA
Source organism: Pseudocheirus occidentalis (assembly GCA_028646575.1). Classification (NCBI taxonomy): domain Eukaryota; kingdom Metazoa; phylum Chordata; class Mammalia; order Diprotodontia; family Pseudocheiridae; genus Pseudocheirus; species Pseudocheirus occidentalis. The sequence continues at coordinate 217,442,971 of CM053597.1, forward strand.
TTTCTGTTCTGAATTCATCCACTTGTCTTTCCATCAAGTCTGTGTCTTCTATATCAGAATAGTGAGAACCTTTATAAAAACTTTGCAGAAATCAAAATAAGCTGTATCCATATTTTATAATCATTCAAAAAAGGAAATGACTTTTAAACAATAACAGTCATGTTTTAATCTTTACTGGCTCTTTGTTTTAAAATGCTGGGTTTTTTTTTTTATTGTTATGAACTTGACAATGTTTCCCCATATGAAAAGAGCAGAAAGGATGCTGAATATGAAACTGAGTCTCTACCACATATAGTATGGAAATGTATATATTTTTAAAACCGTCCTTTTAGTTCAACTGGAAATATTAAGAAACATTTTATTTAGCCTAAAAAAATCTTCTAGACATAGTCTTTTTAGGAAAATGATTAAAAGGTCAAGGTTAAAGGCTAAAGGCCTAGGAATTAAGAATTGACCACCAAATTTAGAACACAGAGTAGATCTTCTCATTAAGATAATAGAATACTTTAGACCCAAGTCTTTTCTTTCCCCATTTCCTTATGGGATTAGGTTACTTAACATTCACTCTGAGCCAATCAGGACCAAAACAATTACCAAAGTGGGGCTTGACCTGGAACCCATTGTTAGATGTTGCATCACCTCCCAGATGTCAAGGTCCTCTTCTAGGGAGGACAACAACTAGGGATTAGGGAGTTAACTAGAGGTCCTCTTGATTACTTCAGTTCACTTTTGACAACTCTTGAGGGTAGTGGTCAAAGAGGAATGTTTGGGTTTTAGCTGAATTATTCTCTCTGGGTGTTCTAGAAAAATTAATTTACTATTGCTTTAATGGATAAAATAGAACGTTAATACCATTCTGTGTATTTTATCATTTTGTGACATTTTCCTTGTTCAGGATTCCTATAAATTGTCCTGGGGTAGAGGAATGTCTGGGGGCTTTGAGAGGGGTGCAAATTATGTCAGTTTGGACATTTTTCTCTTTAAGTTGTAAGTGCTTGAATTTAGAGTGTTGTTCATTTTAAAAAGTTGTATCTATACATTTAAAATTAAATTTTATTATTTTTTTAATTAAAAAAAATCTCTTTTCTTTCCTTACTTCCCCCCCACTCCCTTGAGAAAGGGGAGAAGAACCATGTTACAAATGTGTATAGTCAAACAAAACAAATCCCTCAATTGACTATGTTACATATATGTCTCAGTCTTCATTCTGAGTTCATTACCTTTCTATCAGCAGGTGAGTAGCATGTTTCATAAGACCTCTGGAATGTAGTTGGTCTTTGCATTAATTAGAGTTGCTGAGTTTTTCAAAGTTGTTTGTCTTTACAATAATTGTTACAATATTGAATTGCTCTCCTGGTTCTGTTCGCTTTATTCTGTATCAGTTCATACAAGTCTTTATGGGTTTCTCTAAAATTATTTACTTCATTTCTTCTAGTATAATATTATTCCATCATAGAATAATGTTAATTAAATTTTTTTTTAGCATACATATTTAACAAAAGAGAGAAGTCGGAGAAGCTGTGTTAAAAAATAAAACCAAAAACCAAAAACAACCTCTGGTCCTATCACAACTGTGCTTTTTGGAATGCTTGCCCCATGGGTGACCAACTTGTTTTCATCTTAAACCTTTTTTCTCCTGCCCCCTCCATCTTGTTGCACTCACTGAAACATGGCTTCTCCTGATGATGGCCTTCCCTAGACTCCCTTTCCAGCACTGGTTACATTTTTCACACTCCAGAACTCACTATTAAGGTGAAAGAATTTGAATATTCCTTGCTCCCCATTACCACTACCAGGCTCTCTTAGCTCCATCACTCAGCAACTTCACCTCCTTTGAGGTTCACTCATTACATATTTGGCACCCAATAAAGATTCTGGCAATGGTAATCTACTGAACTCCAGGATACTCTCTATCTTTACTCAGCTAATTCAGTTCCTGGCTTACATTGTTTCTCTTCTCTAACTCATACCCTCATACTAGAGGGGCTCAGTATACATATTGATAATCCCTTGATGCCCCATCCTCCTAGTTTTTCAAGTTACTCATTTCATATGACTTGTTCTTCTGCCCTCTCAGTTGCACATAGAGATGGTCATACCTTTAATCTTGTTATCACTCACAAGTAATCCACTTCTGTATTAATGAGCTGAGAAATTCTTATTTCTAATCACAATCTGTTGTTACTCTGAACCAGAAATGCTGTTCTTCATCTTCCCCATAACCCCCCATAACCTCCAATCCATTCAGTTATCAGTTCTTTCCCAGGCTGTCACCTCTGCACTAACTACACTCTCTTCCTTTACCCATCTTGACCTCTTGATGAACCAGTTCTCCTCTATACTGTCCTCTTAAAGTGCCATGAATAAATGCCTTGTCCCTTATACCCTATTGCTAATCTTGCCCCACCAAGTCTCAGTCTTGGCTTATTCTGCTGCTGAATGAATCTGGAAAAAAGTCACAAACCTTGCTCACTACAAATTTATGTTACATAATCTCAATTGGGCCCTCACTTTGGCAAGGCAATAGTTTTATACCTCTCTAATTAATTCACTCTCCTGCTCACCAGAGTGCCTTTTGTACACCTTTTCATCCCTCCTCAAACATTCCATGATGCCCCCCCCACCCTTTCATATTTCACTGAAAAACTTGAGGCCACTCCCCAGAAGGTTTTCTCTTATATCATATCCCTCAAATGCCACTGTCTCCTCTCTCACACAAAGAGGTGGCCCTTCTTGCCAAGGCTACTCATTCCCCAGTGGTCTTTGCTGGATCTTCATCCGGGTCGTTTTCATAGTACAGAAGAGTCCCAGTGAAGAGCAGTGATACAGGAATGGCAGTTAACAAAGCTTTCTTACTATTCACAGAGTTACAAGAAGTAAAGAACAGATGCCAGCAGGGGTGATGTGAGGTTCCTATTGCTCTGAGTGGGATAGCTTCCAGATGTTGAACCATGCAATGACCTGGAGCCCCTCAGGTCTCAGACTCATTCATATGGCATTAGACAGAGACCAACTGGCAGCCTAATAAGAAGTGAGAAATGAGGGGTCAGGATTTCAGGAACTTAACTCTAACTGCCATATAGTAAGGAAAGGGGAGGGAATGCCTAGTATCTGGGTTAATTAGCCTTAACATAACAGTCTTGGGAAACTGGTGCCCATGAGTCAAACTAGTTTATATTTGTTCATACCCATGGGTGACTCATTATTATGTCCATCATCAAATATGAAATCCTCTGCTCCTTTCCAGTTTCCTTATATCTTATTCTTCTGCCCCTTTCTGTTTGATTCAGTGACACCAGTCACTTTGCTGTTTCTCTCAGAAGGCACTTCATCTCCCCAGTCAGTACATTTTTACTCACTGTTCTCCCTCCTTGTGTCAGTCTCATGGACTCCCTGGCTTTCTTCTAGTCCCAGCTCAAATCTTATCTGATCCCCTTTCATGTCAGTGCTTTCCCCCTGTTAATCATCTACAATTTCTCCTGTATTTGTCTTCTTTGTATGCACTTTGCATGTTGCTTCCTCCATTAGACTGGTGAGCTCCTTGAGAGTGGGGACTGTCTTTTGCCTTTTTTTAGTATCCTTAATGTTTAGTATGCTGCTTGACACATAGTAGACACAATAAATGCTGCCTAACAAAGAATAAAAGAGGGGAGAGGTTTATTAGTAAAATACCCAAAACATGGAAAAAGTTTGATACTATCTACCCCCCATGCAAAGAAGGAAGCGAGATGAATGAATAAAGTATTTATTAAGCACATATGAGGTACAAAGCCTTTTGTGTAAGCCCTGGGGATTCAAATAGAAAAATAAGGCAGTCCCTGCTCTCAGCTCCAGCTCACATCCTAATGGGGGAGACAGCACAGGGGAAAACTGAGCTGCCAGACATGTGGAAAAGCCCCATGCTCCTTAAGGGGGCAGTGAGTGACAAAGCAGATGGTCATGACTCTTCTTAATATTGTTTCTGTTGACAAAGTTTTTTGGGTTCTGGGTCCTGGGCTCTCTCTGTCAGGGTCCATCAGAGGACTCTAGGACTCTTCTTTGGCCTCAGCCTTGATTGTTATAATTTCACATCATTATGTTTCATTGTTTCATTGTTATTCTTTCCATCTACCTTGGAATAGTCGTGTTTATATATATATATTTTTTTGATTCTGCTTACTTTATTTTCTGTCACTTTATAAAAGTTTTCTCATATTTCTCTATTCATCGTATTCATCCTTTCAAACAGTACAGTAGATAATATTCCATTACATTTATGTATACAACTAGTTTAGCCATTCCCAAATCAATGAGCGTCTACTTGAGTTTTTTGCTGCTTAAAAAAAAAGTGTTGCTGTAAATATTTTGGTGTATGCAGGGTCTTTATTTTATCATAAACCTCCTCAGGGCATATTTGCAACAGTGAAATCTCTGGGTCACTTTCTTTCACTAATTCCAAATTGTTTTTCAGAATGATTGGCCCACCTCACAAGCAGTGTCCATTTTTCCACAATCCCTTTCACTACTGACTTTCCCATCTCTTGTCACCTTTGCTAAATTGTGCTGCTGTGAGGTGAAAACCCAAAATTGTTTCAACTTGGATTTCTCCTTTCATCATTGATTGGAAACTTTCTTGAGTATAACTAGGGTAGCTGAGTAGTGTGGTGGATAGTGTTGGGTATGGAGTGAGGGAGAGCCGAGTTCAGATTAAGCCTCAGATGCTTAGCAGCTGACTGATAGCAAGTCACTTAGCATCTGTTTGTCTCAGTTTGCTCATCTGCAAAATGGAAATAATGGTAGCATCTGCAATCTGAGGGTTGTTTGAGATGAAATAATTGGTACATGGCAATGTTATCCATTAATTATTATTATTATTAAGAATATGTGTAATTCTTTAGAGAACTGTTTATTGATATCCTTTGACTACCCTAGCTATTGGTGAATGATTTTTGGTCTTAAATTTTTTTTTTGTTGCCTATATATCTTAGATATCAGATTCCTATCAGCAGTATTTCATAAAAGGGATTTTTTCACACTGATATGAGCCATTTTTATGCTAGGAAAACAATATTGGTGTATAGGATTATAATTGGTATCAACTGGTATAAAATTATAACTCGAGTGATTTAGTTAAGTTCTTCCAATAACTTTTATTAGTTTGAAGCCCTATGACTGAATTCAAATGAGGCTAATACTTTTTTTTTCCATATCTCTAGAGTTACCACTTAACTCTGCTACCAGTGGAACTAAAGGGAATGATTATTAGTGTTTGTAAAAAACACCTCAATAAAGGTTCAGAGGGAGTTTATTAATCCAGTCTGGAGTGACAGGGGTTCAATTTAATTCCACTTGGATTTACTCCAGCTGTTATTTCCCTAATATCCTCTGGTGTTACTTTTCCCACAAAGCCAGCTTACTTTGGCACTATAAATAAACCAGGCCTACTTTGTATTCTGGTGGCTTTGTGAATGCCCGTGTGTTTTGAAGATTGATGCTTTTAAAAACATAAAAAAGGCAAACAGGTGACTTCAGAAACCCAGAAGTGATAGTTGACCTTGCAGAAATGTTAGGAAAAGGCTTGCACTAAATCCAAAAGTTGCACAAAGTTTCCAGTTTGCTAGAACAAGTTTTTTGGTCAGAGAAAAATGATCTGCCACATTGCTTTATTTGAGGGGAAAATCTTTCCTAACTGATCAGTCACTTAAATCTGCTTTACTCTGTAAGTATTAATGAAAAGTATCTTACCATCGAGTTTGTAAGAACTAGCAGAAAATAGGATAAAATGTGCCAAATTTCCCATTCCAGTAATTTATGTTGATCTCTGGAAGGCTTAGAATCTGAGAGAGCAGTAGTTGGGGAATCTTGGATATGCTGTTTTCTCCTTTCCTCCTCTTTCTTGAATTGGAGATGATTAGTGATAGTTGAAAGTTAGTCATTCAAACGATGGAAATTAGTCAAAGTTGAAATTGTGGAAGGAGCACTAATAAATAAACTGAATTGGTCAAACCATTCTGGAAAATGTTTTGGAGTTAAGCAAAAAAAAAAACAACCAACTGAAGGGTCTAACCTTTCAGAGTTTCCACTCTTAGGCATATGTCATATCCCGAGGAGATCAATGACCAAAAAAAAAGCCAACATCAAAATATTTATAGCAGTGCTTTGTGTAGTAGCAAAGAACTAGAAACAAAATAGCTACTGTGGTACGAATAAAGACAGCTAGGGCAGCGAGGTGGTGCTGTGGGTAGAGTGCTGGGCCTGAAGTCAGGAAGAAGCATCTTTATGAGGTCAAATGTGGCCTCAGGCACTTACTAGCTGAGTGACTCTGGGCAAGTCACTTAACACCGTTTGCCTCAGTTTCCTCATCTGTAAAATGAGCTAGAGAAAGAAGCGGCTAACCACTCCAATAACTTTGCCAAGAAAACCCAAATGGGATCAGGAAGAGTTGAATATGACTGAAATGACTCAACAACAGGTAACGTAGCTCTAGATGCTGTCTGGAAGCCCTGAGTTTAAATGGGGTCTCAGATACTTCCTAGCTGTGTGACCTTAGGCAAGTTCTTTAATAAACTGCTTCAGTTTTCTCAACTGTAAAATGGAAGTAAAAATAGCACCTCCCTCCCAGGGTTGTTGTGAGGTGCAAATGAGATATTTGTAAAGCTCTTAGCACAGTGCCTAGTACATAGTAGGTACTTAATAAATCCTTCTTTCCTTCCTTCCTCATCAAATCCAAATTCCTCTGCCTTGCTTTTAAGGTCACCCACAATTTACTTTGTCTAGCAGATATTTACTGAGCGTTCAAGACATTGTGGTAATTTCTGTAAGAGATACAAAAATAGAGGACATGAGTCCTAACCTCAAGCAGCCTGTACTGTAATAGAGTATATAAGTCTCATAACTCTCTAGTATAAGTATCTTCTTCATTCTAGTGAGGCAGACCTCTTTATTGTCCTTTATGCCAGCTATGCTAATTCCTATTTCCATGCCTTTGCTCATGTTGTGTTTCTTTTTCCACCTTAATAGCCTTATTTCTCCTCTTTGCCTGTCCAATTCTTATACTCCCTCAAAATCCAAGTTAAAACCCACTTTTTCTAGAACCTTTTCTGATTATTCTAATTCACTTTATCTGATCTGCTATTTTCCTATTCACTACACTAATGCACACATTTAATAGTAACTTAGCATTTTGTTGGACTCTTTTGTTACCTCTTTGAAAGTAGAGACCATCAGCTGATATTTGTATTTCACACTTTGCCTTTCTTACTGCTAGGGAAATCTGGTCAAGCCAAATCAACAAGCATTTATTAAGGGCTTTGTATGTGTTTGGCATTATGCCATTATGCTAAGTGCTGAGGACACAAAGAAAGTTCCAACAACCACAACAAAAAACAACCCCTGCCCTCAAGGCATTCACAATTTAATGGGGGAGTCGGCTGCAATCCAGATATATACTGGATGAATTGGAAATAATGTCTTTAGGGAGACACTAGAGTTAAGGAGGATTTAGGAAAGGCTTCTTGCAGAAGATTTTAGCTGAGACTTGCAGGAAACCAGGAGACAGGATGAGGAGTGAGAGAGTACTAGGCATACAGGACCACCAGTGAAATGCTGTGACAAGGGAGATGGAATATTTTGCGGCAGGAACAGCAAGAAGACCAGTGTCATTGTGTCAAGAAGTATAAATAAGGAATAGAGTAGGAGAAGACTGGAAAGATAGGAAGAAGAGCCAGGTTATGAAGTGCTTTAAAAGGTGAAGAGGGAATTTTATTTTTGATCCTGGAGGTAAAAGGATATTACTGAAGTTTTTTGGATGGGAGAATGGTAATAGTGATGTGGTCAGATCTACACTTTAGAAAGATCACTTTGGTAGCTTAGTGGAGGATGGAGTGGTATGGGGAGAGACATGAGGGAGGGAAACAAATCAGAAGGCTATTGCAGTAGTCCAGGTGTGACATGATGAGTATTTGCACAGGGGTGGTGGCAGTTTCAGAGGAGAGAACGTCATAGGATATGAAATGTTACAAAAGTAGAGTCAATAGGTCTTGACAACAGATTAAACATGGGGGTGGGGGTATGAGAGTGAGGAGACAACACCTAGGGGTTGTGAACTTCAGTGTCTGAGAAGGTGGTGGTACCTACCCTGACAGAATTAGGGAATTTAGGAAGAGAGAAGTGTTTGTGGGAAAAGAATGGGTTTAGTTTTAGATATGTTAGGTTTAAAGTGTCTATAAGATATCCAGTTTGAGATATCTAATAGGCAGTTGGAGATGTGAGGCAGGAGGTCAGGCCATCTGAGAATTATTTGCATAAAGATGATAAGGGAATATAGATGTTGCTCAGTAGGTTGATGGAACTAGATCTTTAAAAAAAATTATTGTATTTTTTTCAATTACATATTAAAACAATTTTTAACAATCAAAAACATTTGAGTTCTGAATTTTTCTCTCTCCCCTTCCCCCCTTGAGAAGACAAGCAATTTGATATAGATTATTCATGTGTAGTCATACAAAACATTTGCATATTTGCCATGTTGCAAAAGAAAACAGACCAAGAAAAATAAAGTAAAAATGTGCTGAATTCATTCTAGTATATATACACATATATATGTGTGTGTGTATATATATGTATATACACATATATGTATATATGTATGTATGTATATAAATTCAAATGACAGAACTAGATTTTGGATTTTGAAAGCTATGAGTTTAAGTCTTCAGGGGAATGAAAAATTCAATTCAACTCAGCAAAATTCATCATTTGCCTTCTCTACATGCTTCTCCAACATCATTACTCTCCCTGCATTAATTCTCAGTGTTTAACACACTTCAAACCCTCATTCTCTCCTTATACCCTCCTCATTCCAAATACAAAATACTAATCCCCCCAAATACAAACCCAGTTTGAGATACACACACCTTCGGTTCAGCCTTTCAACTCAACCCTCAACCTTACCCTCTAAATGATCCTATTCCAGATTTACTCATCCCTTCCTCTGTGTTGTTTGGAATGCCTGCAAATTATTGCTTTCATATTAAAACTTTTCCTTTCTCACTCCCTCCAGATCTTTTGTTATTCACTGAGGCCTGGCCCTTTTCTGATGATACTTAATCCCTGGGAATGCTTTATAGTTCTGTACTTTCACTCATACACTCTTTGTCATGGTGTGGTAGTTCCTCCCCGTTGCCACTTCCATATTCTTCCCTTCACCACCATCCCTCAGCAACCCCTCCTCCTCTGAGTTCATACTACTCAAATTTATTACCCAGTCCAGATTCTGATGACCAGTATCCATTAACACCCAGGATATTCTCTCCTCTCCAACTTCTGCCCTCATACAAGGAAACTTCAACATACATACTGATATTCCCTCAAATACCTAACTTCACAGTTCCTCATTCAATTCCCATGACTTATTCCCCTCCCTGTCGGCTACACACTGATTTGCTCATACCTTTGAACTTGCCATCACTCACGTGTTATATATCTCCATGTTTATAAACTCAAAAATTATTTTATCTGACGATAACCTTTTATCATTCTCAGCTTTATGACCCTTAAACCTGTTCTTTGTCCTTACTATCACCACTAGTCCCTCTAGCCCCACTGTCGTCTCTGTTCTAGCTGGACTCTCTTCCCTTTGCTAAATCAACTTCTTGTAGAGTCAGTTCAACTCTATACTATCATACTGCTATCCTTGCTTCCTTATCCTGTAACTGATCACATACCTTGCCAAAACCCAGCCTTGGCTTATTCTCAACATTTATTGCCTTTATTCCTATTCAAGTACTGCTGAATGGAATTAGAAAAAGTCATAAAACCTTGCTGAGTCCACTGTAAATTTAATGTTACATAGTTTCAGCTGGGCCATCAGTGAAGCAGTGTAGTCATTTTGTACCTTCCCATTCTGAATTGATATTCCCATTCACCATAGCTGCTATCCCATTTTTTTTTCATTCCTTCTTAGAGCTCCTATTCATTGTCCTTTGACCCCTCATTCCCCTAGCTGAAGACCTCACTTGTGATATTTTACTGAAAAAAAATTGAGGCCATTCGAGCTTCATCTTCCCTCCTCCTCATCTCACTTTCTTTCTTTACTGTCTCCTCCATTCTTATCTCATGAAGACGTGGCCCTTCTTGACGTAGCAAACTCCTCTACATACACAAGTGATCCCATTCCATTCGTTCTTCCTCAGAAGATTGTTCTCTTCATCATCTCCACTCTCTTTCTCTAATCTTCAATCTCTCTTTTTCTACTTACTGCTTCTCTGCTATCTACAAACAATACCTATGTCTCCCCATCCTTAAAAATTTCTCATTTGATCCTACCATTTCTACTAGCTATCATCTCAGCTCTTTCTTTCCATCTAAATAAATACCTTGAGAAAGATATGACTGGCTCCATTGCCTTTCCTCCATTTCCTAACCTCTTTCTTGAGTGCTAGGCTCATATCACCTGCCTTTTTAATGTCTCAAATTGATGTAAAATTTAACAGGTCCATAACAGAGCTCATTATGTTTGCTTTTGAATCCTCTCTTTTTCCCAGTTTCATTTTTTATTAGCATAGGAATTGTTATCCACCCAGACACCCATCAATTTTCTTACACCTTATTTCCCAATACATACTCTTCAGTCTAGTGACACTAGTCCTCCTAGCTGTGCCACCAACAAGGCACTCTATTTCTCAGTTCCAGGCATTTTCTCTGACTGCCCCTTTGCCTGGAATGCTCTCCCTCCTCCACTTCAGCTATCGACCTTCCTGATTTCCTTTAAATCCCAGCTAAAATTTCACCTTCCACAGGAAGCCTTCCCTAATTCCTCTTAATTCTGGTGCTTTCCCTTTGTTAATTATTTCCTGTTTATCCTGTACCAAGCTTGCTGTGTATACATTTGTTCACATGTTGTTTCCTTCATTAGAGGTATGCTCCTCGAGGGCAGGGATTGCCTTTGGCTTCTTTTTGTGTCTCCAGTGCTTAGCACAGTGCCTCGCACATTTATTGCTTACTTGATTGATTCATCATTACCCATACTCACCTCATATATCCAGTCTGTGGCCAAGACTTGTTTCTAACTTCACAGTATCACTCATACATGTCCCCTTGTCACCATTCACCCAGCCACCACTCTAGTTTTTAAGACTCTCATCATCTCTTGTCTCTCCCCACTTCTGTCCACCCTCCATTCAACTGCTAAAGTGATCTTTTAAAGATGTAGCTCTGACCATGTTTCTCCAGTAGTTTCTCTAGAAGCGAATATGAAAATTTGTTTTGCATTTATTAAAGCTCTTTACAGCAAAGCTCCCTTGTACTTTTACAGCTTTATACTTTATTCCCCTCCAACTACTCTGTAATCCCCCTATACTGATCTGCTTGCTGTTTTTCCCATGTGATGTTCTATAGTCCAAGTCAGTGCCTTTTCACTGCCCAGCCCCCATGCCTGGAATGCTTTCCCTCATCACCTCAGCTTCTTGGATCTTCCTTCATGACTCAGATTAGATCCCATCTGCAGGAGGTCACAGGTCTAATTCTCCCTCCCCCCCAACCCTCCATCACTGTACCTTTCCTCTGGTATTACCTTCCATCTATTCTGTATGTATTTTGTTAACACGGTTTTTATGTTGTCTCCAACTGTTAGAATGTGAATTTTTTTGTGGGCAGGGGCTATGTTTTTGTTTTTCTTTATCTTTCCAGCACTTAGCACAATTTGTTGCACATTATAAATGCTCCTTGACTGTGAGCATTTTTAAGTGCCTTTTTATATGCTGAGTACTAGGAATAAAAGAGAAAAACAAATCAGCCCCTAACGTTAAAACATGTATATACCAGGTAAGTGGGACAACTTGTTCAAAAGCATGGAGGCCGGGTGATCAAATACTGTGTACTGAAAACAGCAAATAGACTAGTTTGGCTGGAAAGTAGAATTAATGAGTTAGAGCCAAGTTATAAAGGGTTTTAAATACCAAACAAAAGAATTTATAGTTTATTGTAGATCAGCATTTTTTTAAACTAGGGTCAATCTACGGACCCCTAAGTTTCAGTGGATAGATTTCAGGAGGGGCCTGTGAACTTAGAAGAGAAAGATTACATATTCATTTCAATAAAATTTATTTCCTTCATAATCATATATTTTTGTATGTGTTTGTGTGTGTGTGATTTTAAAAACTTTATTCTGAAAATCAATCCATGGGCTTCATTAGACTATCAAAGGTGTCTATGACACAAAAAAGATTAAGAATTTGTGTCCATGAAACAGTAGGAAACCAGTAAAATTTCTTGAGCAAAGCTGTGACATGATCAGGACTGAATACTTCAGTGCTATATCCTTAGAGTAACTCTGAGTGATGTGGAATAAGTTTTTTTTTAAATCCCCAGAACAGCTGACATTTTAAGTTTTGATGAAACTGAAAGATGGGAACAGAGCCATAAAGAGAAGGAACGAGACCCAGCTTAAGTAATACCACATGTTCCAAAGCTGTTCCAAAATGAATGTTTTTTAAAAAAGAATTTAAAAAAATTAGAGCATAGTCATATGTGTAGACTTAGAAGGCCTGAATTCATAATTCAAAGACATGTGGGCTAATTAGTAAGCAGTAAGTGCTGTAGACTCAAAAGCTTCTTGATCTTGTCTAACATTATCTCAGAGGATGTGGACTATCTGGAAGGATTATACTCTTCTGAATGAGTTAATTCATTTAGAGTATAGTAGCCAAAAGTCATTAGGGGAATAACTAAATATCTGTGAACAAAGGAAAACTTCCTTGATCATGGTCCTCTAACCCAGGCCAACTATTTTACAAAAAAATGTTCTTAGTCACAAAAGGTTCTGGTCAAGAATGTGTACATAAAGAGATAATTTATTGTAATGAAAAGGGACAAACAGTACATTGGAAAGAGTTCAAGAGTTAGAAGATGTCGGTTCAAATCCTGTCTCTGGATTCTGGAGGAACAGCAGGAAAAATACAAACAACTGGCCCCCAAAGCTCATGCAGACTTTTCTAGTCAATGTGCAGACTAAATCCAGACAAGGAAAGCCAAGGAAAAATCACAGTGAATCACTTTTCTAAACTAGGTTGATAGAGGGAGACAGAGAGGTCTATGGGTACTGTGTTTGGGCACGTGACCAGGAGCATGCCAGGCACGCACTCTAGTGCCCCGGAACTGGGCCTGAGGGCAAGATGATATTTCCAGATCCAAACCATGGTACAGCCTCGTGCAGGGTGTAAGAAAAGGTGCTAAATGATGTTTTGTCAACCACTATCCAGTTCTGGGTCACAGAACCAAAGTGAACTGAAAAAGCGACTTGCACCCAGCCGTTAGGAGGGTTTGTAGGCTCTGACCTGTGTGCTGAGCAAGGAGGAAGCTCAGAAACAAGAAACAGCAGGGTAGCTTGGATAGCAGGTCCTCAGATCTAGCTTCTAGCCCAGTCTGAAACCCGCAAAGGAATAAGGGAAGGAGGAATCCTAGACCAAAGGGAAGTCTACAGTTCTGTCATTTTGAACCAAGAGAGTTTTCTAGCTGGCTGATAATGGCAGAATCTAATAGTTGTTTACTTTATCTCAGACCCAGATTGAAGTAAGGAACTTGCTTAGATAATGTAAATAGGAATCAGAATTTGCCCTGGACCAAACCATTTTGGGAATAGTAAAAGCTTGTAGGTTCCCAGTCTGAACTGTTCCTGAGATCTTGGAACAAGACAACATTCAATAAATAGCCCCAAGTGAGTAGCATTAGGACCAACCCCAGACCCTCCTCCAGAAGTTCACAGGACTTGGCCCTTAAATTAAATGCAAAGTCAGAAAATAGGCTGGAAGAATGAGAAAACAGAAAAAGAATCTCACCATAAAAAAAAAACAACCAAACTTTTGTGGTAAAAGGAATCTGCTGAAGACATAAATCCAGAAGAGAATGCCTCAAAAACACCAACAGGCAAAACTCAAAGAAAAATGCTGCTTAGATACAAATAGACTCAACTAGAATTCCTTGAAGAGATGAAGCAAGCATTTAAAAAAAAAAGTTTTAAAATGTTTTTATAAATGAAATGGTAGTACTAAAGGAAAAAAATGGTAAAAAAAAAAAAAAGTGAGCTATGGAAGAAAGAATTGGAAAGAAAATTAGCAATTTAGCACAATATTGTCCAAGCAATAAACTTCCTGACAATTGTAATGAACCAAATAGAAACCAATGATTCCATGAGATAACACATAATCTTAAAGTCTAAGACTGAAAAATAAAATAAAATGAATGTATCTTATAGCAAAAACAACTGCCCTAGAAAACAGATTAAAGAGAAGATTAAAAAAAATTTAGTTGGACTGTCTGAAAGTCATGACTGGAACAAAAAAAGAGCCTAGACATTGTATTTCAAGAAATCTTAAAAGAAAACTATTTTTAAGATCCCTTAAAACCAGAGGGAATTTGGAAATAGAAAGAATCCACTGGCCCCCTCCTGAAAGAAAACCCAACATGAAAACTCCCAGGAACATTCTAGCCAAAATCCAGAGGTTCTCTGTCAAAGAAAAAAAAAATTACAAGTAGTCAGAAAGAAAGAATTCAAGTACCAAAGAGCTGGAGTCAGAATCACACATGAGTCGACTGTCAGTCAGTCAATAAACATTTTTTAAGTGCTAACTTATTATGTGCCAGGCAATGTACTGAGCTCTTCACCATTTAGCCTCTATTTGCAAGTTTCCTCATCTGTAAAATGAGTTGCACCTATGTCACAGGGTTGTTGAGAAGATAAAATAAAATAGTATTTGTAAAAGCACTTAGCAGAGTGCCTGACACATAGTAGGCACTGTGTAAATGCTTATTCCATTCCTTTAGTTGCCTTTCATTACTGGGAAGAGTAGAGAACTTGGCAAGACAGTATTCCAAAAGGCAAAGTATAAAGCCTTACATCCAAAAATAATTTACACAGCAAAACCGAGTATAATCCTAAAGGGGAAAAATAGGCCTTTAATTTTTAAAAAGAGAGAAATTATAAGCATTCCTGAGGTGGGGGAGGTGCATAGAAACTTTGATGTATAAACACTAGTGTCAAGAGAAACATAATGGTAAATGTGAAGAAACAGTGAGGAAAGACTAAACAATGATGAAAGACTGAACAAAGATAAATTGCCTATGTTCTAATATGAGAAGATGATATGTGTATCTCCTCAGACCCTGATCATTTTGGGCTAATGTAGTCTAATTGTGGTTCTGTTATGATTTAATCTTGATAGCAGAATGGAAAGGGAGAGGAAGAGAAATCTGGGGATTAGAGGAAAAGGAAAGGAAGGTTAAGGAAAATTCTCTCACAATCAGTGTGCAAGTAGTCTACATAAACAAAGAGGAAGGTGGGGAAAATGGCTAACATTTGAACCTCACTTTCATCTGAAATGGTCAGAAGAGGGAAGAATACTCACTCTGAATTGGATGCAGAAATATATTTCATGGAACAAGGAAATAAGAGGTAAAGAGAAGGAAAAAGGAATTAGAGGGAAGGTAAATTAAGGGAGGAGACTAGTCCTAAGCAAAACAAACCTTAAGGATGTACAAAACTATAGCTCTTTTTGAGGTTGTGAAGAATCAGAAGGGAGTGCCCATCAGTTGAAGGAACGGCTGAACAAATTATGATATCTGATATGATGGGATACTGTTATGTTCTAAGATAATGGTGAAGGATGGTCTCAGAGAAACTTAGGAAGACTAATGTGAACTGATGCAAAATTGAAGTGAACAAAACCGGGAGAAAAATTTATACATTCACAATAATATGGTAAAGAGAAACAACTTTGAAAAGACTTAGGAGCTTTTATCACTGTAATGACCAACAATGATTCAAGAGGACTGAATGAAATATGTCACCCTTCTGATAGAGGTGAAAAACTCAAGAGTACAGAAACACACACACACACACACACACGACTTTCTTTTAGTCCCCTCTCTGCCTTATAAGGAGAATGTAAAGAAAAGTTTATAAATCTCAAAGTTCTCTGTATTATAAATGTGAATATTTTTCTCCAGAAAGTTATCTACTTTTTGATGTTCCAAGGCTATCTTGGTGATTGTCATAACATCACTCCACGTTCTAGGAGCAGCAATTTAGGAAAAAAAAAATTTGAAAAACTAGAGGAATAGAGCCAACAAAATGAAGGGTCTGGAGCATCATAAGCACTTAATACATGCTTATTGATTGGTAGCTTATGTCACATGAGGATTGAGATGAAGGAAATAGAGATATTTAGCCTGACCAAAAAAAAAAAAAAAGACTTTGACATGATAGCTATCTTCAAGTCTTTGAAGAATTGTCTCATGGAAAAAGGAAGAGACTTGTACTACTTCACCTAAGGTCAAAACTAGAATTAATAGTTGGAAGTTATTTGTTAAATATAAGGTTAATATAGAGAAAAACTTAACAGTTAAATGTATCGCAGAGTGAAATGATCTACCTTAGAAGGTTACGGGTTTTTTCTTACTGGAGACTATCCAGCAAAAGCTGAATGACTACTTTTTGATGTCTTATAGAGCAGTATAGGTTGATTTGGATTTTATAGTATCTGAAGTCTCTTCCAATTCTGAGATTATAGCATAGTAATGTATCAATTAAATGTGAGTTGTTATTAATGCAGTTTAAAGTCATGTGAGGGGGAATGTGCTGTAATAGATAGATAGAACTGGTCTTAGAGTTGGGAAGACCTAGGTTCAAATTCATCTCCTGACCCATACTGGTTACTTGATATTTAATTTCTCTGTACTCCAAGCAACTCTCTAAGACTATAAGTGGAAGAGCAAATGCTAATTTGATTTGGTAGTGAGAGTCCCTTCACTGGGAGTTCCACATACTAAAGAAATAGGTCCAACGACAAAAAAATATTAAATTAGCTCTTTTGACTACTACATCACACTACTTATATTGAATTTGAAATACTAACAAAACCCTTATGTGTTATTTCCTGCCCCCACCCTGCCATGAACTGCATCCCAGCCACAACTGTCTTTATCATAAATCCTGTTTCTGTACAATTTACTTTTTAGCCCAGATGTTGAACTTGAAATGTAATAGACATAATCAGGTTCACTTCAATTTATAGCTCATGACTGTTAAGATATTTTGGTAACATAGTTATGCCATTCAGTAAAAATAACTCATTTATATAACACAAAAAAATTTATAAATTCTTTCCTCACATCAACTCTGTCAAGCATGTAGTGCATTTTTTTTATAGATGAGAAAACCTCAGGTCAGTTTAATTTATCTGCTCAGGGTCACATAGCTATTGTCAAAGCCAGGCTTCAAGACCAAGTTTCTCCTAACTCCAAGCTCCATGTTCTTTCCCCTGAACCATGTTGCTTCTTAATGAAGATTAATAAAAATTTACTATCTCTCCCCTATTCCTATAATCAGAAAATTTGGTGAACATGTTGTCTATTACTTTATCTAAGTTTTTCATAAGTATGTTAAATAGAACATTAAACAGAACATCCCCTAATAAATATTCTTTGGTTCCAGACATACAACCAGTTCTGAACCTAACATCTCTGTCTTACCCATCATGAGAAACTTTTGCCCCTTAGAAGGCAGTATAAGTCATTGGATACAGTGTTGGAGTAGGAATCTGGGAGATCTGGGTTCACAGTCTATCTCTGACACATATTAGCTGTGTGATCATGGATAAGTCACTTAATCTTTCAGGGTTTCAGTTTTGTCATCTGTCAAGTGGAGGTAGTAAATACTAAAATCTGGGAGAGTGGAGCCCTGATGGCAGAGTAAAAGCAGGTAGTTGCTTGAGCTCTTCCCCCATACACCCACAAATATCTGTAAAAAATGACTCTAAACAAATTCTAGAGCTTCAGAACCCACAAAATGATGGAGTAAAACAAATCTCCAGCCCAAGAGAGTTTGGAAGGTCTATAGGAAGGGTCTGTCACACTAGGCTGGGGGTGGAGTATAGTCCAGGGTGGACTGTGCTGGTATAGACAAGGCAGGAGCAGGCCTCAGGGGACTCAATCATTGGGAGCTGTGGCAATTTCCAGACTTTTCTGCCCACAAATACCAAAGACAGCACAGAAAGTCATGGGAAAACTCTGTTGGATCTGGGTGAGAGAGGAGCGTGGTCCAACCCTAGGACAGCAGAGATAGTGGTGGCAGTGGCAGTGGCTGCAGTAGCAGCAGTGGTGGCAGCTGCTTCCAGAGCTCTCAGCCTACAGACAGTGTAGGGACAGAGTGGTTGATCAGAGGGGGTTTGCAGGGATCTCTTTGCTGGAGCTGAGGCAGGATTCTCTTGCTTTGCCCTGCTTGGATCAGGGCTGCAGTCCTGGGTGGTGGTCCTGGAGTGAGGAAGAGTGCTGGTGTATCAGAGCTTGTGGCTCTGGTGGAGGGGGAATTCTCCTCACAGTTCCAGGGCAGAAAACAATGCTTGTGGTCACTCACAGACCAGAGCACATGCCAGGAAAGGAGTAGACACTTCTCCTTAGATCATACCACCTTGGAAGAGCTGAAAATTTACAGGTCCCTAGAAGTGTCTCTGAAAAGAGCTACAAAACCGCTGAAGCTTGGGAGAGTACACCCCCCCTCACTGGAAGTAGAGTCCTACCTTGGCAAAGAATTGGAAAGCCAAATGGCTGGGAAAATGAACAAACAGCATACAAAAACTCAGACTATAGAATCTTACTTTGGTGGCAAAGAAGATCAAAATGTACCACCAGAAGACAGCAAAGTCAAAGCACCTACATCAAAAGCCTCCAAAAAATTGTGAATTGGTCTCAGGCCATGAAAGAGCTCAAAAAGGATTTTGAAAATCAAGTAAGAGAAGTAGGGGAAAAATTGGGAAGAGAAATGAGAGTGATACAAGAAAA
Source organism: Pseudocheirus occidentalis (assembly GCA_028646575.1). Classification (NCBI taxonomy): domain Eukaryota; kingdom Metazoa; phylum Chordata; class Mammalia; order Diprotodontia; family Pseudocheiridae; genus Pseudocheirus; species Pseudocheirus occidentalis. The sequence goes on from CM053597.1 coordinate 217,461,784, forward strand.
TCATGAAAAACAAGTAAACAGCTTGCTGAAGGTGAAAAAATACTGAAGAAAATAACATCTTAAAAAAGACTAACCATTCCCCAATTGATAAATGGGCAAAGGATATGAACAGGCAATTTTCAGAGGTAGAAATTAAAGATATCTTTAAGCATATGGAAAAATACTCTTTTAAAAATCATTGGACTACCTGAAAGGTATGATTAAAAAAAAAAAAGAGTCTAGACATCATCTCTCAAGAAATTACCAAGGAAAACTGCCCTGATATTTGAGATCCAGAGGGTAAAATAGAAATGGAAAGAATCATCTCTTTAAAGAGATCTCAAAAGGAAAATTCCTAGGAATATCATAGCCAAATTCCACAGTTCCCAGGTCAAGGAAAAAAATATTGAAAGCAACAAGAAAGAAACAATTCAAGTATTGTGGAAGCACAATCAGGATAACACAAGATCTAGCAGCTTCTACATTAAGGGATCGAAGGGCTTGGACTGTGTTATTCTGGAGGTCAGAGCAGCTCAGATTAAAACCAAGAACCACTTACTTAGAAAAACTGAGTATAATAGTTCAGGGGGAAAAATGGATATTCAGTGAAACAGAGGACATTCAAGCATTCTTGATGAAAATACCAGAGCTAAATAGAAAATTTGACTTTCAAATGTAACAATCAGAAGCATAAAAAGGTAAACAGGAAAGAGAAATCATAAGTACCTTATTAAAGTTGAACTGTTTACATTCTTACATATAAAGATGATATTTGTAACTCATGAGAGGGTAGTTGGAGGAAGTATATACATACATATGTATATATATGTATATATAGAGATAGAGAGAGAGGGAGGTAGAGGGGGCACGGTAAATTGAATATGAAGGGATGATATTTAAAACATAAAATCAGGGAGTGAGAGAGGAACATATTGAGATGGAGAAAGGAAGAGATAGAATATAAAAAAGGCAAGAAAAAGGTATCACAATGGAAGAGAAGAGGGGGGAAATAAGAGCGAATGAGTTAACTTTACTGTCATCAGATTGGCTTAAGGAGGGAATAACATACACACTCAATTGAGTATCTTACACTACAGGAAAGTAGGGGAGAAGGGGATGGGGGAAGGATAGAAAGGGAGGGCATATTGGGGGAGGGGGTAGTCAGAAGCAAACACTTTT
>CM053597.1:217463441-217479113 GCA_028646575.1 Pseudocheirus occidentalis
TTCTCCTCATTGGCTTTCTGGGCCTCCTTTGCCATGTGAGTTAATTTGCTCTTTAAGGTATTGTTTTCTTCAGTCAGGTTGTTGATTCTCTTTTCATGACTTTCTCACATCATTCTCATTTCTCTTTCTAATTTTTCCTCCACTTCTCTTATTTGGTTTTCAAAGTCCTTTCTAAGTCAATCCGCAGCTGGTAGGCATTCTTATTGTGTCTTGGAAGCATTTGGTATGGGAGTTCTGACTGTGTTATTTTCCTCCCGCTCCGTGCTTTTTATCCTTTTTGTCCACAAAAAAGGATTCTAGAGTTTTATTGCTGTTCTTACTTTGCTTCCTTTTCCTCATGTTAGCCAGTCTATTACTTGCTTGGTTTTTGGGCTCTGTGGAACTCTGCTTCCTCGGGGGGGGGGGGGGGCGGAAGAAGCTCTGTCCCAAATTACTGGGGCCTTCACAGATGCCAGAGCTATTAGTGGGGTGCTGCATCACCCCCTTTGGCTCACTGAAAGCACACCCCAGGACCACCACTCAAGACCACGATCCAGATCCAGGCCGCTCAAAGCAGGAGCCCTTGGCCCTGATCAATCACCTCTGCCCCCCTGCTATGTGCAGGCTGGGGGCTCTGAAGCAGCCCAGTGGAGGCCGCTGCTGCTTTCAGCCGTTCCTGCTGCCACAGCCGCCTCCCGCTGCTTCCTTGCCCTGGGAGCAGTTTGGCCAGACCACCCCTCTCCTCCAAATTTAGCAAAATCCACTGACCTTTCTCTTAGCCTTTTTTTTCTTCTGGTTTATCTTTATGATCAATGTGGTGACTGTGCCTCCACTGCAGCTGATCTGCTCTCCTATAGACTTGGCTCCGCCCAACTGCCCCAGGGCCTGGCCAGGCTGGGGTTTTGGGCTGGGCCGGCCATGGCTCCCAGACTGCTGGGAAGAGCCCCACCTGCTGAGCTACCTGTAGCAACAGATGTGTTTTCTGTATTTTAGAGAGTTTTGGAGCTCGAAAATTTGTTTAGAGTCCCATTTTATGGGTTTTCAGGGTGGTTGTGTGGGAGCTGCGGCGCAAAAGTGCTGTATTCTTTCAGAAAGATGGAATTCTTCCCTGTTCACCTCCCTCAGACTCTTGGCTCTGAAGACTGTCATCTCCCAGGCAACAGGATTCCAACTCTAAGCCTCAAGCTTTTCCCCTTTCCTCCCCTCTCCTCTTCTCACCTTCCTTTCTCCACTTCTGTTCTCTTTCCTCTGTCTCTCTTTGTCTCCCTCTGCATTTCTCTTCAAGGCAGGTTGGAGGTCAGGGATTTGGGAAGTAATGTTCTGGAATTCTCTCAGGCTACATTCAAACATGTTCCCTGCAGCCATTTGCTTCTTCTGCAAAATGCCATTGCCATGGGGTGTAAAAGAATTGCCTGACTGCAGTAAGGGCCCAGTTAAGAGTATGCAACATAAATTTGCAGTCAGCATGGTTTTGTGGCTTTCTCCAGCTCCATTCAGCAGCAGACAGATAGGAATGATGGTGGCAGATAGTAGGGATAGTCTCAGTTTCTTCTGGCAAGGCATGATCCGTCAGTGATGCAGCAAGGGAGCCAGGGGTTTGAGTGTAGTGTGGAACTGAATCAGTAAGGAGTCCAGATAGGGAAGGAAGGAGAGTGAAGCCAGTGCTAGGGAAATAGCCTGGGGAGGGATTAGAGGTCCTTAGGAGGACAAAGAATGAGGTTAGAGATTGTAAGGTATTTGCAAGGGTAGAATAATAAAAAGTAATTATCAGATAAAGAAATGTCTGAGTTTATGAATATGGAAGTAGAGTTATATCCCTTCCACATTGCAGGGGTTAGATTCACAGTGCCCCGCCACAATCTGAAAAATGCATGTGAAGTTTTGGCTCTCCTTCATACCACAGAAGTCTGAATTTTTTCCTTTTCTTTATGGGAGGTTTACAGAACCTTATTGTAAAATTTGGATTAAGTATTTGGTCATGGCCTGTGTGTCTGTGTTGTCTGCCAGCTCGTGTGTATTGTCTGCAGCTTTCACCAACCTCCAAAAAATTCCCATTTAACTTACGCCAATCTGCAACATATCAAAACCTCGATAAGGAAAGTTGTGATATGAAAGGGATAAATGTACACAATTGTGAATAATGGCAAGATCCAAGGTGTGACCATGTATATAGCTAGGTAGTGTTAGAGGAAGAATCCTTTCATCAATGAGATCACATTTGTAAAGTGGTTGGCACCAGTAGGTACTTAATAAATGTTTATTCTCTTCTAGTCTTAAAAGCTAAAGGGGCGTGGCTGGCTCTCAGCTGGCCAATCACTGGGAGTTCTCTATGTTTCTTCAGTTGTTTTCTTCCAATGACCAAAGTCTTGTAATGTAATCAGGATGTTTAGGAAATCTCCCAGATTTGAGGAGATGCTGCCCTGGGATTTCAGTCCTTTGTATATGTGTGGAAAAGCATGATCTGGGGAGTTAAAATACTTAGACCTTAGCATAGAACTAAGGCTAAGTTTGTTAAGGGCTGAAGGGTGGTTCTGTTTTGTTGTTTAGAGTAGATAACATCTGAAAAGCAGAAATACTTGTTTTTTAATAAGGTATCACACTGATCAACAGTTAACAGCTGCAACTTCTCATCCAGAATAAACTAGCAAAAACATTGAAGGGATATGATAAACTTGGTAATTCTATAGTACCACTTCTCTTTCTTAAGAAGCCTTTCTTAAGGAATTAGGAATAGCAATTAGGAACATTTTTGCTATTGGATAATTTTGTTCTCATTTTTTTATTCTTTTGGTAGCCTTTCTTATTCACTCCATCCCTTATAGAATTGTGGCTTAGAGGATCTTTTGCCAAGGGAGATGATGTGCATTTCTGGCAGTTGAATGCAATCTGTTTCTAACTTTCTTGTGTAATTGAAATGCACATTAATGGTCTCATAAAATATATTTTGCTGCCTTTTATTTAAATGTTCAGCTGTTCTGTTGCCTGTTACTTCCCTCAGGCAGTCAGTGACTTACTGGAGTCAGCAGGTTTTAATAGCAGTTCCCGCTTTATTTTTAATGTGATTCATAATTTTCTTTTGTTGTAGATTCCAGCAACTGAAAACAGCCTGACATTCCATTCCAACATTACTGAAGATGGCTCCTGTAAGCATTCACTCTTAGATCTTGCAGTTTGGAGGGTGAGGTATTTGCTTTGTGTGCCATACTTGAGCCAGGATTATCCATATTACTTGTTAGCTTTCAGGAAGTAGCAGCTGGTCTTTTGCTTACGACCAGAAATTAGTTGATCAAATAACAGAATTGTAAGGAGTAATGCCTGAAAAATACCTCATGCTTAATCCATGAGGTAGGGAACAGTTGTTTAAATTTAGCTTGACTTGAAGGATGAAAGAAATACTTTAGTGATATTATCATTAAAATCTTCCCTTTTTGGTGCCAAATTTTGATGATTAAGGATAACCTGATTATGAAATTATTTTTCTGTTTAAATTTTTTCAAGAAATATTTAATTAAGCATGCTTATGTACAGTTTTATAGTTTTCAATAATCTTTTCCTTAGTTATCTAAATGTATTCCCTCACCTCCAAATCAAGTTTAAGGTTTTTGTTCTAATGTGCTGTTCTAATGAAATCTATTCTGATTTTTCTGTTTGGAGTCATTCTGAAGCTAAAGACTCCAAGAAATGAAAACATTCTGGTTTGACTTACTGTTTCTACTTTATTCCATTATTCTGAGTTTCCAAGGTATAAAATACATCAGTTGTCCAGTTTAATCAATACAGTGGACACAGAATATTCCATAAGGGATAGAGAGAGTCTTGAGATAAGAGATAGTTTTGATTAGATAAAATTTAAAAGTTTTTACTCAAAACAAAATTAACTAAAATTAGAAGAAAAATCAACTAGCAAAAAAAAGTCTTTGCAGCAAGTTACTCTGATAAAGAGCTTATTTATAAGATATATAAGGAATTTATTAAAATTCACAATAACCATTCCCCCAATTGGTAAGTGGTCAAAGGATATGAAAAGGCAGTTTCAAAAAAAAAAAAAAGAAAGCTAATAGCCATATGAAAACATGTTCCAAATCACTGGTAATCAGAGAAATTAAAGTTAAAGCAACTCCAAGGCTCTACCTTAGACTGTCAAAGATAATGAAAGAAGGAAAATAGCAAATGATGGAGGGGCTTCAGGGAAAAAGGCACATTAATGCATTGTTGGTAGAGCTGTGAATTGTTTTTAGTCATTCTGGAAAGCCAGTTAGAATTCTGCTTCAAAATTACTAAATTGTTCCTACCCTTTAACCTAGCAGTACTAGACCTACATCCCAAAAAAATTCAAAGAAAGAGGAAAAACGACCCATATGTATAAAAATAATTATATCAGTTCTTCTTGAGGTTGCAAAGAGCATCAGTCATTGTGGGAATGATTGAAGACATTATGACATCTGAATGTAATGAAATGCTATTGTGCTGTAAGAAATAATGAAGGGAGGGGCAGCTAGGTGGGTGGCATATTGAATAGAATCCTGGAATCAGGAGGACCTGAGTTCAAATCCAGACTCAGACACTTAACATTTACTAGCCATGTGACTTTGGGCAAGTCACTTAATCCCAATTGCCCTGCCTTCCCCCCTCCAAAAAAGCAAATAATAATAATAATAATAATAATGAAAGGAACTGTTTCAAAGGAACCTAGGAAAACTTGTATAAATCAATGCAGGGCGAAGTGAGAACAGTTTATATAATAGCAACAACACTGTAAAAAAAAACCCCAAAATCAAAAGCTTTGAAAGACTTAAGAACGCTGAGCAATGCAATTGGAAGGGAAAGAAAATAAATTTTTTTTAAACAATGAAGGGGATAGTTTTAGTGAAGCTTAGAAAGAAATGTGTATGAACTGATGCAGAATAAAGGAAGCAGAAGCAGGAGAACAATTAAGTAACAAGAACTATACAACTTTGAAAGTCTTGACCTAGTTAAAAAAATGAATAAAAATAAAATTTACATGAAAAACCCAGTGAGGAATAAAAATAAAAACATTTTATTTCCTGTCCTTTATAAATGAACTAGGTAACTCTCAGAGTGAAAGTGAAATCCAAAAACCTGTACATCTCAAGCAGCAAAGTCCTGACTCCAGAGCTGCTAGCTATACAGAAAGTTCTCTTCCTAAAGCAACAAAGGTATAGTAACCGTTTATTTCTAAGGTATTGTAACAATAAGTAAAGCCACTTATTCCTTAATTGTAATCTCCAGGGTTAGTTTATTTTTTTTCTCATGATAATAATAGCTCATGTTTATACAGTGTTTTGTAGTGATGCCAGGTTTTAAATAAGAATACTTTTAATCATTCAGCTTTCCTAGAAAATCTTATATCTTCTGCCCAGGTGTTAGTGCCAAGAATTAGAAGTATATCATGAGCCTAATTAATATAGAAGAGTCACAAAAATCTTAAGAATGCTAAAGTTGCTTTGGGTTTTTTTTTTTTTAAGAAAAATAACAGGGGCGGCTAGGTGACGCAGTGAATAGAGCACTGGCCCTGGAGTCAGGAGTACCTGAGTTCAAATCAAAGACACTTAACACAAAAACTAGCCGTGTGACCTTGGGCAAGTCACTTAACCCCAACTGCCCTCCAAAAAGCAAAAAAATAAAAAATAAAAAAATAACAAAGGCTGCTAATATATGGTAAATTGTGATTATTTTTGTTTTGAAACCAATCCTCAATCTCTAGTGATCCTTAGCTTCTAAAGTCCATTTTTGATCTATTGGAGATTGCAAATTTAAAATCGAGTCATTTCCCCCCTAAGTATGTCTTTACCATTGTAAAATAGAATGCCACGTCCAAATATTACATGTTATAGAAGGGAACTAGAGTAGTGGCTGGCACAGCAGTAGTTACTATTTTATTCAACACATTTGAGTGCCTGTTATGTGCAAAGCCCTGCCAAGAATAAAGTTGTCTAAAAGCATAGGTTCATCTTGTTAGGAGCTCCTGCTATCAAGTCTAGCAGGTGCCAAGCAGGCACAAATACTGCATCATCCAGCTATGTGTTTGATCAGCTAACCTTCAGGATCAAATAAGATCTTGTGATCTTTAAAGCTCTTCACAGCCTGGTTCCTTCCTCCCTTCCCTGTCTTCTTACACTTTACCCTGTGGTGCAGCTGCACTAGCCTACTTGCTGTTTTTCAAACAAGATAGATCATTTCAGTCAGTCAGTAAACATTAAACATCTTCTGTGTGCCAAGTACTTCTATGTGCCAGGCACCGTGGCACACTCCGAACATCCATGCTCTCCCATTCTAGTGGAAGAGATGACATGCAAACAGGTATATACAGACAGAATAAATCGGAAATAATCAGCAGAGGTCACTAGAATTAGAAAGAATTTAGGAAATGCTTCTTGTAGAAGGTACAATTAGCTGAGACTTGAAGGAAGCCAGGAAAGCCAGGAAGAACAGATGAGGAGGGAAGAGTATTGTAGGCACCAGAGCATTTAAGGAAAGGCCTGTAATGTTCTCCCTCTTTGTCTCAGCCTCCTGGATTCCTTCAAGACCCAGATGAGGGGGCGGCTAGATGGCACAGTGAATAGAGCACCGGCCCTGGAGTCAGGAGGACCTGAGTTCAAATCCGGCCTCAGACACTTAACACAAAAACTAACCGCATGACCTTGGGCAAGTCACTTAATCCCCAACTGCCCTCCAAAAAAGCAAAAAAAAAAAAAAAATGACCCAGATGAAATCCTGCTTTTCTAAGAGACTTTCCCGAATTCTACCTTCTGGGCACTCTCTGACTTCCAGGAACTTTCATTTTAGTAAGGAGAGGGACACATAAAAGGAAATGGTGACCAGGAAGGGTTTGGGTTAGGTTTAGTTTGGCTTGAAAGGTTACAAGGATGATGAGTGGAGGCTTAAGGAAGTATGCTTCCTGGAAGCATTTAGCAGTATTGATTTGATCAGAATCCCTACCCTGAAGAATAGAGGGAGGTGTGGTCCCTAGAAGAAGGACAATGCAGAGGTAGGTATCCGACAGCCAAGCAGTCAACTGATGGAGACTGCCTGGCTCAGCCTGATACAGGACCACAGAAAACTACAGAAAGAGCTCTCACCTGGGTATTGAGTTGTCTGGGAAGAAGATGGCTGAGGAAGAAAGAGTATTTCAGAAGGCCCAAGTTCAGGCTGAAAGAAATTAAACTGAGAGTCAGGAACCCTGAATTCTGTTCCCTGCTCTGACACTGTCTGTTTCCATCTTTGCCAAATATGGGAGTTGGGTAAGGTGGTCTTTAAGGTTATTTCTAACTAACAGCTTGTGTGTTTATCAGATTTGGCCTCCCTTTGACTTCAACTCAGCTCAGTTAATAAACATTTATTAAATGCTTACTCTGTGTCAGGAATCATCCTAAGCCTTGGGAGTAGAAGCTAAATGAGCCTTCATCTGTAAGCTTGAGCAGTTTACTTCTTTCCGAGGTCTAGGTTTCTTCTTCCATAAAATGGATTTGGATTAGATGATCTCCAACTTCCATTCCAGCGCTCACATTTTGTTCTGAAACCTTGAGCGTTTGGGGTGGGTTTGCTTCAAGACCTCTTTGTTCTAGGGCAGGAATCTTTAACCTTTTTTGTGTCATGGACCCTTTTAGCAGTCTGTCAAAACCTACAGACTCCTTAGCAAATGTTTAAAATAATTAAAGGAAATGCCAAATTTAAGTTAGAGGTTAGTGAAATATCAAAGAAAGTTTTTTTCTTATCCAACTTCTCAGGCCCCCTGAAATCCATGGATTCCTTGTGGGGTTCATGGACCCCAGGTTAAGAATTCCTGCTTTAGAGCAGTGGTATCTGGCTCAAATTGAAATGGATCTCTGCAGCCATATTGACTTAGAAAACCACAAATTTACATTATTATCTATGTTATATTGTATTTAAAAAATTTTATTAAACATTTCCCAGTTACATTTTAATATAGCTGTGGAAGTTGGACACCTCTGCTCTGGAGTTTACCATCTTCCTCAATATTATCAGGCTTCTTAGATCCTAAGTGGAAAGAAACAACTGACCTTAATTCCAAGATATCAAAAATAACTAGTTAAAATAGGAAACTACATTGTCTTCTGCCAAGAAATGATGGCCCCAGTTGTTGCTTCATAATGTCCCAAGGACTGTGTTGCCTCCTGTCTCTACTCCTCCACCAGGATTTGGTTAGTGATGCCCCAGTTATACAAAATTCTGGCAATAACAGTTGTTCTCACTAAAATGTACTTAAAGTACCCTTTGATTAGGGAGGGAAGTACCTCAGAATGAGCTGGTTTCTCAGCCCAGCTCTGTTCCTCCAGGCCTTTTATTAATGATCCAGAGTAGAGACTTTCCTTTCTATTTCTCCAACATTCCTAAAACTGGTCAGATGAAATAAATTTGGCCAGAGCCTTCACCTTGCTTTGGGACTTGCCATAGAGAAGGGATAGGTTATATGTGGATGCTCTTTACCATGACCACATTAGACCTTAGTTTGTGATTCTATTCTCAGACTTGGTGTTCTATATTCAGATTAGATTGAAGCAGCCCAGCTGTCTGTGCTTTCAGGCCAAAGTCTAAAGCCTCCTAATGTAAATAGACCATAATCTAGGGATGTGAATCCTGTTAAAATTACTAGTGCTGCTTAGCACTGTTAACATTTACTGCTTGCTTTATGAACCATTACTGATTTTTCATCACAGCTCTGGTAAGAAAGAAGCTCACTTTGTAGTTATAAAACAGCTAAGAATAACTGCTTGCGTAATAGATGTTTGTTGAAGATCCTTTCGATCACTGAATTTTATTTGTCTGTGGAATTTTGTGTAATTAAAACAAAAGTTGTCAAGGAAAATGTTTCTTGTTATCCCAAAGCCATTCCTTGATTGTCTGTTACTGTATCTTTATATTGGGGTCTTAACATACAGTATTTGTGATCTTAAAGAAAAAATTTTATGTATGTACATATATATATATTTATATTTTCTCTTAAGGATTTGGAAATGTTTATCAACATTCTGTGGCTCAATTAGATCATTTATTTAGAGCAGTGGTTCTCAACCTTCCTAATGCCATGACCCTTTAATACTTGTGTGTGGGTATATCTGCATGTGGGCAGACCTGCTTGGAGACAGATAGAGGAGCGGTGTCTCAGTTCCTAAGACCATCGGAAATATGTTTTCCGATGGTCTTAGGTGACCCCTGTGAAAGGGTCGTTTGACCCCCCAAAGGCATCATGACCCACAGGTTGAGGACTGCTGATTTAGAGAAATTATTAATCATGTAAATGTCACAGGTTCAATCTTTGTAAGGGCTAATTAGTTTTTTACTTTTCTGTGACCATACACTCTTTCTCCAGCTAATATTTTTGAAAATGTATAACATGATCACAGGGAGAATAGGAAGAGTATATGGTGATGGATCCATATAAATCCATCATTACTGTTGGAAAAAGAAGTAAGTACCCAATCATATCAGCTGTCATTCATATGCACGTGACATTATTTATGAACAGTGGTTATGTTCTTATCATTTCACTTAATCTCGAAGTGTTTTCTATGTTTTAGAGTTTGGAATAGTGGGACACAAAGAAATTAATATTGTTTCTCTAAAGTCAGACAGTAGAATGATGTCAGAGAAGGATTAGGCCTGGTATAGTGAAAAGAGCACTGACTTTGGAGTCAGAAGACAAGGGCTCAAATTGTGTCTGTGTGACCTTCAGTCAGTCTCTCTGGGCTTCTTGTCCTTCTCTGCAAGATTAGTAGACTAGGTGAAATGGTCTCTGAGGTACATGAGGCAGCTAGCAGTGCCGTGCATAGAGCACTGGGCCTGGGGTCAAGAAGATCTGAGTTCAAATCCAGCCTCAGACACTTATTAGTTGTGTGACTCTGTGTCCTTCATTGTAAAGTGAGGCTCATAGTAGTACCTATGGCCCAAGGGGGCTGCGAGGATCAGATGAAGTAATGGTTTGGCACGTGGTAGGTGCTATATAAAAGCTTATTTCTTTTGTCTTTCCTCCTTCTTTCTTCCCTTTCTAGATTTGTGAACCTGTGGTCTTTTCTTTTCCCACAAAGAAACACATTTTAGTTTGGAATTTTTTTATTTCTAGGTTATAAAGAATATTCACCTGGAAGTCAGAATTTGAAGTTTTTGGTTACAGTTCTGCTCTTAACTGTGTAAAGTGGAGTCACTAAAACTTTGTTGTGCTTTCCTTATATGTAAAACAGAATTTATAATACAGTTTCATACCTACTGTTGTAAAAGTGAAGAAAATGGTATTTAATATAAGTATTGTCTTAAAGATTGTTTTGCTAAACAAAAGAGAAAAAGGAAGAGTGCAGGTTCACCATAGCAACAGACTTCTAGGTATTGATTATGTTCACTGTTAATCCAAATTGATACGGGAGTGATCAGGGAAAAGGCTGAAAAAACTGGATCAAAGACAGAGAACTGGAAGCAGCCACAGCCATATCGACTGACTAGACATTGACCCACATGGCATATAGACAAGTCAGAAGACCCTGAGCTGTAGGAAAGTACTAGGAGCTCGTACGGAGAGAACCCCTATATAAACTTAAGGTAACATTGTACTTTAATCGCTACAAACTTGGGCAGTGATTAAATAGGAGTTCTTTAGTTAACTGCACTATCTTCCTATGGAGAGAAGAGAAGAGCCGTGTTCAGTCAGCTATGCAATGCTGAAAGTATTTGGTAAAGTATTTGGAAGAAAGAACTTTTCTCTCCTGGTCAGAGGCATCTTTAAAAAGAAAGTGGTTCTAGTTGGATGGGGGAGATAGTGTGATACTAAGTCACTGTTAAGAAGGCACTGCCGGTGGGTGTGGGGACATTCTAAAAGCTGTATCTCTTAAATACTAGAGTCGGAGGGATTTGAATGAGAACCTATAGAGTGAAGAGGCATTAATTTTAAAGCAAGGAAAAATGTTATTCCTGGATGAGTCCCACTTCCGTGTATTTGCTGTAGTTGCAAGCAAAGGCTCCCGGTGCACCAGACACTGTGTGTTCATTGAAGGTTGTTACTGTTTGTCTCTTCCAGCTTCTGTTTCCTGCTCCTGGTACCTAATTTCTGCTCCTGCCTTCTGCTTTCCTCCTCATGTGGGCTCAACTTGCAACTTTCTCTCAGGTTCTCCTTTCTATTAATTGTGCTGTAACTAAACTCTGCCTGTAGAAGTATTTTCTGCATGTGCATATTTGTAAAGTGTTAGGGCAGCTTTATTCCCTCTAAACATCCTAATATTTCCTCATCTCTCTATATATGTAATCCCTTCCTCCTACTCTAGCCTCACTAGTACTATTACCTATCCTGTTATTTATAGACACTTGAATTATGTTCAGGATAATGCTTGTTGCCCTAGAATAGTAATATTTACAAATCCTATAACTGAAAAGGCAGCCTTAGTTTATATTTAATTTGATTGGGGCCTTTGTTCTATGACTGTTTAGTATATGCATATTGTGACTTAGATCAAGGCTTTCAATAGTCTCAATTCTACCATATATTCAGAATTTATTATAATCATATTTACTGAACACCAAGACCCAATCTTTTCACTGTAAACGTAATTGAAGTTATACACAGGAATCTCAGTTAGTTATATGTCAAATCTAGTTGTGATGAGAAAAAAAAAATCCAAGCCCCAGTTGATATTAGCATGATGATTACTTCCAGCAGTGTAAAATAAAGAAAATTGTATATAATGGCAGAATTTGAATAACTTTGTGCAATTGAAAGAAAATGTATAGACAACATTCCCCTTTTTTGTTTGTTGTTGAGTTTCTTAGAAAGGAAATTGCTTCCCGGCTGAAAGTAGGCTATTTCTAGCTTCCTTCTTGTTATGTGATTCATTCAATTTAGATGTTTATAACTAATTATTATATTACCTCTTTATTATATTATTTTACTATATTACCATTTTCCTTCTTCCTTTTAAAATTCTTCATTCCCTCCCTGCTCCTCATTTTCTTTTAATTCTCCACTCCTCCTTTTGTAATAGTAATTTGACAGCTGTGAGCACTCGTGTATAGGTTCTAAGTTCATTTTTTTTAATCAACATTATGTCAAGCTTACAGCCAGTTTGTTATGAACCTGGCCTATTTGTTCAGGCTATTATGAGGATAAAGACTTTTCAGTGATTATTTAGTGTGTTTGCTGTGTTGCTTTGATGTCAGTCTGAAGTTGTTCTAACCAGATCTTTCTACATCTGTTACTGATAGAAGCATATGTCATTATAGGCATCAGGCTCTTTACCCTCTCTTGGTATAGCCTCCTGTGTGGCCGTTTCCCATCATATAAACTGTGGTCAGCACCCATGAGGTGGAAGGTCACATGAGAACTTTGATACCTAATGTTTTATGTTCTCAAGAAGTGGGAATAGCGAGTTAACACTTCCTTGAATATATGAGACCATGTATACTTTCCATTCCATGTTGCACAAGAAGATAACTATATTTTGACCTTTCAGATATTTTAGTGATTTAACAAATTTTCTTTTAGATACACCCCCCCCTCTTCTCCCCTTCCCCTACTCTATAGCATTTTAAATTTTGACACTTTTAGAAATCTTATAGCAGGTCATGGTCACACAATCCTGTAGTCTCTTGGAAAGTCTGAAGTTGGTACATAACTTGAGTTAGGGAGTTGTACGTTGTGGTACAAAATTAATCGGTGTCCAAATTAAGTCTGGTACAAATATGGTAAGCACCTAGAGTTATAGGACCATAAGATTGCCCAAAGAGAGTGGAGCCATGGAAAAACTGAGCAGATTAGCAAAGTTCGGTCAGACCATGAGTGGCCCCAGCACTACCACCCTGAAAGAGACAGAGAAACCAGTCTCATAGTTTTTTAAAGTAAACTTTTAAAACCTTATAGAACTTAAAGTTCTTTTTTAGTTTACGCCTACTTCTGGACCATAATGTCCTGATAAAGGAATTCCTGTTTATTTTACTTTGTTGCATCTGTAGCGTGAGGTATTCGAGGGTGATTGGGTTGCTGGGTTTTTTTTAAGTTTTATTGCCAATTTGGTTGTATAGTTCTTGCCCGGCCAATTATAAACCAAAGAGAATAAAACATACTTAATGAAAGTGCATTTTTCTGATTCCCAACATTAAGTGGCATTTTTGGCCATGAAACCAATGCTTCAGACAGAAGGAAACTAATGTTCCTTCCTTGTACTTGACTGTTCCTTCCTTGTGCTTGACATTTGAGGTAAATGTTTTCTTTTGTATGTTCAGTCAGTTGATCAGTAAACATTTATTAAGCACTCCTATGTGCCCAGCACTGGGCTAAGTCCTCAAGATACAAAAAAGATAAAAGACAGTCTTTGCCTTCAGGAAACTTACAATCTAATGGGAGAGACAGCATGCAAACAAATATGTACAAAGCAAGTTATATACAAGACAAATAGGAAATGATTAAAAGAAGGAAGGTGCTAGAAGGTGGTTTTTTTAATTGGGACTAAAGAAAGCCAAGAAGGTCAGTAGTCAGAACAGAGGGAGGAGAGCATTCCAGATATGGGGAACAGTCACAGAAAACACCTGGGGTCAAGAAATGGAGTGTCTTGATTGTGGAACCGCTAGGAGGCCAATGTCACAGTATGCATAAGGTATTAGAAGACTGGAAAGGTAGGAGGGGCTAGGTTATGAAGGGTTTTGAATGCCAAACAGAACGTCCTGTATTTGCACCTGGAGGCAGTAGCCAGTCACTGGAATTTATTGAGTAGGCAGAATGACACGAACAACAGACCTTCACTTTAGGAAGATCACTTTGGTGGCTGAATGAAGTGGGGAAAGACTTGAAGCAGGCAGTTGCATATTCGAGGTATGAGGTGGTGAGGGTCTGCACCAGCGTGGTGGCAGCGTCAGGAGAGAAGGACATATTCAAGAGATGTTCCAAGGTGAGATTGATGGGCCTTGGCAACAGCGTGGACATGCGGGTGAGAGATGGTCATAGGAGACCAGGATGACTCCTGGTTTGCAAGCCTGAGGGCTTGGTAGGATGGTGTGGAAAGGTGGAGGATGAAAGATGATGAGTTCTGTTTTGGATATCTATTTCAAGATGCCTGAAAGGCAGTTGGAGATTTGAGATTGTAAGTCAGCAGAGAGTTTGGGGCAAGATAGGTAGATTTGAGCATCCTCAGTGTAGAGATGTTAATTAAATCCACCAAAGCTGATGAGAATCACCAAGTGAAGGAGCATAGAGGGAGAGGAGAAAAGGGCCTGGGATAGAACCCCGAGGGACATATACTATTAGAGGGAGTGATCTGGAGGAAGGTTCGGCAAAGAAGACAGAAATCAAGGCTTCAGATAACTAGGAGAACCAGGAATGTGTCAGGGAGGAGAGAATGACCAGAAGTGCCAAAAGCTACAGACAGGTCAAGGAGAATGAGAACTGATAAAAGGTCATTGGATCTGGCAGTTAAGAGATCATTAATAGCTCTGGAGAGAGCAGTTTCAGTGGAATGATACAGTTGGAAGCCAGATTGTAAGGAGTTAAGAAGAGATCAAGAGGAGTGGGGGAGGGAAGGGAAAAAAAGGGTCGGGCGGGGGAGGGGGGAGCGTTACATGGTAACTTTATTATATATTTAAAAGGAGTAGCAAGTTGTACATAACAGATTTTCAGTTTCATGTACAATCATCTTTTTTTCCTATTCTATATGTTGTGGAAATTCTTGTTTTATTTCTCAAGTGTGAATAAGATAAAGGAAATGTTTTTTTAAAAAAAGAAGAGATTGAGAGGAGAAAAAGTGGAGGCACCTATCATGGACAGCCTTTTTGAGGAGTTTAGCTATGAAGGGTAGAAGAGAAATAGGACAGTAGTTAGCGGGGAGTATAAACATCAAGTGAGGGGAGACCTGGGCAGTTTGTAGGTGATAGCAAATGAGCCATAAGAGAGGGAGAAATTGAAAAGGAGTGAAAGGATGGGGATGCCAGAGGGGGCAGCCCGTTGGAGATAAGATGGAAGGGGATCACTTCAGCAGATGCAGGGGTTAGCCTTAGTATGGAGTGAGGCCTCTTCATCATTGTGAAACAGGAGGAGGGGTGTCAGAATGTACCTTAGTGACAGGAGGTGAGGAAGAGGGGAGAAGAAGGATTTCATGGCAAATGGCTTCCATTTTTTTCTGTAAAATATGAGATAAAGTTTTCAGCTGGTAGAATGAGAAGGAGAGAGAAGCCATGGGAGATTTGAGGAGGGATGAAAAAGTTTAGAAGTCACTGCAGAGAGTAGCATAGTGATAGTGAGTTGACAGGGGAAGTACAGTAGCATTGCCTACTATTGCTGACACGGTCTCCTAATCTCATTTTCCTTACACTCCACCCACAACATTTTGTGTGCATTTTTTTGATAGTGGCTTATCCCCTTTTGGATTTCCAGACTTCACTTCACCTGTACTCAGCAGCTGGTACAACTCAAAAATAGTGAGGCAGTTTGGGAGAGGGAAACAGGAGAAGGCCTTGTTAAGGAGGTAGATAATAGTAGGCCTAGGAAGGGTTAAAGTCATCTGCTAATGAGTGTTGTCGTTTGGGCTTCAGCTCAGCAGAATGCCAACAGAAGTATTTACCAATCTCTGCTTAGACTAACTTCATTTATTCTCTCCCTGTTACTTAGAAATTCCAGCTGCCTGCAAAAGAGCCCTGTGTGGAATGTCAGAAAACAGTGTACCCAATGGAGCGCCTCTTGGCCAA
>CM053597.1:217479213-217504855 GCA_028646575.1 Pseudocheirus occidentalis
AATATATGTAGACTAGCAAGCATATTTTAGGTTCAGTGGTGTGACATTACAAAAGTTCCAAGATGAGAGAACAAGTTATGGGCAGTGTACAAAAAACACAAGCAAGGGTCCAAGGTGACTGAATTAGCCTTTTGATAAGCTTTTCAAAATATAACCTTTGAATTTGTCAGCATTTCCTCATCTGGTTCATTTTTAAAACCCTGAAATTTTATAGAAGGCTAGGTTATGGCCTGTGTAAAATTGTCTTTACTATGTACTAACTTTATGCTGCTTTTAATTGCTAACAGTCTAGGAACATATGCATCCTTACATGGGAGAATCTATTGCAAGCCTCACTTCAATCAGCTCTTTAAATCCAAAGGCAACTATGATGAAGGCTTTGGACATAAACCACACAAGGATCTATGGACAAGCAAAAATGAAATTGAAGATTCTCCAGAGAGGCCAGCCCAGCTTATAAATTCAACCGACAATCCCCAGAACCCAGGAGTTGAGGATGCTCCCATTGCTAAGGTGGGTGTACTGACAGCTAGTATGGAAGCCAAGGCTATATCTCAGCCAGAAAAGGAAGACAAACCAGCTGAAACAAAGAAGTTGAGGATTGCTTGGCCACCTCCAACAGAACTTGGTAGTTCAGGAAGTGTTTTAGAAGAAGGGATCAAAATGTTGAAGCCTAAATGGCCTCCTGAGGATGAGATCAGCAGGCCAGATGCTCCCGAAGATGTAGACCTGGATTTGAAAAAGCTAAGAAGATCATCTTCACTGAAAGAAAGAAGCCGTCCGTTCACGGTAGCAGCATCATTTCGAGGTACATCTCTCAGAGGCCCAAAAACACCATCTTCTCCTGTTAGGAGAGACTGGAACATGCAAGAACAGAGTGAGAAACTTGAGAGAAGTACAGTGGCAGAGAGAAAACAGATAAAGACAGGCAAAGTCCAGGAGAATGGGAATGTGGAGAGAGCAGAGCCTAGAGAAGAGAGAAGGAAGAGCAGGGAGAGTCCTGGGACTGAGGAAAGGGGTGATGATTTTGTAGAGAATGGTCAAGTCATAGGTGCAGATATGTGTGAAAATGTAAACACAGAACATCAGTCTTCACGAAAACCAAAGTCCCCAAATTGTTCCAACTATGTGGGTAACAGACCCATCAAGGAAGTCGCAACTTCTCAGAATCAGAAATCTCAGGATGTGGGATTCTGGGAAGAAGAAATAGAAGAGTTATCAGTAGAAGAGCAAATAAAGAGGAATCGGTATTATGATGATGATGATGATGATGATGATGATGATGAAGATGAAAAACAAATTGGCCTTTAACTATAAAATTTGGAAAGGTGCTGGGCCTTAAATTGGTAATAGTGTTAGTAAGCAGCTGCCATCTGTGAAAATGATGCTTTAACTGCACATCAACAGATAATCTTAGAACTATCATTTATATGGAAGTAAATTTGGTATGAAAATGCAGTGGATGGCATTTCCAGCTTGCACAGTACCTCTTAAATTATTAGCTGCTTCATATAAACCCCATATTGCTACCCATTGAAAAAAATGCAAGAGATCTTGTTACTTAAATCCTTTGATTTTAGGCAAAGATAATACATGCATTAAATAAGTACTTTGTACATTCAAGGACAAAAATTACACTAAATGATTCTCTTCAGGATTTCCTTGTGTTCCAAAAACACAGGGTTACAGCCAGATTCAGTGACAAACCATTACTACTACAAACACTACCATGGGCTGGGGGTCAATTCAAAAGGGGCCTAGAAGCCTGACAGTTATGACTGAATGCACTTTAGTATAAAGGGCACAGACAGTATATTTTCGAATGAAAAATGTAATTGCTTAGTATTCATGCAAGTGATCGAATTTTTAGTCTCTTTAAAAAAATCATTTTTTCCTTTAAATCAGCTTAAGATAAATAAATAAATAAATGTGCTTTTGCATTTTCCAAGCCACATTCTATAATGAAATTGTTAGGGGATAATCCCAGCAATCTTTGTGGAGTGTCTTTTGAGGGAATTGACATTCATCATTCATCCTTAGGCAGCAGTGTTGGGGGGGGGGGGCGGTCCTAGCTGTTACCCAAATAAAATACAGCATTTGCCAAGGAGTTTTGACATCTTTGCAAGAAACTGTTCAGCATCCTTTCTCTGTAGTATTCATGTTCCCTGTAATTTACTTAACATGACAGCGTTCTTGAGACTCTTTAAAAACCAGGACCTCTGTGGAGACTCCATTTTTAATACCTAATTAGCTCTGAAACATATCAGTTATGTTAAAGACAATATTCCCAGTGTGAAGCTAGACCAACTGTCATCTTTTTCCTTGGAAATTGTTTCTAGCGTTAAGATTTCTGAACACTTCAAATGTGATTACATTTATTTTATATAATTTATATTCTGGCTTGGGGTGGGGGTGGGGGGTTAAACTGTAGGACTCTTTTGTACTGTATCTTTAGAAATTTAGCTCTGATTATATTTTTTAGAGATGTAAAATATTCTGCTTTCTTACCAATATTGCTCATAATGAAACATTTTTATCCAATAAAGCTTTCCATTTACATTTACAACTGTTCTTGATTGTCTTTTTTTCCTCTCCTACTTTGATAGGCTCTTCTAAATCATTCTTCCCGCAGTTGTCAAAGAACAAAAACAGAAATCTTGAGCTATCACAAGGTGACGTGGTATTTTCCAACCAATAGGTGGTGGTAAAGTGCTGCTCTTGAACATTAGCAAGCCTATGAAGCTACATTTTATATTGTTTGATTCTTGTATATTGAGACAGTATCTAGTGCCCTCCTTGTTACCACACTTTAAAAAATGCTTTTTTGCCTTGAATTTATAGATGTTCTGTAAATCATCCGTTCTGTGTTAAATCTTTTATGATGCCTAGTTGCTGTTTTCAAAGACCTTCATCATAAATACATTCCACAGCTGGGAAACAAAATGTAAATAAATACTGTTTTAAGTCCCCAGGCTTCAGCTCAGGCTCCTGAGCTCAGCAGAACTGTATTCCTAGTTTTTCTCCTGGTAGGGACTGAAACTGTATGTAAATCTCAGAAGCCCTTGTTCACCTCTTTAAGTGCGTTCAGTCTAACTAGCCTGGCATTAGTAGTGATCTACTGTGTATGATAATTATTTCACTAAATCCTAGAGACACTGGGTCATCAGACTGCATCTAGTCTCACTTTTCCCCCTGATTTATTAGTCTATAAAATCCTGGATATGTGATCTTTTACCCTTTGCTTAAAACATCTCCAGGGATGGAGAACTTGCATTTGATTATCTCATTTGAAGTAGTATGTAATGTCTTTTGTAAGCCTTAAAGCTCTGTCTAAATGTTAGGTAATACACACAAAAGCCAGTCCATTCCATTTTTGAAATGGACTTGTTAGGAACTAATATTGAACTGTGACTCATAACTCCCACTCATTAATCCTTTTTCTTCCTTCTGGAACCAAGCAGAATCAATCTATTCCCTCTTCCCAAAGGAACCTCTATTATTTGGCAACCCTGAACTGATATTAAGTAGTCAAAAGAAAGCCCTGCCCTCTAAAATATCTTTCTCATTTCCTCTCTCTCTCTCTCCCTCTCTCCCCCCCCCCTCACTCTCACTCACTCTCACACACACATGCACACACACGCACACACACACGCACATGCACGCGCGCGCGCACACACACACGCACACAAAATTATATACAGAAAAGACAGAAGTTGAGCCTGTCATGTGGTTGAGTGGGATGGTATGCTCTATGAGCCCCTAAAAGCAGCTTTGCTGCTGTTGTGTAAACAAGGAGCAGGGAGAGTTGAAGCAGATGGCCATTTGTGGCCAGTATGCTGAGGAAGAGAGGATGGTAGCTGTTTGCATCGGGATTGGACATGGTTTAGCTCAAGCACCATGTCAGCTTCATCACTGGTTTGGCACTGAGTAATTCCTTCTAGTGGGCATCTAGGTGGTAGAGTGCCAGCCTTAGAGTCAGGAAGACTTGTTTTCCCGAGTTAAAATCTCTCCTTGGACACTTGAGTAGCTGTGTGACCCTGGACTAGTCACTTAACCCTGTTTGCCTCAGTTTTTCCTCGTCTATAAAATGAGCTGGAGAAGGAAATGCCAAACTACTCTAGGAAATGGTATCTGCCAAGAATGCCCCCAATGGGGTTGTGAAGAGTTAAGACAACAACAACAACTATTCTTGTAAGAATCCAATTTATTGGTTGCTGAGTGGTTCTTTAGAATTTGCAACCATTGCCTGTTGTTGACTAAGTGTTTGAAATCAGGCTGAACTCTTAAAACTAACATGTGGAAAGGACACGTTCAGTTGGTGGCATACTGTGCCTTTTTCGCTGCCTGTGTCCCTCTTGCCTGGAATGTTCTCCCTCAACTCTGCCTCTAGTTTCCTGGCTTCCTGAAAGAATCAGCTCTGATCCCACCCCATGCAATAGGTCCTTCTCAGTCTTCCCTAGTGCTAGCCTATCCCTCTGCAATGGCCTTCCCTTTTACATTGTATACATTCTGTACATACTTAGTTTGCACTAGGTCTTCCCCATTAGAATGAGAACTTCTTGTTGCTGCCAGAGAACCAAGTTTTTGCCTTTCTTTGTGTCCTCGGTGCTTGGCATCTATTAAGTGCCTGGCACACAGAAGGCGCTTAATAGAAACTTGAAGACAGCATGGTATGCACACGCAGGAAATGATTACAAGATCCAATGGAAAGGTTTACAACTCCAAGCATATTTAATAGGGGGAAAAAAACTAAGCAGATAATATTGCAGTGACTACCTCCCAAACCTGCCTAGTGATAGCCATCTTGAATGTCAGGTGTTTCAGTCTTGTGATCTGAGCCTTTGTGTTGATGAAGCAGGAGAGCCTCCAGCTCATGACTGATGCTAGCCATGCTGCTAAAGGTGACGGTTCTTCCTGGTCCGATCCCTTCCTGTTGTTCAAAAGAAAAATAATGTCAACATATCTGATCGTTTGTGTCTCCCAAGAAGTAAAATGTGTTCTCTTTGAGATCGAGGTTTAAAGTGTTAAAGCAGCTTTAGGTAGGCAAGATTATGGGTCTTCTGATGCTAGAGAGGTGATTGTGGTGTAGTGAAAGCCCTGACTTGGAATCCCAGCTCTCCCACTGAACAGGTTGCCTGGCCACTTTGAGCCTGAGCTTCCTTGTTAATAGACCTATGAAACATTAACTATGTAGGCTTTGTTTTGAGAAAAGCGCACACATCAAAAAAGAGATGGGGCAAGTAGGTGGTGCAGTGAATAGAGCACCAGCCCAGGAGTCAGGAGGACCTGAGTTCAAATTCAGCCTCAGACAAGTGTCTTAACACTAGCTGTGACCTTGGGCAAGTCACTTAACTCCAATTGCCCTGCCCTTCCCCCCTCCAAAGAAGACCAAAAAAAAAAGCAGATAAATGTAAAGCACTGTATAAATGATCCATTATTACATACAAAGTTAACATTTTCAGGGGCTGCTAGGTGGTGCAGTGAATAGAGCACTGTGACCCTAGAGTCAGGAGGACCCGAGTTCAAATTTGACCTCAGGTAATACATACTAGCTGTGTGACCTTGGGCAAGTCACTTAACCCCAACTGCCCTGCCCTCCCCCTAAAAATAGCAAAAAAAATAAATAAAATTTTAAAAAAAGATAACATTTTCTCTGAGGATACCTTGAGGCTTTTACAATTTGCCACTGGACAAGAGATAGGGTTTGCTCCATTTTTTGAATTATTTTTAGACTACAGAGTATTTTCAGTCTTGCTTCTCCAGGAGGAAAAACAGTGTTAGCTGAAACTCCGTTGGATAAAATCACCCTTTTCAGTTTTGCCTTGGTCCAGTTGTGCTGAACCTTTCTTGGATACCACTAAATACTCGGTGTGTGCATGGTTTACTTGGTTATAAAGTTACCTTATCTCTCCTTCTGTAAGGGATACAGATTTAATTCTTTCAATCTACTTTCAGATCAATCCAGTCAGCTTCTTGTGGTAATTAACCTTGTAAGTGGCTATAGCTAGGTGTTTTATTAAACAGGTATAAAGTTTCCAGGGCATAAAGGCACCTCAGGGCTCAGAGTTCTCAACCTTTGTTCCCTGACAATTTGGGAGCTTAGTTACATACAGTACCTCCCCTTTCTCGATTAACCTTTAAAATCCCGAGCTAAAGTATAAAAGTGTTGCAGTTTAGATCCCGTATCATTTTAAATGACATCTGTTGATTATTACTCCCGTAGGCTACTCTGTGCTTTTTTTTCAATTTACTCTGATTTCATTCAAAAAGCATTTATGACTCACTTTACCGATGGGCATTGGAGATAAAAATTCAAAAGTGAGAAAGTTTCTGCCCTTCCAACCTTACACATGACTAGGGGATGCAACATAGCCACAGATAAATAAATTTAAAATCCATACAATAAATCCACAGCAATTTCTGGAGAAAGAAGCATTAACTGGCTCAAGCTTCCTCCCGAGATGAGCACTTGATAATTATTTAGTTGGTCAGCCTTAAGTAGCTTTTAGAAAGATAAATATTTACTAACAACAACAAAACACCTCACCCCCAACTCTGAGACGGCCCCTCCCCCAAGAACGTATAGAATCCAAGAGGAAATGGACTCAAGCTTAGCTCTTGTTGCAAATCACCAATTCAGGATCTATGGGAAACCAGGTGGTAAAGTGGATAAAACACTGGGCCTGAGTTCAAAATTGACAACTCGGGTCCTAGTTGTTAAAAGTCCTTTCCTCACATTCAGGTTCACTTTAAGCTTGATTAATTTTTTGTCCAGTGATCCTTGGCTCCCATTGCAGAATACTGCCTCCAGCTGACCCAGGAATGCCATTTAGGACATTGGAAAGATGGGAAGTCCAACATCCTTGGGACTGTTTGAAGCTGGGAGGCCTTTCTCCAGCCATATTGAGAGGTGAAAGGGAGAAGAGAGGAGATTTGGCCATAGCTGAAGCTAAGGTTTCTTCTCACCCCTTCTCCTAACACCTAGTGCTGCTTCTTTCTCAGGGGGTTCAGCTAGAACCCTACAGTCACTCCAATATTTTAAATTCTCCCATTCTGTTAAATCATTAGATTCTTTTATAGAAAACCCAGAGAGTGTAATGAAATTCCCCAGTCAATTAGACTAGACCTCTTGCCTTGCCATTTCATTTCATTAAATGGCTATCAAAAACTTTTCATACCTAATCTTATGTTCTGTGATTGATGGGTTGGTTGAGATGAGTTCTTACTGAGATAAGGTATCACGCCTAAAAATTGGTGAGATGTTTTGGGGGCTATTTTTACATCAGTGATCTCCTAGTTGCCCTATATTGACCCCATCCTTTTTAGATTCTCTATCATTTGATACTTTTGACCTCCCCCCTCTCCCTCTCTGTTCTTACTTGGTTCTCATTCTAGCTATCTGATGGCTCCTCCTCAGCCTCCCATCATATATATTATGCCCACTGTGGGTGTCCCTAAAGGCTTTGTCTTGGGTCCTCCTATTTTATGTGTACTCTCAGGAACTTTTATCCATTCCCATGAGTTTAATTATCATCTCTATGCCTCTAAATCCCAGGTTTATATATCTATCCCCTAGTCTCCTGCCTGAGCTCCAAGTCCTGTTTCACTATTTATTGAACATTTCTAAATGGGTGTCTGAAAATCCAGGTTTGAAACCTTGGTGTTATCCTTGACATCTCACTATGAGCTCCCCACAAACACACACATATCTAGTCACTTACCAGATCTTCTATCTCCCTCTACAGGGTCTCAAGTCTGCTCTTCCCTACTCACACAGCCATACGGTAGCTGAGGCCTTCATTACCTCCCCTATGGACTACTGCAATTAACTTCTATGTGGCCTGGCCTCCCCTCCCCAAGCCTCTCCTCATCCAATCCATCCTCCACACAATTGACTAAGGGATTTTCCTAAAGGTAGCTCTGATTACACTTCTGTCCATCTCCAGTAAACTGTCAGGACCCTCTATTGCTTCTAGGAGCAAATATAAACTTCTAGGAGCAAATATAAAACTTAAATCTTCTCACCCTGCCCCCTCCCTATCTGTCCAGTAGTCTTACATGTTAACACTTAATGTGTAATTTGTGTGCAGCATGTCCCTGTCCTTGAACACTGGGATCCAGCCCAAGCTGACCCACCGGTGCATTTCCCATTTTTAGGTCCCAGAGCCAGCAGTCCTTTACCCGGCTGCCCA
Source organism: Pseudocheirus occidentalis (assembly GCA_028646575.1). Taxonomy (NCBI): domain Eukaryota; kingdom Metazoa; phylum Chordata; class Mammalia; order Diprotodontia; family Pseudocheiridae; genus Pseudocheirus; species Pseudocheirus occidentalis. The sequence continues at coordinate 217,487,406 of CM053597.1, forward strand.
CCCCAGGCCAGAAATGCACTCCATCTTCTCTGTGGTTGGAATACCCGCATTCCTGCGACCCAGCTCGCTTGACCCTTCCACTTAAAACCTTTCCTGGCCTGCCCACTTGCTAGTGAACTCCCATTCATTTTACATTTAAGTACTTATGTAGTTGTACATATATTGATGATGTACAGTGATTATACATAGTTATATATGTTCATGTTGTTCCTCTATTGGACGGTAGTCATTTTTGGTTTTGGATGAGCAAGGCTTAATTCGTCGTAATCTCTTGTTGATTGAGGGATTAATTTAATCCTTCCCAGGCCCAATTTCTTTCCATCTAGCCCAGGAAGGGGAGACAGGTAAGAGTTAAGGGAAAGTAAGGCTCCCTGGAAAGTCCCTCCCTTGTAAGCACCTTCCCTTAAAATGCCTAAGGCGTGTCTGGGTGTCCGAAGGTCCGGTCACGGGAGCGAGGGAGGGTCAAACCAGTGCCAGGAGAAAACGCACGCGGGCGCGCGCCCGCACATGCCACACACGGTCACACATCACACACGGTGACACACACCACACGCACACACACATCACACACGCAGTCAGGAGATAAAACCCTGCTCTCCTCCTGGGGGGAGGGGCGCTCCCAGAGCCCCAAGGGCAGGGGGGAGCGGGCGTCGAGGGGAAGAGTGAAGGGCAAGAGCAGAGAACTGGGGTTTAAGGAGCAGGGCCCGGAGCTGGGCTCAGAGGGGAGGAGCCTCGCGAGGGTGGGGTCGGGCCGGAGGTAAAAAGGAGAAATGTGGGGCCTGGAGGAACCAGCCCTTCCTTAGGAGGAACCTAAGGAAAAGGAGGCGTGGCTTCAAGGAGAGGGCGGGATCTAGCCTTGGCGGGAGGGGGGCAGGGGAAAGGAAGAGAGACTGGGGGGGGGGGGAGATAAGGGAGGCGTGGCTTAGGAGAGGCGTGGCATCGAGGAAAGAAACTGGAAGGGGCGTGGTCGGTCCTCGGGCCTGGGAAGAGAGCCCGCGAGGGGGCGCGGCCCGGAGAGGCGCGGCAGGCAGAGGGGGCCGAGCCGGGCCAGGGCGGAGCGGCGCCGGAGGCATGGCCCAGGGGTGCGCCCGGCCCCTGGGGCGGGCCGGGGCCGGAAGGGGGTGGCTTCCCGGCCGGGTCCCGCCCGGCGGCCGCCTCCTCGCTATTTCGGTTGGTTCTGGCGGCGGCGGCGGCCGCGGGGCGGGGGGAAAGATGGCGACAGCGGTGGTGGCGGGGGCCCTGGGCCTGCTGTGGGACTGGCTGTGGAGCGAGAGCTTCTGGCTGCCGCGGAACGTGAGCTGGGCCGACCTGGAGAGGCCCGGCATAGGCGACTTCCCGCGGGCCCGCCATGTCCTCTCCGCGTTCCCGCTGGCGGCCGGCATCTTCTCAGTGCGCCTGTTCTTTGAGCGGTGAGAGGCGGCGGGAGGGTGGGGGGGCACCCCGCAGGAGGGCTGGGGGCGCGGGGGCGAGGGGCCTGGGGCCCGGAGTGGAGCGGGGCTGCTCCTGGGGTCCCGTGGGAGACAGCGCTGGGCTGCCGCGGGGCCCTGGGGTTGGGGCCGGGAGCAGCGGGCGCGAGCCGCCCAGGAGCCGAGTGCGGAAGCAACCCCTGCCGGCCGCAGCACCCGGGGGCTCATAGGCCTCTAGACGCCCGCCCGCACGTGGCTCTTTGGGGAAGCTTCTTTGGGAGGAGCGGCCTCAGGGCGGGCTGAGGAGCGGGCCTCCTGGGCTGTGATGGGGTCGGTGGCCACCCCAGCCTCCCTGAAAAAGGCGGGCGAGAGGATGGGGAGAGCAGGGCGGAGATTGGGGGCTCCCTGAGGCCGGGGCTCGAGGTGGGAGGGGCCTTAAGCTCGTGGCATCTCGACGTCTGAGTGAACTTGGGGCCGGCCTTGGACTGCTGGCCTGACGCATAGACTTCCTTCTTGGACCCCTCATCCTCGGTTTCCCTGGCTTGGGGTCGGTTGGTCCGGGGGGCAGTGCACCCCAAGTGCTGCAGTATCCCAAGGACTGCAAACACCTGCTCAGGAAAGTAGGCGAGAGCTGTATCCTTGAAAGGTGTGGGGACAGAGCCCCAGGGCAGACCCCTGGGATCAGATATTTGCAGTCCTTTGGGAGAGATGGGCCTCCTCCGGGAAGGGGAAATGTTTGTATCTGGTAGGAGAAACTCCTGCGCAGTTGCTCTCCGAAGACCTGGATGTTTAACTGTTGGATAAATATCCTTCCTATTACGGGATTGCCATTGGTAATGGTTACTTGTGGGGGTGTGAGCCTTCGTGAAGTGCTGTGCCAGCCAGCTCATTTGTAAAACACTAATTTAGCATAAATGGATGTTATATAACATAGAGCTAGGAGAAAGGTAAAGATGTATAAAACATGTTCCCTTCAAAGAGCAGGGGAAATGTTAAAGAGTTTTGAGGGTCCATCCCAGTGCAGCAGTGTAGTTAATTTTAATGAATACAGGTGAAAAAAAAGAAGCCTAAAAATCTCATGAACTATCCTACACCGAAGAAGGTAGTTTTTTTGTTTGCTTTAAAATTTAGACATCCTCAGGGTGGTAGGCACTATTTCCTAAAGTGGACTTTCAGGCCACTTGGGATTCTCTGAGGTAACCCAGACTCCAAGACTCTGACTTGAAGCAAAAAAAAAACCCAAACCCTCTGAAGCCTACAGAAGGTTAACTGAAGCCAGAGAAAAGGGGAGAATCCAGATGTTCAGATTGAAAGAGGGTTGTGCAGCTTAGCTGGTTTGGTATTCTTGGTATACAGAGCAGGAAAAAGTAGGCTCCAGTAGGGAAGATGTGTCTGCTTTCACATGATTATGTATGTTGTGGGAGTATGGGGGAAGATTTCCTTGTGTCAGTGGTGAGAAGTTCTTAATTATAAACCTCTGTGTGTGTGTGTCTTTTTCTGTAAGAAAAAGGACGGCTAGGTGTTACACGTGGGTAGAGCCTCCTTCACCCCACCTAAAAATAAGGACCTGAGTTCAAGTAGGGCCCAAGATTAGCTGTGTGACCCTGGGCCAGTCACTTAACCTCATTGCCTAAAAAAACCAAAAGCTCCTTAGCAGGGACTATCTTGCTTTGAATGTAGTAAGCACTTAGTAAACCCTTTTTAATTCATTCATATAGTTACTCCTATATACATCCATCTGAATTTGCAAGGTTCTAGATCAGCCATGTCAAACTCAAATAAAAAGGGGGCCACTAAACTATAAATAAGGATCCCTGTGGGCTGCATATTGACTTTGAAAATCACATTAACATTTTCTGTTATATTTTGTCACATTTCCCAGTGACATTTTAATCTCCTTTGAGCTGCACTGAAGTGTGTTTGACACCTATTTAAATGACTGTTAATGCCGTCTCATCTGAATCACAGGTACTGAAAGATTCTTTACTTTTGGCTAAAAAATTCTTTCTGAGCATTTCTATGGGACCGTGAGCACTAAACTGCTCATTGTGAAATGAATAGCTTTAATAATGTCCAGACTTTTAAAGGAATGAAATATGAGTCTGAAGGATACTAACGACTGGGATGCTTCCTGGCTAGTAAGGATTTGGACTCCCAGGCCCCATAAAAGACCTGCTATTCCTTTCTACATTGGGACCTGCTCTGCAAATTATAGGCTGCACAGTTGAATGACTAAGTCTCTTGACATCCTCCTTTTGCAGAAATGATAGAAACTACTCATTTTGGAGGTGGGGGGAGGAGGTTAGCGGTAGAGAAGAAGAGCTTGATCTTTGGGTGTCATTTGAACATCCAGTTGCCTGAAAGTGAAGTGTTAAACTGATGAGCTTTTCTCTCAAAGGGACAAAAGGAAAGGGCAAGATCCAAAGTGAGTTTTTCCCTGTGGGCATTAGTTGGTTAAATCCCAGTTCTTTTATTGACTTGCTATATGGCTTCTAGGTCTCACTCTAGCTCTAACATTTTGTGATAGAGAATGATGTCTTGGGCCTAATCAGTACTCATATTTTTGTTTGAATGAATGGAGAGGGCATGGGCTTTATCTCTTTGGTGTCCTGAGTAACACTAAAGCTAGGATATGTGGTCTGATTCAGAGGGGAGAAATCCTTCCTTTGTAATCTGGGGCATTAAACTTCCTGGTGACATTATACTTGAGACCATTTTCTTTTTTTTTTTTTTCTTGTTTCACCCTTGTAGTAATAGTTCACATTTAAATAGTACTTTATAATTTAGGACGAGTTTGTCTCACAAAGTTCAACCAGTTAATATAAATTAAAATATTCCCATTTTACAGATAATAAAACCAAGACGAAACTCAGGTTTATCCAAGGTTACACCAGCAAATAAATGGCCGAGTTGGGATTCAAACTTGAACAATCAACCATTTTCTAGAGGAAATTTAGAGAAGGGGTAACAATTGTCATCCTCTCTTTGATTTCTCTTTCTTTTCTGGTGTTTTTATTGACCTATGACCTGACTCAGATATTAATTCAGTCTTAGAGGTGTTGTTTTAGCCTCAATTTCCCTTCTAGATGGTCATTTAGAGTTAATTTGAGGGTTACACGGGAGTTCAAGATTCAGTGCTGCCATCAGACATACTGCATTTATTGTGAATGCTATGGAGCAGAGAGGGCCTTTGTGATACTAGAGGGAAATTGCTTTTTAAATTGGCACATGGAATTATGTTGCAACTGTCACTGTTCATTCTTCCTGTTCCTCCTCTATTGTCCCAAAGCAGCCTCTCTGGGAAGCCTAAGGAGAAGCCTCTTCATCAGTGCTCTCCTCAGCCAGTTGGGTGGTGACTCAGAGTCTTTTCTGCTGCATATTTTTCAGACCTTTTCTTTTTCTCTTTTCCTCCTTGTCCTTGCTGGCTACTGTAACCTAGTTTTCTCTTTTCCCCACTTCAGTGGAAGAAGTACTTTTTCCCCTATTCCTGACAAGCCTGTCTTTCTCCTTCCCAAAACCAGATCTCTCCAGCTCCATACAACACAGCTGTACCCTCTGGACTTGGCCTTAGTAGGTCACCCAAACTGAGGAGAGATGCTAGGGAGTGGCTGTTAGTAAGCAGGACCAGGAGCCTACTTGCATTGCTGAAGTTGTTGTGTTGGGCTGGTGGCTTTTGAGTTGTAAATTACATGGCTAAATCAAATTTGCTTATGTAGCCCAGCAAGACTGGAGGAAACAGCCACACACACACACACACACACACACACACACACACACACACACACGTATCTCAGAGGCCCAGATCATTAATTGGCTCCAAATGGTAAAAAAAATTATTCTCCAGCCTTTCCAAGAGAACTTTTTCTCATCTTTTCTGTGCAGTGAGTATAAAGGCTCTACAGATGGTCTGAATGATGTCATGCAGGAGATTAGGTTTCAAGTTCTCTCTGCAGAGACAATGCATTCAATCAGTGAGAAGGCAGAGGCAAGAAGTGTATCAAGTGCAATCTCTTAGCTACTTCCTGTTGCACAAAGAAGACAGGGTCTCTTCACCCTGTTAGGAGCTATTGGTTTAGTGGTGAGATTACGAAAGCTATCCAGTAAATGAATTTTTTCTTTTTTTAATTATATACTTGCCAATTAATAAGCACAAACATCCCAGCATACAAAGAACAAGAGGACTGTGTAAGTCCTGTGTGCTTTTTGTCATTGTCTTTGTTTATTACGAACTTAAGCATCAACAAATGCAAATAAACAATAGGATTGCATATGAAAATGTAAACTTTTGTTGCCTGATTTGTTTTCAAAAGTGCATATTAAATTTAACAAGAGTGACAAAATTGCCTCATTTGTTTTTGCCTCTTTCTTAGCTGTTCTTTTTCAATATTTCATTGATGTGCCTTAAAATTTTCATTGCACAGCTAACACTTCCACTACTAACTCACTGTCCTCGCTCCCCCCAGAGCCCTCTTTTTTAATAGATATATATATTATCACACAAAACAGATCAACACATTGACTCTGTCTGAAAGTAAGAGGTGAGCTTTCATCAGCCTTCTAAAGTCACTGGTCACTGCTTTGACTAGTTGTAAAGTCTTTCATAGTTTTTTTTTTTTAGGCTCTTGTGGTCATTGTGTAAATTATCTCTTAGTATTGCTTCTTACCCTCTGCTTCAGTTCAAACTATGAGTCTACCTAAGTTGCTCTGAATTCTTTCTTTTTAATTCCTCATGGCACAGTAATCTGTTACATTTCATACGCCATAATTCATCTAGCTACTGCTGGATGGGCATCCATGTTATTTCCAGGTCTTTGCTACCACAAAACATGGTACTATAAACCTTTTAATACATAAATGTCCTTTTCCTTAGTCTTTGACTTTTGGGACACCTAGTAGTATTACTGGATCAAAGGATATGTATAGTTTTTAGTATACTTTCAAATAGTTTCCCAGAAATTATGAACAAATTCTTGACTCTTTAGAGTTTATAATTCCTCATTCTCTGTTCCTTTAGTAATATGTCTTTCCTCCCATTAGATTACAATAATTAATATTCATATAACACTTTAAAATTTACAAAGCATTTTGCTCACAGTATCCATGGGAAGTGGTTAGTGCTCACAATATCCATGGGAAGTGGTTAGTGCAAGAGTTATCTCTATTTTACAGATGAAGAAACTAAGGGTTTCTAGCCAGAAAAGCTGGTATTCGATTCATGTTTTTCCTGACTGCGGTTTTTTATTTTTTTCTTTTATTATAAACTTTGTTGGGGGTTCATTTGTGTCTGACTCTTTGTGACCCCATTTGGAGTTTTCTTGGCAAACGTACTGGAGTGGTTTGCCACTTCCTTCAGCTCATTTTACAGATGAAGAAACTGAGGCAAACAGTAAATGACTTACCCAAGATCACACAGCCAGATTTGAACTTAGGAAGATGAGTCTTACTGACTTAAGGCCCAGCACTCTATAGCCATTGTGCCACTTAGCTGCATGATAAACTTCATCAGCAAATATTCTATGATAAAGGCAAAAAGGGGGTTGTGTTTTAAAAGTTTTCAAAATTTAGCAGAGTAATAACAAAGTTGTTTTGTGCTTGTGTCACCTTCTAAACTTTTTTTTGTATAGTTTAACTACCTCCACCTTAACCCTCCCCTACCCCAGACACTTTCCTTTGTTTCACTTTCAGCTCATTGGCCGTGTTGGAAAACACATATCTGATTCTACACCTGTCCTGTTTACTTTCCACTGCCTCTGGTGGTTCCTTGGCCTGTCTCTTAGGGCTGCAAATGGGAGGTTATGGAGAATGGGAGTGCACTGTGTCTAGTATGCCTAGGACCTAGGACAATGTCTTCCACACAAATATTTAATAGAATTGAATACCTGTCCTCTTTTTTTTTTTCTTTTAAAGTGGGAGTAGATTTTTGTTCTTAAGATTTGCCCACCCGAGGGATTTTTTGTCAAGTCAGCTACTTTCCAAGGAACTCACTGATTTCATTTCAGGTATTCACGGTTGCAAATTAAATTGTAGTTTATTATACAGAAATAACCTGGGTAAATTATCTGAGTGTCTCCAGCCTTGGGCAAAGAGGGAGGCCCAGAAACTCAGAAGTCAGAAGAAAGGAGGACTTGTGAATCATTGGCTGTAGCATAAGGAATAGAATCCAGGGCTAGAAGTCTAGAAACCTGAATCCTAGACCTGGCTCTTTTACTGACCAAGCTACCTATGTTATTGTGGGCAGGCCACTTATTACCTCTGAATTTGATCTCATTTTCCTCAGCTATAAAATCACTGACCTGCTACTAGGATCGAGTTGTGTCCCAACTCGTTTTCTGTGTACCTTCTTTTTGAGAGTATGAGGATGAATTGTTGGAAAAATGTCTTCCTTCTCTCCCTCAATCCCATCTCTTCTGTCCCTTGCCTTAGAGTCTAGGACCCAGGGTGAAGAGTGGGAACACTCTAGGATCTTTAGGGATAAGTTACACAAAAGGGTGAGACTCAGAGCCCTCCTCTATTCTGTCAGCGCCCTGAATTTCATTAGACAAAAACTACTCAACACTTCATTCTGGAGAATGTTTAATGGTGGAACCAGACTGTTCTCCAGGATAACAGAAGTGGGGTACAATTTGTTCTATCCTTTATTCTTCATCCACAGTCATTGTTTTTAGAGTACTGACTGTGTAGAGCTGTGAGGAACACAGAAGGAACACGAGAACATGTCATTCTGCTAAAAACAACAACTTTAGAGGTATTTCATTGCCTATAGAAGTAAACATAAACTCTCTAACCTGGTATTTAAATCCTTTCATGAATCTGATGGGTTACCATCTACCTTTCCAGTCTTATTTCATATTATTCCCACTTGTACACTCTACTTTCTATCCAAGGTTTTCCAGTTTTGTCCAGCTCCTTTCTTCTATGTATTCCCACAAGCCATTCTCCGTGTTGGGAATACGCTTCTTCCATGACATCCTGTTCCTTTCTCAAAGGCCTACCTTAGAAGAGCGCTTTTCCATTAGCCCCCTCCACCCCTAGCATGTTCTCTATAGTACTGTTGATGGCTCCTCTTCTCTTATCACATTGAATTTATTTGATTGTGTATACATGCTGAACCTCACCTTAACTCATTAGATTGTAAGTTTGACCTCGTGGGGTCTCTTGAATGTAGGCTGGACTTTTAATCATCTTATAGTCTAAATGGGGAAAGAGAAAACAGTTGCAGAAGAAAAGGTCAGAGGAAGGGTCCTTAGGAATTATAGAGTTTGGTCTTTTCACTTTACTGATGAGGAAAGGCCTACAGAGATCGAGCAGATGTGAAAGGCCCAGTGATTTTATACTGTACTAGAACAGAATAACAACATAGTTCTTTTCACATGTGCCCTCTGTCTAGGAGCTCTGACTACACTAGTCACCGCTTTATGTTCAGTTAAACAAAATGGTATTTTAAAAATTGTATCTTTTCTACGTCAAGCCAGTTTTGGCTTAATAATAGTAGCAGTTGGAATTAGTTGACCATATTTGGCTTTCCTACATATCTACATACATGCTTCCTCCCCCTCCCCCCCGCCAAAATTTGCCCTTGGCAGTTGTTTTTAAATTTTATTTATCCCTGTGAAATCTGGCACAGTGTAGTCTGTTGTGATACCAAGCAGCCAACATGTTCTAAGGAAGCTTTAATGATCTCTCTATAAGTAAAACATCAGAGGCCCTCACTGAGAGACGCTGAGTTCCTAGAAATCCACTCTGAACATTTCACATTTGTAAGACGGTGATTCCCTAGAAAAGTAATTCACCCCCCAAAAATCTATCCTTAACTCATCAGAATGAAAAAATATTTAAACAGTCCTTGAATTTGTCACTGAGATATGGTAACCAGTCCATAGTCGGAGGTTTGTCGGCTCCCCACAGGCCTGTTGTGGCACTGTGTGTCAGTAATAGTTGGCCAGCTCCTTGTGTGTGGATCACTGTTGATGTGGGGATAACCCTCAACCTCTTTCACGTGTCAGCTGAAGCTTTCGGTTACCCTCCTCTGCCTTGATCCCTGCCTTCTTTCAAGCAGTATTCTTTGTATGTTCAGGATCCGCTGCCTAAATGATGAATGAGACATTAAAAAATAGGTGGTCTGCTTCATGCTATACCTGTTTTAACACCACTCGGCTATGCTTTAATAACCACTAGTTATGTAGCTAGTTAGTGACAGTGGCAGAGCTAGTATTTGAACCCAGGTCTTTGTTCACTTTAAATTCAATGTTCTTTTTACTGAGTTAGCAGCAGGGTGTAATAGAAAGAAGGCTGGACTTTAGAGTCTACATCTCCAGGAGATATGCAGGTTTGAATCTTGATTCTGACATTTAATAGCTGTGATCCAAGACTGTTTACAACTTCAGTTAACATGTTTGCTCTTATGTAAAAGCATAGAATTAGAGATTTAGGTCTAGAAAGAAGCTAAGAGATAATTCAGCCCTACCTTCTCATTTTATATCTGAGGAAAGAAGATGATAATAAAATGTGGACAATAATACTTGTAGTACTTAGTTCACAGGATTGTTTTAAGGATCAAATAAGGAAATGTGTATTTTTGTACACCTTAAAGCATTATATAAATGTCAGGTGATACTGTTATACCACTTTACTGTGGGGTTTCAATATAATAAAACTGAAGAACAATGATATGCAGAATGTTTTATCAACAAGTATAAATTAATATCTTAAAATTATAACCCATTTAACATTTAACCTCATTAATTGATTTTGTGAAAATTACATTAAGCAAAATGGGGCATTTAGTTCCTTAGGAGCAATGTTATAAATGTGCTTTTTTCTCTTCCTCTGATGTGGAGGTGTGTGCCTTCTTATTCTGAAACCCTACCTACCCTTAGAAGCCAGAAGATCACAGAAGATACCTTAAAAGCCATCTATTCTCAATTCCATTTTACAGATGAGAAAACTGACATTTAATAAAGTTAAGTAACTTGCCTGAGTCACTTAGTGGCAGATGGCTACAACAGCGGTGGCATTTGTGGCGGTCTTTTCACTATAAAATGGTATTTTCTCAGTATTACTCTCCTTCCCCAGTCTGAGGTGGTAAGGAAGGAGCAGTCAGTAAGGCTAAACTCAGAGGGGCCTGCATCAAGTTTCTAATTTCTATCCATATAGCCATTTCTAATTTCTATCTATCCATCCACCTACCCCATCCCCACCATACCATGTTCTGCTTTTGGAGGGGATCTTTCAGGTCAGGGAAAGGTCAATATTGGCTTTAACTAGTCCTAAAAAGTTGCCATAGGACCTTTCCTTGGGTGTGACACTCTAGATTGATCTCTGGATGCTGTCTAAGGGAGATTCTTATATTTTGAGGCTTTTTGTTTTCTTGTTTGTTTTTTAAGAACTAGGAACTAGTTCTGTAATTTCATTGGCTAAGGGATTGGTATCAACTCCACTTACAATCTGAGAGAGTTACCAGAGGTTAAGTGATTTGCCTGATTTTATTGGCAGAGATACTGGAGTGGTTTGCCATTTCCTTTTCCAGCTCTTTTAACAGATTTGGTGAAACTGAGGCAAATAGGGTTAAGTGACTTGCCCAGGGTCACACAGCTAGTAAGTGTCTGAGGCTAGATTTGAACTCAGGAAGATGAGTTTCTGATTTCAGGTCCAGAATTCTATTCACTGTGCCACTTAGCTGCCCCTAGAGTCACATAGTATGAATCTTTCTGAGTCTCTTTTCATACTACATTACACAGACCATCCTATTAAGTATCACAGGAAATTTGAAATAAAGATATATTTGTCAGTTACCTTGTACAAAGTACTTGAACACTTTCTAACAGTCAGAACTTTTAAAACTTGAAATGAGCTTTCTTGAAAGAAGTTAGTTCCCTGTCACTAAAGGTATTTAAACGGTGGGTGGATACACATCATGGGTGTTGTAGAAGGATTCTCTGTCAGGATTGTAATGGAAAATGCAGTGGATTTTTACCTCAGGAACCCTAGATTCAAGTCCTAGCTTTCTGCTAATTCATTAGTTGACCTTCGGCAAAACAGCTTACCTTTCTGAGGCTCAGTTCCTTTATCTATAAGATGAGAGGGTTGAACTAGGTATCCTTAAAAGTTCCTTCCAATTCTGATATTCTGAGTCTCCACCACTTGACTCTGTGAGACTTTGGGCACATCATTTCAACTCTAGCCTTCTCAAGGAAGATGACTACTTGGCTCAGGCTTGTTGTAAGGCTCAGTCTAGATTTATAAGTGGCAGTTCTTTGCAGCTAGGATATACATGCAAACTGTTATTATTGGTGGAGTGAGATTTGATGATGCCAAAGCCTCCTCACTGGAAGATGTATGAGTCAGTAATTCAAACCAATAAGCTGCAAACATTTTTGATTGTGTACCCATCCCATCTAAAAAACACTTGAGCATAAATTATATCTATGTACTACTGTATTAATGTATTACCTACATTATAAAACATACACAGAATATAAAAAGAAATGAGATAGAGATTAAATAAAATACTTTTAACTTTTTGGAGGGGGGAAGGCAGGGCAATTGGGGTTAAGTAACTTGCCCAAGGTCACAGGGCTAGTAAGAGTCAAGTGTCTGAGTCCAGATTTGAACTCAGGTCCTCCTGACTCCAGGGCCGGTGCACTATTCACTGTGCCACCTAGCCCACCTTAAAGTTGCTTCTTTTTTAAAACCACATCTGTAGATATCTATTCATCATTGGGAATTCCAAGTGAGGACCTTTTTCCTGGTGCCAGTCAGGACCCTTTCTGCCACTGAGCGGTTAGAACAGAGCCTAAGTGATTTGCAGGGTCTCCCAGCAAGTACGTGCCAGAGGCAGGACTGAGATGCTCATTCTTCTGCCTCCTAGGCTCACTCTGTATAGGGACCAACACCTTTCTGACTTTGATTTAGAAAGTGAGAGCAACATGATGGATTGTTGAGTCGTCATTTTTTGAAATTTCGGTGTAACACTTTGTGATACTGTGACTGGAAGATGTGCATTTGAGGTTATCTTCTTGATTTTGTCGAACCTGGAAAAGATACCTCGCATAGATACGCAGACCCAAACAGAGGAAGTGCATCACTGGCAGCATTTACAAAATAGTAGTGTTCATTTTTCAGCCGTACCACCAGTTCTGCGAGGTTTTTGTTGAAATCTGGCTAGTAAATGATCATCGAACTTGACATCTGCTTTTGCTTTTTCTTTATATCCCCAATACTTGGCATAGTACCTGCTACTAATTTATAATAAAGGCTTGATCTTGCAAATTAATTAGAAGGTGTTGAATTTTTATATTTTTCACAAATGGGTTCAAAAGCTTATTTAGAATATTTTTAATCAGGTTAGAAAATTCTGTTTCTTGAGTTTTTTAATGGAACCAATTGGAGAGTTTTTATAGGGGACACCTCATTTTTTGGCAACAAAAGCTAAGTTTTTAAATGGCTTGCTAATGATGGCTTCATACTATCATTAGCTAATATTTCAAAGTTTGCAACAAAATATACTTCTGTTCACTGGGCTGGGCCTGGCCTTTGTCCGTGAGGCCAAACAGAACAAGTCTTCCTTATGATCAGCCTCAGATACTTGAAGGATATCTACCTTAGCACTTCTAGGTCTTCTCTAAGTTAAAAATCCTTAGGTCAGTCCACCAAACCTCATACAATAGAACTTCAAAGCTGTTTCTCCATTTTGAACCCCTCAAGTTCTTCATAAAATATGATGCTCAGAACTGAACATAATATTCTAGGTATGGTTTCACTAGAGCCTGGTACATTACACTACAACACTGATTTAAGCTGCCCTAAGCTGGTGGGAAGAGATGTTTCCTTTTAAGAGCCACAGAGAATTTAAATTCAACATATATTCATCATTAAGCAACTATAATATCCAAGACTAGATTTGAAGTCTTTCATAATAAAGAGACAGAACCTTCAACCTCTTCATCACAAATTCATAAAATGTGAGTGCTGAAAGGAACCTAGGAGAGAAGAGACATGACCTAATGAGGTTATAGACCTAAAAATACCTTAGGGAGCCCTCCAATCATAGGATACCACATTTAGAACTGGAAGGCACTGCAAAGATAATTTGGGCCCATCTCTTTTTTTTTTTTTTTAACAGATGAGGTAAATCAGGCTCAGAGAAGCAAATTGACTTGGCCAGGATTCACAAAGATCATTATTAACAAAATGAGTAGAACCTCAACCTTGTGGATCCCAGTCTAGCCCTTTCCCTTACCGGACAACACCTCTTACCCTGACCTTGTTGAGTGGTACTTATCAGGCTAGATACTTCTCTGGAGGAAAAGATAGAGACCTTTACTAAATGCCTCTTATTGGGCTAAATTGAATTGTTTTCAGATTCAGTGCCTCTGCCTTTACACAGAGTCAAGGCAGCTCAAAATTGAAAGATGTGTTAGAGGTCACCTCCACTTCACCATTTCTGACAAGTGCTCTGTATCTCCTAAGGCAGGCCATACCATTTTGGAACATTAATTAGTAGAAATCTTTTTCTTTCTATTAAGCCAAAATCTTCCTCTCTGTAACTTCTTTATATTGCTCCTAGTATTGCTATATTGTGTATATATCAAGTAAAACAAGTCTAATGCTCCTTCATATGATAACCCATCTCTGGTCCAGTTCTATGTGGCATGGCATTTAGGCCCCTCAATACTTGGTTATCCTCCTGAGATACAGTCCAGTCTTCTGTTGTATTTCCTAAAATGTGGTACCATAAGAGTAATAGTAGGAGTACTGCTACCATAATATCACTGCTATAATTCTGGATACTATGTTTCTGTTACAGCAGAGCTTATACCTTTTTCATTCCTCACAAGTCTCACACTTGTGCATACTTGATTTCTTTGAATCCAAACAAAGGACTTTTACATTGTATTCTATTCAGATAATTGTTCTGGCCCTTTGTGGTCTTTATAGCTACTGATTCTATTGTGTTAACCATCCCTCTTAAATTCTGTGTTATCTACCTACAAGTTTGATGAGCGCATCATCCACAATGTTTGTATGACGACCAACTTTGATAAACTGAACTCTTCTCAGCAATGCAAGGTTATAAGACAACTCTAAAAGCCTCAGGACGGAAGGAGATGTCTACATTCAGAGAGCAGTCTAGAAAGAACAGTTTAAATAGAGACTGAAGCAAACGACACGCTCTCATTCTTTTCCATGTTTGGTTTTGTTTCCTCTTTCCCATTGTTCATTCCATCGCTTACAACCCTTCTATACAACCAGACTAATGTCCAGTGTGAAAGTACTTGAGGATCCTATACCTGATTGCACGCTGCCATGGGGGAGAAGGAGAGGGAGGGGAGAAAATTTGAAACTCAAGGGATTGTGGAACTGAATCTTGTAATCTAAAAGCAAACAGACAAATCAGTTAAAAAAAAAAAAGATAAGCATGTCATCCAAGTCTTTGAGAAAAATATTGAATGGTATAGAATAGGTTTGACAGAAATCTATTAATTATTATGCCTTGACTTTCAGCCAGTTGTGAATCCTTTGAACTGTACCAGAGATGCTTGTTTTTTTCATTATCTACCAGGATGTCATGAAAGACTATCAGATTCCTTGGTGAAATCCATGTATGTTGTATTTTTAGAATAGTGCCTAGCAATTGAAGAATTTTGCCAGTAACTAAAGTCAAGCTTGTATTCCTATAGTCTTTATGAAGATAATTTTTTTTTCAGGAGAGCCTAGTAAGTATTGTTTTCCATCAGGACTTTACATTTACTGGGAAGGGATGTGTGTGTGTGTGTGTATATCCCACATACACACATGCAAGGGAGGTAGTAGGAGCCAGGAAAAATGTTGGAGAGGTACGTGGCCCATGAAGTCATAAACTCTTTAAGCAAGAATGAATCTCAAAGGTAACTGCAGAATTACAAAATCTGAGGGGTGGAAGGGACCACAGCAGTCTTTTCATCTAGTCCAATCCATACACAAAGATAATCCCCACAATAACACATCCAGCAGACGTTCAGCTTCTGCATGAAGATCTCCTGGGGGACTCGCCTCTGCCCAATGTAACCTGTTCCACTTTTGGACACCTGTAATCGTTAGGAAGTCTGCTCTGACATCAAACTTATATTGTCATCTGCATCTTTCACCCAGTACTCCTGGTTTTAAGCTCTGTGGCCAAAAAGAATAAGTCTGGTCCCCTCTCTCCCCACCCCTTCCCCCCATGATGGCCCTTCAAAGACAGCTGTCATGTCATTCTCCTCCCAACTCTCCCGACTTCTCTAAGTTAAATATGCGTGGTTATTTTCTTCAGCCTCTCCTTAGGGTGACATGGACATTCTTCAACATTCTTTTGCCTGCCTCCTGGGTACTCTCCAGTGCCCCCAGCTGAACGGGAGTCGAAATGTGGTTTCATGGGGGCATAATACAGTAGGACAGTCATCTCCCTGTTCCTCATCTTCCTTTTGAATGCATCTCCAGATCACTTTAGCTTTTTTGGTTACCACATCACACTGTTGACTGGTATTGAGATTACATTCTATTTAAATCCCCCAGATCCTCTTCAGAATAGCCATTGTCTATCTGTGTCTATCTGTGCCTCCCTCATCGTATTGTGAAATTGATTTTCTTTTTAACCCAAGTGCAAGATTTTACATTTACTCTGATGGAACTTCATCTTACTAGGTAGATTCAGCCTAGTATTCTAGCCTTTAAAGAGCCTAACATGCTGTCATCTTGTGTTAACTCTTTATGTCATCTGCAAATTTAATGTATGTGCCATCTACTTCATCCATATCAGTGATAAAAATGTTAAGCAGCATAAAGCCAAGCACCTCCAGCCATATTGGCATTAAACCATTAACAATCTTTGAGTCTGGCCATCCAGTCAGTTTTGAATCTTTCTGCTTGTATTTTTGACTAACCCACATCTCTCCATCTTGTCTATAGTATGAAGTGCTTTGTTAAAAGCTTTGCTGATCTAGGTAAACTGTATCATCATCATTTCTCTCATGTATAAGTTTAGTGCTGCTCTTTTCAAAAAAAAAAAATGAGGCAAGACCTGTTTTTAACAGAGCTGTACTGGTTCTTTGTAATCACTGCTTTCCTTTCTAGATATTTACCACCTCTTTACATTGAGCAACCCTTTGAAATCTGCTTTCCCAAATTTAAGTTGTGTGTTAAATTCTGCCCAGATTTCTTTTCCTTCTTTATTACAAATTCTAGGATGGAGAGGTCACTCCACCCTGCTCCCCTCCCAAGGTTCCCATGATTTCTACCACAGCAACCAGTTTCTTCCACGTTAGTGATAGTAAGATCCAGAATAGAATCTCTTTGTTGGCTTCTCTACATTTTGAAAGATCAGATTATCACTAAGACAAATCAAGAAGTTGCTACCTGCTTAGCTTTTAGCAGGGCAGAGAACTTCAGTAGCTGTCTGGATAATTGAAGTTGCCAGACCTGTAATCTGTTTCTCAAATTACTCATTTAAGTTTTCATTTTCTGACCAAGTAGTCTGGAGTGTAGTCCAATGACAAAGTTATTTCTGTTTTTACCTCCGAGGACCATGTTTCCCGCCTCTGGTTCCTGGTTCCTTGCATGAGTAAACCTTTTAACCTTCCACCTCCTTCCTCCATTATGTATCTTGTTTCTTTTGAGTAAAATATACTTTTCCAGAGCCATACTTCAGTCATGGATTTCATCTTACCACGTTTCTGGGATACTTATGAAATCAAATTCACCCTTCTGTATGAACATCTTGTTTGCTGCCTATGAATCTCCTTTATAATGTTATTACTGACAGAAACATCCAGCCTCTATTTGAAGGTTCCTAATGATGACTCTCTATCTGGAGAGAATGCCTATTTCATTTTTATTTTTATTTTTATTTATTTTTTGTTGTTGTTGTTTATTTGATATTCTTTTTTTTTTTAATTTTAATTTATTTTCTTGGTTACATCATTCATTTCCACAAGGTTTTGAGTTACAGATTTTCTCCCCTTTTTGCCCCTACACCCCAGCCCAGAACATTGATTCCACTGTAAGGCCCCTCCCACAATCTGTTCCCTT